>CM060934.1:31569232-32170232 GCA_030765085.1 Allium cepa | reverse complement strand
TAGCTTTCAGCCGTAAACGGATAGACTAATGCCCAAAAAGGACAACCCGAATCTCAATCGGGTCTCGTAAGTTTTTTACCCTTCGTTTTTTCGACACGTGGATTTTTACGGCAAAACAGGATTACGGTGGCTGGTCTTCGATTTACCATCGCTGGAGAGTGGTGCACCATGGTACTGTTCCGTTTAAAATCCATGCACGCATTTCTAAAAGCCGTACGGCACTGTTTCGCCATTTCGGACGGATGTTGCACCTTGCACCGTGGATGTTGCACCCTGTAGATATCGATTATTCGGACGGCTATAACTTGTGGCTCGTTTAGTGTTATGGGAGCCATAACCTGTCAAAACGAAGGCCTCGATGAGTTCTACGGTTTTGGTAGCTTTCAGCCGTCAACGGATAGATTAATGCCCAAAAAGGACAAGCCGAATCTCAATCGGGTCTCGTAAGTTTTTTAACCTTCGTTTTTTCGACACATGGATTTTTACGGTAAAACGGGATTACCGTGGCACGTCTTCGACTTCCCATCGCTGGAGAGTGGTGCACCATGGTACTGTTCCGTTTTGATTCCATGCACGCATTTCTAAAAGTCGTACGACACTGTTTCGCCATTTCGGACGGATGTTGCACCTTGCACCGTGGATGTTGCACCCTGTAGATATCGGTTATTCGGACGGCCATAACTTCTGGCTCGTTTAGATTTACGGGAGCCATAACCTGTCAAAACGAAGGCCTCGATGAGTTCTACGGCTTTGACAACTTTCAGCCGTCAACGGATTGATTAATGCCCAAAAAGGACAAACCGAATCTCAATCGGGTCTCGTAAGTTTTTTACTCTTTGTTTTTTCGACACGTGGATTTTTACGGTAAAACGGGATTACCGTGGCCCGTCTTCGACTTCCCATCACTGGAGAGTGGTGCACTATGGTACTGTTCCGTTTCAAATCCATGCATGCATTTCTAAAAGTCGTACGACACTGTTTTCGCCATTTCGGACGGATGTTGCACCGTGGATGTTGCACCCTGCAGATATCGATTATTCGGACAGCCATAACTTCTGGCTCATTTAGAGTTACGAGAGACATAACCTGTCAAAACGAAGGCCTTAATGAGTTCTACGGCTTTGACAGCTTTCAGCCGTCAACGGATAGATTAATGCCCAAAAAGGACTACCCGAATCTCAATCGGGTCTCGTAAGTTTTTTACCCTTCGTTTTTTTGACACGTGGATTTTTACGGTAAAACGGGATTACCGTGGCCCGTCTCCGACTTCCCATCGCTGGAAAGTGGTGCACCATGGTTCTGTTCCGTTTCAAATCCATGCATGCATTTCCAAAAGTCGTACGGCACTGTTTCGCCATTTCGGACGGATGTTGCACCTTGCACCGTGTAGATATCGATTATTCGTACGGCCATAACTTCTGGCTCGTTTAGAGTTACGAGAGCCATAACCTGTCAAAACGAAGGCTTCGATGAGTTCTATAGCTTTGACAGCTTTCAGCCGTCAACGGATAGATTAATGCCCAAAAAGGACAACCCGAATCTCAATTGGGTCTCGTAAGTTTTTTAACCCTTCGTTTTTTTGACACGTGGATTTTTACGGTAAAACGGGATTACCGTGGCTGGTCTTCGATTTACCATCGCTGGAGATTGGTGCACCATGGTACTATTCCGTTTCAAATCCATGCACGTATTTCTAAAAGTCGTACGGCACTGTTTTGCCATTTCGGACAGATGTTGCACCTTGCACCGTGGATGTTGCACCCTATAGATATCGATTATTCGGACGACCATAACTTCTGGCTCGTTTAGAGTTACGGGAGCCATAAACTTTCAAAACCAAGGCCTCGATGAGTTCTACGGCTTTGACAGCTTTCAACCGTCAACGGATAGACTAATGCCCAAAAAAGACAACTCGAATCTCAATCGGGTCTCGTAAGTTTTTTACCCTTCGTTTTTTCGACACGTGGATTTTTACGGTAAAACGGGATTACGATGGCTGGTCTTTGATTTACCATCGCTGGAGAGTGGTGCACCATGGCACTATTCCGTTTCAAATCCATGCACGCATTTCTAAAAGTCGTACGGCACTGTTTCGCCATTTCGGACGGATGTTGCACCTTGCACCGTGGATGTTGCACCCTGTAGATATCGATTATTCGGACGGCCATAACTTCTGGCTCGTTTAGAGTTACGGGAGCCATAACCTGTCAAAACGAAGGCCTCGATGAGTTGTACGGGTTTGACCACTTTCAACCGTCAATGGATAGATTGATGCCTAAAAAGGACAACCCAATCTCAATCGGGTCTCGTAAGTTTTTTACCCTTCGTTTTTTCGACATGTGCAATTTTTACAGTAAAACAGGATTACCGTGGCTGGTCTTCGATTTACCATCGCTGGAGGGTGGTGCACCATGGTACTGTTCTGTTTCAAATCCATGCACGCATTTCTAAAAGTCGTACGGCACTGTTTCGCCATTTCGGACGGATGTTGCACCTTGCACCGTGTAGATATCGATTATTCGTACGGCCATAACTTCTGGCTCGTTTAGAGTTACGAGAGCCATAACCTGTCAAAACGAAGGCTTCGATGAGTTCTACAGCTTTGACAGCATTCAGCCGTCAACGGATAGATTAATGCCCAAAAAGGACAACCCGAATCTCAATTGGGTCTCGTAAGTTTTTTAACCCTTCGTTTTTTTGACACGTGGATTTTTACGGTAAAACGGGATTACCGTGGCTGGTCTTCGATTTACCATCGCTGGAGATTGGTGCACCATGGTACTATTCCGTTTCAAATCCATGCACGTATTTCTAAAAGTCGTACGGCACTGTTTTGCCATTTCGGACAGATGTTGCACCTTGCACCGTGGATGTTGCACCCTATAGATATCGATTATTCGGACGGCCATAACTTCTGGCTCGTTTAGAGTTACGGGAGCCATAAACTTTCAAAACCAAGGCCTCGATGAGTTCTACGGCTTTGACAGCTTTCAGCCGTCAACGGATAGACTAATGCCCAAAAAGAACAACTCGAATCTCAATCGGGTCTCGTAAGTTTTTTACCCTTCGTTTTTTCGACACGTGGATTTTTACGGTAAAACGGGATTACGATGGCTGGTCTTTGATTTACCATCGCTGGAGAGTGGTGCACCATGGTACTATTCCGTTTCAAATCCATGCACACATTTCTAAAAGTCGTACGGCACTGTTTCGCCATTTCGGACGGATGTTGCACCTTGCACCGTGGATGTTGCACCCTGTAGATATCGATTATTCGGACGGCCATAACTTCTGGCTCGTTTAGAGTTACGGGAGCCATAACCTGTCAAAACGAAGGCCTCGATGAGTTGTACGAGTTTGACCACTTTCAACCGTCAATGGATAGATTGATGCCTAAAAAGGACAACCCAATCTCAATCGGGTCTCGTAAGTTTTTTGCCCTTCGTTTTTTCGACATGTGCAATTTTTACAGTAAAACAGGATTACCGTGGCTGGTCTTCGATTTACCATCGCTGGAGGGTGGTGCACCATGGTACTGTTCTGTTTCAAATCCATGCACGCATTTCTAAAAGTCGTACGGCACTGTTTCGCCATTTCGGACGGATGTTGCACCTTGCACCATGGATGTTGCACCCTGTAGATATCGATTATTCGAACGGTCATAACTTCTAGCTCGTTTAGAGTTACGGGAGCCATAATCTATCAAAACAAAGGCATCAATGAGTTCTACGGCTTTGACAGGTTTCAGCCGTCAACTAATAGACTAATGCCCAAAAAGGACAACCCGAATCTCAATCGGGTCTCGTAAGTTTTTTTACACTTCGTTTTTTCGACATGTGGATTTTTACGGTAAAACGGGATTGATGTGGCCCGTCTTCGATTTACCATCGCTGGAGAGTGGTGCACCATGGTACTGTTCTGTTTCAAATCCATGCACGCATTTCTAAAAGTCGTACGGCACTGTTTCGCCGTTTCGGACGGATGTTGCTCCTTGCACCATGGATGTTGCACCCTATAGATATCGATTATTTGGACGGACATAACTTCTGGCTCGTTTAGAGCTACAAAAGCCATAACCTGTCAAAACGAAGGTCTCGATGAGTTCTACGGCATTGACAGCTTTTAGCCATCAATGGATAGATTGATGCCCAAAAAGGACAACCCGAATCTCAATCGGGTCTCGTAAGTTTTTAACCCTTCGTTTTTTCGACACGTGGATTTTTACGGTAAAACGGGATTACCATGGCCCGTCTTCGACTTCCCATCGCTGGAGAGTTGTGCACCATGGTACTGTTCCGTTTCAAATCCATGCACGCATTTCTAAAAGTCGTACGACACTGTTTCGCCATTTCGGACGGATGTTGCACCTTGCACCGTGGATGTTGCACCCTGTAGATATCGCTTATTCGGACGGCCATGACTTCTGGCTCGTTTAGAGTTACGGGAGCCATAACCTGTCAAAACGAAGGCCTCGATGAGTTCTACGGCTTTTATAGCTTTTAGCCGTCAACAGATAGAATAATGCCCAAAAAGGACAACCCGAATCTCGATCGGGTCTCGTAAGTTTTTTACCCTTCGTTTTTTCGACACGTGGATTTTTGCGGTAAAACGGGATTACGGTGGCTGGTCTTCGATTTACCATCGCTGGAGAGTGGTGCACCATGGTACTGTTTCGTTTCAAATCCATGCACGCATTTCTAAAAGTCGTACGGTACTGTTTCGCCATTTCGGACGGATGTTGCCCCTTGCACTGTGGATGTTGCACCCTGTAGATATCGATTATTCGGACGGCCATAACTTCTAGCTCGTTTAGAGTTACGGGAGCCAATACATGTCAAAACAAAGGCCTCGATGAATTCTACGGCTTTGACAGCTTTCAGCCGTCAACGTATAGATTAATGTCCAAAAAGGACAACCCGAATCTCAATCGGGTCTCGTAAGTTTTTTACCCTTCGTTTTTTCGACACGTGGATTTTTATGGTAAAACGGGATTACCGTGGCCCTTCTTCGACTTCCCATCGCTAGAGAGTGGTGCACCATGGTACTGTTCCGTTTCAAATCCATGCACGCATTTCTAAAGTCGTACGACACTGTTTCGCCATTTCGGACGGATGTTGCACCTTGCATCGTGGATGTTGCACCCTATAGATATCGATTATTCGTACGGCCATAACTTCTGGCTCGTTTAGAGTTACGGGAGCCATAACCTATCAAAACGAAGGCCTCGATGAGTTCTACGGCTTTGACAGCTTTCAGCCATCAAGGATAGATTAATGCCCAAAAATGACAACCCGAATCTCAATCGGGTCTCGTAAGTTTTTTACCCTTCGTTTTTTCGACACGTGGATTTTTACGGTAAAACGGGATTACGGTGGCTGGTCTTCGATTTACCATCGCTGGAGAGTGGTGCACCATGGTACTGTTTCGTTTCAAATCCATGCACGC
The DNA here is from genome assembly GCA_030765085.1 of Allium cepa. Taxonomy (NCBI): domain Eukaryota; kingdom Viridiplantae; phylum Streptophyta; class Magnoliopsida; order Asparagales; family Amaryllidaceae; genus Allium; species Allium cepa. The sequence continues at coordinate 32,164,787 of CM060934.1, read as the reverse complement.
ATTTCTAAAAGTCGCACGACACTGTTTCGCCATTTCAGACGGATATTGCACCTTGCACCGTGGATGTTGCACCCTGTAGATATCGATAATTCGAACGGCCATAACTTCTGGCTCGTTTAGAGTTACGGGAGCCATAATCTATCAAAAAAAAGGCCTCGATGAGTTCTACGGCTTTGGCAGGTTTCAACCGTCAACGAATAGGCTAATGCCCAAAAAGGACAACCCGAATCTCAATCGGGTCTCGTAAGTTTTTTTGCCCTTCGTTTTTTCGACACGTGGATTTTTATGGTAAAACGGGATTACCGTGGCCCGTCTTCGATTTACGATCGCTGGAGAGTGGTGCACCATGGTACTGTTCTATTTCAAATCCATGCACGCATTTCTAAAAGTCGTACGGCACTGTTTCGCCATTTCGGACGGATGTTGCACCTTGCACCGTGGATGTTGCGCCCTGTAGATATCGATTATTCGGACGGCCATAACTTCTGGCTCGTTTAGAGCTACAAAAGCCATAACCTGTCAAAACGAAGGCCTCGATGAGTTCTACGGCTTTGACAGCTTTCTGCCATCAACGGATAGATTAATGGCCAAAAAGGACAACCCGAATCTCAATCGGGTCTCGTAAGTTTTTAGCCCTTCGTTTTTTCGACACGTGGATTTTTACGGTAAAACGGGATTACCGTGGCCCGTCTTCGACTTCCCATTGCTGGAGATTGGTGCACCATGGTACTGTTCCGTTTCAAATCCATGCACGCATTTCTGAAAGTCGTACGACACTGTTTCGCCATTTCAGACGGATGTTGCACCTCGCACCATGGATGTTGCACCCTATAGATATCGATTATTCGGACGGCCATAACTTCAGTCTTGTTTAGAGTTACGTGAGCCATAACCTATCAAAACGAAGGCCTCGATGAGTTCTACGGCTTTGACAGCTGTCAGCCGTCAACGGATAGATTAATGCCCAAAAAGGACAACCCGAATCTCAATCGGGTCTCGTAAGTTTTTTACCCTTCGTTTTTTCGACACATGGATTTTTACGGTAAAACGGGATTACCATGGCTGGTCTTCGATTTACCATCGCTGGAGAGTGGTACACCATGGTACTGTTCCGTTTCAAATCCATGCACACATTTCTAAAAGTCGTACGGCACTGTTTCTCCATTTCGGACGGATGTTGCACCTTGCATCGTGGATGTTGCACCCTGTAGATATCGATTATTCGGACGGCCATAACTTCTGGCTCATTTAGAGTTACGAGAGCCATAACCTGTCAAAACGAAGGCCTCGATGAGTTCTACGGCTTTGACAGCTTTCAGCCGTCAACGGATAGATTCATGCCCAAAAAGGACAACCGGAATCTCAATCGGGTCTCGTAAGTTTTTACCCTTCGTTTTTTCGACACGTGGATTTTTACGGTAAAACGGGATTACCGTGGCCCGTCTCCGACTTCCCATCGCTGGAGAGTGGTGCACCATGGTTCTGTTTTGTTTCAAATCCATGCACGCATTTCTAAAAGTCGTACGGCACTGTTTTGCCATTTCGGACGGATGTTGCACCTTGCATAGTGGATGTTGCACCCTGTAGATATCGATTATTCGGACGGCCATAACTTCTGGCTCGTTTAGAGTTACAGGAGCCATAACCTGTCAAAACGAAGGCCTCGATGAGTTCTACAGCTTTGACAGCTTTCAGCCATCAACGGATAGATTAATGCCCAAAAAGGACAACCCGAATCTCAATTGGGTCTCGTAAGTTTTTAACCCTTCGTTTTTTTGACACGTGGATTTTTACGGTAAAACGGGAATACCGTAGCTGGTCTTCGATTTACCATCGCTGGAGAGTGGTGCACCATGGCACTATTCCGTTTCAAATCCGTGCACGCATTTCTAAAAGCCGTACGGCACTGTTTCGCCATTTCGGACAGATGTTGCACCTTGCACCGTGGATGTTGCACCCTATAGATATCGATTATTCGGACGGCCATAACTTCTGGCTCGTTTAGAGTTACAGGAGCCATAAACTGTCAAAACGAAGGCCTCGATGAGTTCTGCGGCTTTGACAGCTTTCAGCCGTCAACGGATAGATTAATGCCCAAAAAGGACAACCCGAATCACAATCGGGTCTCGTAAGTTTTTTACCCTTCGTTTTTTCGACACGTGGATTTTTACGGTAAAATGGGATTACGATGGCTGGTCTTTGATTTACCATCGCTGGAGAGTGGTGCACCATGGTACTATTCCGTTTCAAATCCATGCACGCATTTCTAAAATTCGTACGGCACTGTTTCGCCATTTCGGACGGATGTTGCACCTTGCACCGTGGATGTTGCACCCTGTAGATATCGATTATTCGGACGGCCATAACTTCTGGCTCGTTTAGAGTTACGGGAGCCATAACCTGTAAGAACGAAGGCCTCGATGAGTTGTACGGCTTTGACCACTTTCAGCCGTCAATGGATAGATTGATGCCTAAAAAGGACAACCCGAATCTCAATCGGGTCTCGTAAGTTTTTTACCCTTCGTTTTTTCGACACATGGAACTTTTACGGTAAAACGGGATTACCGTGGCTGGTCTTCGATTTACCATCGCTGGAGAGTGGTGCACCATGGTACTGTTCCGTTTCAAATCCATGCACGCATTTCTAAAAGTCGTACGACACTGTTTCGCCATTTCGGACGGATGTTGCACCTTGCACCATGGATGTTGCACCCTGTAGATATCGATTATTCGAACGGCCGTAACTTTTGGCTCGTTTAGAGTCTACGGATTTGACAGGTTTCAGCCGTCAACGGATAGACTAATGCCCAGAAAGGACAACCCGAATCTCAATCGGGTCTCGTATGTTTTTTACCCTTCGTTTTTTAGACACGTGGTTTTTTACGATAATACGGGATTACGGTGGCTGGTCTTCGATTTACCATCGCTGGAGAGTGGTGCACCAAGCAACTGTTCCAATTCAAATCCATGCACGCATTTCTAAAAGCCGTACGACACTGTTTCGCCATTTCGGACGGATGTTTTACCTTGCACCGTGGATGTTGCACCCTGTAGATATCGATTATTCGGACGGCCATAACTTCTGGCTCGTTTAGAGTTACGGGAGCCATAACTTGTCAAAACGAAGGCATCGATGAGTTCTACGGCTTTGATAGCTTTCAGCCACCAACGTATAGATTAATGCCCAAAAAGGACAACCCGAATCTCAATCGGGTCTCGTAAGTTTTTTACCCTTCGTTTTTTCGACACGTGGATTTTTACGGTCAAACGGGATTACGATGGCTGGTCTTCGATTTACCATCGTTGGAGAGTGGTGCACCATGGTACTGTTCCTTTTCAAATCCATTCACGCATTCCTAAAAGTCGTACGGCGCTGTTTCGCCATTTCGGTCGAATGTTCCACCTTGCACCGTGGATGTTGCACCCTATAGATATCGATTATTCGGACGGCCATAACTTCTGGCTCGTTTAGAGTTACGGGAGCCATAACCTGTCAAAACGAAGGGCTCGATGAGTTCTACGGCTTTGATAGCTTTTAGCCGTCAACGGATAGATTAATGCCCAAAAAGGACAACCCGAATCTCAATCGGGTCTCGTAAGTTTTTTACCCTTCGTTTTTTCGACACGTGGATTTTTGCGGTAAAACGGGATTACCGTGGCCCGTCTTCGACTTCCCATCGCTGGAGAGTGGTGCACCATGGTACTGTTCCGTTTCAAATCCATGCACGCATTTCTAAAAGTCGTACGACACTGTTTCGCCATTTCGGAAGGATGTTGCCCCTTGCACCGTGGATGTTGCACCCTGTAGATGTCGATTATTCGGACGGCCATAACTTCTGGCTCGTTTAGAGTTACGGGAGCCAATACCTGTCAAAACGAAGGCCTCGATGAGTTCTACGGCTTTGACGGCTTTGACAGCTTTCAGCCGTCAACGTATAGACTAATCCCCAAAAAGGACAACCCGAATCTCAATCGGGTCTCGTAAGTTTTTTACCCTTCGTTTTTTCGACACGTGGATTTTTACGGTACGGGATTACCGTTGCCCGTCTTCGACTTCCCATCGCTGGAGAGTGGTGCACCATGGTACTATTCCGTTTCAAATCCATGCACGCATTTCTAAAAGTTGTACGGCACTGTTTCGCCATTTCGGACGGATGTTGCACCTTGCATCGTGGATGTTGCACCCTGTAGATATCGATTATTCGGACGGCCATAACTTCTGGCTCGTTTAGAGTTACGGGAGCCATAATCCGTCAACACAAAGGCCTCGATGAGTTCTACGGCTTTGACAGGTTTCAGCTGTCAACGGATAGACTAATGCCCAAAAAGGACAACCCGAATCTCAATCGGGTCTCGTATGTTTTTTACCCTTCGTTTTTTAGACACGTAGATTTTTACGGTAAAACGGGACTACGGTGGCTGGTCTTCGATTTACCATCGCTGGAGAGTGGTGCACCAAGGTACTGTTCCAGTTCAAATCCATGCACGCATTTCTAAAAGCCGTACGGCACTGTTTCGCCATTTCGGACGGATGTTGCACCTTGCACCGTGGATGTTGCACCCTGTAGATATCGATTATTCGGACGGCCATAACTTCTGGCTCGTTTAGAGTTACGGGAGCCATAACCTGTCAAAACGAAGGCCTCAACGAGTTGTACGGCTTTGACCACTTTCAGCCGTCAATGGATAGATTGATGCCTAAAAAGGACAACCCGAATCTCAATCGGGTCTCGTAAGTTTTTTACCCTTCGTTTTTTCGACACGTGGAATTTTTATGGTAAAACGGGATTACCGTGGCTGGTCTTCGATTTACCATCGATGGAGAGTGGTGCACCATGGTACTGTTCCGTTTCAAATCCATGCACGCATTTCTAAAAGTCGTACGACACTATTTCGCCATTTCGGACGGATGTTGCACCTTGCCCCATGGATGTTGCACCCTGTAGATATCGATTATTCGAACGGCCGTAACTTCTGGCTCGTTTAGAGTTAAGGGAGCCATAATCTATCAAAACAAAGGCCACGATGAGTTCTACGGCTTTGACAGGTTTCAGCCGTCAACGAATAGACTATGCCCAAAAAGGACAACCTGAATCTCAATCGGGTCTCGTAAGTTTTTTTACCCTTCGTTTTTTCGACACGTGGATTTTTACGGTAAAACGGGATTACCGTGGCCAGTCTTCGACTTTCCATCGCTAGAGAGTGGTGCACCATGGTGCTGTTCCATTTCAAATCCATGCACGCATTTCTAAAAGTCGTACGGCACTGTTTCGCCATTTCGGACGGATGTTGCACCTCGCACCGTGGATGTTGCACCCTGTAGATATCGATTATTCGGACGGCCATAACTTCTGGCTCATTTAGAGTTACGGGAGCCATAACCTGTCAAAACGAAGGCCTCGATGAGTTCTACGGCTTTGACAGCTTTCAGCCGTCAACGGATAGATTAATGGCCAAAGAGGACAACCCGAATCTCAATCGGGTCTCGTAAGTATTTTACCCTTCCCTTTTTCGACACGTCGATTTTTACGGTCAAACGGGATTACGATGCTGGTCTTCGATTTACCATCGCTGGAGAGTGGTGCACCATGGTACCCTTCCCTTTCAAATCCATTCACGCATTTCTAAAAGTCGTACGACACTGTTTCGCCATTTCGGTCGAATGTTGCACCTTGCACCGTGGATGTTGCACCCTGTAGATATCGATTATTCGGACGGCCATAACTTCTGGCTCGTTTAGAGCTACAAAAGCCATAACCAGTCAAAACGAAGGCCTCGATGAGTTCTATGGCTTTGACAGCTTTTAGCCGTCAACGGATAGACTGATGCCCAAAAAGGACAACCCGAATCTCAATCGGGGCTCGTAAGTTTTTAACCCTTCGTTTTTTCGACACGTTGATTTTTACGGTAAAACGGGATTACCGTGGCCCGTCTTCGACTTCCCATCGCTGGAGAGTGGTGCACTATGGTACTATTCCGTTTCAAATCCATGCACGCATTTCTAAAAGTCGTATGGCACTGTTTCGCCATTTTGGACGGATGTTGCACCTCGCACCGTGGATGTTGCACCCAGTAGATATCGATTATTCGGACGGCCATAACTTCTGGCTCGTTTAGAGTTACGGGAGCCATAACCTATCAAAACGAAGGCCTCGATGAGTTCTGCGTCTTTGACAGCTTTCAGCCGTCAACGGATAGATTAATGCCCAAAGAGGACAACCCGAATCTCAATCGGGTCTCGTAAGTTTTTTACCCTTCGTTTTTTCGACACGTGTATTTTTACGGTCAAACGGGATTACGATGGTTGGTCTTCGATTTACCATCGCTGGAGAATGGTGCACCATGGTACTGTTCCCTTTCAAATCCATTCAAGCATTTCTAAAAGTCGTACGGCACTGTATCGCCATTTCGGTCGAATGTTCCACCTTGCACCGTGGATGTTGCACCCTGTAGATATCGATTATTCGGACGGCCATAACTTCTGGCTCGTTTAGAGTTACAGGAGCCATAACCTGTTAAAACGAAGGGCTCGATGAGTTCTACGGCTTTGACAGCTTTGAGCCGTTAACGGATAGATTAAAACCCAAAAAGGACAACCCGAATCTCAATCGGGTCTCGTAAGTTTTTTACCCTTCGTTTTTTCGACACGTGCATTTTTACGGTAAAACAGGATTACCGTAGCCCGTCTTCGACTTCCCATCGCTGGAGAGTGGTGTACCATGGTACTGTTCCGTTTCAAATCCATGCACGCATTTCTAAAAGTCGTACGGCACTGTTTCGCCATTTCGGACGGATGTTGCCCCTTGCACCGTGGATGTTGCACCCTGTATGTAACGACCCGTATTTTACGTGTCGATAAATCGTAGAATTTGCAGGACAATAGTGTTGTTTGTGTTGCTTCTAGCTTGAGTCGTTTAGGAGTTGACCCGAGTGCAAGTGATGAGTCGTGACCGACTCATAGGCATAGCTAAGTTAGGTGATGAGTCGTGACCGACTCATAGGGACCGACTCTAGGGGTTTAGGCGACTTAAGGATATGACCGACTCATAATGACCGACCTAATTGGAGTTAGCTTCATAAGATGGTGACCGACTCACGAGATAGCGGTTTAAGGGTTGGTGACCGACTTAAGAAAAACCGACTTAGGGCTTAGGTCGTGGGTAGTTGAGTCGGTGAGGCCATGGGTCGTGAGTCGTTTGACCGAGTTAGGGATAGGTTGAGTCGTTTGTGTCATAGTTAAATCGTGACCGACTTATGTTGAGTCGGCTAGGACTTAGGTCGGCCATAAGGCTGTGTTGTTAGGTCGTTTGCAACTGAGTCGGTAGGCACGACTTAACGATGAGTCGTAAGTCGTTAGGCAGCTTGGTGTTGAGTCGTTGATTAGTTAGGTCGGCTCTGGTATTAAGTCGTAGGTCGGCAGGGTTGTTGAGTCGTGTGAGTGGCTTATGGTAAGTCGGCATGTGGATGAGTCGGGGACGACTCAGGAGTTGGGTCGGTGACGACCTAAGAGCGACGACTCATGGTTGATTCAGCCTATAAATAGAGGGGTTTGGCTCACTTTTTGGCACCGGTTTTTGAAGCGACGAAGTGCTGCCATTTTGAAGACTCGACTACAACATTTCTTCATCTTCTTTTCTCCATTCCAATCTAATTCTAACATCCATCCAAGATCGAAGATCGAGATCGAAGATCCAAGTGCCAAAGTTGAAGATCTTCATCCGTTCGAGCTAGAATTCATCGATTGGAGCGAGATATTGCCGGATCAAACCTTGATCTTCGCTGTCCAGATCTGAAGTGTGTAGTTTTTGTAGTGTTTGGGTGATTTGGTGAGTGGTAGTTATCTCTCACGCGGATCCAAAGGAGTATATTGGATTGGTGGCTTGTTTGAGTGTTAAAGTTAGAGATTTCATGCATTTTTCTTAGATCCGAGTCTAGATCCATTGTTTCCAAAGATGTTTACTTATGCAAGTTTATTTAACAAGTATTAGAGACAAAACCCATGTTTTATATTTGACAGATCTATGCTAAAAACCATGATTTCACATATGTTGGACTTTTGCTCATTTATTTACGAAATTGCCATTATAGTTGATATTGCTTGTTAAATCTTGTTTGAATGCTTGATTGGTTGTATTAATGATTGATTGATTGAATGTATGATAGATTTGATTGTTTCAAGTTAGCTTGTAGTTGATTTGGAACAAGATGGTTAGAGATGATTCAAAAGCTAAGCGGAAAGGCTCTTGAATGGTGAAAGCTGCCTGTAGCATATGAAGCGGATGTGGAAGCTCATATGGATGGATTCGTGGATGTGGGATCTTGCCATGATGTGATAAGGCAAAGCATGATTGAGATGGGACTTTGCTATGATGAGATGAGGCAAGGCTTATGTTGAGATGGGACGGGTCATGATGACGTTCCAAGATAAGAGACTTTGCTATGATGTGATGAGGCAAGACATATGTTGTGATGGGACGGGTCACTACGACGTTCCAAGCACGGGTCATGACGACGTGCGAAGTTATAACTCGGTGATGCGGTCCGGGTTGGTGTGGATAATGGTTAGCTTGAGAGGCGCTTGAGCTAGTATGGAAATAGTTGTCAAGGAGGATGACTAGGAGGCTAAGATCTCATCGTTGTTGAAGGTTCTAGCATACTCAAAGCAAGGGTACGTTGGAACGGGTCACGATGACGTTCCAAGCACGGGTCACGATGACGTGCTAGTACTCTGGGCTGATGCGTTCGGCTTAGGCACGGGTCACGATGACGTGCGGAGTTATGTCTAGACCGGGGTTACCATTAGCCCTTGACAGGTGGTCATTCAACTAACGGTGAAATCAAGGCAATGATTACAGTGATAGCCAGAGTCATGGATGTTTGGTTGTATCATCATTCGGTCTCAAGAGCGATGTTTTCTGGGTGCTTATCTGATCTTGGTTTAGGCCTTGGGGGTTTGTATTTGGAAAACATCGTCCTTGACTCGAGTGATTATTGTTTTACTTTAATTACCTGCTATGTTATGCTTGTTTCTCCTTAGTGTGTGTCTGGGGCTATCACTGTAGAAAGAGGTGGAGTGCGATGGTTTGGTTCCTATTCCTTTTGTCCTTTATGCTCTTTTGGTATGTTTGATAGTTAATTTACTGCTCACTAAGACTTTGTCTGACTCAAGGTTTTATGTCTCCTCTTATTACCTTGGGCTGTTCATCCATGTTTGGGATGGGCAGACTAGGTAGCAGGTGACAGGTGCTGTGCTAGGAGTTCTACGCTGAAGATGACGAGGACGAGCAGAAGGCTTTGCATATTAGTTTTCTTACTATATGTACTGGGTGTTCCGCTGTTTGTATATAATCTGAGTGCTATGTAGTGAGGCTTTGGTGTATGGATTTGTTTAGATGATTGTATCAAACTACCATGATGCTTATATGATGATGTTCTGTTCTATGGAGCTTCACTATATTATATTTCTCTATTGTATTTTATCCATGCGCTGTGAGTTATGCGATAGAGATTCTTTTGTTTTGTTTTACCCCGACTATCGTCCATGGCTGCCTGGCACACCTTTCAGCGCATTATTTCCTTGTTTTGGTGCGGAAGTCATGGACGGTCGTCACACTGTAGATATCGATTATTCGGACGGCCATAACTTCTGGCTCGTTTAGAGTTACGGGAGCCAATACCTGTCAAAACGAATGCCTCGATGAGTTCTACGGCTTTGATAGCTTTCAGCTGTTAACATATAGATTAATGCCCAAAAAGGACAACCCGAATCTCAATCGGGTCTCGGAAGTTTTTTACCCTTCGTTTTTTCGACACATGGATTTTTACAGTAAAACGGGATTACGATGGCTGGTCTTCGATTTACCATCGCTGGAGAGTGGTGCACCATGGTACTGTTCCCTTTCAAATCCGTTCACGCATTTCTAATAGTCGTACGACACTGTTTCGCCATTTCGGTCGAATGTTCCACCTTGCACCGTGGATGTTGCACCCTGTAGATATCGATTATTCGGACGGCCGTAACTTCTGGCTCGTTTAGAGTTATGGGAGCCATAACCTGTCAAAACGAAGGCCTCGATGAGTTCTACGGGTTTGATAGCTTTTAGCCGTCAACGGATAGATTAATGCCCAAAAAGGACAACCCGAATCTATATCGGGTCTCGTAAGTTTTTTACCCTTCGTTTTTTCGACACGTGGATTTTTACGGTAAAACGGGATTGCCATGGCCCGTCTTTGACTTCCCATCGCTGGAGAGTGGTGCACCATGGTACTGTTCCGTTTCAAATCCATGCACACATTCCTAAAAGTCGTACGGCACTGTTTCGCCATTTCGGACGGATGTTGCCCCTTGCACCGTGGATGTTGCACCATGTAGATATCGATTATTCGGACGACCATAACTTCTGGCTCGTTCAGAGTTACGGGAGCCAATACCTGTCAAAACGAAGGCCTCGATGAGTTTCACGGCTTTGACAGCTTTCAGCCGTCAACGTATAGATTAATGCCCAAAAAGGACAACCCGAATCTCAATCGGGTCTCGTAAGTTTTTTACCCTTCGTTTTTTCGACACGTGGATTTTTACGGTAAAACGGGATTACCGTGGCCCGTCTTCGACTTCCCATCGCTGGAGAGTGGTGCACCATGGTACTGTTCCGTTTCAAATCGATGCACGCATTTCTAAAAGTCGTACGGCACTGTTTCGCCATTTCGGAGGGATGTTGCACCTTGCATCGTGGATGTTGCACCCTGTAGATATCGATTATTCGGACGGCCATAACTTCTGGCTCGTTTAGAGTTACGGGAGCCATAATCCGTCAAAACAAAGGCCTCGATGAGTTCTACGGATTTGACAGGTTTCAGCCATCAACGGATAGACTAATGCCCAAAAAGGACAACCCGAATCTCAATCGGGTCTCGTATGTTTTTTACCCTTCGTTTTTTAGACACGTGGATTTTTACGGTAATACGGGATTACGGTGGCTGGTCTTCGATTTACCATCGCTGGAGAGTGGTGCACCAAGCAACTGTTCCAATTCAAATCCATGCACGCATTTCTAAAAGCCGTACGGCACTGTTTCGCCATTTCGGACGGATGTTTTACCTTGCACCGTGGATGTTTCACCCTGTAGATATCGATTATTCGGACGGCCATAACTTCTGGCTCGTTTAGAGTTACGGGAGCCATAACCTGTCAAAACGAAGGCCTCGATGAGTTCTACGGCTTTGATAGCTTTCAGCCGTCAACGTATAGATTAATGCCCAAAAAGGACAACCCGAATCTCAATCGAGTCTCGTAAGTTTTTTACCCTTGGTTTTTTCGACACGTGGATTTTTACGGTCAAACGGGATTACAATGGCTGGTCTTCGATTAACCATCGTTGGAGAGTAATGCACCATGGTACTGTTCCCTTTCAAATCCATTCACGCATTTCTAAAAGTCGTACGGCACTGTTTCGCCATTTCGGTCGAATGTTCCACCTTGCACCGTGGATGTTGCACCCTGTAGATATCGATTATTCGGACGGCCATAACTTCTGGCTCGTTTAGAGTTACGGGAGCCATAACCTGTCAGAACGAAGGCCTCGATGAGTTCTACGGCTTTGATAGCTTTTAGGCGTCAACGGATAGGTTAATGCCCAAAAAGGACAACCCGAATCTCAATCGGGTCTCGTATGTTTTTTACCCTTCGTTTTTTCGACACGTGGATTTTTACGGTAAAACGGGATTACCGTGGCCCGTCTTCGACTTTCCATCGCTGGAGAGTGGTGCACCATGGTACTGTTCCGTTTCAAATCCATGCACGCATTTCTAAAAGCCGTACAACACTGTTTCGCCATTTCGGACGGATGTTGCCCCTTGCACCGTGGATGTTGCACCCTGTAGATGTCGATTATTCGGACAGCCATAAGTTCTGTCTCGTTTAGAGTTACGGGAGCCAATACCTGTCAAAACGAAGGCCTCGATGAGTTCTACGACTTTGATAGCTTTCAGCCTTCATCGGATAGATTAATGCCCAAAAATGACAACCCGAATCTCAATCGGGTCTCGTAAGTTTTTTACCCTTCGTTTTTTCGACACGTGGATTTTTACGGTAAAACGGGATTACCGTGGCCCGTCTTCGACTTCCCATCGCTGGAGAGTGGTGCACCATGGTACTCTTCCGTTTCAAATCCATGCACGCATTTCTAAAAGTCGTACGACACTGTTTCGCCATTTCGGATGGATGTTGCACCTTGCATCGTGGATGTTGCACCCTGTAGATATCGATTATTCGGACGGCCATAACTTCTGGCTCGTTTAGAGTTACGGGAGCCATAATCCGTCAAAACAAAGGCCTCGATGAGTTCTACGGCTTTGATAGGTTTCAGCCGTCAACGGATAGACTAATGCCCAAAAAGGACAACCCGAATCTCAATCGGGTCTCGTATGTTTTTTACCCTTCGTTTTTTAGACACGTGGATTTTTACGGTAAAACGGGATTACGGTGGCTGGTCTTCGATTTACCATCGCTGGAGAGTGGTGCACCAAGGTACTGTTCCAGTTCAAATCCATGCACGCATTTCTAAAAGCCGTACGGCACTGTTTCGCCATTTCGGACGGATGTTGCACCTTGCACCGTGGATGTTGCACCCTGTAGATATCGTTTATTCGGACGGCCATAACTTCTGGCTCGTTTAGAGTTACGAGAGCCATATCCTGTCAAAACGAAGGCCTCGATGAGTTCTACGGCTTTGATAGCTTTCAGCCATCAACGTATAGATTAATGCCCAAAAAGGACAACCCGAATCTCAATCGGGTCTCGTAAGTTTTTTACCCTTCGTTTTTTCGACACGTGGATTTTTACGGTCAAACTGGATTACGATGGCTGGTCTTCGATTTACCATCGTTGGAGAGTGGTGCACCAGGGTACTGTTCCCTTTCAAATCCATTCACGTATTTCTAAAAGTCGTACGGCACTGTTTCGCCATTTCGGTCGAATGTTCCACCTAGCACCATGGATGTTGCACCCTATAGATATCGATTATTCGGACGGCCATAACTTCTGGCTCGTTTAGAGTTACGGGAGCCATAACCTGTCAAAACGAAGGCCTCGATGAGTTCTACGGCTTTGATAGATTTTAGCCGTCAACGGATAGATTAATGCCTAAAAAGGACAACCCAAATCTCAATCGGGTCTCGTAAGTTTTTTACCCTTCGTTTTTTCGACACGTGGATTTTTACGGTAAAACGGGATTACCGTGGCCCGTCTTCGACTTCCCATCGCTAGAGAGTGGTGCACCATGGTACTGTTCCATTTCAAATCCATGCACGCATTTCTAAAAGTCGTACGGCACTATTTCGCCATTTCGGACGGATGTTGCCCCTTGCACCGTGGATGTTGCACCCTGTAGATGTCGATTATTCGGACGGCCATAATTCTGGCTCGTTTAGAGTTACGGGAGCCAATACCTGTCAAAACGAAGGCCTCGATGAGTTCTACGGCTTTGACAGCTTTCAGCCGTCAACGTATAGATTAATCCCCAAAAAGGACAACCCGAATCTCAATCGGGTCTCGTAAGTTTTTTACCCTTCGTTTTTTCGAAACGTGGATTTTTACGGTAAAACGGGATTACCGTGGCCCGTCTTCGACTTCCCATCGCTGGAGAGTGGTGCACCATGGTACTGTTCCTTTTCAAATCCACGCACGCATTTCTAAAAGTCGTACGGCACTGTTTCGCAATTTCGGATGGATGTTGCACCTTGCATCGTGGATGTTGCACCCTGTAGATACCGATTATTCGGACGGCCATAACTTCTGGCTCGTTTAGAGTTAGAGGAGCCCTAATCCGTCAAAACAAAGGCCTCGATGAGTTCTACGGCTTTGACAGGTTTCAGCCGTCAACGGATAGACTAATGCCCAAAAAGGACAACCCGAATCTCAATCGGGTCTCGTATGTTTTTTACCCTTCGTTTTTTAGACACGTGGATTTTTACGGTAAAACGGGATTACGATGGCTGGTCTTCGATTTACCATCGCTGGAGAGTGGTGCACCAAGGTACTGTTCCAGTTCAAATCCATGCACGCATTTCTAAAAGCCGTACGACACTGTTTCGCCATTTCGGACGGATGTTGCACCTTGCACCGTGGATGTTGCACCCTGTAGATATCGATTATTCGGACGGCCATAACTTCTGGCTCGTTTATAGTTACGGGAGCCATAACCTGTCAAAACGAAGGCCTCGATGAGTTCTACGGCTTCGATAGCTTTCAGCCGTCAACGTGTAGATAATGCCCAAAAAGGACAACCCGAATCTCAATCGGGTCTCGTAAGTTTTTTACCCTTCGTTTTTTCGACACGTGGATTTTCACGATCAAACGGGATTACGATGGCTGGTCTTCGATTTACCATCGTTGGGGAGTGGTGCACCATGGTACTATTCCCTTTCAAATCCATTCACGCATATCTAAAAGTCGTACGGCACTGTTTCGCCATTTCGGTCGAATGTTCCACCTTGCACCGTGGATGTTGCACCCTGTAGATATCGATTATTCGGACGGCCATAACTTCTGGCTCGTTTAGAGTTACGGGAGCCATAACCTGTCAAAACGAAGGCCTCGATGAGTTCTACGGCTTTGACAGCATTCAGCCGTCAACGGATAGATTGATGGCCAAAAAGGACAACCCGGATCTCAATCGGGTCTCGTAAGTTTTTTACCCTTCGTTTTTTTGACACATGGATTTTTACGGTCAAACGGGATTACGATGGCTGGTCTTCGATTTACCATCGCTGGAGAGTGGTGCACTGTGGTACTGTTCACTTTCAAATCCATTCACACATTTCTAAAAGTGGTACGGCACTGTTTCGCCATTTCGGTCGAATGTTCCACCTTGCACCGTGGATGTTGCACCCTGTAGATATCGATTATTCGGACGGCCATAACTTCTGGCTCGTTTAGAGTTACGGGAGCCATAACCTATCAAAACGAAGGGCTCGATGTGTTCTACGGCTTTGATAGCTTTTAGCCGTCAACGGATAGATTAATGCCCAAAAAGGACAACCCGAATCTCAATCGGGTCTCGTATGTTTTTTACCCTTCGTTTTTTCGACACGTGGATTTTTATGGTAAAACGGGATTACCGTGGCCCGTCTTCGACTTCCCATCGCTGGAGAGTGGTGCACCATGGTATTGTTCCGTTTCAAATCGATGCACGCATTTCTAAAAGTCGTACGGCACTGTTTCGCCATTTCGGAGGGATGTTGCACCTTGCATCGTGGATGTTGCACCCTGTAGATATCGATTATTCGGACGGCCATAACTTCTGGCTCGTTTAGAGTTACGGGAGCCATAATCCGTCAAAACAAAGGCCTCGATGAGTTCTACGGATTTGACAGGTTTCAGCCATCAACGGATAGACTAATGCCCAAAAAGGACAACCCGAATCTCAATCGGGTCTCGTATGTTTTTTACCCTTCGTTTTTTAGACACGTGGATTTTTACGGTAATACGGGATTACGGCGGCTGGTCTTCGATTTACCATCGCTGGAGAGTGGTGCACCAAGAAACTGTTCCAATTCAAATCCATGCACGCATTTCTAAAAGCCGTACGGCACTGTTTCGCCATTTCGGACGGATGTTTTACCTTGCACCGTGGATGTTGCACCCTGTAGATATCGATTATTCGGACGGCCATAACTTCTGGCTCGTTTAGAGTTACGGGAGCCATAACCTGTCAAAACGAAGGCCTCGATGAGTTCTACGGCTTTGATAGCTTTCAGCCGTCAACGTATAGATTAATGCCCAAAAAGGACAACCCGAATCTCAATCGAGTCTCGTAAGTTTTTTACCCTTCGTTTTTTCGACACGTGGATTTTTACGGTCAAACGGGATTACGATGGCTGGTCTTCGATTAACCATCGTTGGAGAGTAATGCACCATGTTCTCCCTTTCAAATCCATTCACGCATTTCTAAAAGTCGTACGGCACTGTTTCGCCATTTCGGTCGAATGTTCTACCTTGCACCGTGGATGTTGCACCCTGTAGATATCGATTATTCGGACGGCCATAACTTCTGGCTCGTTTAGAGTTACGGGAGCCATAACCTGTCAGAACGAAGGCCTCGATGAGTTCTATGGCTTTGATAGCTTTTAGGCGTCAACGGATAGGTTAATGCCCAAAAAGGACAGCCCGAATCTCAATCGGGTCTCGTATGTTTTTTACCCTTCGTTTTTTCGACACGTGGATTTTTACGGTAAAACGGGATTACCGTGGCCCATCTTCGACTTCCCATCGCTGGAGAGTGGTGCACCATGGTACTGTTCCGTTTCAAATCCATGCACGCATTTCTAAAAGTCGTACGACACTGTTTCGCCATTTCGGACGGATGTTGCCCCTTGCACCGTGGATGTTGCACCCTGTAGATGTCGATTATTCGGACAGCCATAACTTCTGTCTCGTTTAGAGTTACGGGAGCCAATACCTGTCAAAACGAAGGCCTCGATGAGTTCTACGGCTTTGATAGCTTTCAGCCGTTAACGGATAGATTAATGCCCAAAAATGACAACCCGAATCTCAATCGGGTCTCGTAAGTTTTTTACCCTTCGTTTTTTCGACACGTGGATTTTTACGGTAAAACGGGATTACCGTGGCCCGTCTTCGACTTCCCATCGCTGGAGAGTGGTGCACCATGGTACTCTTCCGTTTCAAATCCATGCACGCATTTCTAAAAGTCGTACGACACTGTTTCGCCATTTCGGATGGATGTTGCACCTTGCATCGTGGATGTTGCACCCTGTAGATATCGATTATTCGGACGGCCATAACTTCTGGCTCGTTTAGAGTTGCGGGAGCCATAATCCATCAAAACAAAGGCCTCGATGAGTTCTACGGCTTTGACAGGTTTCAGCCGTCAACGGATAGACTAATGCCCAAAAAGGACAACCCGAATCTCAATCGGGCCTCGTATGTTTTTTACCCTTCGTTTTTTAGACACGTGGATTTTTACGGTAAAACGGGACTACGGTGGCTGGTCTTCGATTTACCATCGCTGGAGAGTGGTGCACCAAGGTACTGTTCCAGTTCAAATCCATGCACGCATTTCTAAAAGCCGTACGGTACTGTTTCGCCATTTCGGACGGATGTTGCACCTTGCACCGCGGATGTTGCACCCTGTAGATATCGATTATTCGGACGGCCATAACTTCTGGCTCGTTTAGAGTTACGAGAGCCGTATCCTGTCAAAACGAAGGCCTCGATGAGTTCTACGGCTTTGATAGCTTTTAGCCATCAACGTATAGATTAATGCCCAAAAAGGACAACCCGAATCTCAATCGGGTCTCGTAAGTTTTTTACCCTTCGTTTTTTCGACACGTGGATTTTTACGGTCAAACGGGATTACGATGGCTGGTCTTCGATTTACCATCGTTGGAGAGTGGTGCACCAGGGTACTGTTCCCTTTCAAATCCATTCACGTATTTCTAAAAGTCGTACGGCACAGTTTCGCCATTTCGGTCGAATGTTCCACCTAGCACCGTGGATGTTGCACCCTATAGATATCGATTATTCGGACGGCCATAACTTCTGGCTCGTTTAGAGTTACGGGAGCCATAACCTGTCAAAACGAAGGCCTCGATGAGTTCTACGGCTTTGATAGATTTTAGCCATCAACGGATAGATTAATGCCCAAAAAGGACAACCCAAATCTCAATCGGGTCTCGTAAGTTTTTTACCCTTCGTTTTTTCGACACGTGGATTTTTACGATAAAACAGGATTACCGTGGCCCGTCTTCGACTTCCCATCGCTGGAGAGTGGTGCACCATGGTACTGTTCCATTTCAAATCCATGCACGCATTTCTAAAAGTCGTACGGCACTGTTTCGCCATTTCGGACGGATGTTGCCCCTTGCACCGTGGATGTTGCACCCTGTAGATGTCGATTATTCGGACGGCCATAACTTCTGGCTCGTTTAGAGTTACGGGAGCCAATACCTGTCAAAACGAAGGCCTCGATGAGTTCTACGGCTTTGGCAGCTTTCAGCCGTCAACGTATAGATTAATCCCCAAAAAGGACAACCCGAATCTCAATCGGGTCTCGTAAGTTTTTTACCCTTCGTTTTTTCAAAACGTGGATTTTTACGGTAAAACGGGATTACCGTGGCCCGTCTTCGACTTCCCATCGCTGGAGAGTGGTGCACCAAGGTACTGTTCCGTTTCAAATCCATGCACGTGTTTGCGTAAAAAATGGCCGCAAACACCCAAAGTCGTGAAAGCACCAGTGTATGAATATAATTCAGCGATATTCAAACACAAATTACAGATCTCAGCAAATAACCCAAATATGTTTGCACAAAAGATGAACAAACAACTCCAAGTCGTATGAATTAGTTGATTTTATGTTGTTCGTATTGATTTAGGTGGTGTATGCAAATACGTAAAAAGTAGGGGCTAAACTGTAAAAGACACACAGATTTATAGTGGTTCGGCCAAAGTGTGCCTACGTCCACTTTATATGTTATTCTCCTTTTCCAATCCGATTACAAGTACAAAGCTTGTAGTACAAGTGTATGAAAGTTGTTTGAAAGTTCCTTCCAGGTTTGAGCTCTCAAACTTGTCTCCCATTGTTGTACCCCTGCCCCTCTATTTATAGAGTGAGGCTGGGGGCAGGGGTCTTGGAAGTATATAGCTGCTGGTGGGCCTGGGCTGAAGCCATCTGGACTGGCAACTTTGGTTCGGCGAGCCTTCATTCGGTATGCCATCCTTATGTTGGATCGGTGGTAGGAGCATGGAGACGGTCCGGTGGGAGTTTGGTTGGTTCGGCGGTGCATTGGTTCGGTGATGGTGGTCCGGTTTGAGTTGGTTCGGTAGTTGTTGGCTTGGTGGTAGCATGGTCCGGTGTTAGCATGGACGTGGGTTTGGACCGGCAGTACTTGTGAAATACCGAATGAACTTACATACTCGGGAGTGCCGAACGAGCTCTTGCATTGGGATGCCGGATGAACCAAGGGAGATGGGAATGCCGAATGAGCACGCCGAATGAGTATGAATCTTGCCGAATGAGCATACCGAATGAGTTATGCCGAATGACCGAATGAGCTCTAGAATGCCGAATGAATTTGGGACTCCGAGTGTTGACGCATACGACATTGATATTCCAGTTTTGTCCAAAAAATGGGATAACACTTTGCCCCCCAAAACATGCCTTGTGATAACAAGGCGTGTTTTGAATAGTCCTGAATCCAATATCCAAAGTCAATAGCCATATTGCCAGAGTAGATCATCCTTGACTGCTCCGAGTCGATATCCAGTTCCAAATCCAATAACCAAAGCTTGAGCCTATTCCTTGTCCATCCGAACTCGACAACCGAGTCCCAAACCATCCTTATCCAATAGCCAACAACCTAATCCAGGACCTCTCTGGGTCGATATCCAAATTCATAACCTCTCCGGGCTCTTGCCAAGCGCAATCCACACCTGACGGTCGTGATCCAGTGTCCCTGGATGTTGAGCTAACCTCTCCGGTTTCTTGCCATGCGTAATCCATACTTGACGATCTTGGTCCAGTGTCCCTGGACGTTGAGCTAACCTCTCCGGGTTCTTGCCAAGCGTAATCCACACTTGACGACCTTGATCCACTGTCCCTGGACGTTTAGCTAACCTCTCCGGGTTCTTGTCATGCGTAATCCATACTTGACGATCTTGGTCCAGTGTCCCTGGACGTTGAGCTAACCTCCCCGGGTTCTTGCCAAGCGTAATCCATGCTTGACGATCTTGGTCCAGTGTCCCTGGACGTTGAGCAAACCTCTCCGGGTTCTTGCCAAGCGTAATCCATACTTGACGATCTTGGTCCAGTGTCCCTGGACGCTGTACAATGCCATGGCTTAAGTCCTAAGCCGAATCCTGGTCTCTCCGGACCCTTGCCGAGCATAGTCCATACTCGACGACCTGAATGAGTCAATTTACCATGTTCGGGCAAAGTGACTCACCCCTTGCCAGGCATAATCCATACCCGACGACCGTTTATCAAAAATCAGATAAAAATCCAATCAAAATCCAATCCAAAATCTAAATCCAAAATCCAAATCCAAAATCCAGATCAAGAATCCAAAATCCAAATCCAAAATCCAGAAAACCAGAAATCCAAACCAGTATTCAAAACCGAAAACAATCATCCAAAGGAAAATCCAAACCAAAAAGCAAGAAAAAACCAGGAGCTCAATCCGAGCTCCAAAACCGAAAACCAAAAAGAAAAGCATTGTCCAATCCAAAAGAAAAAGATAAATTTCACAAACCATAGCGTCGCAGTTTATCATCATTCAGAGCATGCCTAGGGGCTATCTCCGTCCCCGTACATGTGTAAATGACTTGGTTGCTTGCCAATAGTTTGCTACTTATTTCATATTAACCTGGTTAAGGGACGATCAACCGACCATCATTCCTGGGCCTCCCACCATCGTAGCTTGAGGTAGGCGGCGGTTGCTCCTGCCTCGCCGTTGCATTCCGCGGTCCAACATATTGCGGCAGTTGTCCATTCCTTACATGTTCCTCAATTATGTCCTTTAAGTGCCTGCAGCTGTTGGTGTCGTGTCCATCCAAATCATGAAAGAGACAGTGCCTTCCTGATGTCCTTTCCCGTTCTGTTGGTTCTCTCCTAGCCGGCCTCCGGTAGTGAAGGCGATTTCGAGTATTCAGGTATATCCGCTCCAGTGTCTCGTTCAATCCTGTGTATGTGGAAAACTTTGGATCCTTCCATTGCTTCCTAGCATTTCCAGAATCACTGTCCAACTTCCTTTTTCCTTTGTTTTTATCCGAACCATTGCTGGATGGTCCTCCCCCCTCAACCGCGTTAACCTTTTTCAGCTTTAAATCCGTACTCGCATCTTCTTGTCGAAGGAACCTTTCTGCCTCATGAAAAAATTCGTCGAGATTCCGTGGGGGATCTCGTATCAGAGATACCTTGAAATCCGAGTTCTCCCTGACTCCTGATACTGCTGCCATTAAAACCATCGATGGATCGGGCCGATCCACCGAAGCAACTGCGGCACTGAATCGAGTTAGAAAAGCTCTAAGCGATTCATCCATCCTTTGCCTTACCGACGTCAATGTCATCACATTCTTCGGTCTCTTGACATGAACCCGAAACTGTCCCAAAAACCTTTCCACCAATTCCCTCCAAGTCCTGATAGATCCTTCTTCCAGCTGCCTGAACCACATTGCAGCTAAGTCCGTCAAGTACAAAGGGAAGCATCGGGCCATCACCTCCTCCGATGCCCCCAGCACCTCCATGTGTCTGGTGTATCTCATCAAGTGATCCGTAGGGTCTTCCTTGCCATTGTATGCCTCCACGCTAGGTAGCTTGAACTTAGGTGGATTCTGAGCCATCCTTATTTCCCGGGTGAACGGACTCCTGTTTACTCCTTCCAAGTCTCCGTTGGTCAAACCACCTCGCACAGTCTTCCTGATTATATCTACCAATCCACCGTTATCTGTCGGGGGTTGCCCCCGAGGGAACTCCGGTACATACTCTTCGTGTGGCTCGTTAGCAGCAACGTTGGTTCTAGCCTGTTGAACTCCTTCCAAAGGTTCTCCTGTGTTGAATCCTGTGGGCCTGCCCCCAAGCCCTTGTTGATTGCCGCCTGGCTCCGTATCCTGTCCTTCATTGGGTTCCATAACCCTAGCTTCTTGTCCTGCATCCACAGCCGTTGTAGCTGTTCCTAGGTTCTGCATCCCTGCAACTCTCATTTGTTCCAAGAAAGTTTGCATCATTTCCTGTTGACTTTTCAGCAACCTCTCTTGCAGTGAATTTGTTATGGCTTCCATTTCATCCCTTGTTATGTAGATCGAAGCCGGTCCTTCCTCACCTCCGGAGGATGCTTGTTGACTTCCTCCTTGTTGGCTTCTCTCAGCCCTTAGCCTTCTACTGTTTTGCCTAGTCATTGTCTTCCAAATTCAAACTTCTATCTGATGTAGTGGGAGCTGGTTCTTCTCAGTGAAAGCACCAAAATGTTTGCGTAAAAAATGGCCGCAAACACCCAAAGTCGTGAAAGCACCAGTGTATGAATATAATTCAGCGATATTCAAACACAAATTACAGATCTCAGCAAATAACCCAAATATGTTTGCACAAAAGATGAACAAACAACTCCAAGTCGTATGAATTAGTTGATTTTATGTTGTTCGTATTGATTTAGGTGGTGTATGCAAATACGTAAAAAGTAGGGGCTAAACTGTAAAAGACACACAGATTTATAGTGGTTCGGCCAAAGTGTGCCTACGTCCACTTTATATGTTATTCTCCTTTTCCAATCCGATTACAAGTACAAAGCTTGTAGTACAAGTGTATGAAAGTTGTTTGAAAGTTCCTTCCAGGTTTGAGCTCTCAAACTTGTCTCCCATTGTTGTACCCCTGCCCCTCTATTTATAGAGTGAGGCTGGGGGCAGGGGTCTTGGAAGTATATAGCTGCTGGTGGGCCTGGGCTGAAGCCATCTGGACTGGCAACTTTGGTTCGGCGAGCCTTCATTCGGTATGCCATCCTTATGTTGGATCGGTGGTAGGAGCATGGAGACGGTCCGGTGGGAGTTTGGTTGGTTCGGCGGTGCATTGGTTCGGTGATGGTGGTCCGGTTTGAGTTGGTTCGGTAGTTGTTGGCTTGGTGGTAGCATGGTCCGGTGTTAGCATGGACGTGGGTTTGGACCGGCAGTACTTGTGAAATACCGAATGAACTTACATACTCGGGAGTGCCGAACGAGCTCTTGCATTGGGATGCCGGATGAACCAAGGGAGATGGGAATGCCGAATGAGCACGCCGAATGAGTATGAATCTTGCCGAATGAGCATACCGAATGAGTTATGCCGAATGACCGAATGAGCTCTAGAATGCCGAATGAATTTGGGACTCCGAGTGTTGACGCATACGACATTGATATTCCAGTTTTGTCCAAAAAATGGGATAACAGCACGCATTTCTAAAAGTCGTACGGCACTGTTTCGCTATTTCGGATGGATGTTGCACCTTGCATCGTGGATGTTGCACCCTGTAGATATCGATTATTCGGACGGCCATAACTTCTGGCTCGTTTAGAGTTACAGGAGCCCTAATCCGTCAAAACAAAGGCCTCGATGAGTTCTACGGCTTTGACAGGTTTCAGCCGTCAACGGATAGACTAATGCCCAAAAAGGACAACCC
Source organism: Allium cepa (assembly GCA_030765085.1). Classification (NCBI taxonomy): domain Eukaryota; kingdom Viridiplantae; phylum Streptophyta; class Magnoliopsida; order Asparagales; family Amaryllidaceae; genus Allium; species Allium cepa. Next base: position 32,141,627 of record CM060934.1, on the reverse strand, counting down.
GAATCTCAATCGGGTCTCGTATGTTTTTTACCCTTCGTTTTTTAGACACGTGGATTTTTACGGTAAAACGGGATTATGATGGCTGGTCTTCGTTTACCATCGCTGGAGAGTGGTGCACCAAGGTACTGTTCCAGTTCAAATCCATGCACGCATTTCTAAAAGCCGTACGACACTGTTTCGCCATTTCGGACGGATGTTGCACCTTGCACCGTGGATGTTGCACCCTGTAGATATCGATTATTCGGACGGCCATAACTTCTGGCTTGTTTAGAGTTACGGGAGCCATAACCTGTCAAAACGAAGGCCTCGATGAGTTCTACGGCTTCGATAGCTTTCAGCCGTCAACGTATAGATAATGCCCAAAAAGGACAACCCGAATCTCAATCGGGTCTCGTAAGTTTTTTACCCTTCGTTTTTTCGACACGTGGATTTTTACGGTCAAACGGGATTACGATGGCTGGTCTTCGATTTACCATCGTTGGGGAGTGGTGCACCATGGTACTATTCCCTTTCAAATCCATTCACACATTTCTAAAAGTCGTACGGCATTGTTTCGCCATTTCGGTCGAATGTTCCACCTTGCACCGTGGATGTTGCACCCTGTAGATATCGATTATTCGGACGGCCATAACTTCTGGCTCGTTTAGAGTTACGGGAGCCATAACCTGTCAAAACGATGGCCTCGATGAGTTCTACGGCTTTGATAGCTCTTAGCCGTCAACAGATAGATTAATGCCCAAAAAGGACAACCCGAATCTCAATCGGGTCTCGTAAGTTTTTTACCCTTCGTTTTTTCGACACGTGGATTTTTACGGTAAAACGGGATTACCGTGGCCCGTCTTCGACTTCCCAACGCTGGAGAGTGGTGCACCAAGGCACTGTTCCGTTTCAAATCCATGCACGCATTTCTAACAGTCATACGGCACTGTTTCGCCATTTCGGACGGATGTTGCCCCTTGCACCGTGGATGTCGCACCCTGTAGATATCGATTATTCGGACGGCCATAACTTTTGGCTCGTTTAGAGTTGCGGGAGCCAATACCTGTCAAAACGAAGGCCTCGATGAGTTCTACGGCTTTGACAGCTTTCAGCCGTCAACGTACAGATTAATGCCCAAAAAGGACAACCCGAATCTCAATCGGGTCTCGTAAGTTTTCTACCCATCGTTTTTTCGACACGTGGATTTTTACGGTAAAACGGGATTACCGTGGCCCGTCTTCGACTTCCCATCGCTGGAGAGTGGTGCACCATGGTACTGTTCCGTTTCAAATCCATGCAAGAATTTCTAAAAGTCGTACGGCACTGTTTCGCCATTTCGGATGGATGTTGCACCTTGCATCGTGGATGTTGCACCCTGTAGATATCGATTATTCGGACGGCCATAACTTCTGGCTCATTTAGAGTTACGGGAGCCATAATTTGTCAAAACAAAGGCCTCGATGAGTTCTACGGCTTTGATAGGTTTCAGCCGTCAACGGATAGATTATTGCCCAAAAAGGACAACCTGAATCTCAATCGGGCCTCGTATGTTTTTTACCCTTCGTTTTTTAGACACGTGGATTTTTACGGTAAAACAGGATTACGGTGGCTGGTCTTCGATTTACCATCGCTGGAGAGTGGTGCACCAAGGTACTGTTCCAGTTCAAATCCGTGCACGCTTTCTAAAAAACGTACGGCACTGTTTCGCCATTCCGGACGGATGTTGCACCTTGCACCGTGGATGTTGCACCCTGTAGATATCGATTATTCGGACGGCCATAACTTCTGGCTCGTTTAGAGTTACGGGAGCCATAACCTGTCAAAACGAAGGCCTCGATGAGTTCTACGGCTTTGACAGCATTCAGCCGTCAACGGATAGATTGATGGCCAAAAAGGACAACCCGGATCTCAATCGGGTCTCGTAAGTTTTTTACCCTTCGTTTTTTTGACACATGGATTTTTACGGTCAAATGGGATTACGATGGCTGGTCTTCGATTTACCATCGCTGGAGAGTGGTGCACTGTGGTACTGTTCCCTTTCAAATCCATTCACACATTTCTAAAAGTGGTACGGCACTGTTTCGCCATTTCGGTCGAATGTTCCACCTTGCACCGTGGATGTTGCACCCTGTAGATATCGATTATTCGGACGGCCATAACTTCTGGCTCGTTTAGAGTTACGGGAGCCATAACCTGTCAAAACGAAGGGCTCGATGAGTTCTACGGCTTTGATAGCTTTTAGCCGTCAACGGATAGATTAATGCCCAAAAAGGACAACCCGAATCTCAATCGGGTCTCGTATGTTTTTTACCCTTCGTTTTTTCGACACGTGGATTTTTATGGTAAAACGGGATTACCGTGGCCCGTCTTCGACTTCCCATCGCTGGAGAGTGGTACACCATGGTACTATTCCATTTCAAATCCATGCACGCTTTTCTAAAAGTCGTACGGCACTGTTTCGCCATTTCGGACGGATGTTGCACCTTGCACCGTGGATGTTGCACCCTGTAGATATCGATTATTCGGACGGCCATAACTTCTGGCTCGTTTAGAGTTACGGGAGCCATTACCTGTCAAAACGAAGGCCTCGATGAGTTCTACGGCTTTGACAGCTTTCAGCCGTCAACATATAGATTAATGCCCAAAAAGGACAACCCGAATCTTAATCGGGTCTCGTAAGTTTTTTACCCTTCGTTTTTTCGACACGTGGATTTTTACGGTAAAATGAGATTACCGTGGCCCGTCTTCGACTTCCCATCGCTGGAGAGTGGTGCACCATGGTACTGTTCCATTTCAAATCCATGCACGCATTTCTAAAAGTCGTACGGCACTGTTTCGCCATTTCGGATGTATGTTGCACCTTGCATCGTGGTTTTTGCACCCTGTAGATATCGATTATACGGACGACCATAACATCTGGCTCGTTTAGAGTTACGAGAGCCATAATCTGTCAAAACAAAGGCCTCGATGAGTTCTACGGCTTCGACAGGTTTCAGCCGTCAACGGATAGACTAATGCCCAAAAAGAACAACCAGAATCTCAATCGGGTCTCGTATGTTTTCTACCCTTCGTTTTTTCGACACGTGGATTTTTACGGTAAAACGGGATTACGGTGGCCCGTCTTCGACTTCCCATCACGTGAGAGTGGTGCACCATGGTACTGTTCCGTTTCAAATCCATGCACGCATTTCAAAAAGCCGTACGGTACTGTTTCGCCATTTCGGACGTATGTTGCACCTTGCATCATGGATGTTGCACCCTGTAGATATCGATTATTCGGACGGCCATAACTTCTGGCTCGTTTAGAGTTACGGGAGCCATAACCTGTCAAAATGAAGGCCTCGATGAGTTCTGCGGGTTTGACAGCTTTCAGCCATCAACGGATAGATTAATGCCCAAAAAGGACAACCCGAATCTCAATCGGGTCTCGTAAGTTTTTTACCCTTCGTTTTTTTGACACGTGGATTTTTACGGTAAAACGGGATTACGGTGGCCCGTCTTCGACTTCCCATCACTGGAGAGTGGTGCACCATGGTACTGTTCCATTTCAAATCCATGCACGCATTTCAAAAAGTCGTACGACACTGTTTCGCCATTTCGGACGGATGTTGCACCTTGCACCGTGGATGTTGCACCCTGTAGATATCGATTATTCGGACGGCCATAACTTCTGGCTCGTTTAGAGTTACGGGAGCCATAACCTGTCAAAACGAAGGGCTCGATGAGTTCTACGGCTTTGATAGCTTTTAGCCGTCAACGGATAGATTAATGCCCAAAAAGGACAACCCGAATCTCAATCGGGTCTCGTATGTTTTTTACCCTTCGTTTTTTCGACACGTGGATTTTTATGGTAAAACGGGATTACCGTGGCCCGTCTTCGACTTCCCATCGCTGGAGAGTGGTGCACCATGGTACTGTTCCGTTTCAAATCTATGCACGCATTTCTAAAAGTCGTACGGCACTGTTTCGCCATTTCGGACGGATGTTGCACCTTGCACCGTGGATGTTGCACCCTGTAGATATCGATTATTCGGACGGCCATAACTTCTGGCTCGTTTAGAGTTACGGGAGCCATTACCTGTCAAAACGAAGGCCTCGATGAGTTCTACGGCTTTGACAGCTTTCAGCCGTCAACGGATAGACTAATGCCCAAAAAGGACAACCAGAATCTCAATCGGGTCTCGTATGTTTTTTACCCTTCGTTTTTTCGACACGTGGATTTTTACGGTAAAACGGGATTACGGTGGCCCGTCTTCGACTTCCCATCACTGGAGAGTGGTGCACCATGGTACTGTTCCGTTTCGAATCCATGCACGCATTTCAAAAAGCCGTACGGCACTGTTTCGCCATTTCGGACGGATGTTGCACCTTGCATCATGGATGTTGCACCCTGTAGATATCGATTATTCGGACGACCATAACTTCTGGCTCGTTTAGAGTTACGAGAGCCATAATCTGTCAAAACAAAGGCCTCGATGAGTTCTACGGCTTCGACAGGTTTCAGCCGTCAACGGATAGACTAATGCCCAAAAAGAACAACCAGAATCTCAATCGGGTCTCGTATGTTTTCTACCCTTGGTTTTTTCGACACGTGGATTTTTACGGCAAAACGGGATTACGGTGGCCCGTCTTCGACTTCCCATCACTGGAGAGTGGTGCACCATGGTACTATTCCGTTTCAAATCCATGCACGGATTTCAAAAAGCCGTACGGTACTGTTTCGCCATTTCGGACGGATGTTGCACCTTGCATCATGGATGTTGCACCCTGTAGATATCGATTATTCGGACGACCATAACTTCTGGCTCGTTAAGAGTTACGGGAGCCATAACCTGTCAAAACGAAGGCCTCGATGAGTTCTGTGGTTTTGACAGCTTTCAGCCATCAACGGATAGATTAATGCCCAAAAAGGACAACCCGAATCTCAATCGGGTCTCGTAAGTTTTTTACCCTTCGTTTTTTCGACACGTGGATTTTTACGGTAAAACGGGATTACGGTGGCCCGTCTTCGACTTCCCATCACTGGAGAGTGGTGCACCATGGTACTGTTCCATTTCAAATCCATGCACGCATTTCAAAAAGTCGTACGACACTGTTTCGCCATTTCGGACGGATGTTGCACCTTGCACCGTGGATGTTGCACCCTGTAGATATCGATTATTCGGACGGCCATAACTTCTGGCTCCTTTAGAGTTACGGGAGCCATAACCTATCAAAACGAAGGCCTCGATGAGTTCTACGGCTTTGACAGCTTTCAGCCGTCAACGGATAGATTAATGCCCAAAAAGGACAACCCGAATCTCAATCGGGTCTCGTAAGTTTTTTACCCTTCGTTTTTTCGACACGTGGATTTTTACGGTAAAACGAGATTACCGTGGCCCGTCTTCGACTTCCCATCGCTAGAGAGTGGTGCACCATGGTACTGTTCCGTTTCAAATCCATGCACGCATTTCTAAAAGTCGTACGGCACTGTTTCGCCATTTCGGATGTATGTTGCACCTTGCATCGTGGTTGTTGCACCCTATAGATATCGATTATTCGGACGACCATAACTTCTGGCTCGTTTAGAGTTACGAGAGCCATAATCTGTCAAAACAAAGGCCTCGATGAGTTCTACGGCTTTGACAGGTTTCAGCCGTCAACGGATAGACTAATGCCCAAAAAGGACAACCAGAATCTCAATCGGGTCTCGTATGTTTTTTACCCTTCGTTTTTTCGACACATGGATTTTTACGGTAAAACGGGATTACGGTGGCCCGTCTTCGACTTCCCATCACTGGAGAGTGGTGCACCATGGTACTGTTCCGTTTTGAATCCATGCACGCATTTCAAAAAGCCATACGGCACTGTTTCGCCATTTCGGACGGATGTTGCACCTTGCATCATGGATGTTGCACCCTGTAGATATCGATTATTCGGACGGCCATAACTTCTGGCTCGTTTAGAGTTACGGGAGCCATAACCAGTCAAAACGAAGGCCTCGATGAGTTCTGCGGTTTTGACAGCTTTCAACCATCAACGGATAGATTAATGCCCAAAAAGGACAACCCGAATCTCAATCGGGTCTCGTAAGTTTTTTACCCTTCGTTTTTTCGACACGTGGATTTTTACGGTAAAACGGGATTACGGTGGCCCGTCTTCGACTTCCCATCACTGGAGAGTGGTGCACCATGGTACTGTTCCGTTTCAAATCCATGCACGCATTTCAAAAAATCGTACGACACTGTTTCGCCATTTCGGACGGATGTTGCACCTTGCACCGTGGATGTTGCACCCTGTAGATATCGATTATTCGGACGGCCATAACTTCTGGCTCGTTTAGAGTTACGGGAGCCATAACCTATCAAAACGAAGGCCTCGATGAGTTCTACGGCTTTGACAGCTTTCAGCCGTCAACGGATAGATTAATGCCCAAAAAGGACAACCCGAATCTCAATCGGGTCTCGTAAGTTTTTTACCCTTCGTTTTTTCGACACGTGGATTTTTACGATAAAACGGGATCACCGTGGCACGTCTTCGACTTCCCATCGCTGGAGAGTGCTGCACCATGGTACTGTTTCATTTCAAATCCATGCACGCATTTCTAAAAGTCGTACGGCACTGTTTCGCCATTTCGGACGGATGTTGCACCTTGCATCGTGGATGTTGCACCCTGTAGATATCGATTATTCGGGCGGCCATAACTTCTGGCTCGTTTAGAGTTACGAGAGCCATAACCTATCAAAACGAAGGCCTCGATGAGATCTACGGCTTTGACAGCTTTCATTTGTCAACGGATAGATTAATGCCCAAAAAGGACAACCCGAAACTCAATCGGGCCTCTTAAGTTTTTTACCCTTCGTTTTTTCGACACGTGGATTTTTACGGTAAAACGGGATTACCATGGCCCGTCTTCGACTTCCCATCGCTGGAGAGTGGTGCACCATGGTAATTTCCTTTTCAAATCCATTCACGCATTTCTAAAAGTCGTACGACACTGTTTCGCCATTTCGGACGGATGTTGCACCTTGCACCGTGGATGTTGCACCCTGTAGATATCGATTATTTGGACGGCCATAAATTCTGGCTCGTTTAGAGTTACGGGAGCCATAACCTGTCAAAACGAAGGCCTCGATGAGTTCTACGCCTTTGATAGCTTTCAGCCGTCAACGGATTGATTAATGTCCAAAAAGGACAACCCGAATCTCTATCGGGTCTCGTAAGTTTTTTACCCTTCGTTTTTTCGACACGAGGATTTTTACGGTAAAACGGGATTACGGTGGCTGGTCTTCGATTTACCATCGCTGGAGAGTGGTGCACCATGGTACTGCTCCATTTCAAATCCATGCATGCGTTTCTAAAAGTCGTACGGCACTGTTTCGCCATTTCGGACGGATGTTGCACCTTGCACCGTGGATGTTGCACCCTGTAGATATCGATTATTCGGACGGCCATAACTTCTGGCTCGTTTAGAGTTACGGGAGCCATAACCTGTCAAAACGAAGGCCTCGATGAGTTCTACGGCTTTGACAGCTTTCAGCCATCAACGGATAGATTAATGCCCAAAAAGGACGACCCGAATCTCAATCAGGTCTCGTAAGTTTTTTACCCTTCGTTTTTTAGACACGTGGATTTTTACCGTAAAACGGGATTACGGTGGCTGGTCTTCGATTTACCATCGCTGGAGAGTGGTGCACCATGGTACTGTTCTGTTTCAAATCCATGCACGCATTTCTAAAAGTCGTACGGCACTGTTTCGCCATTTCGGACGGATGTTGCACCTTGCATCGTGGATGTTGCACCCTATAAATATCGATTATTCGGACGACCATAACTTCTGGCTCGTGTAGAGTTACGGGAGCCATAACCTGTCAAAACGAAGGCCTCGATGAGTTCTACGGCTTTGACAGCTTTCAGCAGTCAACGGATAGATTAATGCCCAAAAAGGACAACCCGAATCTCATTCGAGTCTCGTAAGTTTTTTACCCTTCGTTTTTTCGACACGTGGATTTTTACGGTAAAACGGGATTACGGTGGCTGGTCTTCGATTTACCATCACTGGACAGTGGTGCACCATGGTACTGTTCCATTTCAAATCCATGCACGCATTTTTAAAGGTCGTACGACACTGTTTCGCCATTTCGGACGGATGTTGCACCTTGCACCGTGGATGTTGCACCTTGTAGATATCGATTATTCGGACGGCCATAACTTCTAGCTCGTTTAGAGTTACGGGAGCCATAACCTGTCAAAACGAAGGCCTCGATGAGTTCTACGGCTTTGACTGCTTTCAGCTGTCAACGGATAGAATAATGCCCAAAAAGGACAACCCGAATCTCAATCGGGTCTCGTAAATTTTTTACCCTTTGTTTTTTCGACACGTGGATTTTTACGGTAAAACGGGATTACCGTGGCCCGTCTTCGACTTCCCATCGCTGAAGAGTGGTGCACCATGGTACTGTTCCGTTTCAAATCCATGCACACATTTCTAAAAGTCGTACGGTACTGTTTCGCCATTTCGGACGGTTGTTGCACCTTGCACCGTGGATGTTGCACCATGTAGATATCGATTATTCGGACGGCCATTACTTCTGGCTCGTTTAGAGTTATGGGAGCCATAACCTGTTAAAACGAAGGCCTCGATGAGTTCTACGGTTTTGACAGCTTTCAGCCGTCAATGGATAGATTAATGCCCAAAAAGGACAACCCGAATCTCATTCGAGTCTCGTAAGTTTTTTACCCTTCGTTTTTTCGACACGTGGATTTTTACGGAAAAACGGGATTACGGTGGATGGTTTTCGATTTACCATCGCTGGAGAGTGGTGCGCCATGGTACTGTTCCGTTTCAAACCCATGCACGCATTCTAAAAGTCATACGGCACTGTTTCTCCGTTTCGAACGGATGTTGCACCTTGCACCGTCGATGTTGCACCCTGTAGATATCGATTATTCGGACTGCCATAACTTCTGGCTCGTTTAGAGTTACGGGAGCCATAACCTGTCAAAACGAAGGCCTCGATGAGTTCTATGACTTTGACAGCTTTCATCCGTCAACGGATTGATTAATGCCCAAAAAGGACAACCCGAATCTCAATCGGGTCTCGTAAGTTTTTTACCCTTTGTTTTTTCGACACGTGGATTTTTACGGTAAAACGGGATTACGGTGGCTGGTCTTCGATTTACCATCACTGGAGAGTGGTGCACCATGGTACCGTTCCGTTTCAAATGCATGCACGCATTTCTAAAGGTCGTACAACACTGTTTCACCATTTCGGACAGATGTTGCACCTTGCACCGTGGATGTTGCACCCTGTAGATATCGATTATTCGGACGGCCATAACTTCTGGCTCGTTTAGAGTTACGGGAGCCATAACCTGTCAAAACGAAGGCCTCGATGAGTTCTACGGCTTTGACAGCTTTCAGCCGTCAACGGATAGATTAATGCCCAAAAAGGACAACCCGAATCTCAATCGGGTCTCGTAAGTTTTTTACCCTTCATTTTTTCGACACGTGGATTTTTACGGTAAAACGGGATTACGGTGGCTGGTCTTCGATTTACCATCGCTGGAGAGTAGTGCATCATGGTACTGTTCCGTTTCAAATCCATGCATGCATTTCTAAAGGTCGTATTGCACCGTTTCGCCATTTCGGACAGATGTTGCACCTTGCACCGTGGATGTTGCACCCTGTAGATATCGATTATTCGGACGGCCATAACTTCTGGCTCGTTTAGAGTTACAAAAGCCATAACCTGTGAAAACGAAGGCCTCGATGAGTTCTACGGCTTTGATAGCTTTCATCCGTCAACGGATAGAATAATGCCAAAAAAGGACAACCCGAATTTCAATCTGGTCTCGTAAGTTTTTTACCCTTCGTTTTTTCGACACGTGGATTTTTACGGTAAAACGGGATTACCGTGGCCCGTCTTCGACTTCCCATCTCTGGAGAGTGGTGCACCATGGTACTGTTCCATTTCAAATCCATGCACGCATTTCTAAAGGTCGTACGGCACTGTTTCGCCATTTCGGACGGATGTTGCACCTTGCACCGTGGATGTTGCACCCTGTAGATATCGATTATTCGGACGGCCATAACTTCTGGCTCGTTTAGAGTTACGGGAGCCATAACCTGTCAAAACGAAGGCCTCGATGAGTTCTACGGCTTTGACAGCTTTCAGCAGTCAACGGATAGATTAATGCCCAAAAAGGACAACCCGAATCTCATTCGAGTCTCGTAAGTTTTTTACCCTTCGTTTTTTCGACACGTGGATTTTTACGGTAAAACGGGATTACGGTGGCTGGTCTTCGATTTACCATCACTGGACAGTGGTGCACCACGGTACTGTTCCGTTTCAAATCCATGCACGTATTTTTAAAGGTCGTACGGCACTGTTTCGCCATTTCGGACGGATGTTGCACCTTGCACCGTGGATGTTGCACCCTGTAGATATCGATTATTTGGACGGCCATAACTTCTAGCTCGTTTAGAGTTACGGGAGCCATAACCTGTCAAAACGAAGGCCTCGATGAGTTCTACGGCTTTGACTGCTTTCAGCTGTCAACGGATAGAATAATGCCCAAAAAGGACAACCCGAATCTCAATCGCGTCTCGTAAGTTTTTTACCCTTCGTTTTTTCGACACGTGGATTTTTACGATAAAACGGGATTACCGTGGCCCGTCTTCGACTTCCCATCGCTGAAGAGTGGTGCACCATGGTACTGTTCCATTTCAAATCCATGCACACATTTCTAAAAGTCGTACGGCACTGTTTCGCCATTTCGGACGGATGTTGCACCTTGCACGGTGGATGTTGCACCCTGTAGATATCGATTATTCGGACGGCCATAACTTCTGGCTCGTTTAGAGTTAAGGGAGCCATAACCTGTTAAAACGAAGGCCTCGATGAGTTCTACGGTTTTGACAGCTTTCAGCCGTCAATGGATAGATTAATGCCCAAAAAGGACAACCCGAATCTCATTCGAGTCTCGTAAGTTTTTTACCCTTCGTTTTTTTGACACGTGGATTTTTACGGAAAAACGGGATTACGGTGGCTGGTTTTCGATTTACCATCGCTGGAGAGTGGTGCGCCATGGTACTGTTCCGTTTCAAACCCATGCACGCATTCTAAAAGTCATACGGCACTGTTTCTCCATTTCGAACGGATGTTGCACCTTGCACCGTCGATGTTGCACCCTGTAGATATCGATTATTCGGACTGCCATAACTTCTGGCTCGTTTAGAGTTACGGGAGCCATAACCTGTCAAAACGAAGGCCTCGATGAGTTCTACGGCTTTGACAGCTTTTAGCCGTCAACGGATTGATTAACGCCCAAAAAGGACAACCCGTATCTCAATCGGGTCTCGTAAGTTTTTTACCCTTCGTTTTTTCGACACGTGGATTTTTACGGTAAAACGGGATTACGGTGGCTGGTCTTCGATTTACCATCACTGGAGAGTGGTGCACCATGGTACCGTTCCGTTTCAAATGCATGCACGCATTTCTAAAGCTCGTACGGCACTGTTTCACCAATTCGGACAGATGTTGCACCTTGCACCGTGGATGTTGCACCCTGTAGATATCGATTATTCGGACGGCCATAACTTCTGGCTCGTTTAGAGTTACGGGAGCCATAACCTGTCAAAACGAAGGCCTCGATGAGTTCTACGGCTTTGATAGCTTTCAGCCGTCAACGGATAGATTAATGCCCAAAAAGGACAACCCGAATCTCAATCGGGTCTCGTAAGTTTTTTACCCTTCATTTTTTCGACACGTGGATTTTTACGGTAAAACGGGATTACGGTGGCTGGTCTTCGATTTACCATCGCTGGAGAGTAGTGCATCATAGTACTGTTCCGTTTCAAATCCATGCACGCATTTCTAAAGGTCGTATTGCACCGTTTCGCCATTTCGGACAGATGTTGCACCTTGCACCGTGGATGTTGCACCCTGTAGATATCGATTATTCGGACGGCCATAACTTCTGGCTCGTTTAGAGTTACAAAAGCCATAACCTGTGAAAACGAAGGCCTCGATGAGTTCTACGGCTTTGACAGCTTTCTTCCGTCAACGGATAGATTAATGCCAAAAATGGGCAACCCGAATTTCAATCTGGTCTCGTAAGTTTTTTACCCTTCGTTTTTTCGACACGTGGATTTTTACGGTAAAACGGGATTACCTTGGCCCGTCTTCGACTTCCCATCGCTGGAGAGTGGTGCACCATGGTACTGTTCCGTTTCAAATCCATGCACGCATTTCTAAAGGTCGTACGGCACTGTTTCGCCATTTCGGACGGATGTTGCACCTTGCACCGTGGATGTTGCTCCCTGTAGATATCGATTATTCGGACGGCCATAACTTCTGGCTCGTTTAGAGTTACGGGAGCCATAACCTGTCAAAACGAAGGCCTCGATGAGTTCTACGGCTTTGACAGCTTTCAGCAGTCAACGGATAGATTAATGCCCAAAAAGGACAACCCGAATCTCATTCGAATCTCGTAAGTTTTTTACCCTTCGTTTTTTCGAAACGTGGATTTTTATGGTAAAACGGGATTACGGTGGCTGGTCTTCGATTTACCATCACTGGACAGTGGTGCACCATGGTACTGTTCCGTTTCAAATCCATGCACGCATTTTTAAAGGTCGTACGGCACTGTTTCGCCATTTCGGACGGATGTTGCACCTTGCACCGTGGATGTTGCACCCTGTAGATATCGATTATTCGGACGGCCATAACTTCTAGCTCGTTTAGAGTTACGGGAGCCATAACCTGTCAAAACGAAGGCCTCGATGAGTTCTACGGCTTTGACTGCTTTCAGCTGTCAACGGATAGAATAATGCCCAAAAAGGACAACCCGAATCTCAATCGGGTCTCGTAAGTTTTTTACCCTTCGTTTTTTCGACACGTGGATTTTTACGGTAAAACGGGATTACCGTGGCCCGTCTTCGACTTCCCATCACTGAAAAGTGGTGCACCATGGTACTGTTCCATTTTAAATCCATGCACACATTTCTAAAAGTTGTACGGCACTGTTTCGCCATTTCGGACGGATGTTGCACCTTGCACCGTGGATGTTGCACCCTGTAGATATCGATTATTCGGACGGCCATAACTTCTGGCTCGTTTAGAGTTACGGGAGCCATAACCTGTTAAAACGAAGGCCTCGATGAGTTCTACGGTTTTGACAGCTTTCAGCCGTCAATGGATAGATTAATGCCCAAAAAGGACAACCCGAATCTCATTCGAGTCTCGTAAGTTTTTTACCCTTCGTTTTTTCGACACGTGGATTTTTACGGAAAAACGGGATTACGGTGGCTAGTTTTCGATTTACCATCGCTGGAGAGTGGTGCGCCATGGTACTATTCCGTTTCAAACCCATGCACGCATTCTAAAAGTCATACGGCACTGTTTCTCCATTTCGAACGGATGTTGCACCTTGCACCGTCGATGTTGCACCCTGTAGATATCGATTATTCGGACTGCCATAACTTCTGGCTCGTTTAGAGTTACGGGAGCCATAACCTGTCCAAACGAAGGCCTCGATGAGTTCTACGGCTTTGATAGCTTTCAGCCGTCAATGGATTGATTAATGCCCAAAAAGGACAACCCGAATCTCAATCGGGTCTCGTAAGTTTTTTACCCTTCGTTTTTTCGACACGTGGATTTTTACGGTAAAACGGGATAACGGTGGCTGGTCTTCGATTTACCATCGCTGGAGAGTGGTGCACCATGGTACCGTTCCGTTTCAAATGCATGCACGCATTTCTAAAGGTCGTACGGCATTGTTTCACCATTTCGGACAGATGTTGCACCTTGCACCGTGGATGTTGCACCCTGTAGATATCGATTATTCGGACGGCCATAACTTCTGGCTCGTTTAGAGTTACGGGAGCCATAACCTGTCAAAACGAAGGCCTCGATGAGTTCTACGGCTTTGATAGCTTTCAGCCGTCAACGGATAGATTAATGCCAAAAAAGGACAACCCGAATCTCAATCGGGTCTTGTAAGTTTTTTACCCTTCATTTTTTCGACACGTGGATTTTTACGGTAAAACGGGATTACGGTGGCTGGTCTTCGATTTACCATCGCTGGAGAGTAGTGCATCATGGTACTGTTTCGTTTCAAATCCATGCACGCATTTCTAAAGGTCGTATTGCACCGTTTCGCCATTTCGGACAGATGATGCACCTTGCACCGTGGATGTTGCACCCTGTAGATATCGATTATTCGGACGGCCATAACTTCTGGCTCGTTTAGAGTTACAAAAGCCATAACCTGTGAAAACGAAGGCCTCGATGAGTTCTATGGCTTTGACAGCTTTCATCCGTCAACGGATAGATTAATGCCAAAAAAGGACAACCCGAATTTCAATCTGGTCTCGTAAGTTTTTTACCCTTCGTTTTTTCGACACGTGGATTTTTACGGTAAAACCGGATTACCGTGGCCCGTCTTCAACTTCCCATCGCTGGAGAGTGGTGCACCATGGTACTGTTCCGTTTCAAATCCATGCACGCATTTCTAAAGGTCGTACGACACTGTTTCGCCATTTCGGACGGATGTTGCACCTTGCACCGTGGATGTTGCACCCTGTAGATATCGATTATTCGGACGGCCATAACTTCTGGCTCGTTTAGAGTTACGGGAGCCATAACCTGTCAAAACGAAGGCCTTGATGAGTTCTACGGCTTTGACTGCTTTCAGCCGTCAACGGATAGATTAATGCCCAAGAAGGACAACCCGAATCTCAATCGGGTCTCGTAAGTTTTTTGCCCTTCGTTTTTTCACACGTGGATTTTTACGGTAAAACGAGATTACCGTGGCCCGTCTTCGACTTCCCATCGCTGAAGAGTGGTGCACCATGGTACTGTTCCGTTTCGAATCCATGCACGCATTCTAATAGTCGTACGGCACTGTTTCGCCATTTCGGACGGATGTTGCACCTTGCACCGTGGATGTTGCACCCTGTAGATATCGTTATTCGTACTGCCATAACTTCTGGCTTGTTTAGAATTACGGGAGCCATAACCTGTCAAAACGAAGGCCTCGATGAGTTCTATGGCTTTGACAGCTTTCAGCCGTCAAAGGATAGATTAATGCCCAAAAAGGTCAACCCGAATCTCAATCGGGTCTCGTAAGTTTTTTACCCTTCGTTTTTTCGACACGTGGATTTTTACGGTAAAACGGGATTACAGTGGCTTGTCTTCGATTTACCATCGCTGGAGAGTGGTGCACCATGGTACTGTTCCGTGTCAAACCCATGCACGCATTTCTGAAGGTCGTACGGCACTGTTTCTCTATTTCGGACGGATGTTACACCTTGCACCGTGGATGTTGCACCCTGTAGATATCGATTATTCGGACGGCCATAACTTCTGGCTCGTTTAGAGTTACGGGAGCCATAACCTGTCAAAACGAAGGCCTCGATGAGTTCTAAGGCTTTGATAGCTTTTAACCGTCAACGGATAGATTAATACCCAAAAAGGACAACCCGAATCTCAATCGGGTCTCGTAAGTTTTTTACCCTTCGTTTTTTCGACACGTGGATTTTTACGGTAAAACGGGATTACGGTGGCCGGTCTTCGATTTACCATCGCTGGAGAGTGGTGCACCATGGTACAGTTCCGTTTCAAATCCATGCACGCATTTCTAAAGGTCGTATGGCACCGTTTCGCCATTTCGGACGGATGTTGCACCTTGCACCGTGGATGTTGCACCCTGTAGATATCGATTATTCGGACGGCCATAACTTCTGGCTCGTTTAGAGTTACAAAAGCCATAACCTGTCAAAACGAAGGCCGCGATGAAGAGTGGTTCACCATGGTACTGTTCCGTTTCAAATCCATGCACACATTTCTAAAAGTCGTACGGCACTGTTTCGCCATTTCGGACGGATGTTGCACCTTGCGCCGTGGATGTTGCACCCTGTAGATATAGATTATTCGGACGGCCATAACTTCTGGCTCGTTTAGATTTACGGGAGTCATAACTTGTCAAAACGAAGGCCTCGATGAGTTCTACGGCTTTGACAGCTTTTAACCGTCAACGGATAGATTAATGCCCAAAAAGGACAACCCGAATCTCAATCGGGTCTCGTATGTTTTTTACCCTTCGTTTTTTCGACACGTGGATTTTTACGGTAAAACGGGATTACGGTGGTTGGTCTTCGATTTACCATCGCTGGAGAGTGGTGCACCATGGTACTGTTCCGTTTCAAACCCATGCACGCATTTCTAAAGGTCGTACGGTACTGCTTCGCCATTTCGGACGGATGTTGCACCTTGCACCGTGGATGTTGCACCCTGTAGATATCGATTATTCGGATGGCCATAACTTCTGGCTCGTTTAGATTTACGGGAGCGATAACCTGTCAAAACGAAGGCCTCGATGAGTTCTACGGCTTTGACAGCTTTCAGCCGTCAACGGATAGATTAATGCCCAAAAAGGACAACCCGAATCTCAATCGGGTCTCGTAAGTTTTTTACCCTTCGTTTTTTCGACAGGTGGATTTTTACGGTAAAACGGGATTACCGTGGCCCGTCTTCGACTTCCCATCGCTGAAGAGTGGTGCACCATGGTACTGTTCCGTTTCAAATCCATGCACGCATTTCTAAAAGTCGTACGGCACTGTTTCTCCATTTCGGACAAATGTTGCACCTCGCACCGCGGATGTTGCACCCTGTAGATATCGATTATTCGGACGGCCATAACTTCTGGCTCGTTTAGAGTTACGGGAGCCATAACCTGTCAAAACGAAGGCCTCGGTGAGTTCTACGGCTTTGACAACTTTGAGCCATCAACGGATAGATTAATGCCCAAAAAGGACAACCCGAATCTCAATCGGGTCTCGTAAGTATTTTACCCTTCGTTTTTTCGAAACATGGATTTTTACGGTAAACGGGATTACCGTGGCCCGTCTTCGACTTCCCATCGCTGGAGAGTGGTGAACCCTGGTACTGCTCCGTTTCAAATTCATGCACGCATTACTAAAAGTCATACGGCACTGTTTCGCCATTTCGGGCGGATGTTGCACCTTGCACCGTGGATATTGCACCCTGTAGATATCGATTATTCGGACGGCCATAACTTCTGGCTCGTTTAGAGTTACGGGAGCCATAACCTGTCAAAACGAAGGCCTCGATGAGTTCTACGGCTTTTACAGCTTTGAGCCGTCAAGGGATAGATTAATGCCCAAAAAGTATAAACCGGATCTCAATCGGGTCTCGTAAGTTTTTTATCCTTCGTTTTTTCGACACGTGGATTTTTACGATAAATAGAGATTACCGTGGCCCGTCTTCGACTTCCCATCGCTGGAGAGTGGTGCACCATGGTACTGTTCCGTTTCAAATCCATGCACGCATTTCTAAAGGTCGTACGGCACTGTTTCGCCATTTCGGACGGAGGTTGCACCTTGCACCTTGGATGTTGCACCCTGTTGATATCAATTATTCGGACGGCCATAACTTCTGGGTCGTTTAGAATTACGGGTGCTATAACCTGTCAAAACGAAGGCCTCGATGAGTTCTACGGCTTTGACAACTTTCAGCCGTCAACGGATAGATTAATGCCCAAAAAGGACAACCCGAATCTCAATCGGGTCTCGTAAGCTTTTTACCCTTTGTTTTTTCGACACATGGATTTTTACGGTAAAACGGGATTACCGTAGCCCGTCTTCGACTTCCCATCGCTGGAGAGTGGTGCACCATGGTACACTTCCGTTTCAAATCCATGCACACATTTCTAAAGGTCGTACGGTGTTTGCGCCAAAATTGGTCACAAACACCCAATACCGTGAAAGCACCAGTGTATGAATATAAATTAGTGATATTCAAACACAAACAACAAATTTCAACAAATAATAGACAGCAATCCAAAAGTAAAGAACAAAGACACAAGTTTTATAGTGGTTCGGCTATCTCCGGCCTACGTCCACTCCAATTTTTTTTCCTTTTTATTGATTATCCTTGAAGATTACAAGTGATTATCACAGTTGTAGTGACCAAGTCTGAAGAAAATTGCAGTAATGATTCTATGGTATAATTTTAGCAGCGTCTGGGCTTGCCTTTCCTCTCCAAATTTTCCGACCCCTTTTCTGAATGACCAGGGGCTATATTTATAGGTGTGGAAGGCCGAAATCCCGCCTAAAACCTGGGGAGACTGCTTGGCACGTGAGGGGGGCCCACAGGCCCGTGTTCTCGGAATCCGTGCCCAGTTTGGGATCGATTCGAAGTGACGTTCGAATCGATCAAGAATCCATCAATTGAGCTGAAATTTGGTGTGAACATTCTTCAACATGTATGTAAGCTCCTGTAAAAATTTCATTGCATTTGGATCAACGGTTTGGAAGATATGATCGATCCAAGTTCAAGAATCCGTGCGTCCTGAATGGTTCGAACCCATGCTTCGAAACCATCTACTTCGAAACCATCCTCTTCGAATCCATAGGGCCGACTCCTTCGAATCCATACCCTTCGAACCCATGCTGTTCGAATCCATGCTTTCTGAAGCCGCCTCCTTCGAGTCCATATCCTACGAGTCCATCCTCTTCGAATCCATCCCTTTCGAATCCTCGTCTTTCGAATCCATGTCCCTTGCTTCGTATCCATCATCTTCGAATCCATGTCCTCTTCGAATCCATCCCCTTCTTCGAATCCATGTCCACTTCGAATCCATCTCCTTCTTCGAATCCATGTCTACTTCGACTCCATCTCCTTCTTCGAATCCATGTCTACTTCGACTCCATCTCCTTCTTCGAATCCATGCCCACTTCGAATCCATCTCCATTGCATTGAAGCTACTCCTTTCGAACCCATCATGTTCCCATCGATTCGAAGCGTCATCGATGCGAACCTCCTGGGTTCGAACCTGATGGGTTCGAACCTGATGGGTTCGAACTACGTACTATTCCTACTTTGAATCCATCATATTTCCTTCATACGAACTCCGATTAACCTGAAATTCGAAACATAGCCTTTCATAGTCCTTATCATCATTTCCAACCTATTTCGTCCCGATCGGAGTTCAATAAAATTTTGACGATATCCATTGTAGCCTTACCTCCAGTCCTGATATCCATAATTCCTTGCCAATTTGTTGATATTCCAGTTTTGACCAAAAAATGGGATAACATTTTGCCCCCCAAAACATGCCTTGTGATAACAAGGCGTGTTTTGAATAATTACGAATCCAATATCCGAAGTCCACAGCCATATTGCCAGAGTATATCGTCCTTGACTGCTTCGAGTCGATGTCCAATTCCATATCCAATAGCCAAAGCCTTAGCCAATTCCGTATCCATTCGAACTCGACAACCAAGTTCCAATCCATCCTTATCCAATAGCCAATAACCGTAGCCAGGACCTCTCCGGGTCGATATCCAAATCCATAACCTCTCTGGGTTCCTGTCAAGCGTGATCCACATCCGACGACCGTGGTCCAGTGTCCCTGGTCATTGAGTTAACCTCTCCGGGTTCTTGCCAAGCGCAATCCATAATTGACGACCTTGGTCCAGTGTCCCTGGACGTTGAGCCAACCTCTCCGGGTTCTTGCCAAGCGCAATCCATACTTGACGACCTTGGTCCAGTGTCCCTGGACGTTGAGCCAACCTCTCCGGGTTCTTGCCAAGCGCAATCCATACTTGACGACCTTGGTCCAGTGTCCCTAGACGTTGTAAAATGCCATGGCTTAAGTCCTAAGCCGAATCCTGATCTCTCCGGACTCTTGCCGAGCATAGTCCATACTCGACGACCTGAAAATAATAAATGATAATAGAGGGCCTAAGTCCTAGGCCGAATCCTGGTCACTCCGGACCCTTGCCAAGCATTGTCCATACTTGACGACCTGAATGAGTCAATCTACCTTGTTTGGGTAAAGTGACTCATCCCTTGCCAGGCATAATCCATACCCGACGACCATTTACCAAAAACCAGATAAAAGTCCAACCAAAATTTATTCCAAAGTCCAAATCCGAAATTCAAACTCGAAATCCAAATCCAAAATCCAAATCCAAATCCAAAATTCAAATCCAAACCAGAAAACCAGAAATCCAAACCAGCATCCAAAACCAAAAACAATCATCCAAAGGAAAATCCAAATAAAAAAGCAAGAAAAACCAGGAGCTCAATCCAAGCTCCAAAACCAAATCCAAAAAAGAAAAGCAATGTCCAATCTAAAAAGCAAGAAATAAATTTCACAAACCATAGCATCCCGGTTTATCATCATTCAGAGCATGCCTAGGGGCTATCTCCGTCCCCGCACATGTGTAAATGACTTTACCGTTTGCTAGTAGCTTGCTACTTATTCCATATTATCCTGGTCAATGGATTATCAATCGACGATCATCCCTGGGCCTCCCATCATCACGGCGTGAAGTGGTCGGTGGTTGCTCCTGCTCCACCGTTGCATCCCGAGTTCCAACGTATTGCTGTAACTGTCCATTCCTTACATGCTCCTTGATTATGTCCTTTAGGTGCCTGCAGCTGTTGGTATCGTGTCCATCCAGATCATGGAAGAGACAGTGCCTTCCTGATGTCCTTTCCCGCTCTGTTGGTTCCCTCCTAGCCGGCCTTCGGTAGGGAAGGCGATTCCGAGTTTCCAGGTATATCCGCTCCAGCGTCTCGTTCAATCCTGTGTATGTGGAAAACTTTGGATCCTTCCATCGCTTCCTAGCGTTTCCAGAGTTGTCGTCTAACTTCCTTTTCCCTTTATCCTTATCCAAACCATTTTTGGATACCGCTCCAACCTCGATTGCATTAGCCTTCTTCACCTTTAAATCCGTACTTGCATCTTCTTGCCGAAGGAACCTTTCTGCATCATGAAAGAATTCGTC
This sequence comes from Allium cepa, assembly GCA_030765085.1. NCBI lineage: Eukaryota > Viridiplantae > Streptophyta > Magnoliopsida > Asparagales > Amaryllidaceae > Allium > Allium cepa. The sequence continues at coordinate 32,120,845 of CM060934.1, read as the reverse complement.
GAGATTTTGCGGGGGATCTCGTATCAGAGATACCTTGAAATCCGAATTCTCCTTGACTCCTGATACTGCTGCCATTAAAACCATTGATGGATCAGGCCGATCCACCGAAGCGACTGCCGCACTGAATCGAGTTAGAAAAGCTCTAAGCGATTCGTCCATCCTTTGCTTCACCGATGTTAAAGTCATTACGTTCTTCGGCCTCTTGACGTGAACCCAGAACTGTCCCAGAAACTTTTCCACTAATTCCTTCCAAGTCCTGATAGATCCTTCTTCCAGCTGCCTAAACCACATTGCAGCTAAGTCCTTCAAATACAAAGGGAAACATCGGGCCATCACTTCCTCCGATGCCCCCAGCACTTCCATGTGTCTGGTGTACCTCATTAAGTGATCTGTTGGATCCGTCTTACCATCATATACCTCCACGCTAGGTAGCTTGAACTTAGGTGGATTCTGAGCCATCCTTATCTCCCGAGCGAATGGACTCCTATTCACCCCTTCCAAATCTTCGTTTGTCAAACCACCTCGCATAGTCTTCCTGATCATTTCTACTAATCCTATATTGTCTGGTAGGGGTTGCCCCCCATGCCCCCGAGGGAACTCTGGTACATATTCCTCGTGTGGCTCACTAGCAGCAACGTTAGCTCTAGCTTGTTGAATTCCTTCCAAAGGTTCTCCTGCATTGAATCCTGTGGGCCTGCCCCCAAGCCCTTGTTGATTGCCTTCTGGCTCCGTATCCTGTCCTTCATTGGGTTCCACAACCCTAGCTCCTTGTCCTGCATCCGCAGCTGCTGTAGCTGTTCCTAAGTTCTGCATCCCTGCAGCTCTCATTTGTTCCAAGAAAGTTTGCATCATTTCCTGTTGACTTTTCAACAATCTCTCCTGCAAAGAATTGGCCATAGCTTCCATTTCATCCCGAGTTATGTAGACCGAAGCCTGTCCTTCCTCACCTCCGGAGGATGCTTGTTGACTTCCTCCTTGTTGGCTTCTCTCAGCCCTTAGCCTTCTGCTATTCTGCCTTGTCATTGTCCTCCAAATCCAAATTCCTCAACCTCTTCAAATCCGATGCAGCGGGTGCTAGTTGTTCTCAGTGAAAGCACCAAAATGTTTGCGCCAAAATTGGTCACAAACACCCAATACCGTGAAAGCACCAGTGTATGAATATAAATTAGTGATATTCAAACACAAACAACAAATCTCAACAAATAATAGACAGCAATCCAAAAGTAAAGAACAGAGACACAAGTTTTATAGTGGTTCAGCTATCTCCGGCCTACGTCCACTCCAATTTTTTTTCCTTTTTATTGATTATCCTTGAAGATTACAAGTGATTATCACAGTTGTAGTGACCAAGTCTGAAGAAAATTGCAGTAATGATGCTATGGTATAATTTTAGCAGCGTCTGGGCTTGCCTTTCCTCTCCAAATTTTCCGACCCCTTTTCTGAATGACCAGGGGCTCTATTTATAGGTATGGAAGGCCGAAATCCCGCCTAAAACCTGGGGAGACTGCTTGGCACGTGAGGGGGGCCCACAGGCCTGTGTTCTCGGAATCCGTGCCCAGTTTGGGATCGATTCGAAGTGACGTTCGAATCGATCAAGAATCCATCAATTGAGCTGAAATTTGGTGTGAACATTCTTCAACATGTATGTAAGCTCCTGTAAAAATTTCATTGCATTTGGATCAACGGTTTGGAAGATATGATCGATCCAAGTTCAAGAATCCGTGCGTCCTGAATGGTTCGAACCCATGCTTCGAAACCATCTACTTCGAAACCATCCTCTTCGAATCCATAGGGCCGACTCCTTCGAATCCATACCCTTCGAACCCATGCTGTTCGAATCCATGCTTTCTGAAGCCGCCTCCTTCGAGTCCATATCCTACGAGTCCATCCTCTTCGAATCCATCCCTTTCGAATCCTCGTCTTTCGAATCCGTGTCCCTTGCTTCGTATCCATCATCTTCGAATCCATGTCCTCTTCGAATCCATCCCCTTCTTCGAATCCATGTCCACTTCGAATCCATCTCCTTCTTCGAATCCATGTCTACTTCGACTCCATCTCCTTCTTCGAATCCATGTCAACTTCGACTCCATCTCCTTCTTCGAATCCATGTCTACTTCGACTCCATCTCCTTCTTCGAATCCATTCCCACTTCGAATCCATCTCCATTGCATTGAAGCTACTCCTTTCGAACCCATCATGTTCCCATCGATTCGAAGCGTCATCGATGCGAACCTCCTGGGTTCGAACCTGATGGGTTCGAACCTGATGGGTTCGAACCTGATGGGTTCGAACTACGTACTATTCCTACTTTGAATCCATCATATTTCCTTCATACGAACTCCGATTAACCTGAAATTCGAAACATAGCCTTTCATAGTCCTCATCATCATTTCCAATCAATTTCGTCCCGATCGGAGTTCAACAAAATTTTGACGATATCCATTGTAGCCTTATCTCCAGTCCAGATATCCATAATTCCTTGCCAATTTGTTGATATTCCAGTTTTGACCAAAAAATGGGGTAACATACGGCACTGTTTCGCCATTTCGGACGGATGTTGCACCTTGCACCGTCGATGTTGCACCCTGCAGATATCGATTATTCGGACGGCCATAACTTCTTTCTCATTTAGAGTTACGGGAGCCATAACCTGCCAAAACGAAGGCCTCGATGAGTTCTACGGCTTTGACTGCTTTCAGCCGTCAACGGATAGATTAATGCCCAAAAAGGACAACCCGAATCTCAATCGGGTCTCGTAAGTTTTTTACCCTTCGTTTTTTCGACACGTGGATTTTCACGGTAAAACGGGATTACCGTGGCCCGTCTTTGACTTCCCATCGCTGAAGAGTGGTGCACCATGGTACTGTTCCGTTTCAAATCCATGCACACATTTCTAAAAGTTGTACGGCACTGTTTCGCCATTTCGGACGGATGTTGCACCTTGCACCGTGGATGTTGCACCCTGTAGATATCGATTATTCGGACGGCCATAACTTCTGGCTCGTTTAGAGTTACGGGAGCCGTAACCTGTCAAAACGAAGGCCTCGATGAGTTCTACGGCTTTGACAGCTTTCAACCGTCAACGGATAGACTAATGCCCAAAAAGGACAACCCGAATCTCAATCGGGTCACGTAAGTTTTTTACCCTTCATTTTTTCGACACGTGGATTTTTACGGTAAAACGAGATTACGGTGGCCCGTCTTCGACTTCCCATCGCTGGAGAGTGGTGCACCATGGTACTGTTCCGTTTCAAACCCATGCACGCATTTCTAAAGGTCGTACGGCACTGCTTCGCCATTTCGGACGGATGTTGCACCTTGCACCGCGGATGTTGCACCCTGTAGATATCGATTATTCGGACGGCCATAACTTCTGGCTCGTTTAGAGTTACGGGAGCCATAACCCGTAAAAACGAAGGCCTCGATGAGTTCTGTGGTTTTGACATCTTTCATCCGTCAACGGATAGATTGATGCCCAAAATGGACAACCCGAATCTCAATCGGGTCTCGTAAGTTTTTTACCCTTCGTTTTTTCGAAACGTGGATTTTTACGGTAAAACGGGATTACCGTGGCCCGTCTTCGACTTCCCATCGCTGGAGAGTGGTGAACCCTGGTACTGCTCCGTTTCAAATTCATGCACGCATTTCTAAAAGTCATACGGCACTGTTTCGCCATTTCGGGCGGATGCTGCACCTTGCACCGTGGATGTTGCACCCTGTAGATATCGATTATTCGGACGGCCATAACTTCTGGCTTGTTTAGAGTTACGGGAGCCATAACCTGTCAAAACGAAGGCCTCGATGAGTTTTACGGCTTTTACAGCTTTGAGCCATCAAAGGATAGATTAATGCCTAAAAAGGATAATCGAATCTCAATCGGGTCTCGTAAGTTTTTCACCCTTCGTTTTTTCGACACGTGGATTTTTACGATAAAACGGGATTACCGTGGCCCGTCTTCGACTTCCCATCGCTGGAGAGTGGTGCACCATGGTACTGTTCCGTTTCAAATCCATGCACGCATTTCTAAAGGTCGTACGGCACTGTTTCGCCATTTCGGACAAATGTTGCACCTTGCACCTTGGATCTTGCACCCTGTAGATATCGATTATTCGGACGGCCATAACTTCTGGGTCGTTTAGAATTACAGGTGCCATAACCTGTCAAAATGAAGGCCTCGATGAGTTCTACGGCTTTGAAAACTTTTTGCCATCAACGGATAGATTAATGCCCAAAAAGGACAACCCGAATCTCAATCGGGTCTCGTAAGTTTTTTACCCTTCGTTTTTTCGACACATGGATTTTAACGGTAAAACGGGATTACCGTGGCCCGTCTTCGACTTCCCACCGCTGGAGAGTGGTGCACTATGGTACTGTTCCGTTTCAAATCCATGCACGCATTTCTAAAGGTCGTACGGCACTGTTTCGCCATTTCGGACGGATGTTGCACCTTGCACCGTGGATGTTGCACCCTGTAGATATCGATTATTCGGACGGCCATAACTTCTGGCTTGTTTAGAGTTACGGGAGCCATAACCTGTCAAAACGAAGGCCTCGATGAGTTTTACGGCTTTTACAGCTTTGAGCCATCAAAGGATAGATTAATGCCTAAAAAGGATAATCGAATCTCAATCGGGTCTCGTAAGTTTTTCACCCTTCGTTTTTTCGACACGTGGATTTTTACGGTAAAACGGGATTACCGTGGCCCGTCTTCGACTTCCCATCGCTGAAGAGTGGTGCACCATGGTACTGTTCCATTTCAAATCCATGCACGCATTTCTAAAAGTCATACGGCACAGTTTCGCCATTTCGGACGGATGTTGCACCTTGCACCGTGGATGTTGCACCCTGTAGATATCGATTATTCGGACGGCTATAACTTCTGGCTCGTTTAGAGTTACGGGAGCCGTAACCTGTCAAAACGAAGGCCTCGATGAGTTCTACGGCTTTGACAGCTTTCAACCGTCAACGTATAGATTAATGCCCAAAAAGGACAACCCGAATCTCAATCGGGTCACGTAAGTTTTTTACCCTTCGTTTTTTCGACACGTGGATTTTTACGGTAAAACGGGATTACGGTGGCTGGTCTTCGATTTACCATCGCTGGAAAGTGGTGCACCATGGTACTGTTCCGTTTCATAACCATGCACGCATTTCTAAAGGTCGTACGGCACAGCTTCGCCATTTCGGACGGATGTTGCACCTTGCACCGTGGATGTTGCACCCTGTAGATATCGATTATTCGGATGGCCATAACTTGTGGCTCGTTTAGAGTTACGGGAGCCATAACCTGTCAAAACGAAGGCCTCGATGAGTTCTACGGTTTTGACCGCTTTCAGCCGTCAGTGGATAGATTAATGCCCAAAAAGGGCAACTCGAATCTCAATCGGGTCTCGTAAGTTTTTTACCCTTCGTTTTTTCGGCAGGTCGATTTTTAGGGTAAAACGGGATATCCGTTTTCCGTCTTTGGCTTCCCATCGCTGGAGAGTGGTGCACCCTGGTACTGTTCCGTTTCAAATTCATGCACGCATTTCTAAAAGTCATACGGCACTGTTTCGCCATTTCGGGCGGATGTTGCACATTGCACCGTGGATGTTGCACCCTGTAGATATCGATTATTCGGACGGCCATAACTTCTGGCTCGTTTAGAGTTACGGGAGCCATAACCTGTCAAAACGAAGGCCTCGATGAGTTCTACGGTTTTTACAGCTTTGAGCCGTCAACTGATAGATTAATGCCCAAAAAGGATAACCCGAATCTCAATCGAGTCTCGTAAGTTGTTTACCCTTCGTTTTTTCGACACGTGGATTTTTACGATAAAACGGGATTACCGTGGCCCGTCTTCAACTTCCCATCGCTGGAGAGTGGTGCACCATGGTACTGTTCCGTTTCAAATCCATGCACGCATTTCTAAAGGTCGTACGGCACTGTTTCTCCATTTCGGACGGATGTTGCACCTTGCACCTTGGATGTTGCACCCTGTAGATATCGATTATTCGGACGGCCATAACTTCTGGCTCGTTTAGAGTTACGGGAGCCATAACCTATCAAAACGAAGGCCTCGATGAGTTCTAGATCTTTGACATCTTTCAGCCATCAATGGTTAGATTAATGCCCAAAAAGGACAACCCGAATCTCAATCGGGTTTCAAAAGTTTTTGACCCTTCGTTTTTTCGACACGTGGATTTTTACGGTAAAACGGGATTATCGTGGCCCGTCTTCGACTTTCCATCGCTGGAGAGTGGTGCACCATGGTACTGTTCAGTTTCAAATCCATGCACACATTTCTAAAGGTCGTACGGCACTGTTTCGCCATTTCGGACGGATGTTGCACCTTGCACCATGGATGTTGCACCTTGTAGATATCGATTATTCGGACGGCCATAACTTCTGGCTCATTTAGAGTTACGGAAGCCATAACCAGTAAAACGAAGGCCTCGATGAGTTCTACGGCTTTGACAGCTTTCAACCGTCAACGGATAGATTAATGCCCAAAAAGGACAACCCAAATCTCAATCGGGTGTCGTAAGTTTTTTACCCTTCCTTTTTTCGGCACGTGGTTTTTTACGGTAAAACGGGATTACGGTGGCCGGTCTTCGATTTACCATCGCTGGAGAGTGGTGCACCATGGTACTTTTCCATTTCAAATCCACGCACGCATTTCTAAAGGTCGTACGGCACCGTTTCGCCATTTCGGACGGATGTCGCACCTGCACCGTGGATGTTGCACCCTGTAGATATCGATTATTCGGACGGCCGTAACTTCTGGCTCGTTTAGAGTTACAAAAGCCATAACCTGTCAAAACGAAGGCCTCGATGAGTTCTACGGCTTTGACAGCTTTCAGCCATCAACGGATAGATTAATGCCCAAAAAGGACAACCCGAATCTCAATCGGGTCTCGTAAGTTTTTTACCCTTCGTTTTTTCGACACGTGGATTTTTACGGTTAAACGGGATTATCGCGGCCCGTCTTCGACTTCCCATCACTGGAGAGTGGTGCACCACGGTACTGTTCCGTTTCACATCCATGCACGCATTTCTAAAGGTCGTACGGCACTGTTTCGCCATTTCGGACGGATGTTGCACCTTGCACCATGGATGTTGCACCCTATAGATATCGATTATTCGGACGACCTTAACTTCTGGCTCGTTTAGAGTTACGGGAGCCATAACCTGTCGAAACGAAGGCCTCGATGAGTTCTATGGCTTTGATAGCTTTCATCCGTCAACGGATAGATTAATGCCCAAAAAGGACAACCCGAATCTCAATCGGGTCTCGTAAGTTTTTTACCCTTCGTTTTTTCGACACGTGGATTTTTACGGTTAAACGGGATTATCGCAGCCCTTCTTCGACTTTCCATCGCTGGAGAGTGGCGCACCATGGTACTGTTCCATTTCAAATCCATGCACACATTTCTAAAGGTCGTACGGCACTGTTTCGCCATTTCGGACGGATGTTGCACCTTGCACCATGGATGTTGCACCTTGTAGATATCGATTATTCGGACGGCCATAACTTCTGGCTCATTTAGAGTTACGGGAGCCATAACCAGTAAAACAAAGGCCTCGATGAGTTCTATGGCTTCGATAGCTTTCAACCGTCAACGGATAGATTAATGCCCAAAAAGGACAACCCGAATCTCAATCGGGTCTCGTAAGTTTTTTACCCTTCGTTTTTTCGACACGTGGATTTTTACGGTAAAACGGGATTACGGTGGCTCGTCTTCGATTTACCATCGCTGGAGAGTGGTGCACCATGGTACTGTTCCGTTTCAAACCCATGCACGCATTTCTAAAGGTCGTACGGCACTGTTTCGCCATTTCGGACGGATGTTGCACCTTGCACCGTGTATGTTGCACCCTGTAGATATCGATTATTCGGACGGCCATAACTTCTGGCTCGTATAGAGTTACGGGAGCCATAAGCTGTCAAAACGAAGGCCTCGATGAGTTCTACAGCTTTGATAGCTTTCAGCCATCAACAGATAGATTAATGCCCAAAAAGGACAACCCGAATCTCAATCGGGTCTCGTAAGTTTTTTACCCTTTGTTTTTTCGACACGTGGATTTTTATGGTAACACGGGATTATCGCGGCCCGTCTTCGACTTCCCATCGCTGGAGAGTGGTGCACCATGGTACTGTTCCGTTTCACATCCATGCACGCTTTTCTAAAGGTCGTACGGCACTGTTTCGCCATTTCGGACGGATGTTGCACCTTGCACCATGGATGTTGCACCCTATAGATATCGATTATTCGGACGACCTTAACTTCAGGCTCGTTTAGAGTTACGGGAGCCATAACCTGTCAAAACGAAGGCCTCGATGAGTTCTACGGCTTTGATAGCTTTCATCCGTCAACGGATAGATTAATGCCCAAAAAGGACAACCTGAATCTCAATCGGGTCTCGTAAGTTTTTTACCCTTCGTTTTTTCGACACGTGGATTTTTACGGTAAAACGGGATTACGGTGGCTCGTCTTCGATTTACCATCGCTGGAGAGTGGTGCACCATGGTACTGTTCCGTTTCAAACCCATGCACGCATTTATAAAGGTCGTACGGCACTGTTTCGCCATTTCGGACGGATGTTGCACCTTGCACCGTGGATGTTGCACCCTGTAGATATCGGTTATTCGGACGGCCATAACTTCTGGCTCGTTTAGAGTTACGGGAGCCATAACCTGTCAAAACGAAGGCCTCGATGAGTTCTACGGCTTTGATGGCTTTCATCCATCAACGGATAGATTAAATCGAAAAAAGGACAACCCGAATCTCAATCGGGTCTCGTAAGTTTTTTACCCTTCGTTTTTTCGACACGTGGATTTTTACGGTAAGACGGGATTATGGTGGCTCGTCTTCGATTTACCATCGCTGGAGAGTGGTGCACCATGGTAATGTTCCGTTTCAAATCCATGCACACATTTCTAAAGGTCGTATGGCTCCGTTTCGCCATTTCGGACGGATGTTGCACCTTGCACCGTGGATGTTGCATCCTGTAGATATCGATTATTCGGACGGCCATAACATCTGGCTCGTTTAGAGTTGCAAAAGCCATAACCTGTCAAAACGAAGGCCTCAATGAGTTCTACGGCTTTGATAGCTTTCAGCCTTCAACGGATAGATTAATGCCCAAAAAGGACAACCTGAATCTCAATCGGGTCTCGTAAGTTTTTTACCCTTCGTTTTTTCGACACGTGGATTTTTACGGTAAAACGGGATTACCGTGGCCCGTCTTCAACTTCCCATCGGTGGAGAGTGGTGCACCATGGTACTGTTCCGTTTCAAATCTATGCACGCATTTCTAAAGGTCGTACGTCACTGTTTCGCCATTTCAGACGGATGTTGCACCTTGCACCGTGGATGTTGCACCCTGTAGATATCGATTATTCGTACGGCCATAACTTCTGGCTAGCTTAGAGTTATGGGAGCCATAACTTGTCAAAGCGATGGCCTCGATGAGTTCTACGGCTTTGACAGCTTTCAGCCGTCAACGGATAGATTAATGCCCAAAAAGGACAACCCGAATCTCAATCGGGTCTCGTAAGTTTTTTACCCTTCGTTTTTTCGACACGTGGATTTTTACGGTAAAACGGGATTACCGAGGCCCGTCTTTGACTTCCCATCGCTGGAGAGTGGTGCACCATGGTACTGTTCCGTTTCAAATCCATGCACGCATTTCTAAAAGTCGTACGGCACGGTTTCGCCATTTCGGACGGATGTTGCACCTTGCACCGTGGATGTTGCACCCTATAGATATCGATTATTCGGACGGCCATAATTTCTGGCTCGTTTAGAGTTACAGGAGCCATAACCTGTCAAAACGAAGGCCTCGATGAGTTCTACGGCTTTAACCACTTTCAGCCGTCAACGGATAGATTAATGTCCAAAAAGGACAACCTGAATCTCAATCGGGTCTCGTAACTTTTTTACCCTTCGTTTTTTCGACACGTGGATTTTTACGGTAAAACGGGATTACCGTGGCCCGTCTTCGACTTCCCATCGCTGGAAAGTGGTGCACCATGGTACTGTTCCGTTTCAAATCCATGCACGCATTTCTAAAAGTCGTACGACACTGTTCCGCCATTTCGGACGGATGTTGCACCTTGCACCGTGGATGTTGCACCCTGTAGATATCGATTATTCGGACGTCCATAACTTCTGGCTCGTTTAGAGTTACGGGAGCCATAACCTGTCAAAACGAAGGCCTCGATGAGTTCTATGGCTTTGACGGCTTTCAGCCGTCAACGGATAGATTAATGCCCAAAAAGGACAACCTGAATCTCAATCGGGTCTCGTAACTTTTTTACCCTTCGTTTTTCGACACGTGGATTTTTGCGGTAAAACGGGATTACCGTGGCCCGTCTTCGACTTCCCATCGCTGGAGAGTGGTGCACCATGGTACTGTTCCGTTTCAAATCCATGCACGCATTTCAAAAAGTCGTGCGGCACTGTTTCGCCATTTCGGACGGATGTAGCACCTTGCACCGTGGATGTTGCACCCTGTAGATATCGATTATTCGTACGGCCATAACTTCTGGCTCGTTTACAGTTATGGGAGCCATAACCTGTCAAAACGAAGGCCTCGATGAGTTCTACGGCTTTCATAGCTTTCAGCCGTCAACAGATAGATTAATGCCCAAAAAGGACAACCCGAATCTCAATCGGGTCTCGTAAATTTTTTACCCTTCGTTTTTCCGACACGTGGATTTTTACGGTAAAACGGAATTACCGTGGCCCGTCTTCGACTTCCCATCGCCGGAGAGTGGTGCACCATGGTACTATTCCGTTTCATATCCATGCACGCAATTCTAAAAGTCGTACGGCACTGTTTCGCCATTTCGGACGGATGTTGCACCTTGCACCGTGGATGTTGCACCCTGTAGATATCGATTATTCGGACGGTCATAACTTCTGGCTCGTTTAGAGTTACAGCAGCCATAACCTGTCAAAACGAAGGCCTCGATGAGTTCTACGGGTTTGACAGCTTTCAGCCGTCAAGGGATAGATTAATGCCCAAAAAGGACAACCCGAATCTCAATCGGGTCTCGTAAGATTTTTACCCTTCGTTTTTTCGACACGTGGATTTTTACAGTAAAACGGGATTACCGTGGCCCGTCTTCGACTTCCCAACGCTGGAGAGTGGTGCACCATGGTACTGTTCCGTTTCAAATCCATGCACGCATTTCTAGAAGTCGTACGGCACTGTTTCGCCATTTCGGACGGATGTTGCACCTTGCACCGTGGATGTTGCACCCTGTAGATATCAACTATTCGGACGACCATAACTTCTAGCTCGTTTAGAGTTACGGGAGCCATAAGCTGTCAAAACGAAGGCCTCGATGGGTTCTACGGCTTTGACTGCTTTCAGCCGTCAACGGATAGATTAATGCCCAAAAAGGACAACCCGAATCTTAATCGGGTCTCTTAAGTTTTTTACCCTTCGTTTTTTCGACACGTGGATTTTTATGGCAAAACAGGATTACCGTGGCTGGCCTTCGATTTACCATCGCTGGAGAGTGGTGCACCATGGTACTCTTCCGTTTCAAATCCATGCACGCATTTCCAAATGTCGTACGGCACTATTTCGCCATTTCGGACGGATGTTGCACCTTGCACCGTGGATGTTGCACCCTGTAGATATCGATTATTCGGACGGCCATAACTTCTGTCTCGTTTAGAGTTACGGGAGCCATAACCTGTCAAAACGAAGGCCTCGATGAGTTCTACGGCTTTGACAGCTTTCAGCCGTAAACGGATAGATTAATGCACAAAAAGGACAACCAGAATCTCAATCGGGTCTTGTAAGTTTTTTACCCTTTGTTTTTTCGACACGTGGATTTTTACGGTAAAACAGGATTACGGTGGCTGGTCTTCGATTTACCATCGCTGGAGAGTGGTGCACCATGGTACTGTTCCGTTTCAAATCCATGCACGCATTTCTAAAAGTCGTACGGCACTGTTTCGCCATTTCGGACGGATGTTGCACCTTGCACCGTGGATGTTGCACCCTGTAGATATCGATTATACGGACGACCATAACTTCTGGCTCGTTTAGAGTTACGGGAGGCATAACCTGTCAAACGAAGGCCTCGATGATTTCTACGGCTTTGATAGCTTTCAGCCGTCAATGGATAGATTAATGCCCAAAAAGGACAACCCGAATCTCAATCGGGTCTCGTAAGTTTTTTACCCTTTGTTTTTTCGACACGTGGATTTTTACAGTAAAACGGGATTACCGTGGCCCGTCTTCGACTTCCCATCGCTGGAGAGTGGTTCACCATGGTACTGTTCCGTTTCAAATCCATGCACGCATTTCTAAAAGTCATACGACACTGTTTCGCCATTTCGGACGGATGTTGCACCTTGCACCGTGGATGTTGCACCCTGTAGATATCGATTATTCGTACGGCCATAACTTCTGGCTCGCTTAGAGTTATGGGAGCCAGTCAAAGCGATGGCCTCGATGAGTTCTACGGCTTTGACAGCTTTCAGCCGTCAACGGATAGATTAATGCCCAAAAAGGACAACCCGAATCTCAATCGGGTCTCGTAAGTTTTTTACCCTTCGTTTTTTCGACACGTGGATTTTTACGGTAAAACGGGATTACCGTGGCCCGTCTTCGACTTCCCATCGCCGGAGAGTGGTGCACCATGGTACTGTTCCGTTAATCCATGCACGCATTTCTAAAAGTCGTACGGCATGGTTTCGCCATTTCGGACGGATGTTGCACCTTGCACCGTGGATGTTGCACCCTGTAGATATCGATTATTCGGACGGCCATAACTTCTGGCTCGTTTAGAGTTACAGGAGCCATAACCTGTCAAAACGAAGGCCTCGATGAGTTCTACGGCTTTAACCGCTTTCAGCCGTCAACGGATAGATTAATGTCCAAAAAGGACAACCTGAATCTCAATCGGGTCTCGTAACTTTTTTACCCTTCGTTTTTTCGACACGTGGATTTTTACGATAAAACGGGATTGTCGTGGCCCGTCTTCGACTTCCCATCGCTGGAGAGTGGTGCACCATGGTACTGTTCCGTTTCAAATCCATGCACGCATTTGTAAAAGTCGTACGGCACTGTTTCGCCATTTCGGACGGATGTTGCACCTTGCACCGCGGATGTTGCACCCTGTAGATATCGATTATTCGTACGGCCATAACTTCTGGCTCGTTTAGAGTTATGGGAGCCATAACCTGTCAAAACGAAGGCTTCGATGAGTACTACGGCTTTGACAGCTTTCAGCCGTCAACGAATAGATTAATGCCCAAAAAGGACAACCCGAATCTTAATCGGGTCTCGTAAATTTTTTACCCTTCGTTTTTTCGACACGTGGATTTTTTGGGTAAAACGGGATTACCGTGGCCCGTCTTCGACTTCCCATCGCTGGAGAGTGGTTCACCATAGTACTGTTCCATTTCAAATCCATGCACGCATTTCTAAATGTCGTACGACACTATTTCGCCATTTCGGACGGATGTTGCACCTTGCACCGTGGATGTTGCACCCTGTAGATATCGATTATTCGGACGGCCATAACTTCTGGCTCGTATAGAGTTACGGGAGCCATAACCTGTCAAAACGAAGGCCTCGATGAGTTCTACGGCTTTGACCGCTTTCAGCCGTCAACGGATAGATTAATGTCCAAAAAGGACAACCTGAATCTCAATCGGGTCTCGTAACTTTTTTACCCTTCGTTTTTTCGACACGTGGATTTTTACGATAAAACGGGATTGTCGTGGCCCGTCTTCGACTTCCCATCGCTGGAGAGTGGTGCACCATGGTACTGTTCCGTTTCAAATCCATGCACGCATTTGTAAAAGTCGTACGGCACTGTTTCGCCATTTCGGACGGATGTTGCACCTTGCACCGCGGATGTTGCACCCTGTAGATATCGATTATTCGTACGGCCATAACTTCTGGCTCGTTTAGAGTTATGGGAGCCATAACCTGTCAAAACGAAGGCTTCGATGAGTACTACGGCTTTGACAGCTTTCAGCCGTCAACGAATAGATTAATGCCCAAAAAGGACAACCCGAATCTTAATCGGGTCTCGTAAATTTTTTACCCTTCGTTTTTTCGACACGTGGATTTTTTGGGTAAAACGGGATTACCGTGGCCCGTCTTCGACTTCCCACCGCTGGAGAGTGGTTCACCATAGTACTGTTCCATTTCAAATCCATGCACGCATTTCTAAATGACGTACGACACTATTTCGCCATTTCGGACGGATGTTGCACCTTGCACCGTGGATGTTGCACCCTGTAGATATCAATTATTCGGACGGCCATAACTTCTGGCTCGTATAGAGTTAAGGGAGCCATATGATGTCAAAAACGAAGGCCTCGATGAGTTCTACGACTTTGACAGCTTTCAGCCGTCAACGGATAGATTAATGCCCAAAAAGGACAACCCGAATCTCAATCGGGTCTCGTAAGTTTTTTACCCTTCGTTTTTTCGACACGTGAATTTTTACGGTAAAACGGGATTACCGTGGCCCGCCTTCGACTTCCCATCGCTGGAGAGTGGTACACCATGGTACTGTTCCGTTTCAAATCCATGCACTCATTTCTAAAAGTCGTACGACACTGTTTCGCCATTTCGGACGGATGTTGCACCTTGCACCGTGGATGTTGCACCCTGTAGATATCGATTATTCGGACGACCATAACTTCTGGGTCGTTTAGAGTTACAGGAGCCATAACCTGTCAAAACGAAGGCCTCGATGAGTTCTAAGGCTTTGACCGCTTTCAGCCGTCAACGGATAGATTAATGTCCAAAAAGGACAACCTGAATCTCAATCGGGTCTCGTAAGTTTTTTACCCTTCATTTTTTCGACACGTGGATTTTTACGGTAAAACGGGATTACCGTGGCCCGTCTTTGACTTCCCATCGCTGGAGAGTGGTGCACCATGGTAGTGTTCCATTTCAAAACCATGCACGCATTTCAAAAAGTCGTACGGCACTGTTTCGCCATTTCGGACGGATGTTGCACCTTGCACCGTGGATGTTGCACCCTGTAGATATCGATTATTCAAACGGCCATAACATCTGGCTCGTTTAGAGTTACGAGAGCCATAACATATCAAAACGAAGGCCTCGATGAGTTCTACGGCTTTGACAGCTTTCAGCTGTTAACGGATAGATTAATGCCCAAAAAGGACAACCGAATCTCAATCGGGTCTCGTAAGTTTTTTTTACCCTTCGTTTTTTCGACACGTGGATTTTTACGGTAAAACGGGATTACCATGGCTGCACTTTGATTTACCATTGCTGGAGAGTGGTGCACCATGATACTGTTCCGTTTCAAAACCATGCACGCATTTCTAAAAGTCGTACGGCACTGTTTCGCCATTTCGGACGGATGTTGCACCTTGCACCGTGTATGTTGCACCCTGTAGATATCGATTATTCGGACGGCCATAACTTCTGGCTCGTTTAGAGTTATGGGAGCCATAAGCTGTAAAAACGAAGGCCTCGATGAGTTCTACGGTTTTGATAGCTTTCAGCCGTCAACAGATAGATTAATGCCCAAAAAGGACAACCCGAATCTCAATCGGGTCTCGTAAGTTTTTTACCCTTCGTTTTTTTGACACGTGGATTTTTACAGTAAAACGTGATTACCGTGGCTGGACTTCGATTTACCATCGCTGGAGTATGGTGCACCATGGTACTGTTTCGTTTCAAATCCATGCACGCATTTCTAAAAGTCGTACGGCACCGTTTCGCCATTTCGGACGGATGTTGCACCTTTGCACCGTGGATGTTGCACCCTGTAGATATCGATTATTCGTACGACCATAACTTCTGGCTCGTTTAGATTTATGGGAGCCATAACCTGTCAAAACGAAGACCTCGACGAGTTCTACGGCTTTGACAGCTTTCAGCCGTCAACGGATAGATTAATGCCCAAAAAGGACAACCCGAATCTCAATCTGGTCTCGTAAGTTTTTAACCCTTTGTTTTTTCGAAACGTGGATTTTTATGGTAAAATAGGATTACGGTGGCTGGTCTTCGATTTACCATCGCTGGAGAGTGGTGCACCATGGTACTGTTCCATTTCAAATCCATGCACGTATTTCTAAAAGTCGTATGGCACTGTTTCGCCATTTCGGACGGATGTTGCACCTTGCACCGTGGATGTTGCACCCTGTAGATATCGATTATACGGACGACCATAACTTCTGGCTCGTTTAGAGATACGGGAGCCATAACCTGTCAAAATGAAGGCCTCGATGAGTTCTACGGCTTTGATAGCTTTCATCCGTCAACGGATAGATTAATGCCCAAAAAGGACAACCCGAATCTCAATCGGGACTCGTAAGTTTTTTACCCTTCGTTTTTTCGACGCATGGATTTTTACGGTAAAACGGGATTACGGTGGCTCGTCTTCGATTTACCATCGCTGGAGAATGGTGCACCATGGTACTGTTCCGTTTCAAACCCATGCACGCATTTCTAAAGGTCGTACGGCACTGTTTCGCCATTTCGGATGGATGTTGCACCTTGCACCGTGGATGTTGCACCCTGTAGATATCGGTTATTCGGACGGCCATAACTTCTGGCTCGTTTAGAGTAACGGGAGCCATAACCTGTCAAAACGAAGGCCTCGATGAGTTCTACGGCTTTGATGGCTTTCATCCGTCAACGGATAGATTAAATCGAAAAAAGGACAACCCGAATCTCAATCGGGTCTCGTAAGTTTTTTACCCTTCGTTTTTTCGACACGTGGATTTTTACGGTAAGACGGGATTATGGTGGCTCGTCTTCGATTTACCATCGCTGGAGAGTGGTGCACCATGGTACTGTTCCGTTTCAAATCCATGCACACATTTCTAAAGGTCGTATGGCACCGTTTCGCCATTTCGGACGGATGTTGCACCCTGTAGATATCGATTATTCGGACGGCCATAACATCTGGCTCGTTTAGAGTTGCAAAAGCCATAACCTGTCAAAACGAAAGCCTCAATGAGTTCTACGGCTTTGACAGCTTTCAGCCTTCAATGGATAGATTAATGCCCAAAAAGGACAACCTGAATCTCAATCGGGTCTCGTATGTTTTTTACCCTTCGTTTTTTCGACACGTGGATTTTTACGGTAAAACGGGATTACCGTGGCCCGTCTTCGACTTCCCATCGATGGAGAGTATTGCACCATGGTACTGTTCCGTTTCAAATCTATGCATGCATTTCTAAAGGTCGTACGTCACTGTTTCGCCATTTCGGACGGATGTTGCACCTTGCACCGTGGATGTTGCACCCTGTTGATATCGATTATTCGTACGGCCATAACTTCTGGCTCGCTTAGAGTTATGGGAGCCATAACCTGTCAAAGCGATGGCCTCGATGAGTTCTACGGCTTTGACAGCTTTCAGCCATCAACGGATAGATTAATGCCCAAAAAGGACAACCCGAATCTCAATCGGGTCTCGTAAGTTTTTTACCCTTCGTTTTTTCGACACGTGGATTTTTACGGTAAAACAGGATTACCGTGGCCCGTCTTCGACTTACCATCGCTGGAGAGTGGTGCACCATGGTACTGTTCCGTTTCAAATCCATGCACACATTTCTAAAAGTCGTACGGCACGGTTTCGCCATTTCGGACGGATGTTGCACCTTGCACCGTGGATGTTGCACCCTATAGATATCGATTATTCGGACGGCCATAACTTCTGGCTCGTTTAGAGTTACAGGAGCCATAACCTGTCAAAACGAAGGCCTCGATGAGTTCTACGGCTTTAACCGCTTTCAGCCGTCAACGGATAGATTAATGTCCAAAAAGGACAACCTGAATCTCAATCGGGTCTCGTAACTTTTTTACCCTTCGTTTTTTCGAAACGTGGATTTTTACGGTAAAACGGGATTACCGTGGCCCGTCTTCGACTTCCCATCGCTGGAAAGTGGTGCACCATGGTACTGTTCCATTTCAAATCCATGCACGCATTTCTAAAAGTCGTACGACACTGTTCCGCCATTTCGGACGGATGTTGCACCTTGCACCGTGGATGTTGCACCCTGTAGATATCGATTATTCGGACGGCCATAACTTCTGGCTCGTTTAGAGTTACGGGAGCCAAAACCCGTCAAAACGAAGGCCTCGATGAGTTCTATGGCTTTGACAGCTTTCAGCCGTCAACGGATAGATTAATGCCCAAAAAGGACAACCTGAATCTCAATCGGGTCTCGTAACTTTTTTACCCTTCGTTTTTCGACACGTGGATTTTTGCGGTAAAATGGGATTACCGTGGCCCGTCTTCGACTTCCCATCGCTGGAGAGTGGTGCACCATGGTACTGTTCCGTTTCAAATCCATGCACGTATTTCAAAAAGTCGTGCGGCACTGTTTCGCCATTTCGGACGGATGTAGCACCTTGCACCGTGGATGTTGCACCCTGTAGATATCGATTATTCGTACGGCCATAACTTCTGGCTCGTTTACAGTTATGGGAGCCATAACCTGTCAAAACGAAGGCCTCGATGATTTCTACGGCTTTGATAGCTTTCAGTCATCAACGGATAGATTAATGCCCAAAAAGGACAACCCGAATCTCAATCGGGTCTCGTAAATTTTTTACCCTTCGTTTTTCCGACACGTGGACTTTTACGGTAAAACGGAATTACCGTGGCCCGTCTTCGACTTCCCATCACTGGAGAGTGGTGCACCATGGTACTATTCCGTTTCAAATCCATGCACGCATTTCTAAAAGTCGTACGGCACTGTTTCGCCATTTCGGAAGGATGTTGCACCTTGCACCGTGGATGTTGCACCCTGTAGATATCGATTATTCGGACGGCCATAACTTCTGGCTCGTTTAGAGTTACAGCAGCCATAACCTGTCAAAACGAAGGCCTCGATGAGTTCTACGGGTTTGACAGCTTTCAGCCGTCAAGGGATAGATTAATGCCCAAAAAGGACAACCCGAATCTCAATCGGGTCTCGTAAGATTTTTACCCTTCGTTTTTTCGACACGTGGATTTTTACAGTAAAACGGGATTACCGTGGCCCGTCTTCGACTTCCCAATGCTGGAGAGTGGTGCACCATGGTACTGTTCCGTTTCAAATCCATGCACGCATTTTTAGAAGTCGTACGGCACTGTTTCGCCTCGGACGGATGTTGCACCTTGCACCGTGGATTTTGCACCCTGTAGATATCAATTATTCGGACGACCATAACTTCTAGCTCGTTTAGAGTTACGGGAGCCATAAGCTGTCAAAACGAAGGCCTCGATGGGTTCTACGGTTTTGACCGCTTTCAGCCGTCAACGGATAGATTGATGCCCAAAAAGGACAACCCGAATCTTAATCGGGTCTCGTAAGTTTTTTACCCTTCGTTTTTTCGACACGTGGATTTTTACGGAAAAACAGGATTACCGTGGCTGGCCTTCGATTTACCATCGCTGGAGAGTGATGCACCATGGTACTGTTCCGTTTCAAATCCATGCACGCATTTCTAAATGTCGTACGGCACTATTTCGCCATTTCGGACGGATGTTGCACCTTGCACCGTGGATGTTGCACCCTGTAGATATCGATTATTCGGACGGCCATAACTTCTGGCTCGTTTAGAGTTACGGGAGGCATAACCTGTCAAAACGAAGGCCTCGATGAGTTCTACGGCTTTGACAGCTTTCAGCCGTAAACGGATAGATTAATGCACAAAAAGGACAACCAGAATCTCAATCGGGTCTCGTAAGTTTTTTACCCTTTGTTTTTTCGACACGTGGATTTTTACGGTAAAACAGGATTACGGTGGCTGGTCTTCGATTTGCCATCGCTGGAGAGTGGTGCACCGTGGTACTGTTCCGTTTCAAATCCATGCACGCATTTCTAAAAGTCGTACGGCACTGTTTCGCCATTTCGGACGGATGTTGCACCTTGCACCGTGGATGTTGCACCCTGTAGATATCGATTATACGGACGACCATAACTTCTGGCTCGTTTAGAGTTACGGGAGCCATAACCTGTCAAAACGAAGGCCTCGATGATTTCTACGGCTTTGATAGCTTTCAGCCGTCAACGGATAGATTAATGCCCAAAAAGGACAACCCGAATCTCAATCGGGTCTCGTAAGTTTTTTACCCTTCGTTTTTTCGACACGTGGATTTTTACGGTAAAACGGGATTACCGTGGCCCGTCTTCAACTTCCCATCGCTGGAGAGTGGTGCACCATGGTACTGTTCCGTTTCAAATCCATGCACGCATTTCTAAAAGTCGTAAGGCACTGTTTCGCCATTTCGGACGGATGTTGCACCTTGCACCTTCGATGTTGCACCCTGTAGATATCGATTATTCGGACGGCCATAACTTCTGGCTCGTTTAGAGTTACGGGAGCCATAAGCTGTCAAAACGAAGGCCTCGATGAGTTCTATGGCTTCGATGGCTTTCAGCCGTCAACGCATAGATTAATACCCAAAAAGGACAATCCGAATCTCAATCGGGTCTCGTAAGTTTTTTACCCTTCGTTTTTGCGACACGTGGATTTTTACGGTAAAACGGGATTACCGTGGCCCGTCTTCGACTTCCCATCGCTGGAGAGTGGTGCACCATGGTACTGTTCCGTTTCAAATCCATGCACGCATTTCTAAAAGTCGTACGGCACTGTTTCGCCATTTCGGATGGATGTTGCACCTTGCACCGCGGATGTTGCACCCTGTAGATATCGATTATTCGTACGGCCATAACTTCTGGCTCGCTTAGAGTTATGGGAGCCATAACCTGTCAAAGCGATGGCCTCGATGTGTTCTACGGCTTTGACAGCTTTCAGCCGTCAACGGATAGATTAATGCCCAAAAAGGACAACCCGAATCTCAATCGGGTCTCGTAAGTTTTTTACCCTTCGTTTTTTCGACACGTGGATTTTTGCGGTAAAACGGGATTACCGTGGCCAGTCTTCGACTTCCAATCGCCGGAGAGTGGTGCACCATGGTACTGTTCCGTTTCAAATCCATGCACGCATTTCTAAAAGTCGTACGGCATGGTTTCGCCATTTCGGACGGATGTTGCACCTTGCACCGTGGATGTTGCACCCTGTAGATATCGATTATTCGGACGACCATAACTTCTGGCTCGTTTAGAGTTACAGGAGCCATAACCTGTCAAAACGAAGGCCTCGATGAGTTCTACGGCTTTAACCGCTTTCAGCCGTCAACGGATAGATTAATGTCCAAAAAGGACAACCTGAATCTCAATCGGGCCTCGTAACTTTTTTACCCTTCGTTTTTTCGACACGTGGATTTTTACGATAAAACGGGATTGCCGTGGCCCGTCTTCGACTTCCCATCGCTGGAGAGTGGTGCACCATGGTACTGTTCCATTTCAAATCCATGCACGCATTTGTAAAAGTCGTACGGCACTGTTTCGCCATTTCGGACGGATGTTGCACCTTGCACCGCGGATGTTGCACCCTATAGATATCGATTATTCGTACGGCCATAACTTCTGGCTCGTTTAGAGTTATGGGAGCCATAACCTATCAAAACGAAGGCTTCGATGAGTACTACGGCTTTGACAGCTTTCAGCCGTCAACGAATAGATTAATGCCCAAAAAGGACAACCCGAATCTCAGTCGGGTCTCGTAAATTTTTTACCCTTCGTTTTTTCGACACGTGGATTTTTTGGGTAAAACGGGATTACCGTGGCCCGTCTTCGACTTCCCATCGCTGGAGAGTGGTTCACCATAGTACTGTTCAATTTCAAATCCATGCACGCATTTCTAAATGTCGTACGACACTGTTTCGCCATTTCGGACGGATGTTGCACCTTGCGCCGTGGATGTTGCACCCTGTAGATATCGATTATTCGGACGGCCATAACTTCTGGCTCGTATAGAGTTACGGGAGCTATAAGCTGTCAAAACGAAGGCCTCGATGAGTTCTACGACTTTGACAGCTTTCAGCCGTCAACGGGTAGATTAATGCCCAAAAAGGACAACCCGAATCTCAATCTCAATCGGGTCTCGTAAGTTTTTTATCCTTCGTTTTTTCGACACGTGGATTTTTACGGTAAAACGGGATTACCGTGGCCCGCCTTCGACTTCCCATCGCTGGAGAGTGGTACACCATGGTACTGTTCCGTTTCAAATCCATGCACTCATTTCTAAAAGTCGTACGGCACTGTTTCGCCATTTCGGACGGATGTTGCACCTTGCACCGTGGATGTTGCACCCTGTAGATATCGATTATTCGGACGACCATAACTTCTGGGTCGTTTAGAGTTACAGGAGCCATAACCTGTCAAAACGAAGGCCTCGATGAGTTCTACGGCGTTGACCACTTTCAGCCGTCAACGGATAGATTAATCTCCAAAAAGGACAACCTGAGTCTCAATCGGGTCTCGTAAGTTTTTTACCCTTCATTTTTTCGACACGTGGATTTTTGCGGTAAAACGGGATTACCGTGGCACGTCTTCGACTTACCATCGCTGGAGAGTGGTGCACCATGGTAGTATTCCATTTCAAAACCATGCACGCATTTCAAAAAGTCGTACGGCACTGTTTCGCCATTTCGGACGGATGTGGCACCTTGCACCGTGGATGTTGCAC
Source organism: Allium cepa (assembly GCA_030765085.1). Classification (NCBI taxonomy): domain Eukaryota; kingdom Viridiplantae; phylum Streptophyta; class Magnoliopsida; order Asparagales; family Amaryllidaceae; genus Allium; species Allium cepa. The sequence goes on along the minus strand of CM060934.1, from coordinate 32,098,312 downwards.
CCTGTAGATATCGATTATTCAAACGGCCCTAACATCTGGCTCGTTTAGAGTTACGAGAGCCATAACATATCAAAACGAAGGCCTCGATGAGTTCTACGGCTTTGACAGCTTTCAGCTGTTAACGGATAGATTAATGCCCAAAAAGGACAACCGAATCTCAATCGGGTCTCGTAAGTTTTTTACCCTTCGTTTTTTCGACACGTGGATTTTTACGGTAAAACAGGATTACCATGGCTGCACTTTGATTTACCATTGCTGGAGAGTGGTGCACCATGATACTGTTCCGTTTCCAAACCATGCACGCATTTCTAAAAGTCGTACGGCACTGTTTCGCCATTTCGGACGGATGTTGCACCTTGCACCGTGTATGTTGCACCCTGTAGATATCGATTATTCGGACGGCCATAACTTCTGGCTCGTTTAGAGTTACGGGAGCCATAAGCTGTCAAAACGAAGGCCTCGATGAGTTCTACGGCTTTGATAGCTTTCAGCCGTCAACAGATAGATTAATGCCCAAAAAGGACAACCCGAATCTCAATCGGGTCTCGTAAGTTTTTTACCCTTCGTTTTTTCGACACGTGGATTTTTACAGTAAAACGTGATTACCGTGGCTGGACTTCGATTTACCATCGCTAGAGAGTGGTGCACCATGGTACTGTTTCGTTTCAAAACCATGCACGCATTTCTAAAAGTCGTACGACACCGTTTCGCCATTTCGGACGGATGTTGCACCTTGCACCGTGGATGTTGCACCCTGTAGATATCGATTATTCGTACGGCCATAACTTCTGGCTCGTTTAGAGTTACGGGAGCCATAACCTGTCAAAATGAAGGCCTCGATGAGTTCTACGGCTTTGAGAGCTTTCAGCCGTCAATGGAAGATTAATGCCCAAAAAGGACAACCTGAATCTCAATCGGGTCTCGTAAGTTTTTTACCCTTCGTTTTTTCGACACGTGGTTTTTACGTTAAAATGGGATTACCGTGGCCCGTCTTCGACTTCCCATCGCTGGAGAGTAGTGCACCATGTTAGCGTTCCATTTCAAATCCATGCACGCATTTCTAAAAGTCGTACGGCACTGTTTTGCCATTTCGGACGGATGTTGCACCTTGCACCGTGGATGTTGCACCATGTAGATATCGATTATTCAAACGGGCATAACTTCTGGCTCGTTTAGAGTTACGGGAGCCATAACCAGTCAAAACAAAGGCCTCGATGTGTTCTACGGCTTTGCCGGCTTTCAGCCGCCAACGGATAGATTAATGCCCAAAAAGGACAACCCGAAACTCAATCGGGTCTCGTAAGTTTTTTACCCTTCGTTTTTTCGACACGTGGATTTTTACGGTAAAACGGGATTACCGTGGCCCGTTTTCGACTTCCCATCGCTGGAGAGTGGTGCACCATGGTACTGTTCCATTTCAAATCCATGCACGCATTTCTAAAAGTCGTACGGCACTGTTTCGCCATTTCGGACGGATGTTGCACCTTGCACCGCGGATGTTGCACACTGTAGGTATCGATTATTCGTACGGCCATAACTTCTGGCTCGCTTAGAGTTATGGGAGCCATAACCTGTCAAAGCGATGGCCTCGATGAGTTCTACGGCTTTGACATCTTTCAGCCGTCAACGGATAGATTAATGCCCAAAAAGGACAACCCGAATCTCAATCGGGTCTCGTAAGTTTTTTACCCTTCGTTTTTTCGACACGTGGATTTTTACGGTAAAACGGGATTACCGTGGCCCGTCTTCGACTTCCCATCGCTGGAGAGTGGTGCACCATGGTACTGTTCCGTTTCAAATCCATGCACCCATTTCTAAAAGTCGTACGGCACTGTTTCGCCATTTCGGACGGATGTTGCACCTTGCACCGCGGATGTTGCACCCTGTAGATATCGATTATTCGTACGGCCATAACTTCTAGCTCGCTTAGAGTTATGGGAGCCATAACCTGTCAAAGCAATGGCCTCGATGAGTTCTACGGCTTTGACAGCTTTCAGCCGTCAACGGATAGATTAATGCCCAAAAAGGACAACCCGAATCTCAATCGGGTCTCGTAAGTTTTTTACCCTTCGTTTTTTCGACACGTGGATTTTTACGGTAAAACGGGATTACCGTGGCCCGTCTTCGACTTCCCATCGCCGGAGAGTGGTGCACCATGGTACTGTTCCGTTTCAAATCCATGCACGCATTTCTAAAAGTCATACGGCATGGATTCGCCATTTCGAACGGATGTTGCACCTTGCACCGTGGATGTTGCACCCTGTAGATATCGATTATTCGGACGGCCATAACTTCTGGCTCGTTTAGAGTTACAGGAGCCATAACCTGTCAAAACGAAGGCCTCGATGAGTTCTACGGCTTTAACTGCTTTCAGCCGTCAACGGATAGATTAATGTCCAAAAAGGACAACCTGAATCTCAATCGGGTCTCGTAACTTTTTTACCCTTCGTTTTTTCGACACGTAGATTTTTACGATAAAACGGGATTGCCGTGGCCCGTCTTCGACTTCCCATCGCTGGAGAGTGGTGCACCATGGTACTGTTCTGTTTCAAATCCATGCACGCATTTGTAAAAGTCGTACGGCGCTGTTTCGCCATTTCGGACGGATGTTGCACCTTGCACCGCGGATGTTGCACCCTGTAGATATCGATTATTCGTACGGCCATAACTTCTGGCTCGTTTAGAGTTATGGGAGCCATAACCTGTCAAAACGAAGGCTTCGATGAGTACTACGGCTTTGACAGCTTTCAGCCGTCAACGAATAGATTAATGCCCAAAAAGAACAACCCGAATCTCAATCGGGTCTCGTAAATTTTTTACCCTTCGTTTTTTCGACACGTGGATTTTTTGGGTAAAACGGGATTACCGTGGCCCGTCTTCGACTTCCCATCGCTGGAGAGTGGTTCAGCATAGTACTGTTCCATTTCAAATCCATGCACGCATTTCTAAATGTCGTACGACACTGTTTCGCCATTTCGGACGGATGTTGCACCTTGCACCGTGGATGTTGCACCCTGTAGATATCGATTATTCGGACGGCCATAACTTCTGGCTCGTTTAGAGTTACGGGAGCCATAAGCTGTCAAAACGAAGGCCTCGATGAGTTCTACGACTTTGACAGCTTTCAGCCGTCAACGGATAGATTAATGCCCAAAAAGGACAACCCGAATCTCAATCGGGTCTCGTAAGTTTTTTACCCTTCGTTTTTTCGACACGTGGATTTTTACGGTAAAACGGGATTACCGTGGCCCGCCTTCGACTTCCCATCGCTGGAGAGTGGTACACCATGGTACTGTTCCGTTTCAAATCCATGCACTCATTTCTAAAAGTCGTACGACACTGTTTCGCCATTTCGGACAGATGTTGCACCTTGCACCGTGGATGTTGCACCCTGTAGATATCGATTATTCGGACGACCATAACTTCTGGGTCGTTTAGAGTTACAGGAGCCATAACCTGTCAAAACAAAGGCCTCGATGAGTTCTACGGCTTTGACCGCTTTCAGCCGTCAACGGATAGATTAATGTCCAAAAAGGACAACCTGAATCTCAATCGGGTCTCGTAAGTTTTTTACCCTTCATTTTTTCGACACGTGGATTTTTACGGTAAAACGGGATTACCGTGGCCCGTCTTCGACTTCCCATCGCTGGAGAGTGGTGCACCATGGTAGTGTTCCATTTCAAAACCATGCACGCATTTCAAAAAGTCGTACGGCACTGTTACGCCATTTCGGACGGATGTTGCACCTTGCACCGTGGATGTTGCACCCTGTAGATATCGATTATTCAAACGGCCATAACATCTGGCTCGTTTAGAGTTACGAGAGCCATAACATATCAAAACAAAGGCCTCGATGAGTTCTACGGCTTTGATAGCTTTCAGCCGTCAACAGATAGATTAATGCCCAAAAAGGACAACCGAATCTCAATCGGGTCTCGTAAGTTTTTTACCCTTCGTTTTTTCGACACGTGGATTTTTGCGGTAAAACAGGATTACCGAGGCTGGCCTTCGATTTTCCTTCGCTGGAGAGTGGTGCACCATGGTACTGTTCCGTTTCAAATCCATGTACGCATTTCTAAAAGTCGTACGGCACTGTTTCGCCATTTCGGACGGATGTTGCACCTTGCACCGTGGATGTTGCACCCTGTAGATATCGATTATACGGACGACCATAACTTCTGGCTCGTTTAGAGTTACGGGAGCCATAACCTGTCAAAACGAAGGCCTCGATGAGTTCTACGGTTTTGACAGCTTTCAGCCATCAATGGATATATTAATGCCCAAAAAGGACAACCCGAATCTCAATCGGGTCTCGTGAGTTTTTTTACCCTTCGTTTTTTCGACATGTGGATTTTTACGATATAACGGGATTACCGTGGCCCGTCTTCGACTTCCCATCGCTGGAGAGTGGTGCACCATGGTACTGTTCCGTTTCAAATCCATGCACGCATTTATAAAAGTCGTACGGCACTATTTCGCCATTTCGGACGGATGTTGCTCCTTACACCGTGGATGTTGCACCCTGTAGATATCGATTATTCGGACGGCCATAACTTCTGGCTCGTTTAGAGTTACGGGAGCCATAACCTGTCAAAACGAAGGCCTCGATGAGTTCTACGGCTTTGAGAGCTTTCAGCCGTCAACGGAAGATTAACGCCCAAAAAGGACAACCTGAATCTCAATCGGGTCTCGTAAGTTTTTTACCCTTCGTTTTTTCGACACGTGGATTTTTACGTTAAAATGGGATTACCGTGGCCCGTCTTCGACTTCCCATCGCTGGAGAGTGGTGCACCATGTTAGTGTTCCATTTCAAATCCATGCACGCATTTCTAAAAGTCGTACGGCACTGTTTCGCCATTTCGGACGGATGTTGCACCTTGCACCGTGGATGTTGCACCCTGTAGATATCGATTATACGGACGACCATAACTTCTGGCTCTTTTAGAGTTACGGGAGCCATAACCAGTCAAAACAAAGGCCTCGATGAGTTCTACGGCTTTGCCGGCTTTCAGCCGCCAACGGATAGATTAATGCCCAAAAAGGACAACCCGAATCTCAATCGGGTCTCGTAAGTTTTTTACCCTTCGTTTTTTCGACACGTGGATTTTTACGGTAAAACGGGATTACCGTGGCCCGTCTTCGACTTCCCATCGCTGGAGAGTGGTGCACCATGGTACTGTTCCGTTTCAAATCCATGCACGCATTTCTAAAAGTCGTACGGCACTGTTTTGCCATTTCGGACGGATGTTGCACCTTGCACCGCGGATGTTGCACCCTGTAGATATCGATTATTCGGACGACCATAACTTCTGGGTCGTTTAGAGTTACAGGAGCCATAACCTGTCAAAACGAAGGCCTCAATGAGTTCTACGGCTTTGACCGCTTTCAGCCGTCAACGGATAGATTAATGTCCAAAAAGGACAACCTGAATCTCAATCGGGTCTCCTAAGTTTTTTACCCTTCATTTTTTCGACACGTGGATTTTTACGGTAAAACGGGATTACCGTGGCCCGTCTTCGACTTCCCATCGCTGGAGAGTGGTGCACCATGGTAGTGTTCCATTTCAAAACCATTCACGCATTTCAAAAAGTCGTACGGCACTGTTTCGCCATTTCGGACGGATGTTGCACCTTGCACCGTGGATGTTGCACCCTGTAGATATCGATTATTCAAACGGCCATAACATCTGGCTCGTTTAGAGTTACGAGAGCCATAACATATCAAAACGAAGGCCTCGATGAGTTCTACGGCTTTGACAGCTTTCAGCTGTTAACGGATAGATTAATGCCCAAAAAGGACAACCGAATCTCAATCGGGTCTCGTAAGTTTTTTACCCTTCGTTTTTTCGACACGTGGATTTTTACGGTAAAACAGGATTACCATGGCTGCACTTTGATTTACCATTGCTGGAGAGTGGTGCACCATGATACTGTTCCGTTTCAAAACCATGCACGCATTTCTAAAAGTCGTACGGCACTGTTTCGCCATTTCGGACGGATGTTGCACCTTGCACCGTGTATGTTGCACCTTGTAGATATCGATTATTCGGACGGCCATAACTTCTGGCTCGTTTAGAGTTACGGGAGGCATAAGCTGTCAAAACGAAGGCCTCGATGAGTTCTACGGCTTTGAGAGCTTTCAGCCGTCAACGGAAGATTAATGCCCAAAAAGGACAACCCGAATCTCAATCGGGTCTCGTAAGTTTTTTACCCTTCGTTTTTTCGACACGTGGATTTTTACGTTAAAATGGGATTACCGTGGCTGGACTTCGATTTACCATCGCTGGAGAGTGGTGCACCATGGTACTGTTTCGTTTCAAATCCATGCACGCATTTCTAAAAGTCGTACGGCACCGTTTCGCCATTTCGGACGGATGTTGCACCTTGCACCGTGGATGTTGCACCCTGTAGATATCGATTATTCGTACGGCCATAACTTCTGGCTCGTTTAGAGTTATGGGAGCCATAACCTGTCAAAACGAAGGCCTCGACGAGTTCTACGGCTTTGACAGCTTTCAGCCGTCAACGGATAGATTAATGCCCAAAATGGACAACCCGAATCTCAATCTGGTCTCGTAAGTTTTTAACCCTTTGTTTTTTCGAAACGTGGATTTTTACGGTAAAATAGGATTACGGTGGCTGGTCTTCGATTTACCATCGCTGGAGAGTGGTGCACCATGGTACTGTTCCGTTTCAAATCCATGCACGCATTTCTAAAAGTCGTACGGCACTGTTTCGCCATTTCGGACGGATGTTGCACCTGGCACCGTGGATGTTGCACCCTGTAGATATCGATTATACGGACGACCATAACTTCTGGCTCGTTTAGAGTTACGGGAGCCATAACCTGTCAAAACGAAGGCTTCGATGAGTTCTACGGCTTTGACAGCTTTCAGCCATCAATGGATAGATTAATGCCCAAAAAGGACAACCCGAATCTCAATCGGGTCTCGTAAGTTTTTTTACCCTTCGTTTTTTCGACACGTGGATTTTTACGATATAACGGGATTACCGTGGCCCGTCTTCGACTTCCCATCGCTGGAGAGTGGTGCACCATGGTACTGTTTCGTTTCAAATCCATGCACGCATTTCTAAAAGTCGTACGGCGCTGTTTCGCCATTTCGGACGGATGTTGCACCTTACACCGTGGACGTTGCACCCTGTAGATATCGATTATTCGGACGGCCATAACTTCTGGCTCGTTTAGAGTTACGGGAGCCATAACCTGTCAAAACGAAGGCCTCGATGAGTTCTACGGCTTTGAGAGCTTTCAGCCGTCAACGGAAGATTAATGCCCAAAAAGGACAACCTGAATCTCAATCGGGTCTCGTAAGTTTTTTACCCTTCGTTTTTTCGACACGTGGATTTTTACGTTAAAATGGGATTACCGTGGCCCGTCTTCGACTTCCCATCGCTGGAGAGTGGTGCACCATGTTAGTGTTCCATTTCAAATCCATGCACGCATTTCTAAAAGTCGTACGACACTGTTTCGCCATTTCGGACGGATGTTGCACCTTGCACCGTGGATGTTGCACCCTGTAGATATCGATTATTCAAACGGACATAACTTCTGGCTCGTTTAGAGTTACGGGAGCCATAACCAGTCAAAACAAAGGCCTCGATGAGTTCTACGGCTTTGCCAGCTTTCAGCCGCCAACGGATAGATTAATGCCCAAAAAGGACAACCCGAATCTCAATCGGGTCTCGTAAGTTTTTTACCCTTCGTTTTTTCGACACGTGGATTTTTACGGTAAAACAGGATTACCGTGGCTGGCCTTCGATTTAGCATCGCTAGAGAGTGGTGCACCATGGTACTGTTCGGTTTCAAATCCATGCACGCATTTCTAAAGGTCGTACGGCACTGTTTCGCCATTTCGGACGGATGTTGCACCTTGCACCGTGGATGTTGCACCCTGTAGATATCGATTATTCGGACGGCCATAACGTCTGGCTCGTTTAGAGTTACGGGGGCCATAAGCTGTCAAAACGAAGGCCTCAATGATTTCTACGGCTTTGGTAGCTTTCAGTCGTAAATGAATAGATTAATGCCCAATAAGGACAACCTGAATCTCAATCGGGTCTCGTTAGTTTTTTACCCTTCGTTTTTTCGACACGTGGATTTTTACGGTAAAACGGGATTACCGTGAATAGCCTTCGATTTACCATCGCTGGAGAGTGGTGCACCATGGTACTGTTCCGTTTCAAATCCATGCACGCATTTCTAAAAGTCGTACGACACTGTTTCGCAATTTCGGACGGATGTTGCACCTTGCACCGTGGATGTTGCACCCTGTAGATATCGATTATTCGGACGGCCATAACTTCTGGCTCGTTTAGAGTTACGGGAGCCATAAGCTGTAAAAACGAAGGCCTCAATGAGTTCTACGGCTTTGACAGCTTTCAGCCGTCAACGGATAGATTAATTCCCAAAAAGGACAACCCGAATCTCAATCGGGTCTTGTAAGTTTTTTACCCTTCGTTTTTTCGACACGTGGATTTTTACGTTAAAACGGGATTACCGTGAATGGCCTTTGATTTACCATCGCTGGAGAGTGATGCACCATGGTACTGTTCCGTTTCAAATCCGTGCACGCATTTCTAAAAGTCGTACGACACCGTTTCGCCATTTCGGACGGATGTTGCACCTTGCAACGTGGATGTTGCACCCTGTAGATATCGATTATTCGGACGGCCATAACTTCTGTCTCGTTTAGAGTTACGGGAGCCATAAGCTGTAAAAACGAAGGCCTCAATGAGTTCTACGGCTTTAATAGCTTTCAGCCATCAACGGATAGACTAATGCCCAAAAAGGACAACCCGAATCTCAATCGGGTCTCGTAAGTTTTTTACCCTTCATTTTTTCGACACGTGGATTTTTACGGTAAAACGTGATTACCGTGAATGGCCTTCGATTTACCATTGCTGGAGAGTGGTGCACCATGGTAGTGTTCCGTTTCAAATCCATGCACGCATTTCTAAAAGTCGTACGACACTGTTTCGCCATTTCGGACGGATGTTGCACCTTGCACCGTGGATGTTGCACCCTGTAGATATTGATTATTCGGACGGCCATAACTTCTGGCTCGTTTAGAGTTACGGGAGCCATAAGCTGTCAAAACAAAGGCCTCCATGAGTTCTATAGCTTTGACAGCTTTCAGCCGTCAACGGATAGATTAATGCCCAAAAAGGACAACCCGAATCTCAATCGGGTCTCGTAAGTTTTTTACCCTTCGTTTTTTCGACGCGTGGATTTTAATAGTAAAACGGGATTACCGTGGCCCGTCTTCGACTTCCCATCGCTGAAGAGTGGTGCACCATAGTACTGTTCCGTTTCAAATCCATGCACGCATTTCTAAAAGTCGTACGGCACTGTTTCGCCATTTCCGACGGATGTTGCACCTTGCACCGTGGATGTTGCACCCTGTAGATATCGATTATTCGGACGGCCATAACTTCTGGCTCGTTTAGAGTTACAGGAGCCATAACCTGTCAAAACGAAGGCCTCGATGAGTTCTATGGCTTTGACAGCTTTCAGCCATCAACGGATAGATTAATGCCCAAAAAGGACAACCCGAATCTCAATCGGGTCTCGTAAGTTTTTTACCCTTCGTTTTTTCGACACGTGGATTTTTACGGCAAAACGGGATTACCGTGGCCCGTCTTTGACTTCCCATCGCTGGAGAGTGGTGCACCATGGTGCTATTCCGTTTCAAATCCATGCACGCATTTCAAAAAGTCGTACGGCACTGTTTCGCCGTTTCGGACGGATGTAGCACCTTGCACCGTGGATGTTGCACCCTGTAGATATCGATTATTCGTACGGCCATAACTTCTGGCTCGTTTAAAGTTATGGGAGCCATAACCTGTCAAAACGAAGGCCTCGATGAGTTCTACGGCTTTGATAGCTTTCAGCCGTCAACGGGTAGATTAATGCCCAAAAAGGACAACCCGAATCTCAATTGGGTCTCGTAAATTTTTTACCCTTCGTTTTTCCGACACATGGATTTTTACGGTAAAACGGGATTACCGTGGCCCGTCTTCGACTTCCCATCGCTGGAGAATGGTGCACCACGGTACTGTTCCGATTCAAATCCATGCACGCATTTCTAAAAGTCGTACGGCACTGTTTCGCCATTTCGGACGGATGTTGCACCTTGCACCGTGGATGTTGCACCCTGTAGATATCGATTATTCGGACGGCCATAACTTCTGGCTCGTTTAGAGTTACAGCAGCCATAACATGTCAAAACGAAGGCCTCGATGAGTTCTACGGGTTTGACAGCTTTCAGCCGTCAACGGATAGATTAATGCCCAAAAAGGACAACCCGAATCTCAATTGGGTCTCGTAAGTTTTTTACCCTTCGTTTTTTCGACACGTGGATTTTTACGGCAAAACGGGATTACCGTGGCCCGTCTTCGACTTCCCATCACTGGAGAATGGTGCACCACGGTACCGTTCCGTTTCAAATCCACGCACGCATTTCTAAAAGTCGTACGGCACTGTTTCGCCATTTCGGACGGATGTTGCACCTTGCACCGTGGATGTTGCACCCTGTAGATATCGATTGTTCGGACGACCATAACTTCTAGCTCGTTTAGAGTTACGGGAGCCATAAGCTGGCAAAACGAAGGCCTCGATGGGTTCTACGGCTTTGACTGCTTTCAGCCGTCAACCGATAGATTAATGCCCAAAAAGGACAACTCGAATCTCAATCGGGTCTCGTAAGTTTTTTACCCTTCGTTTTTTCGACACGTGGATTTTTATGGCAAAGCAGGATTACCGTGGCTGGCCTTCGATTTACCATCGCTGGAGAGTGGTGCACCATGGTACTGTTCCGTTTCAAATCCATGCACGCATTTCTTAATGTCGTACGACACTATTTCGCCATTTCGGACGGATGTTGCACCATGCACCGTGGATGTTGCACCCTATAGATATCGATTATTCGGACGGCCATAACTTCTGGCTCGTTTAGAGTTACGGGAGCCATAACCTGTCAAAACGAAGGCCTCGATGAGTTCTACGGCTTTGACAGCTTTCAGCAATCAACGGATAGATTAATGCACAAAAAGGACAACCAGAATTTCAATCGGGTCTCGTAAGTTTTTCACCCTTTGTTTTTTCGACACATGGATTTTTACGGTAAAACAGGATTACGGTGGCTGGTCTTCGATTTACCATCGCTGGAGAGTGGTGCACCATGGTACTGTTCGGTTTCAAATCCATGCACGCATTTCTAAAAGTCGTACGGCACTGTTTCGCCATTTCGGACGGATGTTGCACCTTGCACCGTGGATGTTGCACCCTGTGGATATCGATTATACGGACGACCATAACTTCTGGCTCGTTTAGAATTACGGGAGCCATAACCTGTCAAAACGAAGGCCTCGATGAGTTCTACGGCTTTGATAGATTTCAGCCGTCAACGGATAGATTAATGCCCAAAAAGGACAACCCGAATCTCAATTGGGTCTCGTAAGTTTTTTACCCTTCGTTTTTTCGACACGTGGATTTTTACGGCAAAACGGGATTACCGTGGCCCGTCTTCGACTTCCCATCACTGGAGAGTGGTGCACCATGGTGCTGTTCCGTTTCAAATCCATGCACGCATTTCTAAAAGTCGTACGGCACTGTTTCGCCATTTCGGACGGATGTTGCACCTTGCACCGTGGATGTTGCACCCTGTAGATATCGATTATTCGGACGGCCATAACTTCTGGCTCGTTTAGAGTTACCGGATCCATAAGCTGTCAAAACGAAGGCCTCGATGAGTTCTATGGCTTTGATAGCTTTCAGCCATCAACGGATAGATTAATGCCCAAAAAGGACAACCCGAATCTCAATCGGGTCTCGTAAGTTTTTTACCCTTCGTTTTTTCGACACGTGGATTTTTACGGTAAAACGGGATTACCGTGGCCCGTCTTCGACTTCCCATCGTTGGAGAGTGGTGCACCATGGTTCTGTTCCGTTTCAAATCCATGCACGCATTTCTAAAAGTCGTACGGCACTGTTTCGCCATTTCGGACGGATGTTGCACCTTGCACCGTGGATGTTGCACCCTGTAGATATCGATTATTCGTACGGCCATAACTTCTGGCTCGCTTAGAGTTATGGGAGCCATAACCTGTCAAAGCGATGGCCTCGATGAGTTCTACGGCTTTGACAGCTTTCAGCCGTCAACGGATAGATTAATGCCCAAAAAGGACAACCCGAATCTCAATCGGGTCTCGTATGTTTTTTACCCTTCGTTTTTTCGACACGTGGATTTTTACGGTAAAACGGGATTACCGTGGCCCGTCTTCGACTTCCCATCGCTGGAGAGTGGTGCAACATGGTACTGTTCCGTTTCAAATCCATGCATGCATTTCTAAAATTCGTACGGCACGGTTTCGCCATTTCGAACGGATGTTGCACCTTGCACCGTGGATGTTGCACCCTGTAGATATCGATTATTCGGACGGCCATAACTTCTGGCTCGTTTAGAGTTACAGGAGCCATAACCTGTCAAAACGAAGGCCTCGATGAGTTCTACGGCTTTGATAGCTTTCAGCCGTCAACGGATAGATTAATGCCCAAAAAGGACAACCCGAATCTCAATTGGGTCTCGTAAGTTTTTTACCCTTCGTTTTTTCGACACGTGGATTTTTACGGCAAAACGGGATTACCGTGGCCCGTCTTCGACTTCCCATCGCTGGAAAGTGGTGCACCATGGTACTGTTCCATTTCAAATCCATGCACGCATTTCTAAAAGTCGTACGGCACTGTTTCGCCATTTCAGACGGATGTTGCACCTTGCACCGTGGATGTTGCACCCTGTAGATATCGATTATTCGGACGGCCATAACTTCTGGCTCGTATAGAGTTACGGGAGCCATAAGCTGTCAAAACGAAGGCCTCGATGAGTTCTACGACTTTGACAGCTTTCAGCTGTCAACGGATAGATTAATGCCCAAAAAGGACAACCCGAATCTCAATCGGCTCTCGTAAGTTTTTTACCCTTCGTTTTTTCGACACGTGGATTTTTACGGTAAAACGGGATTACCGTGGCCCGCCTTCGACTTTCCATCGCTGGAGAGTGGTACACCATGGTACTGTTCCGTTTCAAATCCATGCACGCATTTCTAATAGTCGTACGGCACTGTTTCGCCATTTCGGACGGATGTTGCACCTTGCACCGTGGATGTTGCACCCTGTAGATATCGATTATTCGGACGACCATAACTTCTGGGTCGTTTAGAGTTACAGGAGCCATAACCTGTCAAAACGAAGGCCTCGATGAGTTCTACGGCTTTGACCGCTTTCAGCCGTCAACGGATAGATTAATGTCCAAAAAGGACAACCTGAATCTCAATCGGGTCTCCTAAGTTTTTTACCCTTCATTTTTTCGACACGTGGATTTTTACGGTAAAACGGGATTACCGTGGCCCGTCTTCGACTTCCCATCGCTGGAGAGTGGTGCACCATGGTAGTATTCCATTTCAAAACCATGCACGCATTTCAAAAAGTCGTACGGCACTGTTTCGCCATTTCGGACGGATGTTGCACCTTGCACCGTGGATGTTGCACCCTCTAGATATCGATTATTCAAACGGCCATAACATCTGGCTCGTTTAGAGTTACGAGAGCCATAACATATCAAAATGAAGGCCTCGATGAGTTCTACGGCTTTGACAGCTTTCAGCTGTTAACGGATAGATTAATGCCCAAAAAGGACAACCGAATCTCAATCGGGTCTCGTAAGTTTTTTACCCTTCGTTTTTTCGACACGTGGATTTTTACGGTAAAACAGGATTACCATGGCTGCACTTCGATTTACCATCGCTGGAGAGTGGTGCACCATGATACTGTTCCGTTTCAAAACCATGCACGCATTTCTAAAAGTCGTATGGCACTGTTTCGCCATTTCGGACGGATGTTGCACCTTGCACCGTGTATGTTGCACCCTGTAGATATCGATTATTCGGACGGCCATAACTTCTGGCTCGTTTGGAGTTACGGGAGCCATAAGCTGTCAAAACGAAGGCCTCGATGAGTTCTACGGCTTTGACTGCTTTCAGCCGTCAACAGATAGATTAATGCCCAAAAAGGACAACCCGAATCTCAATCGGGTCTCGTAAGTTTTTTACCCTTCGTTTTTTCGACACGTGGATTTTTACGGTAAAACGTGACTACCGTGGCTGGCCTTCGATTTACCATCGCTGGAGAGTGGTGCACCATGGTACTGTTCCGTTTCAAACCCATGCACGCATTTCTAAAAGTCGTACAGCACCGTTTCTCCATTTCGGACGGATGTTGCACCTTGCACCGTGGATGTTGCACCCTGTAGATATCGATTATTCGTACGGCCAAAACTTCTGGCTCGTTTAGAGTTATGGGAGCCATAACCTGTCAAAACGAAGGCCTCGACGAGTTCTACGGCTTTGACTGCTTTCAGCCGTCAACGGATAGATTAATGCCCAAAAAGGACAACCCGAATCTCAATCTGGTCTCGTAAGTTTTTAACCCTTTGTTTTTTCGAAACGTGGATTTTTACGGTAAAATAGGATTACGGTGGCTGGTCTTCGATTTACCATCGCTGGAGAGTGGTGCACCATGGTACTGTTCCATTTCAAATCCATGCACGCATTTCTAAAAGTCGTACGGCACTGTTTCGCCATTTCGGACTGATGTTGCACCTTGCACAGTGGATGTTGCACCCGGTAGATATCGATTATACGGACGACCATAACTTCTGGCTCGTTTAGAGTTACGGGAGCCATAACCTGTCAAAACGAAGGCCTCGATGAGTTCTACGGCTTTGACAGCTTTCATCCATCAACGGATAGATTAATGCCCAAAAAGGACAACCCGAATCTCAATCGGGTCTCGTAAGTTTTTTACCCTTCGTTTTTTCGACACGTGGATTTTTACGATATAACGGGATTACCGTGGCCCGTCTTCGACTTCCCATCGCTGGAGAGTGGTGCACCATGGTACTGTTCCGTTTCAAATCCATGCTCGCATTTCTAAAAGTCGTACGACACTGTTTTTCCATTTCGGACGGATGTTGCACCTTGCACCGTGGATGTTGCACCCGGTAGATATCGATTATACGGACGACCATAACTTCTGGCTCGTTTAGAGTTACAGGAGCCATAACCTGTCAAAACGAATGCCTCGATGAGTTCTACGGCGTTGACGGCTTTCAGCCGTCAACGGATAGATTAATTTCCAAAAAGGACAACCTGAATCTCAATCGGGTCTCGTAAGTTTTTTACCCTTCGTTTTTTCGACACGGGGATTTTTATGGTAAAACGGGATTACCGTGGCCCGTCTTCGACTTCCCACCGCTGGAGAGTGGTGCACCATGGTACTGTTCCGTTTCAAAACCATGCACGCATTTCTAAAAGTCGTACGGCACTGTTTCGCCATTTTGGACGGATGTTGCACCTTACACCGTGGATGTTGCACCCTGTAGATATCGATTATTCGGACGGCCATAACTTCTGGCTCGTTTAGAGTTACGGGAGCCATAACCTGTCAAAACGAAGGCCTCGATGAGTTCTACGGCTTTGAGAGCTTTCAGCCGTCAACGCATAGATTAATGCCCAAAAAGGACAACCTGAATCTCAATCGGGTCTCGTAAGTTTTTTACCCTTCGTTTTTTCGACACGTGGATTTTTACGTTAAAATGGGATTACCGTGGCCCGTCTTCGACTTCCCATCGCTGGAGAGTAGTGCACCATGGTAGTGTTCCATTTCAAATCCATGCACGCATTTCTAAAAGTCGTACGGCACAGTTTTTCCATTTCGGACGGATGTTGCACCTTGCACCGTGGATGTTGCACCCTGTAGATATCGATTATTCAAACGGACATAACTTCTGGCTCGTTTAGAGTTACGGGAGCCAAAACCAGTCAAAACAAAGGCCTCGATGATTTCTACGGCTTAGCCGGCTTTCAGCCGCCAACGGATAGATTAATGGCCAAAAAGGACAACCCGAATCTCATTCGGGTCTCATAAGTTCTTTACCCTTCGTTTTTTCGACACGTGGATTTTTACGGTAAAACAGGATTACCGTGGCTGGCCTTCGAATTAGCATCGCTGGAGAGTGGGGCACCATGGTACTGTTCGGTTTCAAATCCATGCACGCATTTCTAAAATTCGTACGGCACTGTTTCGCCATTTCGGACGGATGTTGCACCTTGCACCATGGATGTTGCACCCTGTAGATATCGATTATTCGGACGGCCATAACTTCTGGCTCGTTTAGAGTTACGGGAGCCATAACCTGTCAAAACGAAGGCCTCGATAAGTTCTACGGCATTGATAGCTTTCAGCCGTCAACGGATATATTAATGCCCAAAAAGGACAACCCGAATCTCAATCGGATCTCGTAAGTTTTTTACTCTTCGTTTTTTCGACACGTGGATTTTTATGGTAAAATGGGATTACCGTGGCCCGTTTTCGACTTCCCATCGCTGGAGAGTGGTGCACCATGGTAGTGTTCCGTTTCAAATCCATGTACGCATTTCTAAAAGTCGTACGGCACTGTTTTGCCATTTCGGACGGATGTTGCACCTTGCACCGTGGATGCTGCACCCTGTAGATATCGATTATTCAAACGGCCATAACTTCTGGCTCGTTTAGAGTTACGGGAGCCATAACCTGTCAAAACAAAGGCCTCGATGAGTTCTACGGCTTTGCCAGCTTTCAGCCGCTAACGGAAAGATTAATGCCCAAAAAGGAAAACCCGAATCTCAATCGGGTCTCGCAAGTTTTTTACCCTTCGTTTTTTCGTCACGTGGATTTTTACGGTAAAACAGGATTACAGTGGCTGGTCTTCGATTTACCATCGCTGGAGAGTGGTGCACCATGGTACTATTCCATTTCAAATCCATGCACGCATTTCTAAAAGTCGTACGGCACTGTTTTGCCATTTCGGACGGATGTTGCACCATGCACCGTGGATGTTGCACCTTGTAGATATCGATTATACGGACGACCTTAACTTTTGGCTCGTTTAGAGTTACGGGAGCCATAACTGTCAAAACGAAGGCCTCGATGAGTTCTACGGCTTTGACAGCTTTCAACCGTCAACGGATAGATTAATGCCCAAAAAGGACAACCCGAATCTCAATCGGGTCTCGTAAGTTTTTTACCCTTCGTTTTTTCGACGCGTGGTTTTTGACGGTAAAACGGGATTACCGTGGCCCGTCTTCGAATTCCCATCGCTGGAGAGTGGTGCACCATGGTTATTTCCGTTTCAAATCCATGCACGCATTTCTAAAAGTCGTACGGCAATGTTTCGCCATTTCGGACGGATGTTGCACCTTGCACCGTGGATGTTGCACCCTGTAGATATCGATTATTCGGACGGCCATAACTTCTGGGTCGTTTTGAGTTACGGGAGCCATAACCTGTCAAAACGAAGGCCTCGATGAGTTCTACGGTTTTGATAGCTTTCAGCCGTCAACGGATAGATTAATGCCCAAAAAGGACAACCTGAATCTCAATCGGGTCTCGTAAGTTTTTTACCCTTCGTTTTTTCGACACGTGGATTTTTACGGTAAAATGGGATTACCGTGGCCTGTCTTCGACTTCCCATCGCTGGAGAGTGGTGCACCATGGTGGTGTTCCATTTCAAATCCATGCACGCATTTCTAAAAGTCGTACGGCACTGTTTTGCCATTTCGGACGGATGTTGCACCTTGCACCGTGGATGTTGCACCCTATAGATATCGATTATTCAAACGGCCATAAGTTCTGGCTCGTTTAGAGTTACGGGAGCCATAACCTGTCAAAACAAAGGCCTCGATGAGTTCTACGGCTTTGCCTGCTTTTAGCCTCCAACGGATAGATAAATGCCCAAAAAGGACAACCCGAATCTCAATCGGGTCTCGTAAGTTTTTTACCCTTCGTTTTTTCGACACGTGGATTTTTAAGGTAAAACAGGATTACCGTGGCTGGCCTTCGATTTAGCATCGCTGGAGAGTGGTGCACCATGGTACTGTTCCGTTACAAATCCATGCACGCATTTCTAAAAGTCGTACGGCACTGTTTCGCCATTTCGGACGGATGTTGCACCTTGCACCGTGGATGTTGCACCCTGTAGATATCGATTATTCGGACGGCCATAACTTCTGGCTCGTTTAGAGTTACGGGAGCCATAACCTGTCAAAATGAAGGCCTCAATTAGTTCTACGGCTTTGACAACTTTCAGCCGTCAACGGATAGATTAATGCCCAAAAAGTAAAACCCGAATCTCAATCGGGTCTCGTAAGTTTTTTACCCTTCGTTTTTTCGACACGTGGATTTTTACGATATAACGGGATTACCGTGGCCCGTCTTCGACTTCCCATCGCTGGAGAGTGGTGCACCATATTACTGTTCCATTTCAAATCCATGAACGCATTTCTAAAAGTCGTACGACACTGTTTTGCCATTTCGGACGGATGTTGCAACTTGCACCATGGATGTTGCACCCTGTAGATATCGATTATACGGACGACCATAACTTCTGGCTCGTTTAGAGTTACAGGAGCCATAACCTGTCAAAACAAATGCCTCGATGAGTTCTACGGCGTTGACGGCTTTCAGCCGTCAACGGAGAGATTAATGCCCAAAAAGGACAACCCGAATCTCAATCGGGTCTCGTAAGTTTTTTACCCTTCGTTTTTTCGACACGGGGATTTTTACGGTAAAACGGGATTACCGTGGCCCGTCTTCGACTTCCCACCGCTGGAGCGTGGTGCACCATGGTACTGTTCCGTTTCAAATCCATGCACGCTTTTCTAAAAGTCGTACGGCACTGTTTCGCCATTTCGGACGGATGTTGCACCTTGCACCGTGGATGTTGCACCCTGTAGATATCGATTATTCGGACGGCCATAACTTCTGGCTCGTTTAGAGTTACAGGAGCCATAACCTGTCAAAACGAAGGCCTCGATGAGTTCTACGGCTTTGAGAGCTTTCATCCAACAACGGATAGATTAATGCCCAAAAAGGACAACCTGAATCTCAATCGGGTCTCATAAGTTTTTTACCCTTCGTTTTTTCGACAGGTGGATTTTTACGTTAAATGGGATTACCGTGGCCCCTCTTCGACTTCCCATCGCTGGAGAGTGGTGCACCATGGTAGTGTTCCATTTCAAATCCATGCACGCATTTTTAAAAGTCGTACGGCACTGTTTTGCCATTTCGGACGGATGTTGCACCTTGCACCGTGGATGTTGCACCCTGTAGATATCGATTATTCAAACGGACATAACTTCTGGCTCGTTTAGAGTTACGGGAGCCATAACCAGTCAAAACAAAGGCCTCGATGAGTTCTACGGATTTGCCGGCTTTCAGCCGCCAACGGATAGATTAATGCCCAAAAAGGACAACCCGAATCTCAATCGGGTCTCGTAAGTTTTTTACCCTTCGTTTTTTCGACACGTGGATTTTTACGGTAAAACAGGATTACCGTGGCTGGCCTTCGATTTAGCATCGCTGGAGAGTGGTGCACCATGGTACTGTTCCATTTCAAATCCATGCACGCATTTCTAAAAGTCGTACGGCACTGTTTCGCCATTTCGGACGGATGTTGCACCTTGCACCGTGGATGTTGCACCCTGTAGATATCGATTATTCGGACGGCCATAACTTCTGGCTCGTTTAGAGTTACGGGAGCCATAACCTGTCAAAACAAAGGCCTCGATAAGTTCTACGGCTTTGACAGCTTTCAGCCGTCAACGGATAGATTAATGCCCAAAAAGGACAACCCGAATCTCAATCGGATCTTGTAAGTTTTTTACTCTTTGTTTTTTCGACACGTGGATTTTTACGGTAAAATGGGATTACCGTGGCCCGTCTTCGACTTCCCATCGCTGGAGAGTGGTGCACCATGGTAGTGTTCCGTTTCAAATCCATACACGCATTTCTAAAAGTCGTACGACACTGTTTTGCCATTTCGGACGGATGTTGCACCTTGCACCGTGGATGTTGCACCCTGTAGATATCGATTATTCAAACGGCCATAACTTCTAGCTCGTTTAGAGATACGGGAGCCATAACCTGTCAAAACGAAGGCCTCGATGAGTTCTACGGCTTTGACAACTTTCAGCCGTCAACGGATAGATTAATGCCCAAAAAGGACAACCCGAATCTCAATCGGGTCTCGTAAGTTTTTTACCCTTCGTTTTTTCGACACGTGGATTTTTACGGTAAAACAGGATTACGGTGGCTGGTCTTCGATTTACCATCGCTGGAGAGTGGTGCACCATGGTACTATTCCGTTTCAAATCCATGCACGCATTTCTAAAAGTCGTACGGCACTTTTTCGCCATTTCGGACGGATGTTGCACCTTGCACCGTGGATGTTGCACCCCGTAGATATCGATTATTCAAACGGCCATAACTTCTGGCTCGTTTAGAGTTACGGGAGCCATAACCTGACAAAACAAAGGCCTTGATGAGTTCTACGGCTTTGACGGCTTTCAGCCGTCAACGGATAGATTAATGCCCAAAAAGGACAACCCGAATCTCAATCGGGTCTCGTAAGTTTTTTACCCTTCGTTTTTTCGACACGTGGATTTTTGCGGTAAAACAGGATTACCGTCGCTGGCCTTCGATTTACCATCGCTGGAGAGTGGTGCACCATGGTACTGTTCCGTTTCAAATCCATGCATGAATTTCTAAAAGTCGTACGGCACTATTTCGCCATTTTGGACGGATGTTGCACCTTGCACCGTGGATGTTGCACCCTGTAGATATCGATTATTCGAACGGCCATAACTCCAGGCTCGTATAGAGTTGCGGGAGCCATAACCTGTCAAAACGAAGGCCTCGATGGGTTCTACGGCTTTGATACCTTTCAGCCGTCAACGGATAGATTAATGCCCAAAAAGGACAACCTGAATCTCAATCGGGTCTCGTAAGTTTTTTATTCTTCGTTTTTTCGACACGTGGATTTTTACGGTAAAACAAGATTACGGTTGCTAGCCTTCGATTTACCATCGCTGGACAGTGGTGCACCATGGTACTATTTTGTTTCAAATCCATGCACGCATTTCTAAAAGTCGTACGGCACTGTTTCGCCATTTCGGACGGATGTTGCACCTTGCACCGTGGATGTTGCACCTTGTAGATATCGATTATACGGACGACCTTAACTTCTGGCTCGTTTAGATTTACGGGAGCCATAACCTGTCAAAACGAAGGCCTCGAAGAGTTCTACGGCTTTGACAGCTTTCAGCCGTCAACGGATATATTAATGCCCAAAATGGACAACCCGAATCTCAATCGGGTCTCGTAAGTTTTTTACCCTTCGTTTTTTCGACACGTGGATTTTTACGGTAAAACGGGATTACCGTGGCCCGTCTTCGAATTCCCATCGCTAGAGAGTAGTGCACCATGGTTATTTCCGTTTCAAATCCATGCACGTATTTCTAAAAGTCGTACGGCACTGTTTCGCCATTTCGGACGGATGTTGCACCTTGCACCGTGGATGTAGCACCCTGTAGATATCGATTATTCGGACGGCCATAACTTCTGGCTCGTTTAGAGTTACGGGAGCCATAACCTGTCAAAACGAAGGCCTCGATGAGTTCTACGGCTTTGATGGCTTTCAGCCGTCAGCGGATAGATTAATGCCCAAAAAGGACAACCCGAATCTCAATCGGGTCTCGTAAGTTTTTTTACCCTTCGTTTTTTCGACACGTGGATTTTTACGGTAAAACAGGATTACCGTGGCTGGCCTTCGATTTACCATCGCTGGAGAGTGGTGCACCATGGTACTGTTCCATTTCAAATCCATGCACGCATTTCTAAAAGTCGTACGGCACTGTTTCGCCATTTCGGACGGATGTTGCACCTTGCACCGTGGATGTTGCACCCTGTAGATATCGATTATTCGAACGACCATAACTTTTGGCTCGTTTAGAGCTATGGGAGCCATAACCTGTCAAAACGAAGGCCTCGATGAGTTCTATGGATTTGACTGCTTTCAGCCGTCAACGGATAGATTAATGCCCAAAAAGGACAATCCGAATCTCAATCGGGTCTCGTAAGTTTTTTACCCTTCGTTTTTTCGACACGTGGATTTTTACGGTAAAACAGGATTACCGTGGCTGGCCTTCGATTTAGCATCGCTGGAGAGTGGTGCACCATGGTACTGTTCTGTTTCAAATCCATGCACGCATTTCTAAAAGTCGTACGACACTGTTTTGCCATTTCGGACGGATGTTGCACCTTGCACCGTGGATGTTGCACCCTGTAGATATCGATTATACGGATGACCATAACTTCTGGCTCGTTTAGACTTACGGGAGCCATAACCTGTCAAAACGAAGGCCTCGATGATTTCTACGGCTTTGATTGCTTTCAGCCGTCAACGGATAGATTAATGCCCAAAAAGGACAACCCGAATCTCAATCGGGTCTCGTAAGTTTTTTACCCTTCGTTTTTTCGACACGTGGATTTTTACGGTAAAATGGGATTACCGTGGCCCGTCTTTGACTTTCCATCGCTGGAGAGTGGTGCACCATGGTAGTGTTCCGTTTCAAATCCATACATGCATTTCTAAAAGTCGTACGGCACTGTTTTGCCATTTCGGACTGATGTTGCACCTTGCACCGTGGATGTTGCACCCTGTAGATATCGATTATTCAAACGGCCATAACTTCTGGCTCGTTTAGAGATACGGGAGCCATAACCTGTCAAAACGAAGGCCTCGATGAGTTCTACGGCTTTGACATCTTTCAGCCGTCAACGGATAGATTAATGCTCAAAAAGGACAACCCGAATCTCAATCGGGTCTCGTAAGTTTTTTACCCTTCGTTTTTTCGACACGTGGATTTTTACGGTAAAACAGGATTACGGTGGCTGGTCTTTGATTTACCATCGCTGGAGAGTGGTGCACCATGGTACTATTCCGTTTCAAATCTATGCATGCATTTCTAAAAGTCGTACGGCACTGTTTCGCCATTTCGGACGGATGTTGCACCTTGCACCGTGGATGTTGCACCCTGTAGATATCGATTATTCAAACGGCCATAACTTCTGGCTCGTTTAGAGTTACGGGAGCCATAACCTGTCAAAACGAAGGCCTTGATGAGTTCTACGGCTTTGATGGCTTTCAGCCATCAACGGATAGATTATTGCCCAAAAAGGACAACCCGAATCTCAATCGGGTCTCGTAAGTTTTTTACCCTTCGTTTTTTCGACACGTGGATTTTTACGGTAAAACAGGATTACCGTGGCTGGCCTTCGATTTACCATCGCTGGAGAGTGGTGCACCAAGGTACTGTTCCGTTTCAAATCCATGCATGAATTTCTAAAAGTCGTACGGCACTGTTTCGCCATTTCGGACGGATGTTGCACCTTGCACCGTGGATGTTGCACCCTGTAGATATCGATTATTCGAACGGCCATAACTTCTGGCTCGTATAGAGTTACGGGAGCCATAACCTGTCAAAACGAAGGCCTCAATGAGTTCTACGGCTTTGATAGCTTTCAGCCGTCAACGGATAGATTAATGCCCAAAAAGGACAACCTGAATCTCAATCGGGTCTCGTAAGTTTTTTATCCTTCGTTTTTTCGACACGTGGATTTTTACGGTAAAACAAGATTACGGTTGCTAGCCTTCGATTTACCATCGCTGGACAGTGGTGCACCATGGTACTGTTTTGTTTCAAATCCATGCACGCATTTCTAAAAGTCGTACGGCACTGTTTTGCCATTTCGGACGGATGTTGCACCTTGCACCGTGGATGTTGCACCTTGTAGATATCGATTATACGGACGACCTTAACTTCTGGCTCGTTTAGAGTTACGGGAGCCATAACCTGTCAAAACGAAGGCCTCGATGAGTTCTATGGCTTTGACAGCTTTCAACCGTCAACGGATATATTAATGCCCAAAATGGACAACCCGAATCTCAATCGCGTCTCGTAAGTTTTTTGCCCTTCGTTTTTTCGACACGTGGATTTTTACGGTAAAACGGGATTACCGTGACCCGTCTTCGAATTCCCATCGCTGGAGAGTGGTGCACCATGGTTATTTCCGTTTCAAATCCATGCACGCATTTCTAAAAGTCGTACGGCACTGTTTAGCCATTTCGGACGGATGTTGCACCTTGCACCGTGGATGTTGCACCCTGTAGATATCGATTATTCGGACGGCCATAACTTCTGGCTCGTTTAGAGTTACGGGAGCCAAAACCTGTCAAAACGAAGGCCTTGATGTGTTCTACGGCTTTGATAGCTTTCAGCCGTCAACGGATAGATTAATGCCCAAAAAGGACAACCTGAATCTCAATCGGGTCTCGTATGTTTTTTACCCTTCGTTTTTTCAACACGTGGATTCTTACGGTAAATTGGGATTACCGTGGCCCGTCTTCGACTTCCCATCGCTGGAGAGTGGTGCACCATGGTAGTGTTCCGTTTCAAATCCATGCACGCATTTCTAAAAGTCGTACGGCACTGTTTTGCCATTTCGGACGGATTTTACACCTTGCACCGTGGATGTTGCACCCTGTAGATATCTATTATTCAAACGGCCATAACTTCTGGCTCGTTTAGAGTTACGGGAGCCATAACCTGTAAAAACAAAGGCCTCGATGAGTTCTACGGCTTTGCCAGCTTTCAGCCGCCAACGGATAGATTAATGCCTAAAAAGGACAACCTGAATCTCAATCGGGTCTCGTAAGTTTTTTACCCTTCGTTTTTTCGACACGTGGATTTTTACGGTAAAACGGGATTACCGTGGCCCGTCTTCGAATTCCCATCGCTGGAGAGTGGTGCACCATGGTTATTTCCGTTTCAAATCCACGCACGCATTTCTAAAAGTCGTACGCTACTGTTTCGCCATTTCGGACGGATGTTGCACCTTGCACCGTGGATGTTGCACCATGTAGATATCGATTATTCAAACGGCCATAACTTCTGGCTCGTTTAGAGTTACGGGAGCCATAACCTGTCAACAAGAAGGCCTCGATGAGTTCTACGGCTTTGACAGCTTTCAGCCGTCAACGGATAGATTAATGCCCAAAAAGGACAACCCGAATCTCAATCGGGTCTCATAAGTTTTTTACCCTTCATTTTTTCGACATGTGGATTTTTACGGTAAAACAGGATTACTGTGGCCGGTCTTCAACTTCCCATCACTGGAGAGTGGTGCACCATGGTACTATTCCATTTCAAATCCATGCACGCATTTCTAAAAGTCGTACGGCACTGTTTCGCCATTTCGGACGGATGTTGCACCTTGCACCGTGGATGTTGCACTCTGTAGATATCGATTATTCTGACGGCCATAACTTCTGGCTCGTTTAGCGTTACGGAAGCCATAACCTGTCAAAACGAAGGTCTTGATGAGTTCTACGGCTTTGACGGCTTTCAGCCGTCAACGGATAGATTAATGCCCAAAAAGGATAACCCGAATCTCAATCGGGTCTCGTAAGTTTTTTACCCTTCGTTTTTTCGACACGTGGATTTTTACGGTAAAACAGGATTACCGTGGCTGGCCTTCGATTTACCATCGCTGGAGAGTGGTGCACCATGGTACTGTTCCATTTCAAATCCATGCACGCATTTCTAAAAGTCATACGGCACTGTTTCGCCATTTCGGACGGATGTTGCACCTTGCACCGTGGATGTTGCACCCTGTAGATATCGATTATTCGAACGACAATAACTTTTGGCTCGTTTAGAGCTATGGGAGCCATAACCTGTCAAAACGAAGGCCTCGATGAGTTCTATGGATTTGACTGCTTTCAGCCGTCAACGGATAGATTAATGCCCAAAAAGGACAATCCGAATCTCAATCGGGTCTCGTAAGTTTTTTACCCTTCGTTTTTTCGACACGTAGATTTTTACGGTAAAATTGGATTACGGTGGCTGGTCTTCGATTTACCATCGCTGGAGAGTGGTGCACCATGGTACTGTTCCGTTTCAAATCCATGCACGCATTTATAAAAGTCATACGGCATTGTTTCGCCATTTCGGACGGATGTTGCACCTTGCACCGTGGATGTTGCACCCTGTAGATATCGATTATACGGACGACCATAACTTCTGGCTCGTTTAGAGTTACGGGAGCCAAAACCTGTCAAAACGAAGGCCTCGATGAGTTCTACGGCTTTGATAGCTTTCAGCCGTCAACGGATAGATTAATGCCCAAAAAGGACAACCTGAATCTCAATCGGGTCTCGTATGTTTTTTACCCTTCGTTTTTTCGACACGTGGATTTTTACGGTAAAATGGGATTACCGTGGCCCGTCCTTGACTTCCCATCGCTGGAGAGTGGTGCACCATGGTAGTGTTCCGTTTCAAATCCATGCACGCATTTCTAAAAGTTGTACGGCACCGTTTTGCCATTTCGGACGGATTTTACACCTTGCACCGTGGATGTTGCACCCTGTAGATATCTATTATTCAAACGGCCATAACTTCTGGCTCGTTTAGAGTTACGGGAGCCATAACCTGTAAAAACAAAGGCCTCGATGAGTTCTACGGCTTTGCCAGCTTTCAGCCACCAACGGATAGATTAATGCCTAAAAAGGACAACCTGAATCTCAATCGGGTCTCGTAAGTTTTTTACCCTTCGTTTTTTCGACACGTGGATTTTTACGGTAAAACCGGATTACCGTGGCCCGTCTTCGAATTCCCATCGCTGGAGAGTGGTGCACAATGGTTATTTCCGTTTCAAATCCACGCACGCATTTCTAAAAGTCGTACGCTACTGTTTTGCCATTTCGGACGGATGTTGCACCTTGCATCGTGGATGTTGCACCCTGTAGATATCGATTATTCAAACGGCCATAACTTCTGGCTCGTTTAGAGTTACGGGAGCCATAACCTGTCAACAAGAAGGCCTCGATGAGTTCTACGGCTTTGACAGCTTTCAGCCGTTAACGGATAGTTAATGCCCAAAAAGGACAACCCGAATCTCAATCGGGTCTCATAAGTTTTTTACCCTTCGTTTTTTCGACATGTGGATTTTTACGGTAAAACAGGATTACTGTGGCCGGTCTTCAACTTCCCATCACTGGAGAGTGGAGCACCATGGTACTATTCCATTTCAAATCCATGCACGCATTTCTAAAAGTCGTACGGCACTGTTTCGCCATTTCGGACGGATGTTGCACCTTGCACCGTGGATGTTGCACCCTGTAGATATCGATTATTCGGACGGCCATAACTTCTGGCTCGTTTAGCGCTACGGGAGCCATAACCTGTCAAAACGAAGGCCTTGATGAGTTCTACGGCTTTGACGGCTTTTAGCCGTCAACGGATAGATTAATGCCCAAAAAGGACAACCCGATTCTCAATCGGGTCTCGTAAGTTTTTTACCCTTCGTTTTTTCGACACGTGGATTTTTACGGTAAAACAGGATTACCGTGGCTGGCCTTCGATTTAACATCGCTGGAGAGTGGTGCACAATGGTACTGTTCCATTTCAAATCCATGCACGCATTTCTAAAAGTCATACGGCACTGTTTCGCCATTTTGGACGGATGTTGCACCTTGCACCGTGGATGTTGCACCCTGTAGATATCGATTATTCGAACGACCATAACTTTTGGCTCGTTTAGAGCTATGGGAGCCATAACCTGTCAAAACGAAGGCCTTGATGAGTTCTATGGATTTGACTGCTTTCAGCCGTCAACGGATAGATTAATGCCCAAAAAGGACAATCCCAATCTCAATCGGGTCTCGTAAGTTTTTTACCCTTCGTTTTTTCGACACGTGGATTTTTACGGTAAAATTGGATTACAGTGGCTGGTCTTCGATTTACCATCGCTGGAGAGTGGTGCACCATGGTACTGTTCCGTTTCAAATCCATGCACGCATTTCTAAAAGTCGTACGGCACTGTTTCGCCATTTCGGACGGATGTTGCACCTTGCACCGTGGATGTTGCACCCTGTAGATATCGATTATACGGACGACCATAACTTCTGGCTCGTTTAGAGTTACGGGAGCCATAACCTGTCAAAACGAAGGCCTCGATGATTTCTACGGCTTTGACAGCTTTCAGCCGTCAATGGATAGATTAATGCCCAAAAAGGACAACCCGAATCTCAATCGGGTCTCGTAAGTTTTTTACCCTTCGTTTTTTCGACACGTGGATTTTTACGGTAACACGGGATTACCGTGGCTCGTCTTCGACTTCCCATCGCTGGAGAGTGGTGCACCATGGTATTGTTCCGTTTCAAATCCATGCACGCATTTCTAAAAGTCGTACGACACTGTTTCACCATTTCGGACGGATGTTGCACCTTGCACCGTGGATGTTGCACCCTGTAGATATCGATTATTGAAACGACCATAACTTCTGGCTCGTTTAGAGTTGCGGGAGTCATAACCTGTCAAAACGAAGGCCTCGATGAGTTCTACGGCTTTGACAGCTTTCTGCCATCAACGGATAGATTAATGCCCAAAAAGGACAACCCGAATCTCAATCGGGTCTCGTAAGTTTTTTACCCTTTGTTTTTTCGACACGTGGATTTTTACGGTAAAACAGGATTACTGTGGCCCGTCTTCGACTTCCAATCGCTGGAGATTGGCGCACCAAGGTACTGTTCCGTTTCAAATCCATGCACGCATTTCTACAAGTCGTACGGCACTGTTTCGCCATTTCGGACGGATGTTGCACCTTGTAAATATCGATTATTCGGACGGCCATAACTTCTGGCTTGTTTAGAGTTACGGAAGCCATAACCTGTCAAAACGAAGGCCTCGATGAGTTCTATGGCTTTGACAGCTTTCAGCCTTCAACGGATAGATTAATGCCCAAAAAGGACAACCCGAATCTCAATCGGGTCTCGTAAGTCTTTTACCCTTCGTTTTTTCGACACGTGGATTTTTACGGTAAAACAGGATTACCGTGGCTGGCCTTCGATTTACCAACGCTGGAGAGTGGTGCACCATGGTACTATTCCGTTTCAAATCCATGCACGCATTTCTAAAAGTCGTACGACACTGTTTCGCCATTTCGGACGGATGTTGCACCTTGCACCGTGGATGTTGCACCCTATAGATATCGATTATACGGACGACCATAACTTTTTGCTCGTTTAGAGTTATGGGAGCCATAACTTGTAAAAACGAAGGCCTCGATGAGTTCTATGGCTTTGACAACTTTCACCCGTCAACGGATAGATTAATGCCCAAGAAGCACAATCCGAATCTCAATCGGGTCTCGTAAGTTTTTTACCCTTCGTTTTTTCGACACGTGGATTTTTACGGTAAAACAGGATTACGGTGGCTGGTCTTCGATTTACCATCGCTGGAGAGTGGTGCACCAGCGTACTGTTCCGTTTCAAATCCATGCACGCATTTCTAAAAGTCGTACGACACTGTTTCGCCATTTCGGACGGATGTTGCACCTTGCACCGTGGATGTTGCACCCTGTAGACATCGATTATACGGACGACCATAACTTCTGGCTCGTTTAGAGTTACAGGAGCCATAACCTGTCAAAATGAAGGCCTCGATGAGTTCTACGGCTTTGACAGCTTTCAGCCGTCAACGGATAGATTAATGCCCAAAAAGGACAACCCGAATCTCGATCGGGTCTCGTAAGTTTTTTACCCTTTGTTTTTTCGGCACGTGGATTTTTACGGTAAAACGGGATTACCGTGGCCCGTCTTCGACTTTCCATCACTGGAGAGTGGTGCACCATGGTACTGTTCCGTTTCAAATCCATGCACACATTTCTAAAAGTCATACGACACTGTTTCGCCATTTCGGACGGATGTTGCACCTTACACCGTGGATGTTGCACCCTATAGACATCGATTATTCGGACGGCCATAACTTTTGGCTCGTTTAGAGTTACAGAAGCAATAACCAACGAAGGCCTCGATGAGTTCTATGGCTTAGACAGCTTTCAGCCGTCAACGGATAGATGAATGCCCAAAAAGGACAACCTGAATCTCAATCGGGTCTCGTAAGTTTTTTACCCTTCGTTTTTTCGACACGTGGATTTTTACAGTAAAACGGGATTACTGTGGCCCGTCTTCGACTTCCCATCGCTGGAGAGTGGTGCACCATGGTAGTGTTCCGTTTCAAATCCATGCACGCATTTCTAAAAGTCGTACGGCACTGTTTCGCCATTTCGGACGGATGTTGCACCTTGCACCGTGGATGTTGCACCCTGTAGATATCGATTATTCAAACGGCCATAACATCTGGCTCGTTTAGAGTTACGGGAGCCATAACCTGTCAAAACGAAGGCCTCGATGAGTTCTACGGCCTTGACAGCTTTCAGCCGTCAACGGATAGATTAATGCCCAAAAAGGACAACCCGAATCTCAATCGGGTCTCATAAGTTTTCTACCCTTCGTTTTTTCGACATGTAGATTTTTACGGTAAAACAGGATTATCGTGGCTGGCCTTCGATTTACCATCGCTGGAGAGTGGTGCACCATGGTACTGTTCTGTTTCAAGTCCATGCACGCATTTCTAAAAGTCGTACGACACGGTTTCGCCATTTCGGACGGATGTTGCACCTTGCACCGTGGATGTTGCACCCTGTAGGTATCGATTATTCGGACGGCCATAACTTCTGGCTCGTTTAGAGTTACGGGAGCCATAACCTGTCAAAACGAAGACCTCGATGAGTTCTACGGCTTTGATAGCTTTCAGCCGTCTACGGATAGATTGATGCCCAAAAAGGACAACCCGAATCTCAATCGGGTCTCGTAAGTTTTTTACCCTTCGTTTTTTCGACACGTGGATTTTTACGGTAAAACAGGATTAC
Organism: Allium cepa; assembly: GCA_030765085.1. Classification (NCBI taxonomy): domain Eukaryota; kingdom Viridiplantae; phylum Streptophyta; class Magnoliopsida; order Asparagales; family Amaryllidaceae; genus Allium; species Allium cepa. The sequence continues at coordinate 32,067,586 of CM060934.1, read as the reverse complement.
CGTGGCTGGCCTTCGATTTACCATCGCCAGAGAGTGGTGCACCATGGTACTGTTCCGTCCATGCATGCATTTCTAAAAGTTGTACGGAGCTGTTTCGCAATTTCGGACGGATGTTGCACCTTGCACCGTGGATGTTGCACCCTGTAGATATCGATTATTCGGACGGCCATAACTTCTGGCTCGTTTAGAGTTACGGGAGCCATAACCTGACAAAATGAAGGCCTCGATGAGTTCTACGGCTTTGATAGCTTTCAGTCGTCAACGGATAGATTAATGCCCAAAAAGGACAACCCGAATCTCAATCGGGTCTCGTAAGTTTTTTACCATTCGTTTTTTCGACAGGTGGATTTTTACAGTAAAACAGGATTACGATGGCTGGTTTTTGATTTACCATCGCTGGAGAGTGGTGCACCATGGTACTGTTCCGTTTCAAATCCATGTACGCATTTCTAAAAGTCGTACGGAACTGTTTCGCCATTTCGGACGGATGTTGCACCTTGCACCGTGGATGTTGCACCCTGTAGATATCGATTATACGGACGACCATAACTTCTGGCTCGCTTAGAGTTACGGGAGCCATAACCTGTCAAAACGAAGGCCTCGATGAGTTCTACGGCTTTGACAGCTTTCAGCCATCAACGGATAGATTAATGCCCAAAATGGACAACCCGAATCCCAATCGGGTCTCGTAAGTTTTTTACCCTTCGTTTCTTCGACACGTCGATTTTTACGATAAAACGGGATTACCGTGGCCCGTCTTCGACTTCCCATAGCTGGAGAGTGGTGCATCATGGTACTTTTCCGTTTCAAATCCATGTACGCATTTCTTAAAGTCGTACGACATTGTTTCACCATTTCGGACGGATGTTGCAACTTGCACCGTGGATGTGGCACCCTTTAGATATCGATTATTCAAACGGCCATAACTTCTGGCTCGTTTAGAGTTACGGGAGCCATAACCTGTTAAAACGAAGACCTCGATGAGTTCTACAGCTTTGATAGCTTTCAGCCGTCAACGGATAGATTAATGCCCAAAAAGGACAACCCGAATCTCAATCGGGTCTCTTAAGTTTTTTACCCTTCGTTTTTTCCGACACGTGGATTTTTACGGTAAAACAGGATTACCGTGGCCTGTCTTCGATTTCCCATCGCTGGAGAGTGGTGCACCATGGTAATGTTGCATTTCAAATCCATGCACGCATTCCTAAAAGTCGTACGGCACTGTTTCGCCATTTCGGACGGATGTTGCACCTTGCACCGTAGATGTTGCACCCTGTAGATATCGATTATTCGGACAGCCATAACTTCTGGCTCGTTTAGAGTTACGGGAGCCATAACCTGTCAAAACGAAGGCCTCGATGAGTTCTACGGCTGTGACAGCTTTCTGCCATCAACGGATTGATTAATGCCCAAAAAGGACAACCCGAATCTCAATCGGGTCTCGTTAGTTTTTTACCCTTCATTTTTTCGACACGAGCATTTTTACTGTAAAACAGGATTACGGTGGCTGGTCTTCGATTTACCATCGCTGGAGAGTGGTGCACCATGGTACTGTTCTGTTTCAAATCCATGCACGCATTTCCAAAAGTCGTACGGCACTGTTTCGCCATTTCGGACGGATGTTGCACCTTGCACCGTGGATGTTGCACCCTGTAGATATCGATTATACGGACGACCGTAACTTCTGGGTCGTTTAGATTTACGGGAGCCAATACCTGTCAAAACGAAGGCCTCGATGAGTTCTACGACTTTGACAGCTTTCAACCGTCAATGGATAGATTAATGCCCAAAAAAGAACAACTCGAATCTCAATCGGGTCTCGTAAGTCTTTTACCCTTCGTTTTTTCGACACGTGGTTTTTTACGGTAAAACAGGATTACCGTGGCTGGCCTTCGATTTACCATCGCTGGAGAGTGGTGCACCATGGTACTGTTCCGTTTCAAATCCATGTACGCATTTCTAAAAGTCGTACAGCACTGTTTCTCCATTTCGGACGGATGTTGCACCTTGCACAGTGGATGTTGCACCCTGTAGATATCGATTATACGGACGACCATAAGTTCTGGCTCGTTTAGAGTTACGGGAGCCACAACCTGTCAAAACGAAGGCCTCGATGAGTACTACGGCTTTGACCGCTTTCAGCCGTCAACAGATTGATTAATGCCCAAAAAGGACAACCCAAATCTCAATCGGGTCTCGTAAGTTTTTTACCCTTCGTTTTTTCGACACGTGGATTTTTACAGTAAAACAGGATTACCATGGCTGGCCTTCGACATTCCATCGCTGGAGAGTGGTGCACCATGGTACTATTTCGTTTCAAATCCATGCACGCATTTCTAAAAGTCGTACGACACTGTTTCGCCATTTCAGACGGATGTTGCACCTTGCATCGTGGATGTTGCACCCTGTAGATATCGATTATTCTAACGGCCATAACTTCTGGCTCGTTTAGAGTTACAGGAGCCATAACCTGTCAAAACGAAGGCCTCGATGAGTTCTACGGCTTTGATAGCTTTCAGCCGTCAACGGATAGATTAAGGCCCAAAAAGGACAATCCGAATCTCAATCGGGTCTCTTAAGTTTTTTACCCTTCATTTTTTCGACACGTGGATTTTTACGGTAAAACAGGATTACCGTGGCCCGTCTTCGACTTCCCATCGCTGGAGAGCGGTGCACCATGGTGATGTTGCGTTTCAAATCCATGCACGCATTCCTAAAAGTCGTACGGCACAGTTTTGCCATTTCGGACGGATGTTGCACCTTGCACCGTAGATGTTGCACCCTGTGGATATCGATTATTCGGACGGCCATAACTTCTGGCTCGTTTAGAGTTACGGGAGCCATAACCTGTCAAAACGAAGGCCTCGATGAGTTCTACGGCTGTGATAGCTTTCTGCCGTCAACGGATAAATTAATGCCCAAAAAGGACAACCCGAATCTAAATCGGGTCTCGTTAGTTTTTTACCCTTTGTTTTTTCGACACGTGCATTTTTACGGTAAAACAGGATTACAGTGGCTGGTCTTCGATTTACCAACGCTGGAGAGTGGTGCACCATGGTACTGTTCCGTTTCAAATCCATGCACGCATTTCCAAAAGTCGTACGGCACTGTTTCGCCATTTCGGACGGATGTTGCACCTTGCACCGTGGATGTTGCACCCTGTAGATATCGATTATACGGACGACCATAACTTCTGGCTCATTTAAATTTACGGGAGCCACAACCTGTCAAAACGAACGCATTAATGAGTTCTACGACTTTGACAGCTTTCAGCCGTCAACGGATAGATTAATGCCCAAAAAGGACAACTCGAATCTCAATCGGGTCTCGTAAGTCTTTTACCCTTCGTTTTTTCGACACGTGGATTTTTACGGTAAAACAGGATTAGCGTGGCTGGCCTTCGATTTACCATCGCTGGAGAGTGGTACGCCATGGTACTGTTCCGTTTCAAATCCATGCACCCATTTCTAAAAGTAGTACGGCACTATTTCGCCATTTCGGACGGATGTTGCACCTTGCACCGTGGATGTTGCACCCTGTAGATATCGATTATACGGACGACCATAACTTCTGGCTCATTTAGAGTTATGGGAGCCACAACCTGTCAAAACGAAGGCCTCGATGAGTTCTACGGCTTTGATAGCTTTCAGCCGTCAACGGATAGATTAATGCCCAAAAAGGACAACCCGAATCTCAATCGGGTCTCGTAAGTTTTTTACCCTTCGTTTTTTCGACACGTGGATTTTTACGGTAAAACAGGATCCGTGGCTGGCCTTCGATTTACCATCGCTGTAGAGTGGAGCACCATGGTATTGTTACGTTTCAAATCCATGCACGCATTTCTAAAAGTCGTACGGCACTGTTTCGCCATTTCGGACGGATGTTGCACCTTGCACCGTGGATGTTGCACCCTGTGGATATCGATTATTCGGACGGCCATAACTTCTGGCTCGTTTAGAGTTACGGGAGCCATAACATGTCAAAACGAAGGCCTCGATGAGTTCTACGGATTTGATAGCTTTCAGCCGTCAACGGATAGATTAATGCCCAAAAAGGACAACCCGAATCTCAATCGGGTCTCGTAAGTTTTTTACCCTTCGTTTTTTCGACACGTGGATTTCTACGGTAAAACAGGATTACGGTGGCTGGTCTTCGATTTATCATCGCTGGAGAGTGGTGCACCATGGTACTGTTCCGTTTCAAATCCATGCACGCATTTCTAAAAGTCGTACGACACTGTTTCGCCATTTCGGACGGATGTTGCACCTTGCACCGTGGATGTTGCACCCTGTAGATATCGATTATTCGGACGGCCATAACTTCTGGCTCGTTTAGAGTTACGGGAGCCATAACCTGTCAAAACGAAGGCATCGATGAGTTCTACGGCTTTGACAGCTTTCAACCGTCAACGGATAGATTAATGCCCAAAAAGGACAACCCGAATCTCAATCGGGTCTCGTAAGTTTTTTCCCCTTCGTTTTTTCGACACGTGGATTTTTACGGTAAAACAGGATTACCGTGGCTGGCCTTCGATTTACCATCGCTAGAGAGTGGTTCACCATGGTACTGTTCCATTTCAAATCCATGCACGAATTTCTAAAAGTCGTACGGCACTGTTTCGCCATTTCGGACGGATGTTGCACCTTGCACCGTGGATGTTGCACCCTGTAGATATAGATTATTCGGACGGCCATAACTTCTGGCTCGTTTAGAGTTACGGGAGGCATAACCAGTCAAAACGAAGGCCTCCATGAGTTCTACGGGTTTGACAGCTTTCAGCCGTCAACAGATAGATTAATGCCCAAAAAGGACAAACCGAATCTCAATCTGGTCTCGTAAGTTTTTTACCCTTCGTTTTTTCGGCACGTGGATTTTTACGTTAAAACAGGATTACGGTGGCTGGCCTTCGATATACCATCCTGGATAGTGGTGCACCATGGTACTGTTCCGTTTCAAATCCATGCACGCATTTCTAAAAGTTGTACCCACGGTTTCGCAATTTCGGACGGATGTTGCACCTTGCACCGTGGATGTTGCACCCTGTAGATATCGATTATTCAAACGGCCATAACTTCTGGCTCGTTCAGAGTTCCGGGAGCCATAACCTGTCAAAACGAAGGCCTCGATGAGTTCTACGGCTTTGACAGCTTTCAGCCGTCAACGGATAGATTAATGACCAAAAAGGACAACCCGAATCTCAATCGGGTCTCTTAAGTTTTTTACCCTTCGTTTTTTCGACACGTGGATTTTTAGGGTAAAACATGATTACCGTGGCCCGTCTTCGACTTTCCATCGCTGGAGAGTGGTGCACCATTGTACCGTTGCGTTTCAAATCTGTGCATGCATTTCTAAAAGTCGTATGGCACTGTTTCGCCATTTCGGACGGATGTTGCACCTTGCACCGTAGATGTTGCACCCTGTAGATATCGATTATTTGGACGACCATAACTTCTGGCTCGTTTAGAGTTACGGGAGCCATAACCTGTCAAAACGAAGGCCTCGATGAGTTCTATGGCTGTGATAGCTTTCTGCCGTCAACGGATAAATTAATGCCCAAAAAGGACAAACCGAATCTCAATCGGGTCTCGTAAGTTTTTTACCCTTCGTTTTTTCGACACGTGCATTTTTACGGTAAAACAGGATTACGCTGGCTGGTCTTCGATTTACCATCGCTGGAGAGTGGTGCACCATGTTCCGTTTCAAATCCATGCACGCATTTCTAAAAGTCGTACGGCACTGTTTCGCCATTTCGGACGGATGTTGCACCTTGCACCGTGGATGTTGCACCCTGTAGATATCGATTATACGGACGACCATAACTTCTGGCTCGTTTAGATTTACGGAAGCCACAACCTGTCAAAACGAAGGCCTCGATGATTTCTACGGCTTTGACAGCTTTCAGCCGTAAACGGATATATTAATGCCAAAAAAGGACAACCCGAATCTCAATCGGGTCTCGTAAGTTTTTTACCCTTCGTTTTTTCGACATGTGGATTTTTACGGTAAAACAGGATCACCGTGGCTGGCTTTCGACTTCCCATCGCTGGAGAGTGGTGCACCATGGTACTATTTCGTTTCAAATCCATGCACGCATTTCTAAAAGTCGTACGACACTGTTTCACCATTTCGGACGGATGTTGCACCCTGTAGATATCGATTATTCAAACGGCCATAACTTCTGGCTCGTTCAGTGTTACGGGAGCCATAACCTGTCAAAACGAAGGCCTCGATGAGTTCTATGGCTTTGACAGCTTTCAGCCGTCAACGAATAGATTAATGACCAAAAAGGACAACCCGAATCTCAATCGGGTCTCTTAAGTTTTTTACCCTTCGTTTTTTCGACACGTGGATTTTTACGGTAAAACAGGATTACCGTGGCCCGTCTTCGACTTCCCATCGCTGAAGAGTGGTGCACCAAGGTAATGTTGCGTTTCAAATCCATGCACGCATTCCTAAAAGTCGTACGGCACAGTTTCGCCATTTCGGACGGATGTTGCACCTTGCACCGTAGATGTTGCACCCTGTAGATATCGATTATTCGGACGGCCATAACTTCTGGCTCGTTTAGAGTTACGGGAGCCATAACCTGTCAAAACGAAGGCCTCGATGAGTTCTACGGCTGTGATAGCTTTCTGCCGTCAACGGATAGATTAATGCTAAAAAAGGACAACCCGAATCTAAATCGGGTCTCGTTAGTTTTTTACCCTTCGTTTTTTCGACACGTGCATTTTTACGGTAAAACAGGATTACAGTGGCTGGTCTTCGATTTACCATCGCTGGAGAGTGGTGCACCATGGTACTGTTCCATTTCAAATCTATGCACGCATTTCCAAAAGTCGTACGGCACTGTTTCGCCATTTCGGACGGATGTTGCACCTTGCACCGTGGATGTTGCACCCTGTAGATATCGATTATACGGACGACCATAACTTCTGGCTCGTTTAAATTTACGGGAGCCACAACCTGTCAAAACGAAGGCCTCAATGAGTTCTACGACTTTGATAGCTTTCAGCCGTCAACGAATAGATTAATGCCCAAAAAGGACAACTCGAATCTCAATTGGGTCTCGTAAGTCTTTTACCCTTTGTTTTTCGACACGTGGATTTTTACGGTAAAACAGGATTAGCGTGGCTGGCCTTTGATTTACCATCGCTGGAGAGTGGTGCACCATGGTACTGTTCCGTTTCAAATCCATGCACCCATTTCTAAAAGTCGTACGGCACTGTTTCGCCATTTCGGACGGATGTTGCACCTTGCACCGTGGATGTTGCACCCTGTAGATATCGATTATACGGACGACCATAACTTCTGGCTCGTTTAGAGTTACGGGAGCCATAACCTGTCAAAACGAAGGCCTCGATGAGTTCTACGGCTTTGACAGCTTTCACCCGTCAACGGATAGATTAATGCCCAAAAAGGACAACCCGAATCTCAATCGGGTCTCGTAAGTTTTTTACCCTTCGTTTTTTCGACACGTGGATTTTTATGGTAAAACAGGATTACCGTGGCTGGCCTTCGATTTACCATCGCTGTAGAGTGGAGCACCATGGTATTGTTACGTTTCAAATCCATGCTCGCATTTCTAAAAGTCGTACGGCACTGTTTCGCCATTTCGGTCGGATGTTGCACCTTGCACCGTGCATGTTGCACCCTGTAGATATCGATTATTCGGACGGCCATAACTTCTGGCTCGTTTAGAGTTACGGGAGCCATAACATGTCAAAATGAAGGCCTCGATGAGTTCTACGGAATTGATAGCTTTCAGCCATCAACGGATAGATTAATGCCCAAAAAGGACAACCCGAATCTCAATCGGGTCTCGTAAGTTTTTTACCCTTCGTTTTTTCGACACGTGGATTTCTACGTTAAAACAGGATTACGGTGGCTGGTCTTCGATTTATCATCGCTGGAGAGGGTGCACCATGGTACTGTTCCGTTTCAAATCCATGCACGCATTTCTAAAAGTCGTACGACACTGTTTCGCCATTTCGGACGGATGTTGCACCTTGCACCGTGGATGTTGCACCCTGTAGATATCGATTATTCGGACGGCCATAACTTCTGGCTCGTTTAGAGTTACGGGAGCCATAACCTGTCAAAACGAAGGCATCGATGAGTTCTACGGCTTTGACAGCTTTCAACCGTCAACGGATAGATTAATGCCCAAAAAGGACAACCCGAATCTCAATCGGGTCTCGTAAGTTTTTCCCCTTCGTTTTTTCGACACGTGGATTTTTACGGTAAAACAGGATTACCGTGGCTGGCCTTCGATTTACCATTGCTGGAGAGTGGTTCACCGTGGTACTGTTCCATTTCAAATCCATGCACGCATTTCTAAAAGTCGTACGGCACTGTTTCGCCATTTCGGACGGATGTTGCACCTTGCACCGTGGATGTTGCACCCTGTAGATATAGATTATTCGGACGGCCATAACTTCTGGCTCGTTTAGAGTTACGGGAGGCATAACCAGTCAAAACGAAGGCCTCCATGAGTTCTACGGCTTTGACAGCTTTCAGCCGTCAACAGATAGATCAATGCCCAAAAAGGACAAACCGAATCTCAATCTGGTCTCGTAAGTTTTTTACCCTTCGTTTTTTTCGGCACGTGGATTTTTACGTTAAAACAGGATTACGGTGGCTGGCCTTCGATTTACCATCCTGGACAGTGGTGCACCATGGTACTGTTCCGTTTCAAATCCATGCACGCATTTCTAAAAGTCGTACCCACTGTTTCGCAATTTCGGACGGATGTTGCACCTTGCACTGTGGATGTTGCACCCTGTAGATATCGATTATTCAAACGGCCATAACTTCTGGCTCGTTCAGAGTTACGGGAGCCATAACCTGTCAAAACGAAGGCCTCGATGAGTTCTACGGATTTGACAGCTTTCAGCCGTCAACGGATAGATTAATGACCAAAAAGGACAACCCGAATCTCAATCGGGTCTCTTAAGTTTTTTACCCTTCGTTTTTTCGACACGTGGATTTTTACGGTAAAACATGATTACCGTGGCCCGTCTTCGACTTTCCATCGCTGGAGAGTGGTGCACCATTGTACTGTTGCGTTTCAAATCCGTGCATGCATTTCTAAAAGTCGTATGGCACTGTTTCGCCATTTCGGACGGATGTTGCACCTTGCACCGTAGATGTTGCACCCTGTAGATATCGATTATTCAAACGGCCATAACTTCTGGCTCGTTCAGAGTTACGGGAGCCATTACCTGTCAAAACGAAGGCCTCGATGAGTTCTACGGGTTTGACAGCTTTCACCCGTCAACGGAAAGATTAACGCCCAAAAAGGACAACCCGAATCTCAATCGGGTCTCGTAAGTTTTTTACCCTTCGTTTTTTCGACACGTGGATTTTTATGGTAAAACAGGATTACCGTGGCTGGCCTTCGATTTACCATCGCTGTAGAGTGGAGCACCATGGTATTGTTACGTTTCAAATCCATGCACGCATTTCTAAAAGTCGTACGGCACTGTTTCGCCATTTCGGACGGATGTTGCACCTTGCACCGTGCATGTTGCACCCTGTAGATATCGATTATTCGGACGGCCATAACTTCTGGCTCGTCTAGAGTTACGGGAGCCATAACATGTCAAAATGAAGGCCTCGATGAGTTCTACGGATTTGATAGCTTTCAGCCATCAACGGATAGATTAATGCCCAAAAAGGACAACCCGAATCTCAATCGGGTCTCGTAAGTTTTTTACCCTTCGTTTTTTCGACACGTGGATTTCTACGGTAAAACAGGATTACGGTGGCTGGTCTTCGATTTATCATCGCTGGAGAGGGTGCACCATGGTACTGTTCTGTTTCAAATCCATGCACGCATTTCTAAAAGTCGTACGACACTGTTTCGCCATTTCGGACGGATGTTGCACCTTGCACCGTGGATGTTGCACCCTGTAGATATCGATTATTCGGACGGCCATAACTTCTGGCTCGTTTAGAGTTACGGGAGCCATAACCTGTCAAAACGAAGGCATCGATGAGTTCTACGGCTTTGACAGCTTTCAACCATCAACGGATAGATTAATGCCCAAAAAGGACAACCCGAATCTCAATCGGGTCTCGTCAGTTTTTTCCCCTTCGTTTTTTCGACACGTGGATTTTTACGGTAAAACAGGATTACCGTGGCTGGCCTTCGATTTACCATCGCTGGAGAGTGGTTCACCATGGTACTGTTCCATTTCAAATCCATGCACGCATTTCTAAAAGTCGTACGGCACTGTTTCGCCATTTCGGACGGATGTTGCACCTTGCACCGTGGATGTTGCCCCCTGTAGATATAGATTATTCGGACGGCCATAACTTCTGGCTCGTTTAGAGTTAAGGGAGGCATAACCAGTCAAAACGAAGGCCTCCATGAGTTCTACGGCTTTGACAGCTTTCAGCCGTCAACAGATAGATTAATGCCCAAAAAGGACAAACCGAATCTCAATCTGGTCTCGTAAGTTTTTTACCCTTCGTGTTTTCGGCACGTGGATTTTTACGTTAAAACAGGATTACGGTGGCTGGCCTTCGATTTACCATCCTGGAAAGTGGTGCACCATGGTACTGTTCCGTTTCAAATCCATGCACGCATTTCTAAAAGTCGTACCCACTGTTTCGCAATTTCGGACGGATGTTGCACCTTGCACCGTGGATGTTGCACCCTGTAGATATCGATTATTCAAACGGCCATAACTTCTGGCTCGTTCAGAGTTACGGGGGCCATAACCTGTCAAAACGAAGGCCTCGATGAGTTCTACGGCTTTGACAGCTTTCAGCCGTCAACGGATAGATTAATGACCAAAAAGGACAACCCGAATCTCAATCGGGTCTCTTAAGTTTTTTACCCTTCGTTCTTTCGACACGTGGATTTTTACGGTAAAACATGATTACCGTGGCCCGTCTTCGACTTTCCATCGCTGGAGAGTGGTGCACCATTGTACTGTTGCGTTTCAAATCCGTGCATGCATTTCTAAAAGTCGTATGGCACTGTTTCGCCATTTCGGACGGATGTTGCACCTTGCACCGTAGATGTTGCACCCTGTAGATATCGATTATTCGGACGGCCATAACTTCTGGCTCGTTTAGAGTTACGGGAGCCATAACCTGTCAAAACGAAGGCCTCGATGTGTTCTATGGCTGTGACAGCTTTCTGCCGTCAACGGGTAAATTAATGCCCAAAAAGGACAACCCGAATCTCAATCGGGTCTCTTAAGTTTTTTACCCTTCGTTTTTTCGACACGTGGATTTTTACTGTAAAACATGATTACCGTTGCCCGTCTTCGACTTTCCATCGCTGGAGAGTGGTGCACCATTGTACTGTTGCATTTCAAATCCGTGCATGCATTTCTAAAAGTCGTATGGCACTGTTTCGCCATTTCGGACGGATGTTGCACCGTGCACCGTAGATGTTGCACCCTGTAGATATCGATTATTCGGACCACCATAACTTCTGGCTCGTTTAGAGTTACGGGAGCCATAACCTGTCAAAATGAAGGGCTCGATGAGTTCTATGGCTATGACGGCTTTCTGTCGTCAATGGATAAATTAATGCCCAAAAAGGACAACCCGAATCTCAATCGGGTCTCGTAAGTTTTTTACCCTTCGTTTTTTCGACACGTGCATTTTTACGGTAAAACAGGATTACGGTGGCTGGTCTTCGATTTACCATCGCTGGAGAGCGGTGCACCATGTTCCGTTTCAAATCCATGCACGCATTTCTAAAAGTCGTACGGCACTGTTTCGCCATTTTGGACGGATGTTGCACCTTGCACCGTGGATGTTGCACCCTGTAGATATCGATTATACGGACGACCATAACTTCTGGCTCGTTTAGATTTACGGTAGCCACAACCTGTCAAAACGAAGGCCTCGATGAGTTCTACGACTTTGACAGCTTTCAGCCGTAAACGGATAGATTAATGCCAAAAAAGGACAACCCGAATGTCAATCGGGTCTCGTAAGTTTTTTACCCTTCGTTTTTCGACACGTGGATTTTTACGGTAAAACAGGATTACCGTGGCCCGTCTTCGACTTCCCATCGCTGGAGAGTGGTGCACCATGGTAATGTTGCGTTTCAAATCCATGCACGCATTCCTAAAAGTCGTACGGCACAGTTTCGCCATTTCGGACGGATGTTGCACCTTGCACCGTAGATGTTGCACCCTGTAGATATCGATTATTCGGACGGCCATAACTTCTGGCTCGTTTAGAGTTACGGGAGCCATAACCTGTCAAAACGAAGGCCTCGATGAGTTCTACGGCTGTGATAGCTTTCTGCCGTCAACGGATAGATTAATGCTAAAAAAGGACAACCCGAATCTAAATCGGGTCTCGTTAGTTTTTTACCCTTCGTTTTTTCGACACGTGCATTTTTACGGTAAAACAGGATTACAGTGGCTGGTCTTCGATTTACCATCGCTGGAGAGTGGTGCACCATGGTACTGTTCCATTTCAAATCTATGCACGCATTTCCAAAAGTCGTACGGCACTGTTTCGCCATTTCGGACGGATGTTGCACCTTGCACCGTGGATGTTGCACCCTGTAGATATCGATTATACGGACGACCATAACTTCTGGCTCGTTTAAATTTACGGGAGCCACAACCTGTCAAAACGAAGGCCTCAATGAGTTCTACGACTTTGACAGCTTTCAGCCGTCAACGAATAGATTAATGCCCAAAAAGGACAACTCGAATCTCAATTGGGTCTCGTAAGTCTTTTAACCTTTGTTTTTCGACACGTGGATTTTTACGGTAAAACAGGATTAGCGTGGCTGGCCTTCGATTTACCATCGCTGGAGAGTGGTGCACCATGGTACTGTTCCGTTTCAAATCCATGCACCCATTTCTAAAAGTCGTACGGCACTGTTTCGCCATTTCGGACGGATGTTGCACCTTGCACCGTGGATGTTGCACCCTGTAGATATCGATTATACGGACGACCATAACTTCTGGCTCGTTTAGAGTTACGGGAGCCACAAACTGTCAAAACGAAGGCCTCGATGAGTTCTACGGCTTTGACAGCTTTCACCCGTCAACGGATAGATTAATGCCCAAAAAGGACAACCCGAATCTCAATCGGGTCTCGTAAGTTTTTTACCCTTCGTTTTTTCGACACGTGGATTTTTATGGTAAAACAGGATTACCGTGGCTGGCCTTCGATTTACCATCGCTGTAGAGTGGAGCACCATGGTATTGTTACGTTTCAAATCCATGCACGCATTTCTAAAAGTCGTACGGCACTGTTTCGCCATTTCGGACGGATGTTGCACCTTGCACCGTGCATGTTGCACCCTGTAGATCTCGATTATTCGGACGGCCATAACTTCTGGCTCGTGGAGCCATAACATGTCAAAATGAAGGCCTCGATGAGTTCTACAGATTTGATAGCTTTCAGCCATCAACGGATAGATTAATGCCCAAAAAGGACAACCCGAATCTCAATCGGGTCTCGTAAGTTTTTTACCCTTCGTTTTTTCGACACGTGGATTTCTACGTTAAAACAGGATTACGGTGGCTGGTCTTCGATTTATCATCGCTGGAGAGGGTGCACCATGGTACTGTTCCGTTTCAAATCCATGCACGCATTTCTAAAAGTCGTACGACACTGTTTCGCCATTTCGGACGGATGTTGCACCTTGCACCGTGGATGTTGCACCCTGTAGATATCGATTATTCGGACGGCCATAACTTCTGGCTCGTTTAGAGTTACGGGAGCCGTAACCTGTCAAAACGAAGGCATCGATGAGTTCTACGGCTTTGACAGCTTTCAACCGTCAACGGATAGATTAATGCCCAAAAAGGACAACCCGAATCTCAATCGGGTCTCGTAAGTTTTTTCCCCTTCGTTTTTTCGACACGTGGATTTTTACGGTAAAACAGGATTACCGTGGCTGGCCTTCGATTTACCATTGCTGGAGAGTGGTTCACCGTGGTACTGTTCCATTTCAAATCCATGCACGCATTTCTAAAAGTCGTACGGCACTGTTTCGCCATTTCGGACGGATGTTGCACCTTGCACCGTGGATGTTGCACCCTGTAGATATAGATTATTCGGACGGCCATAACTTCTGGCTCGTTTAGAGTTACATGAGGCATAACCAGTCAAAACGAAGGCCTCCATGAGTTCTACGGCTTTGACAGCTTTCAGCCGTCAACAGATAGATCAATGCCCAAAAAGGACAAACCGAATCTCAATCTGGTCTCGTAAGTTTTTTACCCTTCGTTTTTTCGGCACGTGGATTTTTACGTTAAAACAGGATTACGGTGGCTGGCCTTCGATTTACCATCCTGGACAGTGGTGCACCATGGTACTGTTCCGTTTCAAATCCATGCACGCATTTCTAAAAGTCGTACCCACTGTTTCGCAATTTCGGACGGATGTTGCACCTTGCACCGTGGATGTTGCACCCTGTAGATATCGATTATTCAAACGGCCATAACTTCTGGCTCGTTCAGAGTTACGGGAGCCATAACCTGTCAAAACGAAGGCCTCGATGAGTTCTACGGATTTGACAGCTTTCAGCCGTCAACGGATAGATTAATGACCAAAAAGGACAACCCGAATCTCAATCGGGTCTCTTAAGTTTTTTACCCTTCGTTTTTTCGACACGTGGATTTTTACGGTAAAACATGATTACCGTGGCCCGTCTTCGACTTTCCATCGCTGGAGAGTGGTGCACCATTGTACTGTTGCGTTTCAAATCCGTGCATGCATTTCTAAAAGTCGTATGGCACTGTTTCGCCATTTCGGACGGATGTTGCACCTTGCACCGTAGATGTTGCACCCTGTAGATATCGATTATTCAAACGGCCATAACTTCTGGCTCGTTCAGAGTTACGGGAGCCATTACCTGTCAAAACGAAGGCCTCGATGAGTTCTACGGCTTTGACAGCTTTCACCCGTCAACGGATAGATTAACGCCCAAAAAGGACAACCCGAATCTCAATCGGGTCTCGTAAGTTTTTTACCCTTCGTTTTTTCGACACGTGGATTTTTATGGTAAAACAGGATTACCGTGGCTGGCCTTCGATTTACCATCGCTGTAGAGTGGAGCACCATGGCATTGTTACGTTTCAAATCCATGCACGCATTTCTAAAAGTCGTACGGCACTGTTTCGCCATTTCGGACGGATGTTGCACCTTGCACCGTGCATGTTGCACCCTGTAGATATCGATTATTCGGACGGCCATAACTTCTGGCTCGTTTAGAGTTACGGGAGCCATAACCTGTCAAAACGAAGGGCTCGATGATTTCTACGGCTTTGACAGCTTTCAGCCGTCAACGGATAGATTAATGCCCAAAAAGGACAACCCGAATCTCAATCGGGTCTCGTAAGTTTTTAACCCTTCGTTTTTTCGACACGTGCATTTTTACGGTAAAACAGGATTACGGTGGCTGGTCTTCGATTTACCATCGCTGGAGAGTGGTGCACCATGTTCCGTTTCAAATCCATGCACGCATTTCTAAAAGTCGTACGGCACTGTTTCGCCATTTTGGACGGATGTTGCACCTTGCACCGTGGATGTTGCACCCTGTAGATATCGATTATACGGACGACCATAACTTCTGGCTCGTTTAGATTTACGGTAGCCACAACCTGTCAAAACGAAGGCCTCGATGAGTTCTACGACTTTGACAGCTTTCAGCCGTAAACGGATAGATTAATGCCAAAAAAGGACAACCCGAATCTCAATCGGGTCTCGTAAGTTTTTTACCCTTCGTTTTTCGACACGTGGATTTTTACGGTAAAACAGGATTACCGTGGCTGGCCTTCGACTTCCCATCGCTGGAGAGTGGTGCACCATGGTACTATTTCGTTTCAAATCCATGCACGCGTTTCTAAAAGTTGTACGACACTGTTTCGCCATTTCAGACGGATGTTGCACCTTGCACCGTGGATGTTGCACACTGTAGATATCGATTATTCTAACGGCCATAACTTCTGGCTCGTTTAGAATTACCGGAGCCATAAACTGTCAAAAGGAAGGCCTCGATGAGTTCTACGGCTTTGATAGCTTTCAGCCATCAACGGATAGATTAAGGCCCAAAAAGGACAACCCGAATCTCAATCGGGTCTCTTAAGTTTTTTACCCCTCGTTTTTTCGACACGTGGATTTTTACGGTAAAACAGGATTACCGTGGCCCGTCTTCGACTTCCCATCACTGGAGAGTGGTGCACCATGGTAATGTTGCGTTTCAAATCCATGCACGCATTCCTAAAAGTCGTACGACATAGTTTTGCCATTTCGGACGGATGTTGCACCTTGCACCGTAGATGTTGCACCCTGTAGATATCGATTATTCGGACGGCCATAACTTCTGGCTCGTTTAGAGTTACGGGAGCCATAACCTGTCAAAACGAAGGCCTCGATGAGTTCTACGGCTGTGATAGCTTTCTGCCGTCAACGGATAGATTAATGCCCAAAAAGGACCACCCGAATCTAAATCGGGTCTCGTTAGTTTTTTACCCTTCGTTTTTTCGACACGTGCATTTTTACGGTAAAACAGGATTACAATGGCTGGTCTTCGATTTACCATCGCTGGAGAGTGGTGCACCATGGTACTGTTCCGTTTCAAATCCATGCACGCATTTCCAAAAGTCGTACGACACTGTTTCGCCATTTCGGACGGATGTTGCACCTTGCACCGTGGATGTTGCACCCTGTAGATATCGATTATACGGACGACCATAACTTCTGGCTCGTTTAAATTTACGGGAGCCACAACCTGTCAAAACGAAGGCCTTAATGAGTTCTACGACTTTGACAGCTTTCAACCGTCAACGGATAGATTAATGCCCAAAAAGGACAACTCGAATCTCAATCGGGTCTCGTAAGTCTTTTACCCTTCGATTTTTCGACACGTGGATTTTTACGGTAAAACAGGATTAGCGTGGCTGGCCTTTGATTTACCATCGCTGGAGAGTGGTGCACCATGGTACTGTTCCGTTTCAAATCCATGCACTCATTTCTAAAAGTCGTACGGCACTGTTTCGCCATTTCGGACGGATGTTGCACCTTGCACCGTGGATGTTGCACCCTGTAGATATCGATTATACGGACGACCATAACTTCTGGCTCGTTTAGAGTTACGGGAGCCACAACCTGTCAAAACGAAGGCCTCGATGAGTTCTACGGCTTTGACAGCTTTCAGCCGTCAACGGATAGATTAATGCCCAGAAAGGACAACCCGAATCTCAATCGGGTCTCGTAAGTTTTTTACCCTTCGTTTTTTCGACACGTGGATTTTTACGGTAAAACAGGATTACCGTGGCTGGCCTTCGATTTACCATCGCTGTAGAGTGGAGCACCATGGTATTGTTACGTTTCAAATCCATGCACGCATTTCTAAAAGTCGTACGGCACTGTTTCTCCATTTCGGACGGATGTTGCACCTTGCACCGTGCATGTTGCACCCTGTAGATATCGATTATTCGGACGGCCATAACTTCTGGCTCGTTTAGAGTTACGGGAGCCATAACATGTCAAAACGAAGGCCTCGATGAGTTCTACGGATTTGATAGCTTTCAGCCGTCAACGGATAGATTAATGCCCAAAAAGGACAACCCGAATCTCAATCGGGTCTCGTAAGTTTTTTACCCTTCGCTTTTTCGACACGTGTATTTCTACGGTAAAACAGGATTACGGTGGCTGGCCTTCGATTTATCATCGCTGGAGAGTGGTGCAGCATGGTACTGTTCCATTTCAAATCCATGCACGCATTTCTAAAAGTCGTACGACACTGTTTCGCCATTTTGGACGGATGTTGCACCTTGCACCGTGGATGTTGCACCCTGTAGATATCGATTATTCGGACGGCCATAACTTCTGGCTCGTTTCGAGTTACGAGAGCCATAACCTGTCAAAATGAAGGCATCGATGAGTGCTACGGCTTTGACAGCTTTCAACCGTCAACGGATAGATTAATGCCCAAAAAGGACAAACCGAATCTCAATCGGGTCTCGTAAGTTTTTTCCCCTTCGTTTTTTCGACACGTGGATTTTTACGGTAAAACAGGATTACCGTGGCTCCTTCGATTTACCATCGCTGGAGAGTGGTTCACCATGGTACTGTTCCATTTCAAATCCATGCACGCATTTCTAAAAGTCGTACGGCACTGTTTCGCCATTTCGGACGGATGTTGCACCTTGCACTATGGATGTTGCACCCTGTAGATATAGATTATTCGGACGGCCATAACTTCTTGCTCATTTAGAGTTACGGGAGGCATAACCAGTCAAAACGAAGGCCTCCATGAGTTCTATGGCTTTGACAGCTTTCAGCCGTCAACAGATAGATTAATGCCCAAAAAGGACAAACCGAATCTCAATCTGGTCTCGTAAGCTTTTTACCCTTCGTTTTTTCGGCACGTGGATTTTTACGTGAAAATAGGATTACGGTGGCTGGCCTTCGATTTACCCACTGTTTCTCAATTTCGGACGGATGTTGCACCTTGCACCGTGGATGTTGCACCCTGTAGATATCGATTATTCAAACGGCCATAACTTCTGGATCGTTCAGAGTTACGGGAGCCATAACCTGTCAAAACGAAGGCCTCGATGAGTTCTACGGCTTTGACAGCTTTCAGCCATCAACGGATAGATTAATGCCCAAAAAGGACAACCCGAATCTCAATCGGGTCTCTTAAGTTTTTTACCCTTCGTTTTTTCGACACGTGGATTTTTACGGTAAAACATGATTACCGTGGCCCGTCTTCGACTTTCCATCGCTGGAGAGTGGTGCACCATTGTACTGTTGCGTTTCAAATCCGTGCATGCATTTCTAAAAGTCGTATGGCACTGTTTCGCCATTTCGGATGGATGTTGCACCTTGCACCGTAGATGTTGCACCCTGTAGATATCGATTATTCGGACGGCCATAACTTCTGGCTCGTTTAGAGTTACGGGAGCCATAACCTGTCAAAACGAAGGCCTCGATGAGTTCTATGGCTGTGACAGCTTTCAGCCGTCAACGGATAGATTAATGACCAAAAAGGACAACCCGAATCTCAATCGGGTCTCTTAAGTTTTTTACCCTTCGTTTTTTCGACACGTGGATTTTTACGGTAAAACATGATTACCGTGGCCCGTCTTCGACTTTCCATCGCTGGAGAGTGGTGCACCATTGTACTGTTGCGTTTCAAATCCGTGCATGCATTTCTAAAAGTCGTATGGCACTGTTTCGCCATTTCGGACGGATGTTGCACCTTGCACCGTAGATGTTGCACCCTGTAGATATCGATTATTCGGACGGCCATAACTTCTGGCTCGTTTAGAGTTACGGGAGCCATAACCTGTCAAAACGAAGGCCTCGATGTGTTCTATGGCTGTGACAGCTTTCTGCCGTCAACGGGTAAATTAATGCCCAAAAAGGACAACCCGAATCTCAATCGGGTCTCTTAAGTTTTTTACCCTTCGTTTTTTCGACACGTGGATTTTTACGGTAAAACATGATTACCGTTGCCCGTCTTCGACTTTCCATCGCTGGAGAGTGGTGCACCATTGTACTGTTGCATTTCAAATCCGTGCATGCATTTCTAAAAGTCGTATGGCACTGTTTCGCCATTTCGGACGGATGTTGCACCGTGCACCGTAGATGTTGCACCCTGTAGATATCGATTATTCGGACCACCATAACTTCTGGCTCGTTTAGAGTTACGGGAGCCATAACCTGTCAAAACGAAGGGCTCGATGAGTTCTATGGCTATGACGGCTTTCTGTCGTCAATGGATAAATTAATGCCCAAAAAGGACAACCCGAATCTCAATCGGGTCTCGTAAGTTTTTTACCCTTCGTTTTTTCGACACGTGCATTTTTACGGTAAAACAGGATTACGGTGGCTGGTCTTCGATTTACCATCGCTGGAGAGTGGTGCACCATGTTCCGTTTCAAATCCATGCACGCATTTCTAAAAGTCGTACGGCACTGTTTCGCCATTTTGGACGGATGTTGCACCTTGCACCGTGGATGTTGCACCCTGTAGATATCGATTATACGGACGACCATAACTTCTGGCTCGTTTAGATTTACGGTAGCCACAACCTGTCAAAACGAAGGCCTCGATGAGTTCTACGACTTTGACAGCTTTCAGCCGTAAACGGATAGATTAATGCCAAAAAAGGACAACCCGAATCTCAATCGGGTCTCGTAAGTTTTTTACCCTTCGTTTTTCGACACGTGGATTTTTACGGTAAAACAGGATTACCGTGGCCCGTCTTCGACTTCCCATCGCTGGAGAGTGGTGCACCATGGTAATGTTGCGTTTCAAATCCATGCACGCATTCCTAAAAGTCGTACGGCACAGTTTCGCCATTTCGGACGGATGTTGCACCTTGCACCGTAGATGTTGCACCCTGTAGATATCGATTATTCGGACGGCCATAACTTCTGGCTCGTTTAGAGTTACGGGAGCCATAACCTGTCAAAACGAAGGCCTCGATGAGTTCTACGGCTGTGATAGCTTTCTGCCGTCAACGGATAGATTAATGCTAAAAAAGGACAACCCGAATCTAAATCGGGTCTCGTTAGTTTTTTACCCTTCGTTTTTTCGACACGTGCATTTTTACGGTAAAACAGGATTACAGTGGCTGGTCTTCGATTTACCATCGCTGGAGAGTGGTGCACCATGGTACTGTTCCATTTCAAATCTATGCACGCATTTCCAAAAGTCGTACGGCACTGTTTCGCCATTTCGGACGGATGTTGCACCTTGCACCGTGGATGTTGCACCCTGTAGATATCGATTATACGGACGACCATAACTTCTGGCTCGTTTAAATTTACGGGAGCCACAACCTGTCAAAACGAAGGCCTCAATGAGTTCTACGACTTTGACAGCTTTCAGCCGTCAACGAATAGATTAATGCCCAAAAAGGACAACTCGAATCTCTATTGGGTCTCGTAAGTCTTTTAACCTTTGTTTTTCGACACGTGGATTTTTACGGTAAAACAGGATTAGCGTGGCTGGCCTTCGATTTACCATCGCTGGAGAGTGGTGCACCATGGTACTGTTCCGTTTCAAATCCATGCACCCATTTCTAAAAGTCGTACGGCACTGTTTCGCCATTTCGGACGGATGTTGCACCTTGCACCGTGGATGTTGCACCCTGTAGATATCGATTATACGGACGACCATAACTTCTGGCTCGTTTAGAGTTACGGGAGCCACAACCTGTCAAAACGAAGGCCTCGATCAGTTCTACGGCTTTGACAGCTTTCACCCGTCAACGGATAGATTAATGCCCAAAAAGGACAACCCGAATCTCAATCGGGTCTCGTAAGTTTTTTACCCTTCGTTTTTTCGACACGTGGATTTTTATGGTAAAACAGGATTACCGTGGCTGGCCTTCGATTTACCATCGCTGTAGAGTGGAGCACCATGGTATTGTTACGTTTCAAATCCATGCACGCATTTCTAAAAGTCGTACGGCACTGTTTCGCCATTTCGGACGGATGTTGCACCTTGCACCGTGCATGTTGCACCCTGTAGATCTCGATTATTCGGACGGCCATAACTTCTGGCTCGTTTAGAGTTACGGGAGCCATAACATGTCAAAATGAAGGCCTCGATGAGTTCTACGGATTTGATAGCTTTCAGCCATCAACGGATAGATTAATGCCCAAAAAGGACAACCCGAATCTCAATCGGGTCTCGTAAGTTTTTTACCCTTCGTTTTTTCGACACGTGGATTTCTACGTTAAAACAGGATTACGGTGGCTGGTCTTCGATTTATCATCGCTGGAGAGGGTGCACCATGGTACTGTTCCGTTTCAAATCCATGCACGCATTTCTAAAAGTCGTACGACACTGTTTCGCCATTTCGGACGGATGTTGCACCTTGCACCGTGGATGTTGCACCCTGTAGATATCGATTATTCGGACGGCCATAACTTCTGGCTCGTTTAGAGTTACGGGAGCCGTAACCTGTCAAAACGAAGGCATCGATGAGTTCTACGGCTTTGACAGCTTTCAACCGTCAACGGATAGATTAATGCCCAAAAAGGACAACCCGAATCTCAATCGGGTCTCGTAAGTTTTTTCCCCTTCGTTTTTTCGACACGTGGATTTTTACGGTAAAACAGGATTACCGTGGCTGGCCTTCGATTTACCATTGGTGGAGAGTGGTTCACCGTGGTACTGTTCCATTTCAAATCCATGCACGCATTTCTAAAAGTCGTACGGCACTGTTTCGCCATTTCGGACGGATGTTGCACCTTGCACCGTGGATGTTGCACCCTGTAGATATAGATTATTCGGACGGCCATAACTTCTGGCTCGTTTAGAGTTACATGAGGCATAACCAGTCAAAACGAAGGCCTCCATGAGTTCTACGGCTTTGACAGCTTTCAGCCGTCAACAGATAGATCAATGCCCAAAAAGGACAAACCGAATCTCAATCTGGTCTCGTAAGTTTTTTACCCTTCGTTTTTTCGGCACGTGGATTTTTACGTTAAAACAGGATTACGGTGGCTGGCCTTCGATTTACCATCCTGGACAGTGGTGCACCATGGTACTGTTCCGTTTCAAATCCATGCACGCATTTCTAAAAGTCGTACCCACTGTTTCGCAATTTCGGACGGATGTTGCACCTTGCACCGTGGATGTTGCACCCTGTAGATATCGATTATTCAAACGGCCATAACTTCTGGCTCGTTCAGAGTTACGGGAGCCATAACCTGTCAAAACGAAGGCCTCGATGAGTTCTACGGATTTGACAGCTTTCAGCCGTCAACGGATAGATTAATGACCAAAAAGGACAACCCGAATCTCAATCGGGTCTCTTAAGTTTTTTACCCTTCGTTTTTTCGACACGTGGATTTTTACGGTAAAACATGATTACCGTGGCCCGTCTTCGACTTTCCATCGCTGGAGAGTGGTGCACCATTGTACTGTTGCGTTTCAAATCCGTGCATGCATTTCTAAAAGTCGTATGGCACTGTTTCGCCATTTCGGACGGATGTTGCACCTTGCACCGTAGATGTTGCACCCTGTAGATATCGATTATTCAAACGGCCATAACTTCTGGCTCGTTCAGAGTTACGGGAGCCATTACCTGTCAAAACGAAGGCCTCGATGAGTTCTACGGCTTTGACAGCTTTCACCCGTCAACGGATAGATTAACGCCCAAAAAGGACAACCCGAATCTCAATCGGGTCTCGTAAGTTTTTTACCCTTCGTTTTTTCGACACGTGGATTTTTATGGTAAAACAGGATTACCGTGGCTGGCCTTCGATTTACCATCGCTGTAGAGCGGAGCACCATGGCATTGTTACGTTTCAAATCCATGCACGCATTTCTAAAAGTCGTACGGCACTGTTTCGCCATTTCGGACGGATGTTGCACCTTGCACCGTGCATGTTGCACCCTGTAGATATCGATTATTCGGACGGCCATAACTTCTGGCTCGTTTAGAGTTACGGGAGCCATAACCTGTCAAAACGAAGGGCTCGATGATTTCTACGGCTTTGACAGCTTTCAGCCGTCAACGGATAGATTAATGCCCAAAAAGGACAACCCGAATCTCAATCGGGTCTCGTAAGTTTTTAACCCTTCGTTTTTTCGACACGTGCATTTTTACGGTAAAACAGGATTACGGTGGCTGGTCTTCGATTTACCATCGCTGGAGAGTGGTGCACCATGTTCCATTTCAAATCCATGCACGCATTTCTAAAAGTCGTACGGCACTGTTTCGCCATTTTGGACGGATGTTGCACCTTGCACCGTGGATGTTGCACCCTGTAGATATCGATTATACGGACGACCATAACTTCTGGCTCGTTTAGATTTACGGTAGCCACAACCTGTCAAAACGAAGGCCTCGATGAGTTCTACGACTTTGACAGCTTTCAGCCGTAAACGGATAGATTAATGCCAAAAAAGGACAACCCGAATCTCAATCGGGTCTCGTAAGTTTTTTACCCTTCGTTTTTCGACACGTGGATTTTTACGGTAAAACAGGATTACCGTGGCTGGCCTTCGACTTCCCATCGCTGGAGAGTGGTGCACCATGGTACTATTTCGTTTCAAATCCATGCACGCGTTTCTAAAAGTTGTACGACACTGTTTCGCCATTTCAGACGGATGTTGCACCTTGCACCGTGGATGTTGCACCCTGTAGATATCGATTATTCTAACGGCCATAACTTCTGGCTCGTTTAGAATTACCGGAGCCATAAACTGTCAAAAGGAAGGCCTCGATGAGTTCTACGGCTTTGATAGCTTTCAGCCATCAACGGATAGATTAAGGCCCAAAAAGGACAACCCGAATCTCAATCGGGTCTCTTAAGTTTTTTACCCCTCGTTTTTTCGACACGTGGATTTTTACGGTAAAACAGGATTACCGTGGCCCGTCTTCGACTTCCCATCACTGGAGAGTGGTGCACCATGGTAATGTTGCGTTTCAAATCCATGCACGCATTCCTAAAAGTCGTACGACATAGTTTTGCCATTTCGGACGGATGTTGCACCTTGCACCGTAGATGTTGCACCCTGTAGATATCGATTATTCGGACGGCCATAACTTCTGGCTCGTTTAGAGTTACGGGAGCCATAACCTGTCAAAACGAAGGCCTCGATGAGTTCTACGGCTGTGATAGCTTTCTGCCGTCAACGGATAGATTAATGCCCAAAAAGGACCACCCGAATCTAAATCGGGTCTCGTTAGTTTTTTACCCTTCGTTTTTTCGACACGTGCATTTTTACGGTAAAACAGGATTACAATGGCTGGTCTTCGATTTACCATCGCTGGAGAGTGGTGCACCATGGTACTGTTCCGTTTCAAATCCATGCACGCATTTCCAAAAGTCGTACGACACTGTTTCGCCATTTCGGACGGATGTTGCACCTTGCACCGTGGATGTTGCACCCTGTAGATATCGATTATACGGACGACCATAACTTCTGGCTCGTTTAAATTTACGGGAGCCACAACCTGTCAAAACGAAGGCCTTAATGAGTTCTACGACTTTTACAGCTTTCAACCGTCAACGGATAGATTAATGCCCAAAAAGGACAACTCGAATCTCAATCGGGTCTCGTAAGTCTTTTACCCTTCGATTTTTCGACACGTGGATTTTTACGGTAAAACAGGATTAGCGTGGCTGGCCTTTGATTTACCATCGCTGGAGAGTGGTGCACCATGGTACTGTTCCGTTTCAAATCCATGCACTCATTTCTAAAAGTCGTACGGCACTGTTTCGCCATTTCGGACGGATGTTGCACCTTGCACCGTGGATGTTGCACCCTGTAGATATCGATTATACGGACGACCATAACTTCTGGCTCGTTTAGAGTTACGGGAGCCACAACCTGTCAAAACGAAGGCCTCGATGAGTTCTACGGCTTTGACAGCTTTCAGCCGTCAACGGATAGATTAATGCCCAGAAAGGACAACCCGAATCTCAATCGGGTCTCGTAAGTTTTTTACCCTTCGTTTTTTCGACACGTGGATTTTTACGGTAAAACAGGATTACCGTGGCTGGCCTTTGATTTACCATCGCTGTAGAGTGGAGCACCATGGTATTGTTACGTTTCAAATCCATGCACGCATTTCTAAAAGTCGTACGGCACTGTTTCGCCATTTCGGACGGATGTTGCACCTTGCACCGTGCATGTTGCACCCTGTAGATATCGATTATTCGGACGGCCATAACTTCTGGCTCGTTTAGAGTTACGGGAGCCATAACATGTCAAAACGAAGGCCTCGATGAGTTCTACGGATTTGATAGCTTTCAGCCGTCAACGGATAGATTAATGCCCAAAAAGGACAACCCGAATCTCAATCGGGTCTCGTAAGTTTTTTACCCTTCGCTTTTTCGACACGTGTATTTCTACGGTAAAACAGGATTACGGTGGCTGGCCTTCGATTTATCATCGCTGGAGAGTGGTGCAGCATGGTACTGTTCCGTTTCAAATCCATGCACGCATTTCTAAAAGTCGTACGACACTGTTTCGCCATTTTGGACGGATGTTGCACCTTGCACCGTGGATGTTGCACCCTGTAGATATCGATTATTCGGACGGCCATAACTTCTGGCTCATTTCGAGTTACGGGAGCCATAACCTGTCAAAATGAAGGCATCGATGAGTGCTACGGCTTTGACAGCTTTCAACCGTCAACGGATAGATTAATTCCCAAAAAGGACAAACCGAATCTCAATCGGGTCTCGTAAGTTTTTTCCCCTTCGTTTTTTCGACACGTGGATTTTTACGGTAAAACAGGATTACCGTGGCTCCTTCGATTTACCATCGCTGGAGAGTGGTTCACCATGGTACTGTTCCATTTCAAATCCATGCACGCATTTCTAAAAGTCGTACGGCACTGTTTCGCCATTTCGGACGGATGTTGCACCTTGCACTATGGATGTTGCACCCTGTAGATATAGATTATTCGGACGGCCATAACTTCTTGCTCATTTAGAGTTACGGGAGGCATAACCAGTCAAAACGAAGACCTCCATGAGTTCTATGGCTTTGACAGCTTTCAGCCGTCAACAGATAGATTAATGCCCAAAAAGGACAAACCGAATCTCAATCTGGTCTCGTAAGCTTTTTACCCTTCGTTTTTTCGGCACGTGGATTTTTACGTGAAAATAGGATTACGGTGGCTGGCCTTCGATTTACCCACTGTTTCTCAATTTCGGACGGATGTTGCACCTTGCACCGTGGATGTTGCACCCTGTAGATATCGATTATTCAAACGGCCATAACTTCTGGATCGTTCAGAGTTACGGGAGCCATAACCTGTCAAAACGAAGGCCTCGATGAGTTCTACGGCTTTGACAGCTTTCAGCCATCAACGGATAGATTAATGCCCAAAAAGGACAACCCGAATCTCAATCGGGTCTCTTAAGTTTTTTACCCTTCGTTTTTTCGACACGTGGATTTTTACGGTAAAACATGATTACCGTGGCCCGTCTTCGACTTTCCATCGCTGGAGAGTGGTGCACCATTGTACTGTTGCGTTTCAAATCCGTGCATGCATTTCTAAAAGTCGTATGGCACTGTTTCGCCATTTCGGATGGATGTTGCACCTTGCACCGTAGATGTTGCACCCTGTAGATATTGATTATTCGGACGGCCATAACTTCTGGCTCGTTTAGAGTTACGGGAGCCATAACCTGTCAAAACGAAGGCCTCGATGAGTTCTATGGCTGTGACAGCTTTCTGCCGTCAACGGATAAATTAATGCCCAAAAAGGACAACCCGAATCTCAATCGGGTCTCGTAAGTTTTTTACCCTTCGTTTTTTCAACACGTGCATTTTTACGGTAAAACAGGATTACGGTGGCTGGTCTTCGATTTACCATCGCTGGAGAGTGGTGCACCATGTTCCGTTTCAAATCCATGCACGCATTTCTAAAAGTCGTACGGCACTGTTTCGCCATTTCGGACGGATGTTGCACCTTGCACCGTGGATGTTGCACCCTGTAGATATCGATTAT
Organism: Allium cepa; assembly: GCA_030765085.1. Classification (NCBI taxonomy): domain Eukaryota; kingdom Viridiplantae; phylum Streptophyta; class Magnoliopsida; order Asparagales; family Amaryllidaceae; genus Allium; species Allium cepa. Next base: position 32,040,144 of record CM060934.1, on the reverse strand, counting down.
ACGGACGACCATAACTTCTGGCTCGTTTAGATTTACGGGAGCCACAACCTGTCAAAACGAAGGCCTCGATGAGTTCTACGACTTTGACAGCTTTCAGCCGTAAACGGATAGATTAATGCCTAAAAAGGACAACCCGAATCTCAATCGGGTCTCGTAAGTTTTTTACCCTTCGTTTTTTCGACACGTGGATTTTTACGGTAAAACAGGATTACCGTGGCTGGCCTTCGATTTACCATCGCTGGAGAGTGGTCAATTCTAAAAGTCGTACGGCACTGTTTCGCCATTTCGGACGGATGTTGCACCTTGCACCGTGGATGTTGCACCCTGTAGATATCGATTATTCGGACGGCCATAACTTCTGGCTTGTTTAGAGTTACGGGAGCCATAACATGTCAAAACGAAGGCCTCGATGAGTTCTACGGATTTGATAGCTTTCAGCCGTCAACGGATAGATTAATGCCCAAAAAGGACAACCCGAATCTCAATCGGGTCTCGTAAGTTTTTTACCCTTCGTTTTTTCGACACGTGGATTTTTACGGTAAAACATGATTACCGTGGCCCGTCTTCGACTTTCCATCGCTGGAGAGTGGTGCACCATTGTACTGTTGCGTTTCAAATCCGTGCATGCATTTCTAAAAGTCGTATGGCACTGTTTCGCCATTTCGGACGGATGTTGCACCTTGCACCGTAGATGTTGCACCCTGTAGATATCGATTATTCGGACGGCCATAACTTCTGGCTCGTTTAGAGTTACGGGAGCCATAACCTGTCAAAACGAAGGCCTCGATGTGTTCTATGGCTGTGACAGCTTTCTGCCGTCAACGGATAAATTAATGCCCAAAAAGGACAACCCGAATCTCAATCGGGTCTCTTAAGTTTTTTACCCTTCGTTTTTTCGACACGTGGATTTTTAGGGTAAAACATGATTACCGTTGCCCGTCTTCGACTTTCCATCGCTGGAGAGTGGTGCACCATTGTACTGTTGCGTTTCAAATCCGTGCATGCATTTCTAAAAGTCGTATGGCACTGTTTCGCCATTTCGGACGGATGTTGCACCGTGCACCGTAGATGTTGCACCCTGTAGATATCCATTATTCGGACGGCCATAACTTCTGGCTCGTTTAGAGTTATGGGAGCCATAACCTGTCAAAACGAAGGGCTCGATGAGTTCTATGGCTATGACAGCTTTCTGTCGTCAACGGATAAATTAATGCCCAAAAAGGACAACCCGAATCTCAATCGGGTCTCGTAAGTTTTTTACCCTTCGTTTTTTCGACACGTGCATTTTTACGGTAAAACAGGATTACGGTGGCTGGTCTTCGATTTACCATCGCTGGAGAGTGGTGCACCATGTTCCGTTTCAAATCCATGCACGCATTTCTAAAAGTCGTACGGCACTGTTTCGCCATTTTGGACGGATTTTGCACCTTGCACCGTGGATGTTGCACCCTGTAGATATCGATTATACGGACGACCATAACTTCTGGCTCGTTTAGATTTACGGTAGCCACAACCTGTCAAAACGAAGGCCTCGATGAGTTCTACGACTTTGACAGCTTTCAGCCGTAAACGGATAGATTAATGCCAAAAAAGGACAACCCGAATCTCAATCGGGTCTCGTAAGTTTTTTACCCTTCGTTTTTCGACACGTGGATTTTTACGGTAAAACAGGATTACCGTTGCTGGCCTTCGACTTCCCATCGCTGGAGAGTGGTGCACCACGGTACTATTTCGTTTCAAATCCATGCACGCATTTCTAAAAGTCGTACGACACTGTTTCGCCATTTCGGACGGATATTGCACCTTGCACCGTGGATGTTGCACCCTGTAGATATCGATTATTCTAACGGCCATAACTTCTGGCTCGTTTAGAGTTACCGGAGCCATAAACTGTCAAAACGAAGGCCTCGATGAGTTCTACGGCTTTGATAGCTTTCAGCCATCAACGGATAGATTAAGGCCCAAAAAGGACAACCCGAATCTCAATCGGGTCTCTTAAGTTTTTTACCCCTCGTTTTTTCGACACGTGGATTTTTACGGTAAAACAGGATTACCGTGGCCCGTCTTCGACTTCCCATCACTGGAGAGTGGTGCACCATGGTAATGTTGCGTTTCAAATCCATACACGCATTCGTAAAAGTCGTACGACATAGTTTCGCCATTTCGGACGGATGTTGCACCTTGCACCGTAGATGTTGTACCCTGTAGATATCGATTATTCGGACGGCCATAACTTCTGGCTCGTTTAGAGTTACGGGAGCCATAACCTGTCAAAACGAAGGCCTCGATGAGTTCTACGGCTGTGATAGCTTTCTGCCGTCAACGGATAGATTAATGCCCAAAAAGGACAACCCGAATCTAAATCGGGTCTCGTTAGTTTTTTACCCTTCGTTTTTTCGACACGTGCATTTTTACGGTAAAACAGGATTACAGTGGCTGGTCTTCGATTTACCATCGCTGGAGAGTGGTGCACCATGGTACTGTTCCGTTTCAAATCCATGCACGCATTTCCAAAAGTCGTACGACACTGTTTCGCCATTTCGGACAGATGTTGAACCTTGCACCGTGGATGTTGCACCCTGTAGATATCGATTATACGGACGACCATAACTTCTGGCTCGTTTAAATTTACGGGAGCGACAACCTGTCAAAACGAAGGCCTCAATGAGTTCTACGACTTTGACAGCTTTCAGCCGTCAACGGATAGATTAATGCCCAAAAAGGACAACTCGAATCTCAATCGGGTCTCGTAAGTCTTTTACCCTTCGATTTTTCGACACGTGGATTTTTACGGTAAAACAGGATTAGCGTGGCTAGCCTTTGATTTACCATCGCTGGAGAGTGGTGCACCATGGTACTGTTCCGTTTCAAATCCATGCACCCATTTCTAAAAGTCGTACGACACTGTTTCGCCATTTCGGACGGATGTTGCACCTTGCACCGTGGATGTTGCACCCTGTAGATATCGATTATACGGACGACCATAACTTCTGGCTCGTTTAGAGTTACGGGAGCCACAACCTGTCAAAACGAAGGCCTCGATGAGTTCTACGGCTTTGACAGCTTTCAGCCGTCAACGGATAGATTAATGCCCAAAAAGGACAACCCGAATCTCAATCGGGTCGCGTAAGTTTTTTACCCTTCGTTTTTTCGACACGTGGATTTTTACGGTAAAGCAGGATTACCGTGGCTGGCCTTCGATTTACCATCGCTGTAGAGTGGAGCACCATGGTATTGTTACGTTTCAAATCCATGCACGCATTTCTAAAAGTCGTACGGCACTGTTTCGCCATTTCGTACGGATGTTGCACCTTGCACCGTGCATGTTGCACCCTGTAGATATCGATTATTCGGACGGCCATAACTTCTGGGTCGTTTAGAGTTACGGGAGCCATAACCTGTCAAAACGAAGGCCTCGATGAGTGCTACGGATTTGACAGCTTTCAGCCGTCAACGGATAGATTAATGCCCAAAAAGGACAACCCGAATCTCAATCGGGTCTCGTAAGTTTTTTCCCCTTCGTTTTTTCGACACGTGGATTTTTACGGTAAAACAGGATTACCGTGGCTCCTTCGATTTACCATCGCTGGAGAGTGGTTCACCATGGTACTGTTCCATTTCAAATCCATGCACGCATTTCTAAAAGTCGTACGGCACTGTTTCGCCATTTCGGACGGATGTTGCACCTTGCACTATGGATGTTGCACCCTGTAGATATAGATTATTCGGACGGCCATAACTTCTGGCTCATTTAGAGTTACGGGAGGCATAACCAGTCAAAACGAAGGCCTCCATGAGTTCTACGGCTTTGACAGCTTTCAGCCGTCAACAGATAGATTAATGCCCAAAAAGGACAAACCGAATCTCAATCTGGTCTCGTAAGCTTTTTACCCTTCGTTTTTTCGGCACGTGGATTTTTACGTTAAAATAGGATTACGGTGGCTGGCCTTCGATTTACCCACTGTTTCTCAATTTCGGACGGATGTTGCACCTTGCACCGTGGATGTTGCACCCTGTAGATATCGATTATTCAAACGACCATAACTTCTGGCTCGTTCAGAGTTACGGGAGCCATAACCTGTCAAAACGAAGGCCTCGATGAGTTCTACGGCTTTGACAGCTTTCAGCCATCAACGGATAGATTAATGCCCAAAAAGGACAACCCGAATCTCAATCGGGTCTCTTAAGTTTTTTACCCTTCGTTTTTTCGACACGTGGATTTTTACGGTAAAACATGATTACCATGGCCCGTCTTCGACTTTCCATCGCTGGAGAGTGGTGCACCATTGTACTGTTGCGTTTCAAATCCGTGCATGCATTTCTAAAAGTCGTATGGCACTGTTTCGCCATTTCGGACGGATGTTGCACCTTGCACCGTAGATGTTGCACCCTGTAGATATCGATTATTCGGACGGCCATAACTTCTGGCTTGTTTAGAGCTACGGGAGCCATAACCTGTCAAAACGAAGGCCTCGATGAGTTCTATGGCTGTGACAGCTTTCTGCCGTCAACGGATAAATTAATGCCCAAAAAGGACAACCCGAATCTCAATCGGGTCTCTTAAGTTTTTTACCCTTCGTTTTTTCAACACGTGCATTTTTACGGTAAAACAGGATTACGGTGGCTGGTCTTCGATTTACCATCGCTGGAGAGTGGTGCACCATGTTCCGTTTCAAATCCATGCACGCATTTCTAAAAGTCGTACGGCACTGTTTCGCCATTTCGGACGGATGTTGCACCTTGCACCGTGGATGTTGCACCCTGTAGATATCGATTATACGGACGACCATAACTTCTGGCTCGTTTAGATTTACGGGAGCCACAACCTGTCAAAACGAAGGCCTCGATGAGTTCTACGACTTTGACAGCTTTCAGCCGTAAAGGGATAGATTAATGCCAAAAAAGGACAACCCGAATCTCAATCGGGTCTCGTAAGTTTTTTACCCTTCGTTTTTTCGACACGTGGATTTTTACGGTAAAACAGGATTACCGTGGCTGGCCTTCGATTTACCATCGCTGGAGAGTGGTGCACCATGGTACTGTTCCGTTTCAAATCCATGCACGCATTTCTAAAAGTCGTACGGCACTGTTTCGCCATTTCGGACGGATGTTGCACCTTGCACCGTGGATGTTGCACCCTGTAGATATCGATTATTCGGACGGCCATAACTTCTGGCTCGTTTAGAGTTACGGGAGCCATAACATGTCAAAACGAAGGCCTCAATGAGTTCTACGGCTTTGACAGCTTTCAGCCGTCAACGGATAGATTAATGCACAAAAAGGACAACCCGAAGCTCAATCGGGTCTCGTAAGTTTTTTATCCTTCGTTTTTTCGACACGTGGATTTCTACGGTAAAACAGGATTACGGTGGCTGGTCTTAGATTTATCGTCGCTGGAGAGTGGTGCACCATGGTACTGTGCCGTTTCAAATCCATGCACGCATTTCTTAAAGTCGTACGGCACTGTTTCGCCATTTCGGACGGATGCTGCACTTTGCACCGTGGATGTTGCACCCTATAGATATCGATCATACGGATAGATTAATGCCCAAAAAGGACAACCCGAATCTCAATCGGGTCTCTTAAGTTTTTTACCCTTCGTTTTTTCGACACGTGGATTTTTACGGTAAAACATGATTACCGTGGCCCGTCTTCGACTTTCCATCGCTGGAGAGTGGTGCACCATTGTACTTTTGCGTTTCAAATCCGTGCATGCATTTCTAAAAGTCGTATGGCACTGTTTCGCCATTTCGGACGGATGTTGCACCTTGCATCGTAGATGTTGCACCCTGTAGATATCGATTATTCGGACGGCCATAACTTCTGGCTCGTTTATAGTTAAGGGAGCCATAACCTGTAAAAACGAAGGCCTCGATGAGTTCTATGGCTGTGACAGCTTTCAGCCGTCAACGGATAAATTAATGCCCAAAAAGGACAACCCGAATCTCAATCGGGTCACGTAAGTTTTTTACCCTTCGTTTTTTCGACACGTGCATTTTTACGATAAAACAGGATTACGGTGGCTGGTCTTCGATTTACCATCGCTGGAGAGTGGTGCACCATGTTCCATTTCAAATCCATGCACGCATTTCTAAAAGTCGTACGGCACTGTTTCGCCATTTCGGACAGATGTTGCACCTTGCACCGTGGATGTTGCACCCTGTAGATATCGATTATTCAAACGGCCATAACTTCTGGCTCGTTCAGAGCTACGGGAGCCATAACCTGTCAAAACGAAGGCCTCGATGAGATCTACGGCTTTGACAGCTTTCAGCCGTAAACGGATAGATTAATGCCAAAAAAGGACAACCCGAATCTCAATCGGGTCTCGTAAGTTTTTTACCCTTCGTTTTTTCGACACGTGGATTTTTACGGTAAAACAGGATTACCGTGGCTGGCCTTCGATTTACCATCGCTGGAGAGTGGTGTACCATGGTACTGTTCCATTTCACATCCATGCACGCATTTCTAAAAGTCGTACGGCACTGTTTCGCCATTTCGGACGGATGTTGCACCTTGCACCGTGGATGTTGCACCCTGTAGATATCGATTATTCAAACGACCATAACTTCTGGCTCGTTCAGAGCTACGGGAGTCATAACCTGTCAAAACGAAGGCCTCGATGAGATCTACGGATAGATTAATGCCCAAAAAGGACAACCCGAATCTCAATCGGGTCTCTTAAGTTTTTTACCCTTCGTTTTTTCGACACGTGGATTTTTACGGTAAAACAGGATTACCGTGGCCCGTCTTCGACTTTCCATCGCTGGAGAGTGGTGCACCATTGTACTGTTGCGTTTCAAATCCGTGCATGCATTTCTAAAAGTCGTACGGCACTGTTTCGCCATTTCGGACGGATGCTGCACTTTGCACCGTGGATGTTGCACCCTATAGATATCGATCATACGGACGACCATAACTTCTGGCTTGTTTAGAGTTACGAGAGCCATAACCAGTCAAAATGAAGGCCGCGATGAGTTCTACGGTTTTGACAGCTTTCAGCCATCAACGGATAGATTAATGCCCAAAAAGGACAACCCGAATCCCAATCGGGTCTCGTAAGTTTTTTAACCTTCGTTTTGTTGACACGTGGATTTTTACGGTAAAACAGGATTACCGTGGCTGGCCTTCGATTTACCATCGCTGGAGAGTGGTGCACCATGGTAATGTTCCATTTCAAATCCATGCACGCATTTCTAAAAGTCGGATGGCACTGTTTCGCCATTTCGGACGGATGTTGTACCTTGCACCGTGGATGTTGCACCCTGTAGATATCGATTATTCGGACGGCCATAACTTCTGGCTCGTTTAGAGTTACGGGAGCCATAACCTGTCAAAACGAAGGTCTCGATGATTTCTATGTCTTTTACAGCTTTCAGCCGTCAATGGATAGATTAATGCCCAAAAAGGACAGCCCGAATCTCAATCGGGTCTCGTAAGTTTTTTACCCTTCGTTTTTTCGACACGTGGATTTTTACGGTAAAATAGGATTACGGTGGCTGGCCTTCGATTTACCATCCTAGACAGTGGTGCACCATGGTACTGTTCCGTTTCAAATCCATGCATGCATTTCTAAAAGTCGTACGGCACTGTTTCGCAATTTCGGACGGATGTTGCACCTTGCACCGTGGATGTTGCACCCTGTAGATATCGATTATTCGGACGGCCATAACATTTGGCTCGTTTAGAGTTAGGGGAGCAATAACCTGTCAAAATGAAGGCCTTGATGAGTTCTACGGCTTTGACAGCTTTCAGCCGTCAACGGATAGATAAATGCCCAAAAAGGACAACCCGAATCTCAATCGGGTCTCGTAAGTTTTTTACCCTTCGTTTTTTCGACACGTGGATTTTTACGGTAAAACAGGATAACGGTGGCTGGCCTTCGATTTACCATCCTGGACAGTGGTGCACCACGGTACTATTCCATTTCAAATCCATGCACGCATTTCTAAAAGTCGTAGGGCACTGTTTCTCCATTTCGGGCGGATGTTGCACCTTGCACCGTGGATGTTGCACCCTGTAGATATCGATTATTCGGACGGCCATAACTTCTGGCTCGTTTAGAATTACGGGAGCCATAACCTGTCAAAACGAAGGCCTCTATGAGTTCTACGGCTCTAACAGCTTTCAGCCGTCAACGGATAGATTAATGCCCAAAAAGGACAACCCGAATCTCAATCGGGTCTCGTAAGTTTTTTACCCTTCGTTTTTTCGACACGTGGATTTTTACTGTAAAACGGGATTACCGTGGCCCGTCTTCGACTTCCCATCGCTGGAGAATGGTGCACCATGGTACTGTCCCGTTTCAAATCCATGCACGCATTTCTAAAATTCGTACGACACTGTTTCACTATTTCGGACGGATGTTGCACCTTGCACCGTGGATGTTGCACCCTGTAGATATCGATTATTCGGACGGCCATAACTTCTGGCTCGTTTAGAGTTACGGGAGCCATAACTTGTCAAAACGAAGGCCTCGATAAGTTCTATGGCTTTGATAGCTTTCAGCCGTCAACGAATAGATTAATGCCCAAAAAAGACAACCCGAATCTCAATCGGGTCTCATAAGTTTTCTACCCTTCGTTTTTTCGACACGTGCAAATTTACGGTAAAACAGGATTACGGTGGCTGGTCTTCGATTTACCATTGCTGGAGAGTGGTGCACCATGGTACTGTTCCGTTTCAAATCCATGCACGCATTTCTAAAAGTCGTACGGCACTGTTTCGCCATTTCGGACGGATGTTGCACCTTGCACCGTGGATGTTGCACCCTATAGATATCGATTATACGGACGACCAAAACTTTTGGCTCGTTTAGAGTTACGGGATCCACAACCTGTCAAAACGAAGGCCTCGATGAGTTCTACGGCTTTGACAGCTTTCAGCCGTCAACGGATAGATTAATGCCCAAAAAGGACAACCAGAATCTCAATCGGGTCTCGTAAGTTTTTTACCCTTCGTTTTTTTGACACGTGGATTTTTACGGTAAAACAGGATTACCGTGGCTGGCCTTCGATTTACCATCGCTGGAGAGTGGTGCACCATGGTACTGTTCCGTTTCAAATCCATGCACACATTTCTAAAAGTCGTACGACAATGTTTCGCCATTTCGGACGGATGTTGCACCTTGCACCGTGGATGTTGCACTCTGTAGATATCGATTATTCGGACGGCCATAACTTCTGGCTCGTTTAGAATTACAGGAGCCATAACCTGTCAAAACAAAGGCCTCGATGAGTTCTACGGCTTTGACAGATTTCAGCCATCAACAGATAGATTAATGCCCAAAAAGGACAACCCGAATCCCAATCGGGTCTCGTAAGTTTTTTACCCTTCGTTTCTTCGACACGTGGATTTTTACGGTAAAACGGGATTACCCTGGCCCGTCTTCGACTTCCCATCGCTGGAGAGTGGTGCACCATGGTACTGTTCCGTTTCAAATCCATGCACGCATTTCTAAAAGTCGTACGACATTGTTTCACCATTTCTGATGGATGTTGCACCTTGCACCGTGGATGTTGCACCCTGTCGATATCGATTATTCAAACGGCCATAACTTCTGGCTCGTTTAGAGTTACGGGAGCCATAACCTGTCAAAACGAATGCTTCTACGAGTTCTACGGCTTTGATAGCTTTCAGCCTTCAACGGATAGATTAATGCCCAAAAAGGACAACCCGAATCTCAATCGGGTCTCTTAAGTTTTTTACCCTTCGTTTTTTCGACACGTGGATTTTTACGGTAAAACAGGATTACCGTGGCTCGTCTTCGACTTTCCATCGCTGGAGAGTGGTGCACCATGGTACTGTTGCGTTTCAAATCCATGCACGCATTTCTAAAAGTCGTACGGCACTGTTTCGCCATTTCGGACGGATGTTGCACCTTGCACCGTAGATGTTGCACCCTGTAGATATCGATTATTCGGACGGCCATAACTTCTGGCTCGTTTAGAGTTACGGGAGCCATAACCTGTAAAAACGAAGGCCTCAATGAGTTCTACGGCTTTTACAACTTTCAGTCGTCAACGGATTGATTAATGCCCAATAAGGACAACCCGAATCTCAATCGGGTCTCGTAAGTTTTTTATCCTTCGTTTTTTCGACACGTGGATTTTTACGGTAAAACAGGATTACGGTTGCTGGCCTTCGTTTTACCATCGCTGGACAGTGGTGCACCATGGTGCTGTTCCGTTTCAAATCCATGCATGCATTTCTAGAAGTCGTACGGCACTGTTTCCCCATTTCGGACGGATGTTGCACCTTGCACCGTGGATGTTGCACCCTGTAGATATTGATTATTCGGACGGCCATAACTTCTGGCTCGTTTAGAGTTACGGGAGCCACAACCTGTCAAAACGAAGGCCTCGATGAGTTCTACGGCTTTGATAGCTTTCATCCGTCAACGGATAGATTAATGCCCAAAAAGGACAACTCGAATCTCAATCGGGTCTCGTAAGTATTTTACCCTTCGTTTTTTCGACACGTGGATTTTTACGGTAAAACAGGATTACCGTGGCTGGCCTTCGATTTACCATCACTGGAGAGTGGTGCACCATGGTATTGTTCCGTTTCAAATCCATGCACGCATTTCTAAAAGTCGTACGGCACTGTTTCTCCATTTCGGAGGGATGTTGCACCCTGCACCGTGGATGTTGCACCCTGTAGATATCGATTATTCGGACGGCAATAACTTCTGGCTCGTTTAGAGTTACGGGAGCCATAACATGTCAAAACGAAGGCCTCAATGAGTTCTACGGATTTGACAGCTTTCAGCCGTCAACGGATAGATTAATTCCCAAAAAGGACAACCCGAATCTCAATCGGGTCTCGTAAGTTTTTTGCCCTTCGTTTTTTCGACACGTGGATTTCTGCGGTAAAACAGAATTACGGTGCCTGGTCTTCGATTTATCATCGCTGCAGAGTCGTGCACCATGGTACTGTTCCGTTTCAAATCCATGCATGCATTTCTAAAAGTTGCACGGCACTGTTTCGCCATTTCGGACGGATGTTGCACCTTGCACCGTGGATGTTGCACCCTGTAGATATCGATAATTCGGACATTCATAACTTCTGGCTCGTTTAGAGTTACGGGAGCAATAACCTGTCAAAACGAAGGCATCGACAAGTTCTACGGCTTTGACAGCTTTCAGCCATCAACGGATAGATTGATGCCCAAAACGAACAACCCGAATCTCAATCGGGTCTCGTAAGTTTTCCCCTTCGTTTTTTCGACACGTGGATTTTTACGGTAAAACAGGATTACCGTGCCTGGCCTTCGATTTACCATCGCTGGAGAGTGGTTCACCATGGTACTGTTCCATTTCAAATCCATGTACGCATTTCTAAAAGTCGTACGGCACTGTTTCGCCATTTCGGATGGATGTTGCACCTTGCACCGTGGATGTTGCACCCTGTAGATATAGATTATTCGGACGGCCATAACTTATGGCTCGTTTAGAGTTACGAGAGCCATAACCAGTCAAAACGAAGGCCTCGATGAGTTCTACGGCTTTGACAGCTTTCATCCGTCAACGGATAGATTAATGCCCAAAAAGGACAACCCGAATCTCAATCGGGTCTCGTAAGTTTTCACCGTTCGTTTTTTCGACATGTGGATTTCTACGGTAAAACACCCGTGGTTGGCCTTCGATTTATCGTCGCTGGAGAGTGGTTCACCATGGTACTGCTCCGTTTCAAATCCATGCAAGCATTTCTAAAAGTCGTACGGCACTGTTTCGCCATTTCGGACGGATGTTGCACCTTGCACCGTGGATGTTGCATCCTGTAGATATCGATTATTCAAACGGCCATAACTTCTGGCTCGTTTAGAGTTATGGGAGCCATAACCTGTCAAAACGAAAGCCTCGATGAGTTCTACGGCTTTGACAGCTTTCAGCCGTCAACGGATAGACTAATGCCCAAAAAGGACAACCCGAATCTCAATCGGGTCTCTTAAGTTTTTTACCCTTCGTTTTTTCGACACGTGGATTTTTACGGTGAAACATGATTACCGTGGCCCGTCTTCGACTTCCCATCGCTGGAGAGTGGTGCACCATGGTACTGTTGCGTTTCAAATCCATGCACGCATTTCTAAAAGTCGTATGGCACTATTTCGCCATTTCGGACGGATGTTGCACCTTGCACCGTAGATGTTGCACCCTGTAGATATCGATTATTCGGACGGCCATAACTTCTGGCTCGTTTAGAGTTACGGGAGCCATAACCTTTCAAAACGAAGGCCTCGATGAGTTCTATGGCTGTGATAGCTTTCGGCCGTCAACGGATAAATTAATGCCCAAAAAGGACAACCCGAATCTCAATCGGGTCTCGTAAGTTTTTTACCCTTCGTTTTTTCGACATGTGCATTTTTACGGTAAAACAGGATTACGGTGGCTGGTCTTCGATTTACCATCGCTGGAGAGTGGTGCACCATGGTACTGTTCCGTTTCAAATCCATGCACGCATTTCTAAAAGTCGTACGGCACTGTTTCGCTATTTCGGACGGATGTTGCACCTTGCACCGTGGATGTTGCACCCTGTAGATATCGATAATACGGACGACCATAAATTCTGGCTCGTTTAGATTTACGGAAGCCCCAACCTGTCAAAACGAAGGCCTCGATGAGTTCTACGACTTTGACTGCTTTCTGCCGTCAACGGATAGATCAATGCCCAAAAAGGACAACCAGAATCTCAATCGGGTCTCGTAAGTTTTTTACCCCTCGTTTTTTTGACACGTGGATTTTTATGGTAAAACAGGACTACCGTGGCTGGCCTTCGATTTACCATCGCTGGAGAGTGGTGCACCATGGTACTGTTCCATTTCAAATCCATGCACGCATTTCTAAAAGTCGTACGACAATGTTTCGCCATTTCGGACGGATGTTGCACCTTGCACCGTGGATGTTGCACTCTGTAGATATCGATTATTCGGACGGCCATAACTTCTGGCTCGTTTAGAATTACAGGAGCCATAACCTGTCAAAACGAAGGCCTCGATGAGTTCTACGGCTTTGACAGATTTCAGCCATCAATAGATAGATTAATGCCCAAAAAGGACAACCCGAATCCCAATCGGGTCTCGTAAGTTTTTTACCCTTCGTTTCTTCGACACGTGGATTTTTACGGTAAAACGGGATTACCCTGGCCCGTCTTCGACTTCCCATCGCTGGAGAGTGGTGCACCATGGTACTGTTCCGTGTCAAATCCATGCACGCATTTCTAAAAGTCGTACGACATTGTTTCACCATTTCTGATGGATGTTGCACCTTGCACCGTGGATGTTGCACCCTGTCGATATCGATTATTCAAACGGCCATAACTTCTGGCTCGTTTAGAGTTACGGGAGCCATAACCTGTCAAAACGAATGCTTCTACGAGTTCTACGGCTTTGATAGCTTTCAGCCTTCAACGGATAGATTAATGCCCAAAAAGGACAACCCGAATCTCAATCGGGTCTCTTAAGTTTTTTACCCTTCGTTTTTTCGACACGTGGATTTTTACGGTAAAACAGGATTACCGTGGCTCGTCTTCGACTTTCCATCGCTGGAGAGTGGTGCACCATGGTACTGTTGCGTTTCAAATCCATGCACGCATTTCTAAAAGTCGTACGGCACTGTTTCGCCATTTCGGACGGATGTTGCACCTTGCACCGTAGATGTTGCACCCTGTAGATATCGATTATTCGGACGGCCATAACTTCTGGCTCGTTTAGAGTTACGGGAGCCATAACCTGTAAAAACGAAGGCCTCAATGAGTTCTACGGCTTTTACAACTTTCAGTCGTCAACGGATTGATTAATGCCCAATAAGGACAACCCGAATCTCAATCGGGTCTCGTAAGTTTTTTATCCTTCGTTTTTTCGACACGTGGATTTTTACGGTAAAACAGGATTACGGTTGCTGGCCTTCGATTTACCATCGCTGGACAGTGGTGCACCATGGTGCTGTTCCGTTTCAAATCCATGCATGCATTTCTAGAAGTCGTACGGCACTGTTTCGCCATTTCGGACGGATGTTGCACCTTGCACCGTGGATGTTGCACCCTGTAGATATTGATTATTCGGACGGCCATAACTTCTGGCTCGTTTAGAGTTACGGGAGCCACAACCTGTCAAAACGAAGGCCTCGATGAGTTCTACGGCTTTGATAGCTTTCAGCCGTCAACGGATAGATTAATGCCCAAAAAGGACAACTCGAATCTCAATCGGGTCTCGTAAGTATTTTACCCTTCGTTTTTTCGACACGTGGATTTTTACGGTAAAACAGGATTACCGTGGCTGGCCTTCGATTTACCATCACTGGAGAGTGGTGCACCATGGTATTGTTCCGTTTCAAATCCATGCACGCATTTCTAAAAGTCGTACGGCACTGTTTCTCCATTTCGGAGGGATGTTGCACCCTGCACCGTGGATGTTGCAACCTGTAGATATCGATTATTCGGACGGCAATAACTTCTGGCTCGTTTAGAGTTACGGGAGCCATAACATGTCAAAACGAAGGCCTCAATGAGTTCTACGGATTTGACAGCTTTGAGCCGTCAACGGATAGATTAATTCCCAAAAAGGACAACCCGAATCTCAATCGGGTCTCGTAAGTTTTTTGCCCTTCGTTTTTTCGACACGTGGATTTCTGCGGTAAAACAGAATTACGGTGGCTGGTCTTCGATTTATCATCGCTGCAGAGTCGTGCACCATGGTACTGTTCCGTTTCAAATCCATGCACGCATTTCTAAAAGTTGTACGGCACTGTTTCGCCATTTCGGACGGATGTTGCACCTTGCACCGTGGATGTTGCACCCTGTAGATATCGATAATTCGGACATTCATAACTTCTGGCTCGTTTAGAGTTACGGGAGCAATAACCTGTCAAAACGAAGGCATCGACGAGTTCTACGGCTTTGACAGCTTTCAGCCATCAACGGATAGATTGATGCCCAAAACGAACAACCCGAATCTCAATCGGGTCTCGTAAGTTTTCCCCTTCGTTTTTTCGACACGTGGATTTTTACGGTAAAACAGGATTACCGTGCCTGGCCTTCGATTTACCATCGCTGGAGAGTGGTTCACCATGGTACTGTTCCATTTCAAATCCATGTACGCATTTCTAAAAGTCGTACGGCACTGTTTCGCCATTTCGGACGGATGTTGCACCTTGCACCGTGGATGTTGCACCCTGTAGATATAGATTATTCGGACGGCCATAACTTATGGCTCGTTTAGAGTTACGAGAGCCATAACCAGTCAAAACGAAGGCCTCGATGAGTTCTACGGCTTTGACAGCTTTCATCCATCAACGGATAGATTAATGCCCAAAAAGGACAACCCGAATCTCAATCGGGTCTCGTAAGTTTTCACCGTTCGTTTTTTCGACATGTGGATTTCTACGGTAAAACATGATTACCGTGGCTGGCCTTCGATTTATCGTCGCTGGAGAGTGGTTCACCATGGTACTGCTCCGTTTCAAATCCATGCAAGCATTTCTAAAAGTCGTACGGCACTGTTTCGCCATTTCGGACGGATGTTGCACCTTGCACCGTGGATGTTGCATCCTGTAGATATCGATTATTCAAACGGCCATAACTTCTGGCTCGTTTAGAGTTATGGGAGCCATAACCTGTCAAAACGAAAGCCTCGATGAGTTCTATGGCTTTGACAGCTTTCAGCCGTCAACGGATAGATTAATGCCCAAAAAGGACAACCCGAATCTCAATCGGGTCCCTTAAGTTTTTTACCCTTCGTTTTTTCGACACGTGGATTTTTACGGTGAAACATGATTACCGTGGCCCGTCTTCGACTTCCCATCGCTGGAGAGTGGTGCACCATGGTACTGTTGCGTTTCAAATCCATGCACGCATTTCTAAAAGTCGTATGGCACTATTTCGCCATTTCGGACGGATGTTGCACCTTGCACCGTAGATGTTGCACCCTGTAGATATCGATTATTCGGACGGCCATAACTTCTGGCTCGTTTAGAGTTACATGAGCCATAACCTTTCAAAACGAAGGCCTCGATGAGTTCTATGGCTGTGATAGCTTTCTGCCGTCAACGGATAAATTAATGCCCAAAAAGGACAACCCGAATCTCAATCGCGTCTCGTAAGTTTTTTACCCTTCGTTTTTTCGACACGTGCATTTTTACGGTAAAACAGGATTACGGTGGCTGGTCTTCGATTTACCATCGCTGGAGAGTGGTGCACCATGGTACTGTTCCGTTTCAAATCCATGCACGCATTTCTAAAAGTCGTACGGCACTGTTTCGCTATTTCGGACGGATGTTGCACCTTGCACCGTGGATGTTGCACCCTGTAGATATCGATAATACGGACGACCATAAATTCTGGCTCGTTTAGATTTACGGGAGCCCCAACCTGTCAAAACGAAGGCCTCGATGAGTTCTACGACTTTGACTGCTTTCTGCCGTCAACGGATAGATTAATGCCTAAAAAGGACAACCCGAATCTCAATCGGGTCACGTAAGTTTTTTACCCCTCGTTTTTTCGACACGTGGATTTTTACGGTAAAACCGGATTACCGTGGCTGGCCTTCGATTTACCATCGCTGGAGAGTGGTGCACCATGGTACTGTTCCGTTTCAAATCCATGCACGCATTTCTAAAAGTCGTACGGCACCGTTTCGCCATTTCGAACGGATGTTGCACCTTGCAACGTGGATGTTGCATCCTGTAGATATCGATTATTCGGACGACCATAACTTCTGGCTCGTTTAGAGTTACGAGAGCCATAACATGTCAAAACGAACGCCTCGATGAGTTCTACGGCTTTGACAGCTTTCAGCCGTCAACGGATAGATTAATGCCCAAAAAGCACAACCCGAAGCTCAATCGGGTCTCGTAAGTTTTTTACCCTTCGTTTTTTCGACACGTGGATTTCTACGGTAAAACAGGATTACGGTGGCTGGTCTTCGATTTATCATCGCTGGAGAGTGGTGCACCATGGTACTATTCCGTTTCAAATCCATGCACGCATTTCTTAAAGTCGTACGGCACTGTTTCGCCATTTCGGACGGATGTTGCACCTTGCACCATGGATGTTGCACCCTATAGATATCGATTATACGGACGACCATAACTTCTGGCTCGTTTAGAGTTACGGGAGCCATAACCTGTCAAAATGAAGGCGTCGATGAGTTCTACGGCTTTGACAGCTTTCAGCTGTCAACGGATAGATTAATGCCCAAAAAGGACAACCCGAATCCCAATCGGGTCTCTTAAGTTTTTTACCCTTCGTTTTTTCGACACGTGGATTTTTACGGTAAAACAGGATTACCATGGGTGGCCTTCGATTTACCATCGCTGGAGAGTGGTGCACCATGGTACTGTTCCATTCCAAATCCATGCACGCCTTTCTAAAAGTCGTACGGCACTGTTTCGCCATTTCGGACGGATGTTGCACCTTGCACCGTGGATGTTGCACCCTGTAGATATTGATTATTCGGACGGCCATAACTTCTGGCTCGTTTAGAGTTACGGGAGCCATAACCTGTCAAAACGAAGGCCTCGATGAGTTCTACGGCTTTGACAGCTTTCAGCCGTCAATGGATAGATTAATGCCCAAAAAGGACAACCCAAATCTCAATCGGGTCTGGTAAGTTTTTTACCCTTCGTTTTTTCGACACGTGGATTTTAACGGTAAAACAGGATTACGGTGGGTGGCCTTCGATTTACCATCCTGGACAGTGGTGCACCACGGTACTGTTTCGTTTCAAATCCATGCACGCATTTCTAAAAGTCGTACGGCACTGTTTCGCAATTTCGGACGGATGTTGCACCGTGCACCATGGATGTTGCACCCTGCAGATATCGATTATTCGGACGGCCATAACTTATGGCTCGTTTAGAGTTACGGGAGCCATAACCTGTCAAAATGAAGGCCTCGATGAGTGCTACGGCTTTGACAGCTTTCATCCATCAACGGATAGATAAATGCCCAAAAAGGACAACCCGAATCTCAATCGGGTCTCGTAAGTTTTTTACCGTCGTTTTTTCGACACGTGGATTTTTACGGTAAAACAGGATTACGGTGGCTGGCCTTCGATTTACCATCCTGGACAGTGGTGCACCAAGGTACTGTTCCGTTTCAAATCCATGCACGCATTTCTAAAAGTCATAGGGCACTGTTTTGCCATTTCGGATGGATGTTGCACCTTGCACCGTGGATGTTGCACCCTGTAGATATCGATTATTCGAACGGCCATAACTTCTGGCTCGTTTAGACTTACGGGAGCCATAACCTGTAAAAACGAAGGCCTCGATGAGTTATATGGCTTTGACAGCTTTCAGCCGTCAACAGATATATTAATCCCCAAAAAGGACAACCCGAATCTCAATCGGGTCTCGTAAGTTTTTTACCCTTCGTTTTTTCGACACGTGGATTTTTGGTGTAAAACGGGATTACTGTGGCCCATCTTCGACTTCCCATCGCTGGAGAGCGGTGCACCACGGTACTGTTCCGTTGCAAATCCATGCACGCATTTCTAAAATTCGTACGACACTGTTTCACCATTTCGGACGGATGTTGCACCTTGCACCGTGGATGTTGCACCCTGTAGATATCGATTATACGGATGGCCATAACTTCTGGCTCGTTTAGAATTACGGGAGCCATAACCTGTCAAAACGATGGCCTCGATGAGTTCTACGGCTTTGATGGCTCTTAGCCGTCAACGGATAGATTAATGCCCAAAAAGGACAACCCGAATCTCAATCGGGTCCCGTAAGTTTTTTACCCTTCGTTTTTTCGACACGTGGATTTTTACGGTAAAACGGGATTACCGTGGCCCGTCTTCGACTTCCCATCGCTGGAGAGTGGTGCACCAAGGCAATGTTCCGTTTCAAATCCATGCACGCATTTCTAAAAGTCGTACGACACTGTTTCGCCATTTCGGTCGGATGTTGCACCTTGCACCGTGGATGTTGCACCCTGTAGATATCGATTATTCGGACGGCCATAACTTCTGGCTCGTTTAGAGTTACGGGAGCCATAACCTGTCAAAACGAAGGCCTCGATAAGTTCTATGGCTTTGACAGCTTTCAGCCGTCAACGGATAGATTAATGCCCAAAAAGGACAACCCGAATCTCAATCGGGTCTCAGAAGTTTTTTACCCTTCGTTTTTTCGACACGTGCAATTTTACGGTAAAACAGGATTACGGTGGCTAATCTTCGATTTACCATCGCTGGAGAGTGGTGCACAATGGTACTGTTCCGTTTCAAATCCATGCACGCATTACTAAAAGTCGTACGGCACTGTTTCGCCATTTCGGACGGATGTTGCACCTTGCACCGTGG
Source organism: Allium cepa (assembly GCA_030765085.1). Classification (NCBI taxonomy): domain Eukaryota; kingdom Viridiplantae; phylum Streptophyta; class Magnoliopsida; order Asparagales; family Amaryllidaceae; genus Allium; species Allium cepa. The sequence continues at coordinate 32,020,841 of CM060934.1, read as the reverse complement.
ATGTTGCACCCTGTAGATATCGATTATACGGACGACCATAACTTCTGGCTCGTTTAGAGTTACGGGATCCACAACCTGTCAAAACGAAGGCATTGATGAGTTCTACGGCATTGACAGCTTTCAGCCGTCAACAGATAGATTAATGCCCAAAAGGGACAACCTGAATCTCAATCGGGTCTCGTAAGTTTTTTACCCTTCGTTTTTTCGACACGTGGATTTTTACAGTAAAACAGGATTACCGTGGCTGGCCTTCGATTTACCATCGCTGGAGAGTGGTGCACCATGGTACTGTTCCGTTTCAAATCAATGCACGCATTTCTAAAAGTCGTACGGCAATGTTTCGCCATTTCGGACGGATGTTGCACCTTGCACCGTGGATGTTGCACCCTGTAGATATCGATTATTCGGACGGCCATAACTTCTGGCTCGTTTAGAGTTACAGGAGCCATAACCTGTCAAAACGAAGGCCTCGATGAGTTCTACGGCTTTAACAGCTTTCATCCTTCAATGGATAGATTAATGCCCAAAAAGGACAACCCGAATCCTAATCGGGTCTCGTAAGTTTTTTACCCTTCGTTTCTTCGACACGTGGATTTTTACGGAAAAACGGGATTACCGTGGCCCGTCTACGACTTCCCGTCGCTGGAGAGTGGTGCACCATGGTACTGTTCCGTGTCAAATCCATGCACGCATTTCTAAAAGTCGTACGACATTGTTTCACCATTTCGGACGGATGTTGCACCTTGCACCGTGGATGTTGCACCCTGTAGATATTGATTATTCAAACGGCCATAACTTCTGGCTCGTTTAGAGTTACGGGGGCCATAACCTGTCAAAACGAAGGCCTCGATGAGTTCTACGGCTTTGATAGCTTTCAGCCGTCAACGGATAGATTAATGCCTAAAAAGGACGACTCGAATCTCAATCGGGTCTCTTAAGTTTTTTACCCATCGTTTTTTCGACACGTGGATTTTTACGGTAAAACAGGATTATCGTGGCCAGTCTTCGACTTCCCATCGCTGGAGAGTGGTGCACCATGGTACTGTTGCATTTCAAATCCATGCACGCATTTCTAAAAGTCGTACGGCACTGTTTCGCCATTTCGGACGGATGTTGCACCTTGCACCGTAGATGTTGCACCCTGTAGATATCGATTATTCGGACGGCCATAACTTCTGGCTCGTTTAGAGTTACGGGAGAAATAACCTGTCAAAACGAAGGCCTCGATGAGTTCTACGGCCGTGACAACTTTCTGCCGTCAACGGATAGATTAATGCCCAAAAAGGACAACCCGAATCTTAATCGGGTCTCATTAGTTTTTTACCCTTCGTTTTTTCGACACGTGCATTTTTACGGTAAAACAGGATTACGGTGGCTGGTCTTCGATTTACCATCGCTGGAGAGTGGTGCACCATGGTACTGTTCCATTTCAAATCCATGCACGCATTTCCAAAAGTCGTACGGCACTGTTTCGCCATTTCGGACGGATGTTGCACCTTGCACCGTGGATGTTGCACCCTGTGGATATCGATTATACGGACGACCATAACTTCTGGCTCGTTTAGATTTACGGGAGCCACAACCTGTCAAAACGAAGGCCTCGATGAGTTCTACGGCTTTGACAGCTTTCAGCCGTTAATGGATAGATTAATTCCCAAAAAGGATAACTCGAATCTCAATCGGGTCTCGTAAGTCTTTTACCCTTTGTTTTTTCGACACGTGGATTTTTACTGTAAAACAGGATTACCGTGGCTGGCCTTCGATTTACCATCGTTGGAGAGTGATGCACCATGGTACTGTTCCGCTTCAAATCTATGCATGCATTTCTAAATGTCGTACGACACTGTTTTGCCATTTCGGACGGATGTTGCACCTTGCACCGTGGATGTTGCACCCTGTAGATATCGATTATTCGGACGGCCATAACTTCTGGCTCGTTTAGAGTTACGGGAGCCATAACCTATCAAAACGAAGGCCTCGATGAGTTCTACCGCTTTGTCAGCTTTCAGTCGTCAACGGATAGATTAATACCCAAAAAGGACAAACCGAATCTCAATCGGGCCTCGTAAGTTTTTTACCCTTCGTTTTTTCAACACGTGGATTTTTACGGTAAAACAAGATTACGGTGGGTGGCCTTCGATTTTCCATCCTGGACAGTGGTGCACCATGGTACTGTTCCGTTTCAAATCCATGCACGCATTTCTAAAACTCGTACGGCAATGTTTCGCAATTTCGGACGGATGTTGCACCATGCACCGTGGATGTTGCACCCTGTAGATATCGATTATTCGGACGTCCATGACTTATGGCTCGTTTAGAGTTACGGGAGCCATAACCTATCAAAATGAAGGCCTCGATGAGTGCTACGGCTTTGACAGCTTTCAGCCGTCAACGGATAGATAAATGCCCAAAAAGGGCAACCCGAATTTCAATCGGGTCTCGTAAGTTTTTTACCCTTCGTTTTTTCGACACGTGGATTTTTACGGTAAAACAGGATTACGGTTGCTGGCCTTCGATTTACCATCCTGGACAGTGGTGCACCAAGGTATTGTTCTGTTTCAAATCCATGCACGCATTTCTAAAAGTGATAGGGCACTGTTTTGCCATTTCGGACGGATGTTGCACCTTGCACCGTGGATGTTGCACCCTGTAGATATCGATTATTCGGACGGCCATAACTTCTGGCTCGTTTAGAGTTACTGGAGCCATAACCTGTCAAAACGAAGGCCTCGACGAGTTCTACGGCTTTGACAGCTTTCAGCCATCAACGGATATATTAATGCCCAAAAAGGACAACCCGAATCTCAATCGGGTCTCGTAAGTTTTTTACCCTTCGTTTTTTCGACACGTGGATTTTTACTGTAAAACGGGATTACTGTGGCCCATCTTCGACTTCCCATCGCCGGAGCACGGTGCACCATGGTACTGTTCCGTTTCAAATCCATGCATGCATTTCTAAAATTCGTACGACACTATTTCACCATTTCGGACGGATGTTGCACCTTGCACCGTGGATGTTGCACCCTATAGATATCGATTATTCGGACGGCCATAACTTCTGGCTCGTTTAGAGTTACGGGAGCCATAACCTATCAAAATGAAGGCCTCGATAAGTTCTATGGCTTTGACAGCTTTCAGCCGTCAACGGATAGATTAATGCCCAAAAAGGACAACCCGAATCTCAATCGGGGCTCGTAAGTTTTTTACCCTTCGTTTTTTCGACACGTGCAATTTTACGGTAAAACAGGATTACGGTGGCTAGTCTTCGATTTACCATCGCTGGAGAGTGGTGCACCATGGTACTGTTCCGTTTCAAATCCATGCACGCATTTCTAAAAGTTGTACGACACTGTTTCGCCATTTCGGACGGATGTTGCACCATGCACCGTGGATGTTGCACCCTGTAGATATCGATTATTCGGACGGCCATGACTTATGGCTCGTTTAGAGTTACGGGAGCCATAACCTATCAAAATGAAGGCCTCGATGAGTGCTACGGCTTTGACAGCTTTCAGCCGTCAACGGATAGATAAATGCCCAAAAAGGACAACCCGAATCTCAATCGGGTCTCGTAAGTTTTTTACCCTTCGTTTTTTCGACACGTGGATTTTTACGGTAAAACAGGATTACCGTTGCTGGCCTTCGATTTACCATCGCTGGAGAGTGGTGCACCATGCTACTGTTCCGTTTCAAATCCATGCACGCATTTCTAAAAGCCGTATGGCAATGTTTCGCCATTTCGGACTGATGTTGCACCTTGCACCGTGGATGTTGCACCCTGTAGATATCGATTATTCGGACGGCCATAACTTCTTGCTCGTTTAGAGTTACAGGAGCCATAACCTGTCAAAACGAAGGCCTCGATGAGTTCTACGGCTTTGATAGCTTTCAGCCTTCAACGGATAGATTAATGCCCAAAAGGGCAACCCGAATCCTAATCGGGTCTCGTAAGTTTTTTACCCTTCGTTTCTTCGACACGTGGATTTTTACGGAAAATCGGGATTACCGTGGCCCGTCTACGACTTCCCATCGCTGGAGAGTGGTGCACCATGGTACTGTTCCGTGTCAAATCCATGCACGCATTTCTAAAAGTCGTACGACATTGTTTCACCATTTCGGACGGATGTTGCACCTTGCACCGTGGATGTTGCACCCTGTAGATATCGATTATTCAAACGGCCATAACTTCTGGCTCGTTTAGAGTTACGGGGGCCATAACCTGTCAAAACGAAGGCCTCGATGAGTTCTTCGGCTGTGACAGCTTTCTGCCGTCAACGGATAGATTAATGCCCAAAAAGGACAACCCGAATCTCAATCGGGTCTCATTAGTTTTTTACCCTTCATTTTTTCGACACGTGCATTTATACGGTAAAACAGGATTACGGTGGCTGGTCTTCGATTTACCATCGCTGGAGAGTGGTGCACCATGGTACTGTTCCATTTCAAATCCATGCACGCATTTCCAAAAGTCGTACGGCACTGTTTCGCCATTTCGGACGGATGTTGCACCTTGCACCGTGGATGTTGCATCCTGTAGATATCGATTATACGGACGACCATAACTTCTGGCTCGTTTAGATTTACGGGAGCCATAACCTGTCAAAACGAAGGCCTCGATGAGTTCTACGGCTTTGACAGCTTTCAGCCGTTAATGGATAGATTAATGCCCAAAAAGGACAACTCGAATCTCAATCGGGTCTAGTAAGTCTTTTACCCTTCGTTTTTTCGACACGTGTATTTTTACGGTAAAACAGGATTACCGTGGCTGGCCTTCGATTTACCATCGCTGGAGAGTGGTGCACCATGGTACTGTTCCGTTTCAAATCCATGCACGCATTTCTAAAAGTCGTACGACACTGTTTCGCCATTTCGGACGGATGTTGCACCTTGCACCGTGGATGTTGCACCCTCTAGATATCGATTATTCGGACGGCCATAACTTCTGGCTCCTTTAGACTTACGGGAGCCATAACACGTCAAAACGAAGGCCTCGATGAGTTCTATGTATTTGACAGCTTTCAGCCGTCAACGGATAGATTAATGCCCAAAAAGGACCACCCGAATCTCAATCGGGTCTCGTAAGTTTTTTGCCCTTCGCTTTTTTGACACGTGGATTTCTACGGTAAAACAGGATTACGGTGGCTGGTCTTATATTTATCATCTCTGGAGAGTGGTGCACCATGGTACTGTTCCATTTCAAATCCATGCACGCATTTCTAAAAGTCGTACGACACTGTTTCGCCATTTCGGACGGATGTTGCACCTTGCACCGTGGATGTTGCACCCAGTAGATATCGATTATTCGGACGGCCATAACTTCTGGATCGTTTAGAGTTACGGGAGCCATAACCTGTCAAAACGAAGGCATCGATGAGTTCTACGGCTTTGACAGCTTTCAGCCATCAACGGATGGATTAATTCCCAAAAAGAACAACCCGAATCTCAATCGGGTCTCGTAAGTTTTTTCCCCTTCGTTTTTTCGACACGTGGATTTTTACGGTAAAACAGGATTACCGTGGCTGGGCTTCGATTTACCATCGCTGGAGAGTGGTGCACCATGGAACTGTTCCGTTTCAAATCCATGCACGCATTTCTCAAAGTCGTACGGCACTGTTTCGCCATTTCGGACGGATGTTGCACCTTGCACCGTGGATGTTGCACCCTGTAGATATAGATTATTCGGACGGCCATAACTTCTGGCTCGTTTAGAGTTACGGGAGCCATAACCAGTCAAAACGAAGGCCTCGATGAGTTCTACGGCTTTGACAGCTTTCAGCCGTCAACAGATAGATTAATGCCCAAAAAGGACAACCCGAATCTCAATCGGGTCTCGTAAGTTTTTACCCTTCGTTTTTTCGACACGTGGAATTTTACGGTAAAACAGGATTACGGTGGCTGGCCTTCGATTTACCATCCTGGACAGTGGTGCACCATAGTACTATTCTGTTTCAAATCCATGCACGCATTTCTAAAAGTCGTACGGCACTGTTTCGCAATTTCAGACAGATGTTGCACCTTGCACCTTGGATGTTGCACCCTGTAGATATCGATTATACGGACGACCATAACTTCTGGCTCGTTTAGAGTTACGGGAACCACAAACTGTCAAAACGAAGGCCTCGATGAGTTCTACGGCTTTGATAGCTTTCAGCCGTCAATGGATAGATTAATGCCCAAAAAAGACAACCCGAATCTCAATCGGGTCTCTTAAGTTTTTTACCCTTCGTTTTTTCGACACGTGGATTTTTACGGTAAAACATGATTACCGTGGCCCGTCTTCGACTTCCCATCGCAGGAGAGTGGTGCACCATGGTACTTTTGCGTTTCAAATCCATGCACGCATTTCTAAAAGTCGTATGGCACTGTTTCGCCATTTCGGACGGATGTTGCACCTTGCACCGTAGATGTTGGCCCCTGTAGATATCGATTATTCGGACGGCCATAACTTCTGGCTCGTTTAGAGTTACGGAAGCCATAACCAGTCAAAACGAAGGCCTCGATGAGTTCTATGGCTGTGACAGCTTTCTGTCGTCAACGGATAAATAAATGCCCAAAAAGGACAACCCGAATCTCAATCGGGTCTCGTAAGTTTTTTACCCTTCATTTTTTCGACACGTGCATTTTTACGGTAAAACAGGATTACGGTGGCTGGTCTTCGATTTACCATCGTTGGAGAGTGGTGCACCATGGTACGGTTCCGTTTCAAATCCATGCATGCATTTCTAAAAGTCGTACGGCACTGTTTCGCCATTTCGGACGGATGTTGCACCTTGCACCGTGGATCTTGCACCCTGTAGATATCGATTATACGGATGACCATTACTTCTGGCTCGTTTAGATTTAGGGGAGCCACAACCTGTCAAAACGAAGGCCTCGATGAGTTCTACGATTTTGACAGCTTTCAGCCGTCAACGGATAGATTAATGCCAAAAAAGGACAACCCGAATCTCAATCGGGTCTCGTAAGTTTTTTACCCTTCGTTTTTCGACACGTGGATTTTTACGGTAAAACAGGATTACCGTGGCTGGCCTTCGATTTACCATCGCTGGAGAGTGGTGCACCATGGTACTGTTCCGTTTCAAATCCATGCACGCATTTCTAAAAGTCGTACGGCACTGTTTCGCCATTTCGGACGGATGTTGCACCTTGCACCGTGGATGTTGCACCCTGTAGATATCGATTATTCGGACGGCCATAACTTCTGGCTCTTTTAGAGTTACGGGAGCCATAACATGTCAAAACGAAGGCCTCGATGAGTTCTACGGCTTTGACAGCTTTCAGCCGTCAACGGATAGATTATTGCCCAAAGAGGACAACCCGAAGCTCAATCGGGTCTCGTAAGTTTTTTACCCTTCGTTTTTTCGACACGTGGATTTCTACGGCAAAACAGGATTACGGTGGCTGGTCTTCGATTTATCGTCGCTGGAGAGTGGTGCACCATGGTACTGTTCCATTTCAAATCCATGCACGCATTTCTTAATGTCGTACGGCACTGATTTGCCATTTCGTACGGATGTTGCACCTTGCACCGTGGATGTTGCACCCTATAGATATCGATTATACGGACGACCGTAACTTTTGGCTCGTTTAGAGTTACAGGAGCCATAACCTGTCAAAATGAAGGCCTTGATGATTTCTACGTCTTTGAGAGCTTTCAGCCGTCAACGGATAGATTAATGCCCAAAAAGGACAACCCGAATCCCAATCGGGTCTCGTAAGTTTTTTACCCTTCGTTTTTTCGACACGTGGATTTTTACGGTAAAACATGATTACCGTGGATGGCCTTCGATTTACCATCGCTGGAGAGTGGTGCACTATGGTACTATTCCATTTCAAATCCATGCACGCCTTTCTAAAAGTCGTACGGCACTGTTTCGCCATTTCGGACGGATGTTGCACCTTGCACCGTGGATGTTGCACCCTGTAGATATCGATTATTCGGACGGCCATAACTTCTGGCTCGTTTAGAGTTACGGGAGCCATAACCTGTCAAAACGAAGGCCTCGATGAGTTCGACGGCTTTGACGGCTTTCAGCCGTCAATGGAAAGATTAATGCCCAAAAAGGACAACCCGAATCTCAATCGGGTCTCGTAAGTTTTTTACCCTTCGTTTTTTCGACACGTGGATTTTTACGATAAAACAGGATTACGGTGGCTGGCCTTCGATTTACCATCCTGGACAGTCGTGCACCATGGTACTGTTCCGTTTCAAATCCATGCACGCATTTCTAAAAGTCGTACGGCACTGTTTCGCAATTTCGGACGGATGTTGCACCTTGCACCGTGGATGTTGCACCCTGTAGATATCGATTATTCGGACGGCCATAACTTATGGCTCGTTTAGAGTTACAGGAGCCATAACCTGTCAAAATGAAGGCCTCGATGAGTTCTACGGCTTTGATAGCTTTCAGCCGTCAACGGATAGATTAATGCCCAAAAAGGACAACCCGAATCTCAATCGGGTCTCGTAAGTTTTTTACCCTTCGTTTTTTCGTCACGTGGATTTTTACGGTAAAACAGGATTACGGTGACTGGCATTCGATTTACCATCCTGGATAGTGGTGCACCACGGTACTGTTATGTTTCAAATCCATGCACACATTTCTAAAAGTCGTAGGGCACTGTTTCGCCATTTCGGACGGATGTTGCACCTTGCACCGTGGATGTTGCACCCTATAGATATCGATTATTCGGACGGCCATAACTTCTGGCTCGTTTAGAGTTACGGGAGCCATAACCTGTCAAAACGAAGGCCTCGATGAGTTCTACGGCTTTGACAGCTTTCAGACGTCAACGAATAGATAAATGCCCAAAAAGGACAACCCGAATCTCAATCGGGTCTCCTAAGTTTTTTACCCTTCGTTTTTTCGACACATGGATTTTTACGGTAAAACAGGATTACGGTGGCCGGCCTTCGATTTACCATCCTGGACAGTGGTGCACCACGGTACTGTTGCGTTTCAAATCCATGCATGCATTTCTAAAAGTCGTAGGGCACTGTTTCGCCATTTCGGACGGATGTTGCACGTTGCACCGTGGATGTTGCACCCTGTAGATATCGACTATTCGGACGGCAATAACTTCTGGGTCGTTTAGAGTTACGGGAGCCATAACCTGTCAAAACGAAGGCCTCGATGAGTTCTACGGCTTTGACAGCTTTCAGCCGTCAACAGATAGATTAATTCCCAAAAAGTACAACCCGAATCTAAATCGGGTCTCGTAAGTTTTTTACCCTTCGTTTTTTCGACACATGGATTTTTACTGTAAAACGGGATTACTGTGGCTGGCCTTCGATTTACCATGGTTGGAGAGTGGTGCATCATGGTACTGTTCCGTATCAAATCCATGCGCGCATTTCTAAAAGTCGTACGACAATGTTTCGCCATTTCTGACGGATGTTGCACCTTGCACCGTGGATGTTGCACCCTGTAGATATCGATTATTCGGACGGCCATAACTTCTGGCTCGTTTAGAGTTACGGGAGCCATAACCTGTCAAAACGAAGGCCTCGATGAGTTTTATGGCTTTGACAGCTTTCAGCCTTCAACGGATAGATTAATGCCCAAAAAGGACAACCCGAATCCCAATCGGGTCTCGTAAGTTTTTTACCCTTCGTTTCTTCGACACGTGGATTTTTACGGTAAAACGGGATTACCGTGGCCCATCTTCGACTTCCCATCGCTGGAGAGTGGTGCACCATGGTACTGTTCCGTTTCAAACCTATGCACGCATTTCTAAAAGTCGTACGACATTGTTTCACCATTTCGGACGGATGTTGCACCTTGCACCGTGGATGTTGCACCCTGTAGATATCGATTATTCAAACGGCCATAACTTCTGGCTCGTTTAGAGTTACGTGAGCCATAACATGTCAAAACAAAGGCCTCGATGAGTTCTACGGCTTTGATAGCTTTCAGCTGTCAACGGATAGATTAATGCCCAAAAAGGACAAACCGAATCTCAATCGGGTCTCTTAAGTTTTTTACCCTTCGTTTTTTCGACACGTGGATTTGTACGTTAAAACAGGATTACGGTGGCTGGTCTTCGATTTATCGTCGCTGTAGAGTGGTGCACCATGGTACTGTTCCGTTTCAAATCCATGCACGCATTTCTTAATGTCGTACGGCACTGTTTCGCCATTTCGGACGGATGTTGCACCTTGCAACGTAGATGTTGCACCCTGTAGATATCGATTATTCGGACGGCCATAACTTCTGGCTCGTTTAGAGTTACGGGAGCCATAACATGTCAAAACGAAGGCCTCAATGAGTTCTACGGATTTGACAGCTTTCAGCCGTCAACGGATAGATTAATGCCCAAAAAGGACAACCCGAATCTCAATCGGGTCTCATAAGTTTTTTACCCTTCGTTTTTTCGACACGTGGATTTCTACGGTAAAACAGGATTACGGTCGCTGGTCTTCGATTTAACATCGTTGGAGAGTGGTGCGCCATGGTACTGTTCCGTTTCAAATCCATGCACGCATTTCTAAAAGTCGTACGGAACTGTTTCGCCATTTCGGACGGATGTTGCACCTTGCACCGTGGATGTTGCACCCCGTAGATATCGATTATTCGGACGGCCATAACTTCTGGCTCGTTTAGATTTACGGGAGCCATAACCTGCCAAAACGAAGGCATCGATGAGTTCTACGGCTTTGACAGCTTTCAGCCGTCAACGGATAGATTAATGCCCAAAAAGGACAACCCGAATCTCAATCGGGTCTCGTAAGTTTTTTCCCCTTCGTTTTTTCGACACGTGGATTTTTACGGTAAAACAGGATTACCGTGGCTGGCCTTCGATTTACCATCGCTGGAGAGTGGTTCACCATGGTGCTCTTCCATTTCAAATCCATGCACGCATTTCTAAAAGTCGTACGGCACTGTTTCGCCATTTCGTACGGATGTTGCACCTTGCACCCTGGATGTTGCACCCTGTAGATATAGATTATTCGGACGGCCATAACTTCTGGCTCGTTTAGAGTTACGGGAGCCATAACCAGTCAACACAAAGGCCTCGATGAGTTCTATGGCTTTGACAGCTTTCAGCCGTCAACGGATAGATTAATGCCCAAAAAGGACAACCTGAATCTCAATCGGCTCTCGTAAGTTTTTTACCCTTCGTTTTTTCGACACGTGGATTTTTACGGTAAAACTGGATTAGCGTGGCTGGCCTTCGATTTACCATCGTTGGAGAGTGGTGCACCATGGTACTGTTCCGTTTCAAATCCATGCACACATTTCTAAAAGTCGTACGGCAATATTTCACCATTTCGGACGGATGTTGCACCTTGCACCGTGGATGTTGCATCCTGTAGATATCGATTATTCGGACGGCCATAACTTCTGGCTCGTTTAGAGTTACAAGAGCCATAACCTGTCAAAACGAAGGCCTCGATGAGTTCTACGGCTTTGACAGCTTTCAGCCTTCAACGGATAGATCAATGCCCAAAAAGGACAACCCGAATCCCAATCGGGTCCCGTAAGTTTTTTACCCTTCGTTTCTTCGACACGTGAATTTTTACGGTAAAACGGGATTACCGTGGCCCGTTTTTGACTTCCCATCGCTGGAGAGTGGTGCACCATGGTACTGTTCCGTTTCAAATCCATGCACGCATTTCTAAAAGTCGTACGACATTGCTTCACCATTTCGGACGGATGTTGCACCTTGCACCGTGGATGTTGCACCCTGTAGATATCGATTATTCAAACGGCCATAACTTCTGGCTCGTTTAGAGTTACGGGAGCCATAACCTGTCAAAACGAAGGCCTCGATGAGTTCTACGGCTTTGATAGCTTTCATCCTTCAACGGATAGATTAATGCCCAAAAAGCACAACCCGAATCTCAATCGGGTCTCTTAAGTTTTTTACCCTTCGTTATTTCGACACGTGGATTTTTACGGTAAAACAGGATTACCGTGGCCCGTCTTCGACTTCCCATCGCTAGAGAGTGGTACCCCATGGTACTGTTGCGTTTCAAATCCATGCACGCATTTCTAAAAGTCGTACGGCACTGTTTCGCCATTTCGTACGGATGTTGCACCTTGCACCGTAGATGTTGCACCCTGTAGATATCGATTATTCGGACGGCCATAACTTCTGGCTCGTTTAGAGTTACAGGATCCATAACCTGTCAAAACGAAGGCCTCGATGAGTTCTACGGCTGTGACAGCTTTCTGCCGTCAATGGATAAATTAATGCCCAAAAAGGACAACCCGAATCTCAATCGGGTCTCGTTAGTTTTTTAGCCTTCGTTTTTTCGACACGTGCATTTTTACGGTAAAACAGGATTACGGTGGTTGGTCTTCGATTTACCATCGCTGGAGAGTGGTGCACCATGGTACTGTTCCGTTTCAAATCCATGCACGCATTTCTAAAAGTCGTAGGGCACTGTTTCGCCATTTCGGACGGATGTTGCACCTTGCACCGTGGATGTTGCACCCCGTAGATATCGATTATTCGGACGGCCATAACTTCTGGCTCGTTTAGATTTACGGGAGCCATAACCTGTCAAAACTTAGGCATCGATGAGTTCTACAGCTTTGACAGCTTTCAGCCATCAACGGATAGATTAATGCCCAAAAAGGACAACCCGAATCTCAATCGGGTCTCGTAAGTTTTTTCCCCTTCGTTTTTTCGACACGTGGATTTTTACGGTAAAACAGGATTACCGTGGCTGGCCTTCGATTTACCATCGCTGGAGAGTGGTTCACCATGGTGCTCTTCCATTTCAAATCCATGCACGCATTTCTAAAAGTCGTACGGCACTGTTTCGCCATTTCGGACGGATGTTGCACCTTGCACCGTGGATGTTGCACCCTGTAGATATAGATTATTCGGACGACCATAACTTCTGGCTCGTTTAGAGTTACGGGAGCCATAACCAGTCAAAACAAAGGCCTCGATGAGTTCTATGGCTTTGACAGCTTTCAGCCGTCAACAGATAGATTAATGCCCGAAAAGGACAACCCGAATCTAAATCGGGTCTCGTAAGTTTTTACCCTTCATTTTTTCGACACGTGGATTTTTACGGTAAAACAGGATTACGGTGGTTGGCCTTCGATTTACCATCCTAGACAGTGGTGCACCATGGTACTGTTCTGTTTCAAATTCATGCACGCATTTCTAAAAGTCGTACGGCACTGTTTCGCAATTTCGGACTGATGTTGCACCTTGCACCGTGGATGTTGCACCCTGTAGATATCGATTATTCAAACGGCTATAACTTCTGGGTCGTTTAGAGTTACGGGAGCCATAACCTGTCAAAACGAAGGCCTCGATGAGTTCTACGGCTTTGACTGCTTTCAGCCGTCAACGGATAGATTAATGCCCAAAAAGGACAACCCGAATCTCAATCGGGTCTCTTAAGTTTTTTACCCTTCGTTTTTTCGACACGTGGATTTTTACGGTAAAACATGATTACCGTGGCCCGTCTTCGACTTCCCATCGCGGGAGAGTGGTGCACCATGGTACTGTTGCGTTTCAAATCCATGCACGCATTTCTAAAAGTCGTATGGCACTGTTTCGCATTTCGAACGGATGTTGCACCTTGCACCGTAGATGTTGCACCCTGTAGATATCGATTATTCGGACGGCCATAACTTCAGGCTCGTTTAGAGTTACGGGAGCCATAACCTGTCAAAACGAAGGCCTCGATGAGTTCTATGGTTGTGACAGCTTTCTGCCGTCAACGGATAAATTAATGCCCAAAAAGGACAACCTGAATCTCAATCGCGTAAGTTTTTTACCCTTCATTTTTTGGACACGTGCATTTTTACGGTAAAACAGGATTACGGTGGCTGGTCTTCGATTTACCATCGCTGGAGAGTGGTGCACCATGGTACTGTTCCGTTTCAAATCCATGCACGCATTTCTAAAAGTCGTACGGCACTGTTTCGCCATTTCGGACGGATGTTGCACCTTGCACCGTGGATGTTGCACCCTGTAGATATCGATTATACGAACGACCATAACTTCTGGCTCGTTTAGATTTACGGGAGCCACAACCTGTCAAAACGAAGGCCTCGATGAGTTCTACGACTTTGACAGCTTTCAGTCATCAACGGATAGATTAATACCAAAAATGGACAACCCGAATCTCAATCGGGTCTCGTAAGTTTTTTACCCTTCGTTTTTTCGACACGTGGATTTTTACGGTAAAACAGGATTACCGTGGCTGGCCTTCGATTTACCATCGCTGGAGAGTGGTGCACCATGGTACTGTTCCGTTTCAAAACCATGCACGCATTTCTAAAAGTCGTACGGCACTGTTTCGCCATTTCGGACGGATGTTGCACCTTGCACCGTGGATGTTGCACCCTGTAGATATCGATTATTCGGACGGCCATAACTTCTGGCTCGTTTAGAGTTACGGGATCCATAACCTGTCAAAACGAAGGCCTCGATGAGTTCTACGGCTGTGACAGCTTTCTGCCGTCAACGGATAGATTAATGCCCAAAAAGGACAACCCGAATCTCAATCGGGTCTCGTTAGTTTTTTACCCTTCGTTTTTTCGACACGTGCATTTTTATGGTAAAACAGGATTACGGTGGCTGGTCTTCGATTTACCATCGCTGGAGAGTGGTGCACCATGGTACTGTTCCGTTTCAAATCCATGCACGCATTTCCAAAGTCGTACGGCACTGTTTCGCCATTTCGGACGGATGTTGCACCTTGCACCGTGGATGTTGCACCCTGTAGATATCGATTATACGGACGACCATAACTTCTGGCTCGTTTAGATTTACGGGAGCCACAACCTGTCAAAACGAAGGCCTCGATGAGTTCTACGACTTTGACAGCTTTCATCCGTCAATGGATAAATTAATGCACAAGAAGGACAACTCGAATCTCAATCGGGTCTCGTAAGTCTTTTACCCTTCGTTTTTTCGACACGTGGATTTTTACGGTAAAACAGGATTACCGTGGCTGACCTTCGATTTACCATCGCTGGAGAGTGGTGCACCGTGGTACTGTTCCGTTTCAAATCCATGCATGCATTTCTAAAAGTCGTACGGCACTGTTTCGCCATTTCCGACGGATGTTGCACCTTGCACCGTGGATGTTGCACCCTGTAGATATAGATTATTCGGACGGCCATAACTTCTGGCTCGTTTAGAGTTACGGGAGCCATAACCAGTCAAAACGAAGGCCTCGATGAGTTCTACGGATTTGACGGCTTTCAGCCGTCAACGGATAGATTAATGCCCGAAAAGGGCAACCCGAATCTAAATCGGGTCTCGTAAGTTTTTACCCTTCATTTTTTCGACACGTGGATTTTTACGGTAAAACAGGATTACGGTGGTTGGCCTTCGATTTACCATCCTGGACAGTGGTGCACCATGGTACTGTTCTGTTTCAAATTCATGCACGCATTTCTAAAAGTCGTACGGCACTGTTTCGCAATTTCGGACAGATGTTGCACCTTGCACCGTGGATGTTGCACCCTGTAGATATCGATTAATCAAACGGCTATAACTTCTGGCTCGTTTAGAGTTACGGGAGCCATAACCTGTCAAAACGAAGGCCTCGATGAGTTCTACGGCTTTGACTGCTTTCAGCCGTCAACGGATAGATTAATGCCCAAAAAGGACAACCCGAATCTCAATCGGGTCTCTTAAGTTTTTTACCCTTCGTTTTTTCGACACGTTGATTTTTACGGTAAAACATGATTACCGTGGCCCGTCTTCGACTTCCCATCGCTGGAGAGTGGTGCACCATGGTACTGTTGCGTTTCAAATCCATGCACGCATTTCTAAAAGTCGTATGGCACTGTTTCGCATTTCGAACGGATGTTGCACCTTGCACCGTAGATGTTGCACCCTGTAGATATCGATTATTCGGACGGCCATAACTTTAGGCTCGTTTAGAGTTACGGGAGCCATAACCTGTCAAAACGAAGGCCTCGATGAGTTCTATGGTTGTGACAGCTTTCTGTCGTTAACGGATAAATTAATGCCCAAAAAGGACAACCTGAATCTCAATCGCGTAAGTTTTTTACCTTTCATTTTTTGGACACGTGCATTTTTACGGTAAAACAGGATTACGGTGGCTGGTCTTCGATTTACCATCGCTGGAGAGTGGTGCACCATGGTACTGTTCCGTTTCAAATCCATGCACGCATTTCTAAAAGTCGTACGGCACTGTTTCGCCATTTCGGACGGATGTTGCACCTTGCACCGTGGATGTTGCACCCTGTAGATATCGATTATTCGGACGGCCATAACTTCTGGCTCGTTTAGAGTTACAAGAGCCATAACCTGTCAAAACGAAGGCCTCGATGAGTTCTACGACTTTGACAGCTTTCAGTCATCAACGGATAGATTAATACCAAAAATGGACAACCCGAATCTCAATCGGGTCTCGTAAGTTTTTTACCCTTCGTTTTTTCGACACGTGGATTTTTACGGTAAAACAGGATTACCGTGGCTGGCCTTCGATTTACCATCGCTGGAGAGTGGTGCACCATGGTACTGTTCCGTTTCAAAACCATGCACGCATTTCTAAAAGTCGTACGACACTGTTTCGCCATTTCGGACGGATGTTGCACCTTGCACCGTGGATGTTGCACCCTGTAGATATCGATTATTCGGACGGCCATAACTTCTGGCTCGTTTAGAGTTACGGGATCCATAACCTGTCAAAACGAAGGCCTCGATGAGTTCTACGGCTGTGACAGCTTTCTGCCATCAACGGATAGATTAATTCCCAAAAAGGACAACCCGAATCTCAATCGGGTCTCGTTAGTTTTTTACCCTTCGTTTTTTCGACACGTGCATTTTTATGGTAAAACAGGATTACGGTGGCTGGTCTTCGATTTACCATCGCTGGAGAGTGGTGCACCATGGTACTGTTCCGTTTCAAATCCATGCACGCATTTCCAAAGTCGTACGGCACTGTTTCGCCATTTCGGACGGATGTTGCACCTTGCACCGTGGATGTTGCACCCTGTAGATATCGATTATACGGACGACCATAACTTCTGGCTCGTTTAGATTTACGGGAGCCACAACCTGTCAAAACGAAGGCCTCGATGAGTTCTACGACTTTGACAGCTTTCAGCCGTCAATGGATAAATTAATGCACAAAAAGGACAACTCGAATCTCAATCGGGTCTCGTAAGTCTTTTACCCTTCGTTTTTTCGACACGTGGATTTTTACGGTAAAACAGGATTACCGTGGCTGACCTTCGATTTACCATTGCTGGAGAGTGGTGCACCGTGGTACTGTTCCGTTTCAAATCCATGCACGCATTTCTAAAAGTCGTACGACACTGTTTCGCCATTTCCGACGGATGTTGCACCTTGCACCGTGGATGTTGCACCCTGTAGATATCGATTATTCGGACGGCCATAACTTCTGGCTCGTTTAGAGTTACGGGAGCCATAACATGTCAAAACGAAGGCCTCGATGAGTTCTACGGATTTGACGGCTTTCAGCCGTCAACGGATAGATTAATGTCCAAAAAGGACAACCCGAAGCTCAATCGGTTCCCGTAAGTTTTTTACCCTTCGTTTTTTCGACACGTGGATTTCTACGGTAAAACAGGATTACGGTGGCTGGTCTTCGATTTATCGTCGCTGGAGAGTGGTGCACCATGGTACTGTTCCGTTCCAAATCCATGTACGCATTTCTTAATGTCGTACGGCACTGTTTCGCCATTTCGGACGGATGTTGCACCTTGCACCGTGGATGTTGCACCCTATAGATATCGATTATACGGACAACCATAACTTCTGGCTCGTTTAGAGTTACAGGAGCCATAACCTGTCAAAATGAAGGCCTCGATGAGTTCTACGGCTTTGACAGCTTTCAGCCATCAACAGATAGATTAATGCCCAAAAAGGACAACCCGAATCCCAATCGGGTCTCGTAAGTTTTTTACCCTTCGTTTTTTCGACACGTGGATTTTTACGGTAAAACAGGATTACCGTGGCTGGCCTTCGATTTACCATCGTTGGAGAGTGGTGCACCATGGTACTGTTCCATTTCAAATCCATGCACGCCTTTCTAAAAGTCGTACGGCACTGTTTCGCCATTTCGGACGGATGTCGCACCTTGCACCGTGGATGTTGCACCCTGTAGATATCGATTATTCGAACGGCCATAACTTCTGGCTCGTTTAGAGCTACGGGAGCCATAACCTGTCAAAACGAAGGCCTCGATGAGTTCTACGGCTTTGACAGCTTTCAGCCGTCAATGGATAGATTAATGCCCAAAAAGGACAACCCAAATCTCAATCGTGTCTCGTTAGTTTTCTACCCTTCGTTTTTTCGACACGTGGATTTTTATGGTAAAACAGGATTACAGTGGCTGGGTTTCGATTTACCATCCTGGACGGTGGTGCACCATGGTACTGTTCCGTTTCAAATCCATGCACGCATTTCTAAAAGTCGTACGGCACTGTTTCGCAATTTCGGACGGTTGTTGCACCTTGCACCGTGGATGTTGCACCCTGTAGATATCGATTATTCGGACGACCATAACTTATGGCTCGTTTAGAGTTACGGGAGCCATAACCTGTCAAAACGAAGACCTCGATGAGTTCTACGGCTTTGATAGCTTTCAGCCTTCAACGGATAGATTAATGCCCAAAAAGGACAACCCGAATCTCAATCGGGTCTCTTAAGTTTTTTACCCTTCGTTATTTCGACACGTGGATTTTTACGGTAAAACAGGATTACCGTGGCCCGTCTTCGACTTCCCATCGCTGGAGAGTGGTACCCCATGTACTGTTGCGTTTCAAATCCATGCACGCATTTCTAAAAGTCGTACGGCACTGTTTCGCCATTTCGTACGGATGTTGCACCTTGCACCGTAGATGTTGCACCCTGTAGATATCGATTATTCGGACGGCCATAACTTCTGGCTCATTTAGAGTTACGGGATCCATAACCTGTCAAAACGAAGGCCTCGATGAGTTCTACGGCTGTGACAGCTTTCTGCCGTCAATGGATAGATTAATGCCCAAAAAGGACAACCCGAATCTCAATCGGGTCTCGTTAGTTTTTTACCCTTCGTTTTTTCGACACGTGCATTTTTACGGTAAAACAGGATTACGGTGGCTGGTCTTCGACTTACCATCGCTGAAGAGTGGTGCACCATGGTACTGTTCCGTTTCAAATCCATGCACGCATTTCTAAAAGTAGTACGGCACTGTTTCGCCATTTCGGACGGATGTTGCACCTTGCACCGTGGATGTTGCACCCCGTAGATATCGATTATTCGGACGGCCATAACTTCTGGCTCGTTTAGATTTACGGGAGCCATAACCTGTCAAAACGAAGGCATCGATGAGTTCTACGGCTTTGACAGCTTTCAGCCGTCAACGGATAGATTAATGCCCAAAAAGGACAACCCGAATCTCAATCGGGTCTCGTAAGTTTTTTCCCCTTCGTTTTTTCGACACGTGGATTTTTACGGTAAAACAGGATTACCGTGGCTGGCCTTCGATTTACCATCGCTGGAGAGTGGTTCACCATGGTGCTCTTCCATTTCAAATCCATGCACGCATTTCGAAAAGTCGTACGGCACTGTTTCGCCATTTCGGACGGATGTTGCACCTTGCACCGTGGATGTTGCACCCTGTAGATATAGATTATTCGGACGGCCATAACTTCTGGCTCGTTTAGAGTTACGGGAGCCATAACCAGTCAAAACAAAGGCCTCGATGAGTTCTATGGCTTTGACAGCTTTCAGCCGTCAACAGATAGATTAATGCCCAAAAAGGACAACCCGAATCTAAATCGGGTCTCGTAAGTTTTTACCCTTCATTTTTTCGACACGTGGATTTTTACGGTAAAACAGGATTACGGTGGTTGGCCTTCGATTTACCATCCTGGACAGTGGTGCACCATGGTACTGTTCTGTTTCAAATTCATGCACGCATTTCTAAAAGTCGTACGGCACTGTTTCGCAATTTCGGACAGATGTTGCACCTTGCACCGTGGATGTTGCACCCTGTAGATATCGATTATTCAAACGGCTATAACTTCTGGCTCGTTTAGAGTTACGGGAGCCATAACCTGTCAAAACAAAGGCCTCGATGAGTTCTACGGCTTTGACTGCTTTCAGCCGTCAACGGATAGATTAATGCCCAAAAAGGACAACCCGAATCTCAATCGGGTCTCTTAAGTTTTTTACCCTTCGTTTTTTCGACACGTGGATTTTTACGGTAAAACATGATTACCGTGGCCCGTCTTCGACTTGCCATCGCTGGAGAGTGGTGCACCATGGTACTGTTGCATTTCAAATCCATGCACGCATTTCTAAAAGTCGTATGGCACCGTTTCGCATTTCGAACGGATGTTGCACCTTGCACCGTAGATGTTGCACCCTGTAGATATCGATTATTCGGACGGCCATAACTTCGGGCTCGTTTAGAGTTACGGGAGCCATAACCTGTCAAAACGAAGGCCTCGATGAGTTCTATGGTTGTGACAGCTTTCTGCCGTCAACGGATAAATTAATGCCCAAAAAGGACAACCTGAATCTCAATCGCGTAAGTTTTTTACCCTTCATTTTTTGGACACGTGCATTTTTACGGTAAAACAGGATTACGGTGGCTGGTCTTCGATTTACCATCGCTGGAGAGTGGTGCACCATGGTACTGTTCCGTTTCAAATCCATGCACGCATTTCTAAAAATCGTACGGCACTGTTTCGCCATTTCGGACGGATGTTGCACCTTGCACCGTGGATGTTGCACCCTGTAGATATCGATTATACGAACGACCATAACTTCTGGCTCGTTTAGATTTACGGGAGCCACAACCTGTCAAAACGAAGGCCTCGATGAGTTCTACGACTTCGACAGCTTTCAGTCATCAACGGATAGATTAATACCAAAAATGGACAACCCGAATCTCAATCGGGTCTCGTAAGTTTTTTACCCTTCGTTTTTTCGACACGTGAATTTTTACGGTAAAACAGGATTACCGTGGCTGGCCTTCGATTTACCATCGCTGGAGAGTGGTGCACCATGGTACTGTTCCGTTTCAAATCCATGCACGCATTTCTAAAAGTCGTACGGCACTGTTTCGCCATTTCGGACGGATGTTGCACCTTGCACCGTGGATGTTGCACCCTGTAGATATCGATTATTCGAACGGCCATAACTTCTGGCTCGTTTAGAGTTACGGGATCCATAACCTGTCAAAACGAAGGCCTCGATGAGTTCTACGGCTGTGACAGCTTTCTGCCGTCAACGGATAGATTAGTGCCCAAAAAGGACAACCCGAATCTCAATCGGGTCTCGTTAGTTTTTTACCCTTCGTTTTTTCGACACGTGCATTTTTACGGTAAAACAGGATTACGGTGGCTGGTCTTCGATTTACCATCGCTGGAGAGTGGTGCACCATGGTACTGTTCCGTTTCAAATCCATGCACGCATTTCCAAAGTCGTACGGCACTGTTTCGCTATTTCGGACGGATGTTGCACCTTGCACCGTGGATGTTGCGCCCTGTAGATATCGATTATACGAACGACCATAACTTCTGGCTCGTTTAGATTTACGGGAGCCACAACCTGTCAAAACGAAGGCCTCGATGAGTTCTACGACTTCGACAGCTTTCAGTCATCAACGGATAGATTAATACCAAAAATGGACAACCCGAATCTCAATCGGGTCTCGTAAGTTTTTTACCCTTCGTTTTTTCGACACGTGGATTTTTACGGTAAAACAGGATTACCGTGGCTGGCCTTCGATTTACCATCGCTGGAGAGTGGTGCACCATGGTACTGTTCCGTTTCAAATCCATGCACGCATTTCTAAAAGTCGTACGGCACTGTTTCGCCATTTCGGACGGATGTTGCACCTTGCACCGTGGATGTTGCACCCTGTAGATATCGATTATTCGGACGGCCATAACTTCTGGCTCGTTTAGAGTTACGGGATCCATAACCTGTCAAAACGAAGGCCTCGATGAGTTCTACGGCTGTGACAGCTTTCTGCCGTCACGGATAGATTAATGCCCAAAAAGGACAACCCGAATCTCAATCGGGTCTCGTTAGTTTTTTACCCTTCGTTTTTTCGACACGTGCATTTTTACGGTAAAACAGGATTACGGTGGCTGGTCTTCGATTTACCATCGTTGGAGAGTGGTACACCATGGTACTGTTCCGTTTCGAATCCATGCACGCATTTCCAAAGTCGTACGGCACTGTTTCGCCATTTCGGACGGATGTTGCACCTTGCACCGTGGATGTTGCACCCCGTAGATATCGATTATTCGGACGGCCATAACTTCTGGCTCGTTTAGATTTACGGGAGCCACAACCTGTCAAAACGAAGGCCTCGACGAGTTCTACGACTTTGACAGCTTTCAGCCGTCAACGGATAAATTAATGCACAAAAAGGACAACTCGAATCTCAATCGGGTCTCGTAAGTCTTTTACCCTTCGTTTTTTCGACACGTGGATTTTTACGGTAAAACAGGATTACCGTGGCTGGCCTTCGATTTACCATCGCTGGAGAGTGGTGCACCGTGGTACTGTTCCGTTTCAAATCCATGCACGCATTTCTAAAAGACGTACGGCACTGTTTCGCCATTTCCGACGGATGTTGCACCTTGCACCGTGGATGTTGCACCCTGTAGATATCGATTATTCGGACGGCCATAACTTCTGGCTCGTTTAGAGTTACGGGAGCCATAACATGTCAAAACGAAGGCCTCGATGAGTTCTACGGATTTGACGGCTTTCAGCCGTCAACGGATAGATTAATGCCCAAAAAGGACAACCCGAAGCTCAATCGGGTCCCGTAAGTTTTTTACCCTTCGTTTTTTCGACACGTGGATTTCTACGGTAAAACAGGATTACGGTGGCTGGTCTTCGATTTATCGTCGCTGGAGAGTGGTGCACCATGGTACTGTTCCGTTCCAAATCCATGTACGCATTTCTTAATGTCGTACGGCACTGTTTCGCCATTTCGGACGGATGTTGCACCTTGCACCGTGGATGTTGCACCCTATAGATATCGATTATACGGACAACCATAACTTCTGGCTCGTTTAGAGTTACAGGAGCCATAACCTGTCAAAATGAAGGCCTCGATGAGTTCTACGGCTTTGACAGCTTTCAGCCGTCAACAGATAGATTAATGCCCAAAAAGAACAACCCGAATCCCAATCGGGTCTCGTAAGTTTTTTAACCTTCGTTTTTTCGACACGTGGATTTTTACGGTAAAACAGGATTACCGTGGCTGGCCTTCGATTTACCATCGCTGGAGAGTGGTGCACCATGGTACTATTCCATTTCAAATCCATGCACGCCTTTCTAAAAGTCGTACGACACTGTTTCGCCATTTCGGACGGATGTTGCACCTTGCACCGTGGATGTTGCACCCTGTAGATATCGATTATTCGGACGGCCATAACTTCTGGCTCGTTTAGAGTTACGGGAGCCATAACCTGTCAAAACGAAGGCCTCGATGAGTTCTACGGCTTTGACAGCTTTCAGCCGTCAATGGATAGATTAATGCCCAAAAAGGACAACCCAAATCTCAATCGTGTCTCGTTAGTTTTTTACAATTCATTTTTTCGACACGTGGATTTTTATGGTAAAACA
This sequence comes from Allium cepa, assembly GCA_030765085.1. NCBI lineage: Eukaryota > Viridiplantae > Streptophyta > Magnoliopsida > Asparagales > Amaryllidaceae > Allium > Allium cepa. Next base: position 31,997,275 of record CM060934.1, on the reverse strand, counting down.
GGATTACAGTGGCTGGCTTTCGATTTACCATCCTGGACGGTGGTGCACCATGGTACTGTTCCGTTTCAAATCCATGCACGCATTTCTAAAAGTCGTACGGCACTGTTTCGCAATTTCGGACGGTTGTTGCACCTTGCACCGTGGATGTTGCACCCTGTAGATATCGATTATTCGGACGACCATAACTTATGGCTCGTTTAGAGTTACGGGAGCCATAACCTGTTAAAATGAAGGCCTCGATGAGTTCTACAGCTTTGACAGCTTTCAGCCGTCAACGGATAGATAAATGCCCAAAAAGGACAACCCGAATCTCAATCGGGTCTCGTAAGTTTTTTACCCTTCGTTTTTTCGACACGTGGATTTTTACGGTAAAACGGGATTACGGTGGCTGGCCTTCGATTTACCATCCTGGACAGTGGTGCACCACGGTACTGTTCCGTTTCAAATCCATGCACGCATTTCTAAAAGTCGTAGGGCACTGTTTCGCCATTTCGGACGGATGTTACACCTTGCACCGTGGATGTTGCACCCTGTAGATATCGATTATTCGGACGGCCATAACTTCTGGCTCGTTTAGAGTTACGGGAGCCATAATCTGTCAAAACGAAGGCCTCGATGAGTTCTACGGATTTGACAGCTTTCAGCCATCAACGGATAGATTAATGCCCAAAAAGGACAACCCGAATCTCAATCGGGTCTCGTAAGTTTTTGACCCTACGTTTTTTCGACACGTGGATTTTTACTGTAAAACGGGATTACCGTGGCCCATCTTCGACTTTCCATCGATGGAGAGCGGTGCACCATGGTACTGTTTCGTTTCAAAACCATGCACGCATTTCTAAAATTCGTACGACACTGTTTCGCAATTTCGGACGGATGTTGCAACTTGCACCGTGGATGTTGCACCCTGTAGATATCGATTATTCGAAAGGCCATAACTTCTGGCTCGTTTAGAATTACGCGAGCCATTACCTGTCAAAACGAAGGCCTCGATGAGTTATACGGCTTTGACAACTTTCAGCCGTCAACGGATAGATTAATGCCCAAAAAGGACAACCCGAATATCAATCGGGTCTCGTAAGTTTTTTACCCTTCGTTTTTTCGACACGTGGATTTTTACTGTAAAACGGGATTACCGTGGCCCATCTTCGACTTCCAATCGCTGGAGAGCGGTGCACCATGGTACTGTTCCGTTTCAAATCCATGCACGCATTTCTAAAATTCGTACGACACTGTTTCACCATTTCGGACGGATGTTGCACCTTGCACCGTGGATGTTGCACCCTGTAGATATCGATTATTCGGACGGCCATAACTTCTGGCTCGTTTAGAGTTACGGGAGCCATAACCTGTCAAAACGAAGGCCTCGATAAGTTCTATGGCTTTGACAGCTTTCACCCATCAACGGGCAGATTAATGCCCAAAAAGGACAACCCGAATCTCAATCGGGTCTCGTAAGTTTTTTACCCTTCGTTTTTTCGACACGTGCAATTTTACGGTAAAACAGGATTACGTTGGCTGGTCTTCGATTTACCATCGCTGGAGAGTGGTGCACCATGGTACTGTTCCGTTTCAAATCCATGCACGCATTTCTAAAAGTCGTACGGCACTGTTTCGCCATTTCGGACGGACGTTGCACCTTGCACCGTGGATGTTGCACCATGTAGATATCGATTATACGGACGACCATAACTTCTGCCTCGTTTAGAGTTACGGGATCCACAACCTGTCAAAATGAAGGCCTCCATGAGTTCTACGGCTTTGACAGCTTTCTGCCGTCAACAGATAGATTAATGCCCAAAAAGGACAACCCGAATCTCAATCGGGTCTCGCAAGTCTTTTACCCTTCGTTTTTTCGACACGTGGATTTTTACGGTAAAACAGGATTACCGTGGCTGGCCTTTGATTTACCATCGCTGGAGAGTGGTGCACCATGGTACTGTTCCGTTTCAAATCCATGCACGCATTTCTAAAAGTCGTACGGCACTGTTTCGCCATTTCGGACGGATGTTGCACCTTGCACCGTGGATGTTGCACCCTGTAGATATCGATTATTCGGACGGCCATAACTTCTGGCTCGTTTAGAGTTACAGGATCCATAACCTGTCAAAACGAAGGCCTCGATGAGTTCTACGGCTTTGACAGCTTTCGGCCTTCAACGGATAGATCAATGCCCAAAAAGGACAACCCGAATCCCAATCGGGTCCCGTAAGTTTTTTACCCTTCGTTTCTTCGACACGTGAATTTTTACGGTAAAACGGGATTACCGTGGCCCGTTTTCGACTTCCCATCGCTGGAGAGTGGTGCACCATGGTACTGTTCCGTTTCAAATCCATGCACGCATTTCTAAAAGTCGTACGACATTGTTTCACCATTTCGGACGGATGTTGCACCTTGCACCGTGGATGTTGCACCCTGTAGATATCGATTATTCAAATGGCCATAACTTCTGGCTCGTTTAGAGTTACGAGAGCCATAACCTGTCAAAACGAAGGCCTCGATGAGTTCTACGGCTTTGATAGCTTTCAGCCGTCAACGGATAGATTAATGGCCAAAAAGGACAACCCGAATCTCAATCGGGTCTCTTAAGTTTTTTACCCTTCGTTATTTCGACACGTGGATTTTTACGGTAAAACAGGATTACCGTGGCCCGTCTTCGACTTCCCATCGCTGGAGAGTGGTACCCCATGGTACTGTTGCGTTTCAAATCCATGCACGCATTTCTAAAAGTCGTACGTTACTGTTTCGCCATTTCGTACGGATGTTGCACCTTGCACCGTAGATGTTGCACCCTGTAGATATCGATTATTCGGACGGCCATAACTTCTGGCTCGTTTAGAGTTACGGGATGCATAACCTGTCAAAACGAAGGCCTCGATGAGTTCTACGGCTGTGACAGCTTTCTACCGCCAACGGATAGATTAATGCCCAAAAAGGACAACCCGAATCTCAATCGGGTCTCGTTAGTTTTTTACCCTTCGTTTTTTCGACACGTGCATTTTTACGGTAAAACAGGATTACGGTGGCTGGTCTTCGATTTACCATCGCTGGAGAGTGGTGCACCATGGTACTGTTCCGTTTCAAATCCATGCACGCATTTCCAAAGTCGTACTGCACTGTTTCGCCATTTCGGACGGATGTTGCACCTTGCACCGTGGATGTTGCACCCTGTAGATATCGATTATACGTACGACCATAACTTCTGGCTCGTTTAGGTTTACGGGAGCCACAACCTGTCAAAACGAAGGCCTCGATGAGTTCTACGACTTTGACAGCTTTCAGCCGTCAACGGATAAATTAATGCCCAAAAAGGACAACCCGAATCTCAATCGGGTCTCGCAAGTCTTTTACCCTTCGTTTTTTCGACACGTGGATTTTTACGGTAAAACAGGATTACCGTGGCTGGCCTTTGATTTACCATCGCTGGAGAGTGGTGCACAATGGTACTGTTCCGTTTCAAATCCATGCACGCATTTCTAAAAGTCGTACGGCACTGTTTCGCCATTTCCGACAGATGTTGCACCTTGCACCGTGGATGTTGCACCCTGTAGATATCGATTATTCGGACGGCCATAACTTCTGGCTCGTTTAGAGTTACGGGAGCCATAACATGTCAAAACGAAGGCCTCGATGAAGTTCTACGGATTTGACGGCTTTCAGCCGTCAACGGATAGATTAATGCCCAAAAAGGACAACCCGAATCTCAATCGGGTCTCGTAAGTTTTTTAACCTTCGTTTTTTCGACACGTGGATTTCTACGGTAAAACAAGATTACAGTAGCTGGTCTTCGATTTATCATCGCTGGAGAGTGGTGCACCATGGTACTATCCCGTTTCAAATCCATGCACGCATTTCTAAAAGTCGTACGGTAATGTTTCGCCATTTCGGACGGATGTTGCACCTTGCACCGTGGATGTTGCACCCTGTAGATATCGATTATTCGGACGGCCATAACTTCTGGCTCGTTTAGAGTTACGGGAGCCATAACCTGTCAGAACGAAGGCATCGTTGAGTTCTACGGCTTTGACAGCTTTCAGCCGTCAACGGATAGTTTAATGCCCAAAAAGGACAACCCGAATCTCAATCGGGTCTCGTATGTTTTTTCCCCTTCGTTTTTTCGACACGTGGATTTTTACGGTAAAACAGGATTACCGTGGCTGGCCTTCGATTTACCATCGCTGGAGAGTGGTTCACCATGGTACTGTTCCATTTCAAATCCATGCATGCATTTCTAAAAGTCGTACGGCACTGTTTCGCCATTTCGGACGGATGTTGCACCTTGTGTTGAGTCACAAGTTTTATGAAGGTTTTGATTTCTGACAAATAATAAAGGCGATCGACAAAACAAAGACATCATGGCTACATATGGTACTCTAGATTATAGGTTGATTATTTGATATTGTATTAGTGATAAACTTGTTAAAATCTATCCTCAAATAATCATGCATTTCAATATAATCAATATATATACATTTGAAATTGCATTGCACATTCACTATGCAAATTATCAGAGACCGGTAGTAAAAAAGGCGGTCGACCGTTTCTGCATAATATGCACAATGAACGTGCAAACATGCACATAACGTATATATATTTGAATTCCTGTCTACTGGTCACTTTTTAACCTGTCGACCGTTTTTAAACAGAAAGCAATTTTTCCAAAAGACACTTCTCTTCTCCAAAGGTTGCATCTCTTACCTTTCACCAAAGATCATATCTCTTAATGGCAACTACTCACAAAGAGTTACAACCATTCTTATCTATATAAACTCATCTAATTCGTTGATTAAAAGAACATGATTTTATATGCTTTTACTCTAATCATCGATCTTACTTTATATATACTCCTGCATTCTAAAAGCTCTCGATTATTTATTGAATCATTGAAACTATTTCATATCCTTTGATTCAATAAGTAATATACTTTCCTTAATCTTTTCAAAACATCATTTCGCATACTTTGAGGATAAGATTATAGGAAGGGTGTACTGCTAGTGACAAATCCGTGTTTTCAAGAACACAAGTTGTCAACAACAATTGTATTTGTTCTTTTGTTGAAGTCCTCTGTGTTGTAAGAGGCAAGTGTTGAAGTCCTCAGTGTATTAGAGGCGTGAAATCCCGTTCGGTTGCTCGGGTGTTGTAAACCTGTTCCTCCGGGTGAAGCGAGGTTGTTAATAGTGAAAATCCAGATAGAAGTCTGGGACTGGACGTAGGACGGTGCTCCGAACCAGTATAAAAATCTCTGGTGTGATTTTTCTATTTTTTATTTACTATGCTATTATCATCTATTTTCGCATTTATATTGTAGTCCATATTACACGATCCGTGTGTACTATATTAGCACATATAATTGTATACACACCGCACTTTCATTTGGTATCAGAGCACGGTCATCATATAACCGTAACACAGTTATTTCATATATTATAGTAATATGGCGAATAACGTAAGTACTAGCACTCAAAACACCACTTACACGGAGGGTCAATCGACACAAAGACCTCCATTTTTCAATGGTCTTAACTATAGTTATTGGGCAACACGTATGTCATTCTTTATGCAATCAAATAGCTATGATGCTTGGAATGCCACTCAAAGAGAAATAGTGAATCCAACAACTGATTATTCAGAATGGACTACAGCTGAGAAAACGGCAGCAGCCGTAAATGCAAGAGCAATAAATATGTTATTCTGTGCATTAGACCAAAATGAATATAACCGTGTTAGTATTTGCACTACTGCATATCAAATTTGGCAAACACTAAAAATCACTCATGAAGGTACCAACAAGGTTAAACAAGCCAAAATAGCCATGCTGAAAAGTCAATTTCAAAATTTCAAAATGAAACCAAATGAGACAATAAATGACATGTATTCACGGTTTCAAACTATTCACCATGCACTTATTGGCTTAGGACAAAAGTATTCTGATTTCGATGTTCTTTCAACAGTCCTACATTCTCTGACTAGTGAATGGGAAGGAAAAGTATTAGCAATTGAAGAAGCTAATGACCTTTCCGTCATGAAGTCAGATGAATTGATAGGAAATTTAATGTCCTATGAAGCAAATTTGCAGGCTAGAAAAGAACAGAAAGAAGAAAAGAAAATGTAGCATTTCATGTTGAGAAAGATGAAAATGAATCAGATTCTGAAGACGAAGATTTGGCATTCATTGCAAAAGGATTCAAAAAATTCCTAATATATCGAAAAGCCAGTCGTTACAATAAAAGGAAACATGGATCAAACAAACCATCTTCATCTACTATAGAATGTTTCAACTGCCACAAAAAGGGACACATGCAGAAGGATTGTCCAGAACAAAAGAAGAAGTCAGAAAATGACAAATTCAAATATAAGAAGGACAAATCTAAGAAACGAGCTTTCTCAGTAACATGGGATGATTCAGAGTCATCTTCATCAGAAAGTGAAAGTGATTCAGAGAATGAACAAGCTAATGTTTGTTTTATGGCAACAGAAGATGAGGTACAAATTCCTACATTTGATGAATTACTTGATATTAATGCTGAATTGATAGTCAAATATAAAGACATAAAACGTCAATTAAAAGTAGTCAAAGCAGATTTAAGTAGAGCAGAGTTTGAACGAGATATGTTAAAAGATGAGAAGAAAATATTAGAAGAGGAACTTGAAAATATTCAAGAATCATCATCTAATGTTGACTCTCAAAATATCTCTTTTGAGTCAAGAAATAGAAGCTCAAAAAGAGAAAAATAATGCTCTCACTACTGAAAATCATGAGCTTAAAGCAAAAGTCAAAATTCTAGACCTAGAAAAAGCTAGCTTACAAACAAAGTTTGATGACATTACTCAAAATGTTTCTAACTTTAACAAAGGTCGAGAAAATTTGACAAAAATCATTGAAAGTTCACAATCTATTTCAGACAAACAAGGATTGGGATATAACAAACAAGAAACCAAGAAACATCTTGGAAATAAAAGGAAGAAGAAAGTACAAAAAAACTGAAGCTAAGAAAAATCTTAGTTTATTATATTCCAAACCAAAACCAGTTGTGAAATTTCAAAAGAAAAATGTCAAGACTATCAAAATATGGGTTCCTAAAACAAATAACAATTTAATTAGGAACAAATACATTCAGCAATTCATGAATACTGTGCATTTTAATAAAAATTATATATATAAAGGGGATACCGGACCCATATGGGTTTGGACTCCTGAGACCTAACTCTTAGGACCCTATAAAAAGTGGGTACCATGGACTTAATTCTATTTTTTGCAGGTCCCACTTAAGAAAAGAGGAAAGTGGATTTTGGACAGTGGTTGCTCAAAGCACATGACGGGAGACAAGAGTTTATTAACAAATATTACATATTCAGATGGTGGCTCCGTCACTTTTGGAGACAATTCAAAAGGCTATATCATCGGCAAAGGCGATGTGAGCAATTGCGGTACATCTAACTTACCTCTTATTACTAATGTCATGCTAGTTAGAAATTTAAAACACAATTTGCTTAGTATTAGTCAGTTATGTGACAAGGGATTTATAATTTCATTTTCAAATAATAAGTGTAGTATTTTAGATAAAGACCATAATTTGGTTTTCGAAGGTTATAGAGACAGAAATATATATATTCTGAATATGAATATTAATCATAATTCAGATATGTGTCTTGTGGCTAATGACAATGATCCATGGCTATGGCACAAACGCTTCTGTCATATAAACTTCAGAACTATTGACAAGCTAGCCAAAAACAATCTAGTTAGAGGACTACCCAAAATGAGTTTTAAAGTTAACAACATTTGTGATGCATGTCAATTAGGAAAATTGACCAAATCATCTTTTAAATCCAAGAAAGTCATATCAACATTACAACCACTTGAGTTACTACACATGGATTTATTTGGACCTACTAGGGTTCAATCAATAAATCACAGTCAATATGTGCTTGTAATTGTTGATGATTTCTCTCGTTATACATGGACAATTTTCTTAAAAAATAAAAGTGACACTTTCGATCATTTCAAATCTTTCGTCAAAAGAATTCAAAAATCAAAAGGGATTAAATTTAAAAATATAAGAAGTGATCATGGCGGAGAGTTTGAAAATAATGAATTTGAACATTTTTGTACAAAGAAAGGTCTATATCATAATTTTTCGTTTCCCAGAACTCCACAACAGAACGGAGTTGTAGAACGGAAGAACCGAACTTTACAAGAATGTGCAAGAACATTATTGAATGGAACCACCTTACCAAAACATTTTTGGGCAGAAGCTGTGGCAACTGCCTGTTATGTTTTAAATCGTGTATCCATAAGACCTCTTACCAAGAATACTGTGACGACCCGCCTTTCTCAACTCCAGAAAGACGTTTCATCATTAAGAAAGAAAGGGATAGAAATAGAAAAGAATAGAAAGAAAGAACAACAACATCAGAATCTCACAGCGGAATGGAACAAAATATAATACATCACATATCTATTACATAGTTATACATACATCAGAGTCATACAATATCACATAACAGGACTGTTATATACATACATGTCCATACATATATCCAAAATACAGCATCACTAACTACACAGCGGAACTACATATATGGATACATACGTCTGTCTTCTCTCCAAAATAGCTCCTCCAGAAAAGCAACACTTCTAGATACCTATCACTTGGCTACTCATAAAAATTTGAGTACCCAAGAGTTTATGAAAACACAAAATATAAACTCCGGGTCAGACATGGGTCTGGTATGAGTAAACAGGTTAAAATTGTTTAACTTTGAAAATCATTTGAAAATAAAGGTATCACGTAAGACTCCCCACAAATAAATACGGGTAAGTTTTTACCTTACGCTAACCAAAACATTTGATAGGAAATTCTGTGATATTATAATAGTGTCTAGGGTTTTCAAGTAAAATACAGAAATAGCTGAAATGCTTACATCTCACATTTCAACATAGTTGGGCAACACAAGGCCGGAACAATTCCTTACTGAACAGTCCCGAACAAGATAACCCCGCAGTTGTGGCCAACAACTGCCCACTAAGCCGAAATAAAAAGGGACATCTAGACAGGGGAAAATCTTGTCCTGCTTGGGCATGACCCACCTAACCTTGCTGCATCTCCCCTGTTTTAGCCATTCCCGGTTGATGAGGCTTGAGGCTACGATTACCTTTATTGCACATATCTTAGAATGCTCATCGTCCGCCTGACGATGTGTTGTAAGCATTCAATCCATACAAGTTCGTTCCGGGTTCGAACGAAACCGAAGGTATTATCTCGTTACACTCAGTTTGGAATCACCCTCAGAGTTAACGACGATAACCCTTGCATTCTGAAACACCATCTCGATCACCATTTGATAAGTCACGACCTATCGTTTAATTTGGATCGATGTGGTTTTCGGGGAATCAAATTTGATTCTTCCGATCCCGGTCTCATCGGATCCAAATGCTATTTTAAGGGCCAAGTTGTCTAGTTAACTTAACAGTTCAATTAAATATCAGTATTCACAGAACAGATATAACAGATAAACCATATATAGTTTTTACAGACATATCCAGAATATATCATAACATATCACAGAATAATCTTTAACATATATCAAAGTTAATCAAACAGAATCATCAATGCATACCAAACAAATCTGGATTTACTTTGCTTAATTATTTGCTTAAGAATAAACTATTTTATTCTGTTTAATTTAATTACTGATAAATTTACTGATTAATGATCAATTATCGATTCTTAATTATTAATTAATAACTTTAATTATTAATTAGTAAAAGTTAATTACTTATTTGATTTTCTAATCATTTAGTATCAATTTATTTATCATTTAATCCAAATTAACCACATAAGTTAACTATCATTTATTTATCGATTGACTTTAAGAGATTAATTAAGATTCTTAAGATTTTAAAATTGATTTAAAACACAAATCAATTTCTAAGTACAAAATAAATTAAAGTTATTAAATTGATTACATTTCGTCAATTTACCTTTACAACTCTGGTTTTAATAAAACTTAAATCAAATATTAGCTTAAACTAACTAAACAATTATTTTCTTAATAAATGTTGAACTTTATAAATCAAAATACTTAACAGTATTAAGGCAATACTACACGATCTGGGCCGAGCACGCATCGTTTTACTCGAAGTCTTTCCCACTCTTTTCTCGAGTCACTTCCGTGCATTTCCCTCTCTCTCACTCTTTCTCTTCTTCTCCCCAGTTCTTCTTCCCCCTTTTTTTTTTAGTTAAGTTATAAATTTAGCTGCAGTAACTACTCTCGTACGCTACTCAAAGGAACACAAAACTTCACTCGAAGCATTCCTCACAAAAGTCTCGAGCAACCCACACGTTAACCCAGAACCCAAAGAAAAACAACACGACAAAGATCACCGAACCCCACTTCGCCACCGTGCACGTGCACGGTGGTCTCCCTTGCCTGCGGCGACTTGCGTCCATCCCCACAAACCCCAAAACACCCACTTAAGTGAATACGAAACCCAAAATCCAATTACAAGTCGAAATGAAGAATTCGACCTGTAGCTCCAAAAACAACATCAGCTATGTCACTGTCAAAGCCGACCGCGTGGCCACCACACATCACCAGAGGTGATGAAAATTCGACAATATGTCGCCTACACCTCCACCTAACTCCTCCAAGCGTCGCGGCCAACTTGATTTCATATTGGAGCCGAGATCAAATTTTTACAGAGCTTTGAAAAAAAATGGGTTTAAACCCTATTCATGATTCGAACTCAAAATATATGAATTCGAAAAATAACTTACTATTTTTCTGGTGTTAACACTTCTTTAATCTTGCTTCATTTCAAATTTCAAGAATTAAAGATTACTCTATCTTCCCAAATTTACAAAAAACCATATTTGTTTCATTCCAAAACTGCTCATATTACTTTTGCATAAAAATCATACTTTTTATGTTAAAAATCATAATTTCTGGTATGGAATCATACTATATTATTGAAATGTCAAATTTAAACATTTGAGTTTTTCACTTGATTTCTTGTTACCTGTAGAATGAAAACAGTATGTACATCATACTGTCTAACTTCAAAATGTTTACAGTCTTTGTGTCCATATAAACAAACTTAAATTCCCACCATACAAAATTTAAATGGTTTTATGAGTAAGATTTGTAAATTTATTTGCTTTATTTTGTAAAAGCTTGAAGCATTGATCAAGTTCAGCTGTAGAAGTTTCAGGTTAAATCAACATACACAGGTCAGACAGTTAAAATATATATAGCACATATCATAAACAAATATATATAAACTTAAAGTTGAAATTTATTAGTTTACTCACCTTAATCCAAATTAAACAGAGCTCTTCAGTACCCAGATAAACATAAACTTGTTAACTTGCTTCCCAAACTTCCAACTTGTTTGTATTTTGCTCAGGTTGATAATTTACAGTTTTCTTCTTTTAGTTTAAGTTTGTTTGCAAAGCCAAAAGAGGTTTCTCAGATTTACGTTATAAATTTTAGGTTCGTATATATACAAACTGATGATGTATAAGTAGATTTATAAAGAAGCTTAACACAGGTTGTAACTGGACAGCTCATATTTGCATTGTCATTTCCTTTTAATTGGCTGAGTAAAATTTTCTGCAGTAGGAGATTATGACAAAAATCTCGGCTACATGTACTTATTAAGCAAGAAGTTAGGCTATTAAATGCCTTTGCTTTTAATTATGATGGCAAGTATTTAATGTATACTGATATTTATATCATGGAGTACAAAGATATTAAATTTATTTCGGCCAAGCATATTTAGCAAGTTACAGACTTTTGTTTTATATACTTGAAGTAAAACTTTGTTTTTCTCCTATTTGCTTATGACTAGTTGTTTCATATGCTTCCTTAATCAAGTAATAAATGTTTTTAGTTTTCCATTTGTTTTGTACAAGCTACAGATCTTCCATTATTCATTGGAAGTAAACTTTGTTTTATATTATCATTTTGAAGTGAAAACTTTTATTCCCTGATGCATATACACAGCACATGAGTACTTTATTTATAGCATTGATTTAACTAGAGCACACATGTGATTATTATTGGTTTACACTTAGTTTTAGTTTATTATTATTATTTTTGAGTTGAAAACTTGTTTTGTGTTGAGAAGAGCCTTGTTGCCAATGCCTGAATGTTTTATTTGTAAAGCAACTTACATACACAGGTTATATGTTTTATAAACTTCCTGATATGATTTTTATTATCAACATATTTTTGTTTTATTTATATTTTGTTAGTTATATTCTATATGAAATCTCATACTTGTTCAAATGATGTTTTAACATTTTATTTAAGGTTGTTGTGTTGCACAATTTAAGTGTTGTAGATCATTGTTTGTCTAAAAATACTTGTTTTTTTTTTGTATATTTCACATTATAACTTATATGTTGTATTTTTATGTTACTTAATTACATTTATAATGTATGTTTGTGTTTTATACTAATTTTGCACTTCCACATTTATGTGAAATAATTTCATGTTTGTAAATTTTAAAACTTATCATTTAAAAACTAAAGGTGTATTCATATGTATTTTATCAAATATCAAAAATATAAAGACTTTGATTTGATTCAATTGAATAAGTCAGATTTTGTCTTTAAATGGTTTTGAAGTATTAACTTCTTTTATAAACATACATGACTGTTTAATATTTAATAACTCGTCAATTTAAATGTTGACAAGCTTATATTTGATTTAATTTAGATTAAATATTTATTAAAATATGCCGTAAAAATTCCGGGTCGTTACATTCCTCCCCCCTTAAAAGAATTTCGTCCCCGAAATTAAAACAACAGTTAAATTAAAAGCTTTTATATTAACAATCCAAACATACATATCATTCATACAATAGCAAACAAACAAACAGTCTATACTAACAAATAACACTAGATATCTGAACATAAATCCGGATAAGCATTCTTAACACTATCGAGAGTTTCCCAGGTACAGTCTCTGGGATCCTCACTCCATTGCACCTTGACGAGTTTCACCACTTTGTTCCTGAGTTGCTTCTCGTCTCTGTCCACAATCTGAACTGGATTTCTGACTACAGTTAAATTGGGTTCCACTTCCAAATCTTCTTGAATTACCGGTTCTACAACCAGTGAGGGATCATGAACAAATTTTCTCAAATGCGATACATGAAACACATTGTGAATCCCAGACATCCGCTCTGGTAATTCAATCCTGTAGGCTACAGCTCCAATTCTCTCCAACACTCGGAACGGTCCAATGTATCTCGGAGCAAGTTTTCCCGTCTTTCCGAATCTTATAGCACCTTTAATTGGGGAAACTTTAACAAAAACCAAGTCTCCGATCTCAAATTCCAATGGCCTTCGTCTTCTATCCGCATATTTCTTCTGACGATCTTGTGCAGCTTTCATTCTTTTCTTAATAAGTTCAACCTTCGCAGAAGCTTCACGAATAAGATCGGGTCCGAGCACAAGACGATCCTTCGATTCAACCCAACAAGATGGAGATCTACACGGTCTTCCGTATAGAGCTTCATAAGGAGCCATCTTAATACTCGCTTGATAGCTGTTATTATAAGAAAATTCCACAAGATGAAGATGGTCTTCCCAAGATCCCCCAAAATCTAAAACACAAGCCCGTAGCATATCCTCAAGAATACGATTCAGCCTCTCTGTCTGTCCGTCCGTTTGAGGATGGTAGGCTGTACTCAATCTCAAATCTGTTCCCATTGCTGATTGCAGAGCTTCCCAAAATTTGCTAGTGAAAATGGGATCACGGTCACTTACTATGCTGACTGGAACACCATGCAATCGAACTATCTCCTTCAAGAAAATTTCCGCCAAAGAAACTGCAGTACGGGTTGCCTTTACTGGTATAAAATGGGCACTCTTAGTTAAACGATCTACAATAACCCATATACCGTCATTTCCTTTCCTGGTTCTAGGCAAACCATCAATAAAATCCATCGAGATCATTTCCCATTTCCAATTCGGAATTTCCAGAGGTTGCAATAACCCGGCAGATTTCTGCTGATCACCCTTCACTTGCTGACAAATGGCACAACTATTCACAAAAGTAGCTACATCCTTCTTCATATTCGGCCACCAGAAAACTCTCTTCATATCTTTATACATCTTCGAAATTCCCGGGTGAATATTCAATTTAGAACGATGACACTCAGCTAGGACTTCTTGCCTCAGTTCATCAATATTAGGCACACACAAATGACCATTCATCCTTAGAGTACCTTGATCATCCACCTTGAAATCTGAATATCGCCCGTCTTTAGCTCCAAGAATTATTTCCTCAAAAGATTTATCTTCCATTTGCTTACTAATGATCCTTTCTTGGAGAGATGGAACAACTTCCAAAAGAGATAAAACTGCATTTCTACTGAGAGCATCAGCTACGACATTCGCTTTCCCCGGAGTGTACAGAATATCCAGATCATAGGATGCAAGAAATTCAACCCACCGCTGCTGTCTCAGATTAAGGTCTTTTTGAGAGAATAAATATTTCAACAGTTTGTGATCCGTGAACAATTCAAATTTCTCTCCTAACAGATAATGTCTCCAAATCTTCAGAGCAAAAACAATGGCAAGCAATTCAAGATCATGCGTAGCATAGTTCTTCTCATGAGGCTTTAACTGTCGACTAGAATACGCAATAACCCTTCCGTTCTGCATCAGAACTGCTCCCAAACCCACAATACAAGCATCAGTGTAAACCTCGAATTTGCTTTTCCCATCCGGAACAGCAAGTACTGGTGCACTCGTGAGCCTTATCTTCAATTCCTGAAAAGCTTCTTCACACTGAGGCGTCCATTTGAATTTCGCTCCTTTCCTGGTCAGCTTAGTCAAATGTGAAGAAATCTTGGAATAATCTCTAATAAATCTCCTGTAGTAGCCAGCCAATCCTAAAAAACTGCGAACTTCCGTCGGCGTCTCTGGCTGTTTCCATTCCAGAATAGTTTCCACTTTCGCTGGGTCTACAGAAATGCCTTCACCCGAAACAATGTGTCCTAGAAATTTAACTTCCGATTTCCAGAAGTGACACTTCGAAAACTTCGCCTTCAGCACATTCTTCCTCAGAGTCTCCAATACAATTCTCAAATGCTCTCTGTGCTCTTCTTCGGATTTAGAATAGACCAAGATATCATCAATGAATACCAGCACAAACTTATTCAGCACATCTCTAAAGACTCGGTTCATGAGATCAACGAAATAAGCCGGAGCCTTGGTTAATCCGAACGGCATAACCAACCACTCGTAGAAACAATTCGGTCCCCTAAATGCAGTCAAGGGAATACTGTCTTCTGCTACCCTCAACTGATGGAAACCCGAAGCTAGATCCAATTGAGAAAAGATAGAAGCACCATGCAACTGGTCAAAAAGATCATCAATGCGAGGAAGAGGATATTTATTACGGATAGTCACTTTATTCAATTCTCTATAATCCACACAGAACCTCAGTGATCCATCCGATTTAGTCACAAATACTGCTGCCGAACCCCAACAAGAAAAACTAGGTCTAATCAATCCCTTCTCTAAAAGATCCTGCGTCTGCTTAATCAACTCTTCTCTTTCTCTGGGAGCCATTCTCCTACTGGGTTGAATTACTGGCACAGCTCCTGGAATCAAATCAATACGGAACTCTATTTCTCGATGTGGTGGCAAACACTTAACTTCTTCAAAAACATCAGCAAAATTCCGAACCACATCAATAACTTCAACACTCTCTTCAGATGTCTTCATTCCATGCAGAAGACTGCTCAAATGAATTCCAGAATCATCACACGACACTCTGGCAATTCTACCCAGATCAGTTTCCAACGAAACTGTTCTCTCATCACAATTCAAGACAGCTTTATACTCATCCAGCCAATCCATACCCAAAATAAGATCAAATCCCTTAAAATTCAACACATACGGGTCACAAGAAAAGCTGTGGGATAGATAAGAGATCTTCAAGTCCTTACAGATAGTATCCAATTTAGTCACCCCTCCTATAGGATTAGATACCAAGATAGAACTATCTACTGAACTAGGGGTAAGAGAAAACTTTTCCACAGAGTCCGAAGAAATAAAACTCAAGGAAGCACCCGAATCAAATAAAACTCTAATATATTTTCCATTTAAAAGTAAAGTACCTTCTAATACTCCTTTGCCCATCGAAGAAGAAGATGGTCCAGCTTCCAAAGCAAAAACTTTATTCTGAGGTGCTCTCTGCAGAAGTGGACAGTTCTTGATCATGTGCCCTGGCTGATGACAATTAAAGCACAATGATTTCTGAACCATAGCTGATCCTGGGCCACTCTGGTGCGGTTGCTGCTGTTGCTGCTGGAATCCCTTCCTAGAACACTTATTCGCCAAATTCCCTTCCTGATGACAAATGTAGCACTTTCGGGGTCCGTTGTTATTCCCAGGTTTTTTCTTATTCGGTTTCCTCCATTTAGGATCAAACTTTCGCTTATTCGGATTAGTGAAATTCCCACCTGAAACTGCAGCTGAATCCACCGGCTTCTTACTCATCAAACTTTCATACCTTAACGCCATATCAATCAAATCAACAAAAGATCCCTTCAGAAGCACCGTCAACTTTCCATGGAATTCAGGTCTCAATCCTTGCACAAATTTCTCATTCTTTTTCAGAGGAGTATCGATGAGTCCTTGACC
This sequence comes from Allium cepa, assembly GCA_030765085.1. Taxonomy (NCBI): domain Eukaryota; kingdom Viridiplantae; phylum Streptophyta; class Magnoliopsida; order Asparagales; family Amaryllidaceae; genus Allium; species Allium cepa. The sequence goes on along the minus strand of CM060934.1, from coordinate 31,980,605 downwards.
ATAACAAGAGAGCTCGTTGAATCTGGTTTCATATTCCGAAATAGACATACTACCTTGCTTCAAATTCAGAAAATCCTGATACAATTGGGTTTTCCCTGCCGTCGGCACATACTTCTCTTCGAACAACTCCTTGAATCTGCCCCAAGAAATATCATCCTCAGAAATATTCGCAATAGTTGAATCCCACCATGCTGCTGCACCACCTTGCAACTGCCACGATGCCATATGCCTCTTACGCTCATCAGGCAATCTCATGCTCTTGAAAATGCGCTCGCAAGAGCGTAACCATTCCTGAACTTCAATTATTGACTCCGAACCTTTGAATGGTTGACCTCCAAGATGTTTGAAATCCTTGCATAAGGCTGCAAAGCTAACTTGAGATGGTACTGGATTGACAGCCTCACTAACATTCTGACTCCGTCCATTATCTGTAGAAGTACTGGCCCTAACTCTGCCTCTTCTTCCTGAACTCATGTCGGTCACCTAAAAAGGTAACTCAACCAATTTAGATAGATAGATGGATATATATATATAATATTATATGAAAATACAAATATGCACTCTCTAGAGAACTATAACACTAGAGCCTAGGTACTCGCTTAACCTAGCGCTCTGATACCAACTGTGACGACCCGCCTTTCTCAACTCCAGAAAGACGTTTCATCATTAAGAAAGAAAGGGATAGAAATAGAAAAGAATAGAAAGAAAGAACAACAACATCAGAATCTCACAGCGGAATGGAACAAAATATAATACATCACATATCTATTACATAGTTATACATACATCAGAGTCATACAATATCACATAACAGGACTGTTATATACATACATGTCCATACATATATCCAAAATACAGCATCACTAACTACACAGCGGAACTACATATATGGATACATACGTCTGTCTTCTCTCCAAAATAGCTCCTCCAGAAAAGCAACACTTCTAGATACCTATCACTTGGCTACTCATAAAAATTTGAGTACCCAAGAGTTTATGAAAACACAAAATATAAACTCCGGGTCAGACATGGGTCTGGTATGAGTAAACAGGTTAAAATTGTTTAACTTTGAAAATCATTTGAAAATAAAGGTATCACGTAAGACTCCCCACAAATAAATACGGGTAAGTTTTTACCTTACGCTAACCAAAACATTTGATAGAAAATTCTGTGATATTATAATAGTGTCTAGGGTTTTCAAGTAAAATACAGAAATAGCTGAAATGCTTACATCTCACATTTCAACATAGTTGGGCACAATCAAATCGTACGGCGCTTATTGGAAATTGGATCCCATACAATGGCAGGGCTACTGGGGTACCGCCCGTCACAGTACGGGGCCTAGATCACCGTACCGAGGATTACTCCCTTCATCCCCTGCAACACAAGGCCGGAACCATTCCTTACTGAACAGTCCCGAACAAGATAACCCCGCAGTTGTGGCCAACAACTGCCCACTAAGCCGAAATAAAAAGGGACATCTAGACAGGGGAAAATCTTGTCCTGCTTGGGCATGACCCACCTAACCTTGCTGCATCTCCCCTGTTTTAGCCATTCCCGGTTGATGAGGCTTGAGGCTACGATTACCTTTATTGCACATATCTTAGAATGCTCATCGTCCGCCTGACGATGTGTTGTAAGCATTCAATCCATACAAGTTCGTTCCGGGTTCGAACGAAACCGAAGGTATTATCTCGTTACACTCATTTTGGAATCACCCTCAGAGTTAACGACGATAACCCTTGCATTCTGAAACACCATCTCGATCACCATTTGATAAGTCACGACCTATCGTTTAATTTGGATCGATGTGGTTTTCGGGGAATCAAATTTGATTCTTCCGATCCCGGTCTCATCGGATCCAAATGCTATTTTAAGGGCCAAGTTGTCTAGTTAACTTAACAGTTCAATTAAATATCAGTATTCACAGAACAGATATAACAGATAAACCATATATAGTTTTTACAGACATATCCAGAATATATCATAACATATCACAGAATAATCTTTAACATATATCAAAGTTAATCAAACAGAATCATCAATGCATACCAAACAAATCTGGATTTACTTTGCTTAATTATTTGCTTAAGAATAAACTATTTTATTCTGTTTAATTTAATTACTGATAAATTTACTGATTAATGATCAATTATCGATTCTTAATTATTAATTAATAACTTTAATTATTAATTAGTAAACGTTAATTACTTATTTGATTTTCTAATCATTTAGTATCAATTTATTTATCATTTAATCCAAATTAACCACATAAGTTAACTATCATTTATTTATCGATTGACTTTAAGAGATTAATTAAGATTCTTAAGATTTTAAAATTGATTTAAAACACAAATCAATTTCTAAGTACAAAATAAATTAAAGTTATTAAATTGATTACATTTCGTCAATTTACCTTTACAACTCTGGTTTTAATAAAACTTAAATCAAATATTAGCTTAAACTAACTAAACAATTATTTGCTTAATAAATGTTGAACTTTATAAATCAAAATACTTAACAGTATTAAGGCAATACTACACGATCTGGGCCGAGCACGCATCGTTTTACTCGAGGTCTTTCCCACTCTTTTCTCGAGTCGCTTCCGTGCATTTCCCTCTCTCTCACTCTTTCTCTTCTTCTCCCCAGTTCTTCTTCCCCTTTTTTTTTTTTAGTTAAGTTATAAATTTAGCTGCAGTAACTACTCTCGTACGCTACTCAAAGGAACACAAAACTTCACTCGAAGCATTCCTCACAAAAGTCTCGAGCAACCCACGCGTTAACCCAGAACCCAAAGAAAAACAACACGACAAAGATCACCGAACCCCACTTCGCCACCGTGCACGTGCACGGTGGTCTCCCTTGCCTGCGGCGACTTGCGTCCATCCCCACAAACCCCAAAACACCCACTTAAGTGAATACGAAACCCAAAATCCAATTACAAGTCGAAATGAAGAATTCGACCTGTAGCTCCAAAAACAACATCAGCTATGTCACTGTCAAAGCCGACCGCGTGGCCAACACACATCACCAGAGGTGATGAAAATTCGACAATATGTCGCCTACACCTCCACCTAACTCCTCCAAGCGTCGCGGCCAACTCGATTTCATATTGGAGCCGAGATCAAATTTTTACAGAGCTTTGAAAAAAAATGGGTTTAAACCCTATTCATGATTCGAACTCAAAATATATGAATTCGAAAAATAACTTACTATTTTTCTGGTGTTAACACTTCTTTAATCTTGCTTCATTTCAAATTTCATGAATTAAAGATTACTCTATCTTCCCAAATTTACAAAAAACCATATTTGTTTCATTTCAAAACTGCTCATATTACTTTTGCATAAAAATCATACTTTTTATGTTAAAAATCATAATTTCAGGTATGGAATCATACTATATTATTGAAATGTCAAATTTAAACATTTGAGTTTTTCACTTGATTTCTTGTTACCTGTAGAATGAAAACAGTATGTACATCATACTGTCTAACTTCAAAATGTTTACAGTCTTTGTGTCCATATAAACAAACTTAAATTCCCACCATACAAAATTTAAATGGTTTTATGAGTAAGATTTGTAAATTTATTTGCTTTATTTTGTAAAAGCTTGAAGCATTGATCAAGTTCAGCTGTAGAAGTTTCAGGTTAAATCAACATACACAGGTCAGACAGTTAAAATATATATAGCACATATCATAAACAAATATATATAAACTTAAAGTTGAAATTTATTAGTTTACTCACCTTAATCCAAATTAAACAGAGCTCTTCAGTACCCAGATAAACATAAACTTGTTAACTTGCTTCCCAAACTTCCAACTTGTTTGTATTTTGCTCAGGTTGATAATTTACAGTTTTCTTCTTTTAGTTTAAGTTTGTTTGCAAAGCCAAAAGAGGTTTCTCAGATTTAATTTATAAATTTTAGGTTCGTATATATACAAACTAATGATGTATAAGTAGATTTATAAAGAATCTTAACACAGGTTGTAACTGGACAGCTCATATTTGCATTGTCATTTCCTTTTAATTGGCTGAGTAAAATTTTCTGCAGTAGGAGATTATGACAAAAATCTCGGCTACATGTACTTATTAAGCAAGAAGTTAGGCTATTAAATGCCTTTGCTTTTAATTATGATGGCAAGTATTTAATGTATACTGATATTTATATCATGGAGTACAAAGATATTAAATTTATTTCGGCCAAGCATATTTAGCAAGTTACAGACTTTTGTTTTATATACTTGAAGTAAAACTTTGTTTTTCTCCTATTTGCTTATGACTAGTTGTTTCATATGCTTCCTTAATCAAGTAATAAATGTTTTTAGTTTTCCATTTGTTTTGTACAAGCTACAGATCTTCCATTATTCATTGGAAGTAAACTTTGTTTTATATTATCATTTTGAAGTGAAAACTTTTATTCCCTGATGCATATACACAGCACATGAGTACTTTATTTATAGCATTGATTTAACTAGAGCACACATGTGATTATTATTGGTTTACACTTAGTTTTAGTTTATTATTATTATTTTTGAGTTGAAAACTTGTTTTGTGTTGAGAAGAGCCTTGTTGCCAATGCCTGAATGTTTTATTTGTAAAGCAACTTACATACACAGGTTATATGTTTTATAAACTTCCTGATATGATTTTTATTATCAACATATTTTTGTTTTATTTATATTTTGTTAGTTATATTCTATATGAAATCTCATACTTGTTCAAATGATGTTTTAACATTTTATTTAAGGTTGTTGTGTTGCACAATTTAAGTGTTGTAGATCATTGTTTGTCTAAAAATACTTGTTTTTTTTTTGTATATTTCACATTATAACTTATATGTTGTATTTTTATGTTACTTAATTACATTTATAATGTATGTTTGTGTTTTATACTAATTTTGCACTTCCATATTTATGTGAAATAATTTCATGTTTGTAAATTTTAAAACTTATCATTTAAAAACTAAAGGTGTATTCATATGTATTTTATCAAATATCAAAAATATAAAGACTTTGATTTGATTCAATTGAATAAGTCAGATTTTGTCTTTAAATGGTTTTGAAGTATTAACTTCTTTTATAAACATACATGACTGTTTAATATTTAATAACTCGTCAATTTAAATGTTGACAAGCTTATATTTGATTTAATTTAGATTAAATATTTATTAAAATATGCCGTAAAAATTCCGGGTCGTTAAATGTAACGACCCGAAATTTTCTAGCCAGAAAATTCCAGATAGTTATAAAGAAAGAAGAAAGAGATAGAAGAAGAAGAACAGAAACACCCAACATCTCACATTCGCAGCGGATAAAATATAATAAATAATAACGGTTTACAAAGAAATATTATAACTGTCGATTACATTCAATATACATCAGAGTTTCACATAATATACAGTCACTGAATATTTACAATTATCATTGTCCCAGATTAACAATAATTCAGATATAGCAGATATACTCCATACGATCCTGCCATCCAGCTCGCTTCCTGAGCTCCAGAACGTACCTACCTGAAAATCTGTAATACTCGGTCTGACCCGAGCATTACACCAAGAATACTCCATAAGACCTCTTACCAAGAATACTCCTTATGAATTATTTAACAAAAGGAAGCCTAAAATCTCATACTTCAAAGTTTTTGGTTCCAAGTGCTTTATTTTAAATACGAAAGACCAGCTTGGCAAATTCGATCCAAAAGCCGATGAAGGAATATTTGTCGGTTATTCGGAACGAAGTAAGGCCTATCGGATATTTAATAAACGAACCAAAACTATTGAAGAATCACTTCTTGTCTCTTTTGATGAAATCTATTAGCACCCTCACACTATATCAGATGATGACGAATCAATAGTCACTGACAATCAAATCATCACAAATATTGATTCTGACTCGGAAATAATTATTGAGAATATTCCTCAAATATGTGAGTTACAATCACCACCAAGAATATTAAGAGACCATCCGGCTCAAAATATAATCGGTGAAATAACATCACATGTCAGAACAAGGAGTCAACTCAATCAAATGGGTCATGTCGCTTTTCTCTCAAATATCGAACCTAAGAATCCAAAAGAAGCCGCTACAGATGATTACTGGATCATTGCCATGCAAGAAGAACTAAATCAGTTTGAGCGCAACGACGTTTGGGAACTTGTTCCAAGACCAACTGATCAGTCAGTAATTGGTACTAAATGGGTCTATAAAAATAAGGCCGACGAACAAGGAAATATCACCAAAAATAAAGCAAGATTAGTAGCACAAGGATATAATCAGGAAGAAGGTATCGATTATGAAGAAACTTTTGCACCAGTTGCTCGACTAGAAGCTATTAGAATCCTATTATCTTTTGCTTGTCACCATAATTTCAAACTTTATCAGATGGATGTCAAAAGTGCTTTTTGGATTTATCAAAGAGAATGTCTATGTCGAACAACCTCCTTTGTTCGTACATGAAAAATATCCTGACCATGTGTTCAAACTTAAGAAAGCTTTGTATGGTTTAAAACAAGCACCTCGTGCTAGGTATGAACGACTACGTAGCTATCTTATTAACTCAGGATTTCAAATAGGCAAAGTCGATCAAACTTTGTTTATTAAACATTCTCGAAAAGATATTCTAGTTATCCAGATATATGTAGACGATATCATCTTTGGTTCAACAAACGATAAACTTTGCAAAGAATTTGCAAGTATTATGACCAAAGAATTCGAAATGTCTCATATGGGAGAACTATATTATTTTCTTGGACTTCAAATACAGCAACTTTCAAACGGTATTTTTATCAATCAAGAAAAATACTGTGAAAACCTTATCAAACGCTTCGGATTAGAAAATACATCTGGTAAACCAACTCCTATGAGTACAACTACACATCTTGAAAAAGATGAAAGTGGTAAGAATGTTGAACAGAAATTATATCGAAGCATGATTGGTTCTCTTCTTTATCTTACAGCTAGTCGTCCGGATATAATAATGAGTGTTTGTTTATGTGCTCGTTTTCAAGCCGATGCAAAGGAATCACATCTACGAGCAGTGAAACGTATAATTCGTTATCTTAATAATACCAAAGATTTCGGTCTTTTTTATCCAAAAGAATGTCCATTTGAAATAGTATCATATAGTGATGTTGATTTCGGTGGCTCACGAACGGATAGAAAAAGTACAAGTGGTACGTGCCATTTTATTGGAAAATCACTTGTCTCCTGGTTCAGCAAGAAACAGAATTGTGTTTCACTATCAACATGTGAAGCTGAATATATATCAGCAGCTCTCGCTTGTACTCAAGTACTATATATGCAACAAACACTTCAAGATTTTGATATTCACTTATCAAATTCTATTATATACTGTGATAACACTAGTGCTATAAATCTCTCTAAAAATCCAGTAAATCACTCTAGAACCAAACACATTGATATCCGTCATCATTTCCTTCGAGATAATATTGACAAAGGAAATATATGTCTTGAATATGTCCATACTGACAATCAATTAGCGGACGTTTTTACTAATCCTCTCCTCGAATCTAATTTTATTAGATTACGAAGAGAGCTTGGTTTAATTTCAAGAAAAAATCTTGATTAAGTAATTTCTAAAGAACGTCTTCTTTTTAGTTATTCTTTAACCATAACTTTTGCATAAACTATTTTTTTTACATTAAATATAAGCCACTGCTTGATTTAATGGTTAATTCTCTTTACTCATTTTTTCATTCTTTTCTTTTAGTGATCGTCCTTTCCTTTCTTATTTTATAATTTCAGTTTTAAAAGGAAAGCTATTTTTAGAGTTAAAATAAAATTTCTGCTTATGTTTTCTTGGTTAAAATTTTCCATTAACTCACATCCATAGGTTTATACATAAGAAACTTGTATATAAGCTTGCAAAAATTTCATATCTTTTTCATCTTTTTTTATCTAACCATAATATTCTATACAACATTCCCTATGGCTCACATTTGTGATAAATGTGCTCAAGAATCATACATTTCTATTACGAGTTCTGAGTCGGAGGAATATTATTCTCCTACAACACCAAAACAAAAACCAAGTTGTCATCATCAATACTCTTGTATGTCTGATAAAACTCCAAATTCAAAACGAGTGAAGAGGACACTGTTCTATTCTCCTCGTACCAAAGCACAAATCGATGAGATACACCACTATCAGAAACATTAGATAGACCTTCAGAGACAGCTCCATTATGGGCAAAGTCAACTTTATCACGAGCAACAACGGACATCAGCACGATTATCCGTTTTAGAAAAGTTGGCAACATTTTTCTACGGTTCCAACAAGCATGACGTGCATGAACCAATGCCGTCTAGGCCATCAACATCTAAAAGTCCTAACTCGTGGGATCGGAACTATGAGAAGAATGAAGGAGCTCAGAAAAAATGGAGTCCATGGTCAAAACGTATTGAAGGAAAAAACGATAATTCTAATGACGAACCTTCTCATTAGATTTATATATAGTTATTATATCTTTATCTATCACTTGTGTAATAACGATTATATTTTGTATTAAGAATGAAATATAATATATATAGGTTGATATATTATAAAAAAATTGCATAATAACATGTTATTACTCAGCAGACCAAAACCGGTCGACCGCCCCGGTTATAGCCGGTCGACCGTTTGCTCCCTGGTTGAAAACGGTCGACCGGCCATATTTCATAGGTCGACCGGTTGACGTATTTTCAGTTTTTATATATATATCTATGCGTCCTTTTCTTTCAACCCTCCTTCTCTTTTGCCTCAAGCTGTTATTTTTCCCAAAATCACAAACCCTAGTTTCCTATTTTCAATTCCCAAATCTCAAATCTTCGAACAATGGCCCTCCTCAAAAGAAATCTAAGAAAGGAACAACCTCTGAAACTTCATCTCTGAGCATCTCCGCCAAAAAGTGGCTTCAAAGTCCAATTGCTGTAACAAGATGGAATCAGATGACAAATTACAAGTTTCATCCAGGCTCTTTCATCAAATTTGATGATTTCACGACTTATGGAGTTCGGAGATTAGCCAATAATTCCAACATTACTCCATTGATAGATTTTTCAGAAAATAATGTGGAGATAAATCATTTGATGATCAAATTGTTTTACGCCAACATGAATCTCGATGAGTATCAACCTGATAATCAAAACGGAGACATCTGGTCTATGGTCTGTGGCAAGCAAATTTTCCTTACTCATGCTAGAATTGCCTCTATAATTGGTATACCAAATCGAGGCGATGAGTTTTCATCTACCTTCTGCGAAGTCTTCACTCGAAATAGTACCAGTCATCAGTTCATAGAAGACAATAGTGATGGCACAAAGTCTATTGGACTTCGACCGATAGCCAGACTACTTCATCGTGTTTTGATGCATTCTCTTTTTCCTAGACTTGGAAATTATGATGCAGTATATAAAGAAAACTTCAAAGCACTCTATGCTATTTATGGTGAAATCCAAATCAATTGGGTATACATGCTTTTTGATGAAATTCTCAAGGTAAATAACTCTACACGGCCTCATTTCTTCTACAATGAATATATCATGCGACTTTTGTTAGCTTGTGGGGGTAAATCCTCCTAATTCTTCAACCTCAAAACCAAAATGCATTGATTCCATAACCATCAAACGAATGAAGCTTCCTCCACCTTATCTTGAGATTATGTCTTTTGAAGAATGGCAACAAAGAGAACCAAGAAAACAAAGAGCAACTTCCTCTCGTCCTCGTTCCGATGAAGTAAAACTATTAAAATCAAAATCATCCACAAAAGAATCACTTGAAACCATTGCGCATAACCAATTTTTGCTTGAATCACGTCTCAAGCGAATGGACTCTAAAATTGATAAGCGCTTCAATAAGGTCAAGTCATTCTTTGGTATGCTATGGGATGCTATATCATGTTCCACATCCACCTCTGTTCAAGCACAAGACCCAGGAAAACGTCCTGCTGCTCCTGTTTTCATCTGGACATCATCTGACGAGTCTACTGGTATGAGTGGTCATGGACATGGAGAATCATCTAGAGGGAACAATGATGAGGAAGAAGAAGAAGATGATGATGATGACGACGACGATGATGATGATGAAGAGGAGATACGATCTGCTTCATCTTAGATTCTATTATGGTTTAGCACTTTAAAAACATTCATCGACACTTGTACTAAATAGTGTCGTTATTCTTATTTTTCGTTTGACATTATGATCTGTAGTATACTCTGTTATGTTTTGGATGTTTTAATGATTTATTTGGCTATGCATATCATATTCATTCTACTATTCTAGTATTTGTTACTCCTTTTTGTCGATGACAAAGGGGGAGAAAGGGCTAACAATTGTTTCCAGGAATGTACATGGATAAGAATTCAAAGAGAGAGATCACATATTCAGGGGGAGATTCAATTTTGCAGATATATATTGTCATCAATCAAAAAGGGGGAGAATGTTGAGTCACAAGTTTTATGAAGGTTTTGATTTCTGACAAATAATAAAGGCGATCGACAAAACAAAGACCTCATGGCTACATATGGTACTCTAGATTATAGGTTGATTATTTGATATTGTATTAGTGATAAACTTGTTAAAATCTATCCTCAAATAATCATGCATTTCAATATAATCAATATATATACATTTGAAATTGCATTGCACATTCACTATGCAAATTATCAGAGACCGGTCGACCGGTAGTAAAAAAGGCGGTCGACCGTTTCTGCATAATATGCACAATGAACGTGCACACATGCACATAACGTATATATATTTGAATTCCTGTCTACTGGTCACTTTTTAACCTGTCGACCGTTTTTAAACAGAAAGCAATTTTTCCAAAAGACACTTCTCTTCTCCAAAGGTTGCATCTCTTACCTTTCACCAAAGATCATATCTCTTAATGGCAACTACTCACAAAGAGTTACAACCATTCTTATCTATATAAACTCATCTAATTCGTTGATTAAAAGAACATGATTTTATATGCTTTTACTCTAATCTCTGATCTTACTTTATATATACTCCTGCATTCTAAAAGCTCTCGATTATTTATTGAATCATTGAAACTATTTCATATCCTTTGATTCAATAAGTAATATACTTTCCTTAATCTTTTCAAAACATCATTTCGCATACTTTGAGGATAAGATTATAGGAAGGGTGTACTGCTAGTGACAAATCCGTGTTTTCAAGAACACAAGTTGTCAACAACAATTGTATTTGTTCTTTTGTTGAAGTCCTCTATGTTGTAAGAGGCAAGTGTTGAAGTCCTCAGTGTATTAGAGGCGTGAAATCCCGTTCGGTTGCTCGGGTGTTGTAAACCTGTTCCTCCGGGTGAAGCGAGGTTGTTAATAGTGAAAATCCAGATAGAAGTCTGGGACTGGACGTAGGACGGTGCTCCGAACCAGTATAAAAATCTCTGGTGTGATTTTTCTATTTTTTATTTACTATGCTATTATCATCTATTTCCGCATTTATATTGTAGTCCATATTGCACGATCCGTGTGTACTATATTAGCACATATAATTGAATACACACCGCACTTTCACCTTGCACCGTGGATGTTGCACCCTGTAGATATAGATTATTCGGACGGCCATAACTTCTGGCTCGTTTAGAGTTACGGGAGCCATAACCAGTCAAAACGAAGGCCTCGATGAGTTCTACGGCTTTGACAGCTTTCAGCCATCAACGGATAGATTAATGCCCAAAAAGGACAACCCGAATCTCAATCGGGTCTCGTAAGTTTTTACCCTTGGTTTTTTCGACACGTGGATTTTTACGGTAAAACAGGATTACGGTGGCTGGCCTTCGATTTACCATCCTGGACAGTGGTGCACCATGGTACTGTTCCGTTTCAAATCCATGCACGCATTTCTAAAAGTCGTACGGCACTGTTTCGCAATTTCGGACAGATGTTGCACCTTGCACCGTGGATGTTGCACCCTGTAGATATCGATTATTCAAACGGCCATAACTTCCGGCTCGTTTAGAGTTACGGGAGCTATAACCTGTCAAAACGAAGGGCTCGATGAGTTCTACGGCTTTGACAGCTTTCAGCCGTCAACGGATAGATTAATGCCCAAAAAGGACAACCCGAATCTCAATCGGGTCTCTTAAGTTTTTTACCCTTCGTTTTTTCGACTCGTGGATTTTTACGTTAAAACATGATTACCGTGGCCCGTCTTCGACTTCCCATCGCTGGAGAGTGGTGCACCATGGTACTGTTGTGTTTCAAATCCATGCACGCATTTCTAAAAGTCGTATGGCACTGTTTCGCCATTTCGGTCGGATGTTGCACATTGCACCGTAGATGTTGCACCCTGTAGATATCGATTATTCGGACGACCATAACTTCTGGCTCGTTTAGAGTTACGGGAGCCGTAATCTGTCAAAATGAAGGCCTCGATGAGTTCTATGGCTGTGACAGCTTTCTGCCGTCAACGGATAAATTAATGCCCAAAAAGGACAACCCGAATCTCAATCGGTCTTGTAAGTTTTTTACCCTTCGTTTTTTCGACACGTGCATTTTTACGGTAAAACAGGATTACGGTGGCTGGTCCTCGATTTACCATCGCTGGAGAGTGGTGCTCCATGGTATTGTTCCGTTTCAAATCCATGCACGCATTTCTAAAAGTCGTACGGCACTGTTTCGCCATTTCGGACAGATGTTGCACCTTGCACCGTGGATGTTGCACCCTGTAGATATCGATTATACGGACGACCATAACTTCTGGCTCGTTTAGATTTACGGGAGTCACAACCTGTCAAAACGAAGGCCTCGATGAGTTCTACAACTTTGACAGCTTTCAGCCGTCAACGGATAGATTAATGCCAAAAAAGGACAACCCGAATCTCAAACGGGTCTCGTAAGTTTTTTACCCTTCGTTTTTTCGACACGTGGATTTTTACGGTAAAACAGGATTACCGTGGCTGGCCTTCGATTTACCATCGCTGGAGAGTGGTGCACCATGGTACAGTTCCGTTTCAAATCCATGCACACATTTCTAAAAGTCATACGGCACTGTTTCGCCATTTCTGACGGATGTTGCATCTTGCACCGTGGATGTTGCACCCTGTAGATATCGATTATTCGGACGACCATAACTTCTGGCTCGTTTAGAGTTACGGGAGCCATAACATGTCAAAACGAAGTCCTCGATGAGTTCTACGGCTTTGACAGTTTTCAGCCATCAACGGATAGATTAATGCCCAAAAAGGACAACCGAAGCTCAATCGGGTCTCGTAAGTTTTTTACCCTTCGTTTTTTCTACACGTGGATTTCTACGGTAAAACAGGATTACGGTGGCTGGTCTTCGATTTATCGTTACTGGAGAGTGGTGCACCATGGTACTGTTCCGTTTCAAATCCATGCACGCATTTCTTAAAGTCATACGGCACTGTTTCGCCATTTCGGACGGATGTTGCACCTTGCACCGCGGATGTTGCACCCTATAGATATCGATTATACGGACGACCATAACTTCTGGCTCGTTTAGAGTTATGGTAGCCATAACCTGTCAAAATGAAGGCCTCGATGTGTTCTACGGCTTTGACAGCTTTCAGCCGCCAACTGTAACGACCCGTATTTTTACGTGTCGATAAATCGTAGAATTTACAGGTTGTTAGTGTTGTTTGTGTTGCTTCTAGCTTGAGTCGTTTAGAAGTTAACCCGGGTACAAGTGATGAGTCGTGACCGACTCATAGGGGACCGACTCAAGGAGGGGTAGCGGTTTAAAGTGTTGGCCGAGATAAGGATGGACCGACTCAAGAAGTTAGGCGACTCATAGGATGACCGACTCATAGAGGGCCGAGATAAGAAGTGTGGCCGAGTCAACGAGTTACGACTCATAGGGTTTGCCGAGTTAAGGAGTTAACGGGTTAAGGGTGTAGCGACTTAAGGGGTTTAGGCTTAGGTCGTGGATAATGAGTCGGCAGGGTTTTGAGTCGTAGGGCCTGATGAGTCGTGAGTCGGCATCATAGTTGAGTCGTGAGTGTGTATTGTTGAGTCGTCGTACGACTTAGGACTTGGGGAAAACGCGGCAGTGTCTTAGGTCGGAGGCTTTTAGGTCGTGACCGACTTATGTTGAGTCGGCACTGGTCTTGGGTCGTGAGTCGGTAGGTGTTGAGTCGGTTTGGGTTTGAGTCGTATGACCTTGTGCCTTGGTGTATTGAGTCGTTGGCTTGAGTCGGAAGGCTGTGCAGTTGAGTCGGCTAGGACTTAGGTCGGCCATAAGGCTGTGTTGTTAGGTCGTTTGCAACTGAGTCGGTAGGCACGACTTAACGATGAGTCGTAAGTCGTATGTGTCTTAAGTCGTGTGACCTTCTTGCTGTGTTGAGTCGTTAGGTCTTTGAGTCGGTAGAATTTAAGTCGGCATCTGGGTTAGTGTTAAGTCGGCAGTATATGTTGTATAGTTAAGTCGCAGGGTCGGCTGTGCTAGGTCGTGAGTCGGCAGGAGATGAGTCGTGGACGACTCATGATGAGTCGGGACCGACTCATGGGGCGACGACTCAGGGAGGTTCCAGCCTATAAATAGAGGGGTTCGGCTCACTTTTTGGCACCAGATTTCGAAGCGACGAAGTGCTGCCATTTTGAAGACTCGACTACAACATTTCTTCATCTTATTTTCTCCATTCCAATCTAATTCTAACATCCATCCAAGATCGAAGATCGAGATCGAAGATCCAAGTGCCAAAGTTGAAGATCTTCATCCGTTCGAGCTAGAATTCATCGATTGGAGCGAGATATTGCCGGATCAAACCTTGATCTTCGCTGTCCAGATCTGAAGTGTGTAGTTTTTGTAGTGTTTGGGTGATTTGGTGAGTGGTAGTTATCTCTCACGCGGATCCAAGGGAGTATATTGGATTGGTGGCTTGTTTGAGTGTTAAAGTTAGAGATTTCATGCATTTTTCTTAGATCGAAGTCTAGATCCATGGTTTTTGGAAGATGTTTACTTATGCAAGTTTGTTTAATAAGCATTAGAGACAAATCCCATGTTTTATAATTGATAGATCTATGCTAAAAACCATGATTTCACATATGTTGGACTTTTGCTCGTTTATTTACGAAATTGCCATTATAGTTGATATTGCTTAAATTGCTTAATAGATCTTGTTTGAATGATTGATTATTTGAATGTATGATTGATTTGATTGTTTCCAAGTTAGCTAGTAGTTGATTTGGAACAAGATGATGAAAGAGGATTCAAAAGCTATGGAAGAAGGCTCTTGAATGGTGAAAGCTGCTTAAGGCATATGTAGCGGATGTTGAAGCTCATATGTATAGATTGGATGATGTTGAGATGGGACTTTGCCATGATTTGATGAGGCAAACCATGTTGTTGAGTTGAGACTTTGCTTTGATGCGATGAAGCGAAGTATGATGTGAGTCTTGGCTTAATCCAAGCAGGGATCATTCCAAGCATGTTGATAACTTGAAGAGTAGTTCAAGTTGGTTGATAATGGATTGTTCAAGAGGTAGCTTGAGCTTGTATGAGGATAGTCGTCAAGAAGGATGGCTAGGAGGCTTGGATCTCGTCGTTGTTGAAGGTTCTAGCATGCTCAAAAGCAGGAGTACATGGGGCGCCCATAACGACTACAGGTAGGTAGTCGGGACACCCAAAAGACTACAGGTAGGTAGTTGAGTACTCTGGGCAAAGTAGATAAGTCCTAGGCACAAGGCAGTGTGCGGAGTTATGGTTAGAACCGGGGTTACCATTAACCCTTGACAGATGGTCATTCAACTAACGGTGAAATCGAGGCAAGGATAACAGTGATAGCCAGAGTCATGGATGTTTGGTTGTATTATCATTCGGCTTCAAGAGCGGTGTTTTCTGGGTGCTTATCTGATCTTGGTTTAGGCCTTGGGGGTTTGTATTTGGAAAACATCGTCCTTGACTCGAGTGGTATTCGCTTTACCTTAATTGTCTATGTTGTTATGCTTGCTTCTCCTTAGTGTATGTCTGGGGCTATCACTGTAGGAAGAGGTGGAGTGGGATGGTTTGGTTCCTATTCCTTTTATCCTTTATGCTCTTTTGGTATGTTTGATAGTTAATTTACTGCTCACTAAGACTTTGTCTGACTCAAGGTTTTATGTCTCCTCTTATTACCTTGGGCTGTTCATCCATGTTGGGATGGGCAGACTAGGTAGCAGGTGACAGGTGCTGTGCTAGGAGTTCTACGATGAAGATGACGAAGACGAGCAGGAGGCTTTGCATATTAGTTTTCTTACTATATGTACTGGGTATCCGCTGCTGTATTTGGTTGAGTGATTTGTAGTGAGGCTTTCATGTATGGATTTGAGTAGATGATTGTATAAAACTACTGTGATGCTTATATGATGATGTTCTGTTCTATGGAGCTTCACTATATTATATTTCTCTATTGTATTTTATCCATGCGCTGTGAGTTGTACGATAGAGATTCTTTTGTTTTGTTTTACCCTGACTATCGTCCATGGCTGCCTGGCACGCCTTTCAGCGCATTATTTCCTTGTTTTGGTGCGGGAGTCATGGGCGGTCGTCACATTTGGTATCAGAGCCTTGGTTAATCGATTTTAGCCAACGCTCGCTGATGTAACTACGTAAGAGAGACGTAATTGTAATTTGATGGATGATTACTATATATAATATAGTAGTTTAGAAGGGTTTGAACTCCTTATGCAGTTGTTTCTTAAGGTGTTCTAATCATTCTTATTTACAGATATTAAGGATGAGTCGAAGTGAGAGACAAGCTGCGAGGGGTAGCCGTGATGCTAGGGAAGCTGTTGATTATGCTCCTATGTTTGAGGCCATGATGACTTCAATCATGAGGAGAATACCAGCTTCAGGATCATCTGTGGATGTGGGAGTTCAAGTCCAAGCTCCGAGACCGGTGGATTTTGCCAAGCTTTGCAAGGATTATACTGCTCTTGGAGGGAAAGTTTTCTTGGGGACGGAGTCGACTATTGAGGTGCAGAGATGGATTGATGCTTGCAAAAGAATCTTTGGTGACTTAGGGATTGAGGATGCAACTAAGAGGAAGCTTGCATCGAGACAGCTTCAGGGAAGAGCTGCTGATTGGTGGAATTCTATCACCATCGATACTCCAGAAGAAGAGATTACTTGGGAGCAATTCCAAGTTAGATTTGAAGCTAAGTTCATCTCTACTTCCCAGAAATCTGTCTTGTTTAAGAGGTTTGTGGAGCTCAAGCAAGGGGGAAGGCCTGTTCTTGAGTACATTTCTGAGTTTGAAGCTTTGTCTAAGTATGCCAGATCATATATTGATTCTCCCTACCAGAAGAATGAAAAGTTTGTGACTGGTCTGGATGCTTATCTTGGGAGGCAGTTAGTGGATCATCTGGACGATCCATTTGAGAAGCTTGTGGAAAAAGCTCTTAGGCATGAGAGTTTGTTTCCTAGGGAAAGTTCTGTTATTGCTGTAGCTAGGGAAGGATCTAAACCACAGCAGAGTGGCAATAAGAAGAGGAAACAACAGCAACAGAGGGGTAGGGATGGCCAGAAGAAGCCGAAAAGTGAAGTGACTTGCTATAACTGCCAGCAGAAGGGCCATCTTTACAAAGATTGTAAGAATCCCAAAGTGCCGGGAAAGTGTTACAACTGTGATAAGCTGGGACATATCAAGAAGAATTGTCCAGAACCGAGGAAAGATAGGCAGGTTGTGCAAGCCTATGCTTTGGGGGCTGTTCCATCGTCTTCGAAAGCTCCTACTGCTGAAGAGAAGGGGAAGAGTGTGGTTGTTCAAGGTACTCTTTCTATTTGTGGTGTTCCAGTTAGAGTGTTGTTTGATACTGGAGCGTCGCATTCTTTTGTTTGTGATGATTTGGTAAGCCGGTTAGGTATGAAACCGGATATTGTTGATAGGCCATTGGTTGTGACTAATCCGGTAGGGGGTTCGTCATGTTTGTGTATGTTATGTCGTGGTCTAGTTGTGTCGAGTCATGATTGCTCGTTTGTTTGTGATTGCTTTGTTCTGAACTTTGCGGGGTTCGGAATTATTTTGGGTATGGACTGGCTTAGGAAGTATGCGGCTAGGATTGATTGTGAGAGGCTTGAGGTGACAGTCGGGAATGTGGAAGGGCGAAAGGTTGTGATACGATGTAAGCATGAAGAAGGCGTCTTCATGAGCTTCATGTATTCGCTAGTTGTTCCACGGGATGGACTGTCATTGGTGCCTATTGTGAATGAGTTTGGTGATGTCTTTGAGGAAGTCAAAGGGTTACCGCCGCATAGGGAGATCGAGTTTCGTATCGATCTAATTGAGGGAGCCAGACCTGTTGTGATGCCTCTTAGGCGAATGGCACCGAGGGAGCAGCAAGAGCTGAAGGTGCAAGTTGATGACCTTTTGCGGAAAGGATTCATTCGGAGAAGTGTGTCCGAATGGGGTGCGCCCGTTGTGTTCGCAACCAAAACGGATGGATCGTTGAGGTTGTGTGTTGATTATCGTGAGCTGAATAAGGTGACTAGGAAGAACAAGTATCCATTGCCGAGAACAGATGACTTGTTTGATCAGCTTCACGAGGCTAAGGTGTTTTCTCAGATGGATTTGGCAACGGGATTTCACCAGTTGAGAGTGGCGAAGGATAGTGTGCCGAAGACTGCTTTCAGGACACCATCCGGGTTTTATGAGTGGCTGGTAATGCCGTTTGGGTTGACTAACGCGCCAGCATATTTTGTGGATCTTATGAATAGAGTGTTCAGAGATCAGTCGAATAAGTTCGTGCTTGTGTTCGTGGATGATATTCTGATTTATTCCAGAACTGAGGGAGAGCACAAGACGCACTTGAGGATTGTTTTGGAAATTTTGCGGAAACATCAGCTGAAGGCTAAGTTTTCGAAGTGTCACTTCTGGAAGAGTGAAGTGAGGTTCTTAGGCCATGTTATCTCTGGAAATGGAATAGCGGTTGACCCCGCTAAGGTGGCAGTGATCCAGGATTGGGTTAGACCTAAGAATGCATCTGATGTGAGAAGTTTTCTTGGATTAGCAGGATATTATCGTCGGTTTATCAAAGACTTTTCCAAGATAGCTGCACCGTTAACAGGATTGACAAAGAAGAACCAGGTGTTCAGATGGGATGATAAGTGTGAGCAAGCTTTTGTAATCCTGAAAGAGCGATTGACGAGTGCTCCTGTTTTGACTATTCCAAGTGGGAATGATGAGATGGTGGTTTACACCGATGCATGTGGCACTGGACTAGGAGCGGTGCTAATGCAGAAGGATAAAGTTGTTGCGTATGCAAGTCGACAACTGAAGCCGCATGAAAGGAATTATCCGACTCATGATTTGGAGTTAGCGGCGATTGTGTTTGCTTTGAAGATGTGGAGACACTATCTATTGGGAGTTAGATTTGAGCTGTTTACAGATCATAAGTCGTTGAAGTATCTGTTTTCCCAAAAGGATTTGAATCTTCGACAGCAACGGTGGCTAGAGTTCTTAGCATCGTATGATTTTGGTATAGCCTATACTCCAGGGAAAGGTAACGCAGTGGCTGATGCGTTAAGTCGAAGACATGCAGGATTGGGAGCCATGTTTTCGGAATGGAAGAGTCTTGAGTATTTGGCTGGATTTGATTTCAGGCCTAGATGTGAATTGGAACCTGAGATGTTGGCAAACTTATCGATAAGGCCTACTCTTGTGGAAAGAATTGGTGAGAGGCAAAGGGGAGATGATAAGCTTGTCAAGATTATCTGTGATTTGGAATCTGGATTGGACCCGGAGAAGGATAAGGGATTCGAGGTCGATCGAGAGGGTTGGCTTCGAAAGCAAGGGCGACTAGTTGTTCCCGATGTAGATGGATTGAGAGATGAAGTTCTGAGGGAGAGTCATCACTCGAAGTTGACAATTCATCCAGGTGGAAATAAGATGTATCGGGATATGAAGAGAACCTACTACTGGGAAGGTATGAAGAAGGATGTTGGAAATTTTATTTCCAAGTGTATGAATTGCCAGTTGGTGAAAGCTGAGCAGAAGAAGCCCAGTGGATTGCTTCAGCCATTAGAGGTTCCTACATGGAAGTGGGAGCAAGTGTCGATGGACTTTATCGATGGTCTACCTAGGACAAGAGCAGGGAATGAAGGGATTTGGGTCATAGTAGATCGTTTGACCAAGAGTGCAAGGTTCATTCCTGTTCGATCGACTAGGACTGCATCGAAGTTGGCTGAATTATATGTGAAGTGGATAGTTCGTTTCCATGGTGTTCCGAAGAGTATAGTGAGCGATCGAGATCCATTGTTCACTAGTAGATTTTGGAAGAGCTTCCAGGAAGTTTTGGGAACTGAGTTGTGTTTGAGTACAGCTTATCACCCTCAAACAGATGGTCAGACTGAGAGAGTCAACCGAGTTTTGGAAGATCTTCTTAGAGCATGTGTTTTGGACTTCGGAGGATCATGGGAAGATCACCTTCATTTGGTGGAGTTTGCTTATAATAACAGTTATCAGTCGAGTATCGGTATGGCACCATATGAGGCATTATATGGAAGACCGTGTAACTCTCCGACATGTTGGTTGGAAACTGGAGAAAAGCTGATACTTGGGCCAGAGATGATTCGACAGACTTCAGATTGTATAGAGATCATTCGGCAACGAATGAAGGCAGCCCAAGATCGTCAGAAAAGTTATGCCGATAATCGTCGTAAGGATTTGGAATTCGACGTAGGTGATATGGTTTTTGTGAAGATTTCCCCATTGAAGAATGTTGTTAGATTCGGGAAGAAAGGGAAATTGACTCCGAGATTTGTTGGACCATTTCCGATTATCGAGCGAATTGGAAAGCTCGCTTATAGATTGGAGTTACCGGAAAAGATGGCGGGTGTGCACAATGTTTTTCATGTATCTTATCTACGGAAGTATGTGCACGACCCAACTACGGTGGTTTCTGCTGATAGCTGTGAAGACTTGGAGGTTGATCCAGTTGTTTCGAGACCTCGTAAGCCGCTTCGTATTGTTGAAACCGATACGAAACAGCTTAGGAGGAAGACGATTACGTTGCTCAAGGTACAATGGAGTGATGATGTTAACGACTGTACGTGGGAGGAGGAAGAGAGGATGAAGGCAGCTCATTCCGGACTCTTCGAGGTATTGCCCTAAAGTGTCGTGACATCTCATGAATTTGTAGCTTGTTCTAAGTCTTAGAATTCTGCATGCTAGGTTAGAATTGGTTGCATGGTTTGTTGATTGCTATGGATGGTAGGCATGCGGAATAATTGTGATTGCTGTTGTTTGCTTGGAATTTCGGGGGCGAAATTCCTAAGGGGGAGGGAATGTAACGACCCGTATTTTTACGTGTCGATAAATCGTAGAATTTACAGGTTGTTAGTGTTGTTTGTGTTGCTTCTAGCTTGAGTCGTTTAGAAGTTAACCCGGGTACAAGTGATGAGTCGTGACCGACTCATAGGGGACCGACTCAAGGAGGGGTAGCGGTTTAAAGTGTTGGCCGAGATAAGGATGGACCGACTCAAGAAGTTAGGCGACTCATAGGATGACCGACTCATAGAGGGCCGAGATAAGAAGTGTGGCCGAGTCAACGAGTTACGACTCATAGGGTTTGCCGAGTTAAGGAGTTAACGGGTTAAGGGTGTAGCGACTTAAGGGGTTTAGGCTTAGGTCGTGGATAATGAGTCGGCAGGGTTTTGAGTCGTAGGGCCTGATGAGTCGTGAGTCGGCATCATAGTTGAGTCGTGAGTGTGTATTGTTGAGTCGTCGTACGACTTAGGACTTGGGGAAAACGCGGCAGTGTCTTAGGTCGGAGGCTTTTAGGTCGTGACCGACTTATGTTGAGTCGGCACTGGTCTTGGGTCGTGAGTCGGTAGGTGTTGAGTCGGTTTGGGTTTGAGTCGTATGACCTTGTGCCTTGGTGTATTGAGTCGTTGGCTTGAGTCGGAAGGCTGTGCAGTTGAGTCGGCTAGGACTTAGGTCGGCCATAAGGCTGTGTTGTTAGGTCGTTTGCAACTGAGTCGGTAGGCACGACTTAACGATGAGTCGTAAGTCGTATGTGTCTTAAGTCGTGTGACCTTCTTGCTGTGTTGAGTCGTTAGGTCTTTGAGTCGGTAGAATTTAAGTCGGCATCTGGGTTAGTGTTAAGTCGGCAGTATATGTTGTATAGTTAAGTCGCAGGGTCGGCTGTGCTAGGTCGTGAGTCGGCAGGAGATGAGTCGTGGACGACTCATGATGAGTCGGGACCGACTCATGGGGCGACGACTCAGGGAGGTTCCAGCCTATAAATAGAGGGGTTCGGCTCACTTTTTGGCACCAGATTTCGAAGCGACGAAGTGCTGCCATTTTGAAGACTCGACTACAACATTTCTTCATCTTCTTTTCTCCATTCCAATCTAATTCTAACATCCATCCAAGATCGAAGATCGAGATCGAAGATCCAAGTGCCAAAGTTGAAGATCTTCATCCGTTCGAGCTAGAATTCATCGATTGGAGCGAGATATTGCCGGATCAAACCTTGATCTTCGCTGTCCAGATCTGAAGTGTGTAGTTTTTGTAGTGTTTGGGTGATTTGGTGAGTGGTAGTTATCTCTCACGCGGATCCAAGGGAGTATATTGGATTGGTGGCTTGTTTGAGTGTTAAAGTTAGAGATTTCATGCATTTTTCTTAGATCGAAGTCTAGATCCATGGTTTTTGGAAGATGTTTACTTATGCAAGTTTGTTTAATAAGCATTAGAGACAAATCCCATGTTTTATAATTGATAGATCTATGCTAAAAACCATGATTTCACATATGTTGGACTTTTGCTCGTTTATTTACGAAATTGCCATTATAGTTGATATTGCTTAAATTGCTTAATAGATCTTGTTTGAATGATTGATTATTTGAATGTATGATTGATTTGATTGTTTCCAAGTTAGCTAGTAGTTGATTTGGAACAAGATGATGAAAGAGGATTCAAAAGCTATGGAAGAAGGCTCTTGAATGGTGAAAGCTGCTTAAGGCATATGTAGCGGATGTTGAAGCTCATATGTATAGATTGGATGATGTTGAGATGGGACTTTGCCATGATTTGATGAGGCAAACCATGTTGTTGAGTTGAGACTTTGCTTTGATGCGATGAAGCGAAGTATGATGTGAGTCTTGGCTTAATCCAAGCAGGGATCATTCCAAGCATGTTGATAACTTGAAGAGTAGTTCAAGTTGGTTGATAATGGATTGTTCAAGAGGTAGCTTGAGCTTGTATGAGGATAGTCGTCAAGAAGGATGGCTAGGAGGCTTGGATCTCGTCGTTGTTGAAGGTTCTAGCATGCTCAAAAGCAGGAGTACATGGGGCGCCCATAACGACTACAGGTAGGTAGTCGGGACACCCAAAAGACTACAGGTAGGTAGTTGAGTACTCTGGGCAAAGTAGATAAGTCCTAGGCACAAGGCAGTGTGCGGAGTTATGGTTAGAACCGGGGTTACCATTAACCCTTGACAGATGGTCATTCAACTAACGGTGAAATCGAGGCAAGGATAACAGTGATAGCCAGAGTCATGGATGTTTGGTTGTATTATCATTCGGCTTCAAGAGCGGTGTTTTCTGGGTGCTTATCTGATCTTGGTTTAGGCCTTGGGGGTTTGTATTTGGAAAACATCGTCCTTGACTCGAGTGGTATTCGCTTTACCTTAATTGTCTATGTTGTTATGCTTGCTTCTCCTTAGTGTATGTCTGGGGCTATCACTGTAGGAAGAGGTGGAGTGGGATGGTTTGGTTCCTATTCCTTTTATCCTTTATGCTCTTTTGGTATGTTTGATAGTTAATTTACTGCTCACTAAGACTTTGTCTGACTCAAGGTTTTATGTCTCCTCTTATTACCTTGGGCTGTTCATCCATGTTGGGATGGGCAGACTAGGTAGCAGGTGACAGGTGCTGTGCTAGGAGTTCTACGATGAAGATGACGAAGACGAGCAGGAGGCTTTGCATATTAGTTTTCTTACTATATGTACTGGGTATCCGCTGCTGTATTTGGTTGAGTGATTTGTAGTGAGGCTTTCATGTATGGATTTGAGTAGATGATTGTATAAAACTACTGTGATGCTTATATGATGATGTTCTGTTCTATGGAGCTTCACTATATTATATTTCTCTATTGTATTTTATCCATGCGCTGTGAGTTGTACGATAGAGATTCTTTTGTTTTGTTTTACCCTGACTATCGTCCATGGCTGCCTGGCACGCCTTTCAGCGCATTATTTCCTTGTTTTGGTGCGGGAGTCATGGGCGGTCGTCACACCAACAGATAGATTAATGCCCAAAAAGGATAACCCGAATCCCAATCGGGTCTCGTAAGTTTTTTACCCTTCGTTTTTTCGACACGTGGATTTTTACGGTAAAACAGGATTACCGTGGCTGGCCTTCGATTTACCATCGCTGGAGAGTGGTGCACCATGGTACTGTTCCATTTCAAATCCATGCATGCATTTCTAAAAGTCGTACGGCACTGTTTCGCCATTTCGGACGGACGTTGCACCTTGCACCGTGGATGTTGCACCCTGTAGATATCGATTATACGGACAGCCATAACTTCTGGCTCGTTTAGAGTTACGGGAGCCATAACCTGTCAAAATGAAGGCCTCGATGAGTTCTATGGCTTTGACAGCTTTCAGCCATCAATGGATAGATTAATGCCCAAAAAAGACAACCCGAATGTCAATCGGGTCTCGTAAGTTTTTTTACCCTTCGTTTTTTCGACACGTGGATTTTTACGGTAAAACAGGATTACGGTGGCTGGCCTTCGATTTACCATCCTGGATAGTGGTGCACCATGGCACCGTTCCGTTTCAAATCCATGCACGCATTTCTAAAATTCGTACGACACTGTTTCGCAATTTCAGACGGATGTTGCACCTTGCACCGTGGATGTTGCACCCTGTAGATATCGATTATTCGGACGGCCATAACTTCTGGCTCGTTTAGAGTTATAGGAGCCATAACCTGTCAAAACGAAGGCCTCGATGAGTTCTACGGCTATGACTGCTTTCAGCCGTCGACGGATAGATAAATGCCCAAAAAGAACAACCCGAATCTCAATCGGGTCTCCTAAGTTTTTTACCCTTCGTTTTTTCGACACGTGGATTTTTACGGTAAAATAGTATTACGGTGGCTGGCCTTCGATTTTCCATCCTGGACAGTGGTGCACCACGGTGCTATTCCGTTTCAAATCCATGCACGCATTTCTAAAAGTCGTAGGGCACTGTTTCGCCTTTTCGGACGGATGTTGCACCTTGCACCGTGGATGTTGCACCTTGCAGATATCGATTATTCGGACGGTCATAACTTCTGGCTCGTTTAGAGTTACGGGAGCCATAACCTGTCAAAATGATGGCCTCGATGAGTTCTACGGCTTTGACAGCTTTCAGCCGTCAACGGATAGATTAATGCCCAAAAAGGACAACCCGAATCTCAAACGGGTCTCGTAAGTTTTTTACCCTTCGTTTTTTCGACACGTGGATTTTTACGGTAAAACAGGATTACCGTGGCTGGCCTTCGATTTACCATCGCTGGAGAGTGGTGCACCATGGTACAGTTCCGTTTCAAATCCATGCACACATTTCTAAAAGTCATACGGCACTGTTTCGCCATTTCGGACGGATGTTGCATCTTGCACCGTGGATGTTGCACCCTGTAGATATCGATTATTCGGACGACCATAACTTCTGGCTCGTTTAGAGTTACGGGAGCCATAACATGTCAAAACGAAGGCCTCGATGAGGTCTACGGCTTTGACAGTTTTCAGCCGTCAACGGATAGATTAATGCCCAAAAAGGACAACCGAAGCTCAATCGGGTCTCGTAAGTTTTTTACCCTTCGTTTTTTCTACACGTGGATTTCTACAGTAAAACAGGATTACGGTGGCTGGTCTTCGATTTATCGTCGCTGGAGAGTGGTGCACCATGGTACTGTTCCGTTTCAAATCCATGCACGCATTTCTTAAAGTCGTACGGCACTGTTTCGCCATTTCGGACGGATGTTGCACCTTGCACCGCGGATGTTGCACCCTATAGATATCGATTATACGGACGACCATAACTTCTGGCTCGTTTAGAGTTATGGTAGCCACAACCTGTCAAAATGAAGGCCTCGATGAGTTCTACGGCTTTGACAGCTTTCAACCATCAACGGATAGATTAATGCCCAAAAAGGACAACCCGAATCCCAATCGGGTCTCGTAAATTTTTTACCCTTCGTTTTTTCGACACGTTGATTTTTACGGTAAAACAGGATTACCGTGGCTGGCCTTCGATTTACCATCGCTGGAGAGTGGTGCACCATGGTACTGTTCCATTTCAAATCCATGCATGCATTTCTAAAAGTCGTACGGCACTGTTTCGCCATTTCGGACGGACGTTGCACCTTGCACCGTGGATGTTGCACCCTGTAGATATCGATTATTCGGACAGCCATAACTTCTGGCTCGTTTAGAGTTACGGGAGCCATAACCTGTCAAAATGAAGGCCTCGATGAGTTCTACGGCTTTGACAGCTTTCAGCCGTCAATGGATGGATTAATGCCCAAAAAAGACAACCCGAACGTCAATCGGGTCTCGTAAGTTTTTTTACCCTTCGTTTTTTCGACACGTGGATTTTTACGGTAAAACAGGATTACGGTGGCTGGCCTTCGATTTACCATCCTGGATAGTGGTGCACCATGGTACCGTTCCGTTTCAAATCCATGCACGCATTTCTAAAAGTCGTACGACACTGTTTCGCAATTTCAGACGGATGTTGCACCTTGCACCGTGGATGTTGCACCTTGTAGATATCGATTATTCGGACGGCCATAACTTCTGGCTCGTTTAGAGTTACGGGAGCCATAACCTGTCAAAACGAAGGCCTCGATGAGTTCTACGGCTATGACTGCTTTCAGCCGTCAACGGATAGATAAATGCCCAAAAAGGACAACCCGAATCTCAATCGGGTCTCCTAAGTTTTTTACCCTTCGTTTTTTCGACACGTGGATTTTTACGGTAAAATAGTATTACGGTGGCTGGCCTTCGATTTTCCATCCTGGACAGTGGTGCACCACGGTGCTATTCCGTTTCAAATCCATGCACGCATTTCTAAAAGTCGTAGGGCACTGTTTCGCCTTTTCGGACGGATGTTGCACCTTGCACCGTGGATGTTGCACCCTGTAGATATCGATTATTCGGACGGTCATAACTTCTGGCTCGTTTAGAGTACGGGAGCCATAACTTGTCAAAACGATGGCCTCGATGAGTTCTACGGCTTTGACAGCTTTTAGCCGTCAACGGATAGATTAATGCCCAAAAAGGACAACCCGAATCTCAATCGGGTCTCGTAAGTTTTTTACCCTTCGTTTTTTCGACACGTGGATTTTCACTGTAAAACGGGATTACCGTGGCCCGTCTTCGACTTCCCATCGCTGGAGAGCGGTGCACCATGGTACTGTTACGTTTCAAATCCATGCACGCATTTCTAAAATTCGTACGACACTGTTTCACCATTTCGGACAGATGTTGCACCTTGCACCATGGATGTTGCACCCTGTAGATATCGATTATTCGGACGGCCATAACTTCTGGCTCATTTAGAGTTAATGGAGCCATAACCTGTCAAAACGAAGGCCTCGATAAGTTCTATGGCTTTGATAGCTTTCAACCGTCAACGGATAGATTAATGCCCAAAAAGAACAACCCGAATCTCAATCGGGTCTCATAAGTTTTTTACCCTTCGTTTTTTCGACACGTGCAATTTTACGGTAAAACAGGATTACGGTGGCTGGTCTTCGATTTACCATCGCTGGAGAGCGGTGCATCATGGTACTGTCCCGTTTCAAATCCATGCACGCATTTTTAAAATTCGTACGACACTGTTTCACCATTTCGGACGGATGTTGCACCTTGCACCGTGGATGTTGCACCCTGTAGATATCGATTATTCAAACGGCCATAACTTCTAGCTCGTTTAGAGATACGGGAGCCATAACCTGTCAAAACGAAGGCCTCGATGAGTTCTACGGCTTTGACAACTTTCAGCCGTCAACGGATAGATTAATGCCCAAAAAGGACAACCCGAATCTCAATCGGGTCTCGTAAGTTTTTTACCCTTCGTTTTTTCGACACGTGGATTTTTACGGTAAAACAGGATTACCGTTGTTGGCCTTCGATTTACCATCGCTGGAGAGTGGTGCACCACGGTACTGTTCCGTTTCAAATCCATGCACGCATTTCTAAAAGTCGTACGGCACTGTTTCGCCATTTCGGACGGATGTTGCACCTTGCACCGTGGATGTTGCACCCTGTAGATATCGATTATTCGAACGACCATAACTTCTGGCTCGTTTAGAGTTACGGGAGCCATAACATGTCAAAACGAAGGCCTCGATGAGTTCTACGGCTTTGACAGCTTTCAGCCGTCAACGGATAGATTAATGCCCAAAAAGGGCAACCTGAATCTCAATCGGGTCTCGTAAGTTTTTTACCCTTCGTTTTTTCGACACGTGGATTTCTACGGTAAAACAGGATTACGGTGGCTGGTCTTCGATTTACCATCGCTGGAGAGTGGTGCACCATGGTACTGTTCCGTTTCAAATCCATGCACGCATTTCTAAAAGTCGTACGACACTGTTTCGCCCTTTCGGATGGATGTTGCACCTTGCACCGTGGATGTTGCACCCTATAGATATCGATTATACGGACGACCATAACTTCTGGCTCGTTTAGAGTTACGGGAGCCATAACCTGTCAAAATGAAGGCCTTGATGAGTTCTACGGCTTTGAAAGCTTTCAGTCATCAACGGACAGATTAATGCCCAAAAAGGACAACTCGAATCCCAATCGGTTCTCGTAAGTTTTTTACCCTTCGTTTTTTCAACACGTGGATTTTTACGGTAAAACAGGATTACCGTTGCTGGCCTTCGATTTACCATCGCTGGAGAGTGGTGCACCATGGTACTGTTCCGTTTCAAATCCATGCACGCATTTCTAAAAGTCGTACGACACTGTTTCACCATTTCGGACAGATGTTGCACCTTGCACCGTGGATGTTCTACCCTGTAGATATCGATTATTCAAACGGCCATAACTTCTGGCTCGTTTAGAGTTACGGGGGCCATAACCTGTCAAAATGAAGGCCTCGATGAGTTCTACGGCTTCGACAGCTTTCAGCTGTCAACGGATAGATTAATGCCCAAAAAGGACAACCCGAATCTCAATCGGGTCTCGTAAGTTTTTTACCCCTCGTTTTTTCGACACGTGGATTTTTACGGTAAAACAGGATTACGGTGGCTGGCCTTCGATTTACCATCCTGGACAGTGGTGCACCATGGTACTGTTCTGTTTCAAATCCATGCACGCATTTCTAAATGTCGTACGGCACTGTTTCGCAATTTCGGACGGATGTTGCATGTTGCACAGTGGATGTTGCACCCTGTAGATATCGATTATTCGGACGACCATAACTTCTGGCTCGTCTAGAGTTACGGGAGCCATAACCTATCAAAATGAAGGCCTCAATGAGTTCTACGGCTTTGATAGCTTTCAGCCGTCAACGGATAGATTAATGCCCAAAAAGGACAACCCGAATCCCAATCGGGTCTCGTAAGTTTTTTACCCTTCGTTTTTTCGACACGTGGATTTTTACGGCAAAACAGGATTACCGTGGCTGGCCTTCGATTTACCATCGCTGGAGAGTGGTGCACCATGGTACTATTCCATTTCAAATCCATGCACGCATTTCTAAAAGTCGTACGGCACTGTTCGCCATTTCGGACGGATGTTGCACCTTGCACCGTGGATGTTGCACCCTGTAGATATCGATTATTCGGACGGCCATAACTTCTGGCTCGTTTAGAGTTACGGGAGCCATAACCTTTCAAAACAAAGGCCTCGATGAGTTCTACGGCTTTGACCGCTTTCAGCCGTCAACGGATAGATTAATGGCCAAAAAGGACAACCCGAATCTCAATCGGGTCTCGTAAGTTTTATACCCTTCGTTTTTTCGACACGTGGATTTTTACGGTAAAACAGGATTACGGTGGCTGGCCTTCGATTTACCATCCTGGACAGTGGTGCACCATGGTACTGTTCCGTTTCAAATCCATGCACGCATTTCTAAAAGTCGTGCGGCACTGTTTCGCAATTTCGGACGGATGTTGCACCTTGCATCGTGGATGTTGCACCCTGTAGATATCGATTATTCGGACGACCATAACATTTGGCTCGTTTAGAGTTACGGGAGCCATAACCTGTCAAAATGAAGGCCTCGATGAGTTCTATGGCTTTGACAGCTTTCAGCCGTCAACGAATAGATAAATGCCCAAAAAGGACAACCCGAATCTCAATCGGGTCTCCTAAGTTTTTTACCCTTCGTTTTTTCGACACGTGGATTTTTACGGTAAAACAGGATTACGGTGGCTGGCCTTCGATTTACCATCCTGGACAGTGGTGCACCATGGTACTGTTCCATTTCAAATCCATGCACGCATTTCTAAAAGTCGTACGGCACTGTTTCGCCATTTCGGACGGATGTTGCAACTTGCACCGTGGATGTTGCACCTTGTAGATATCGATTATTCGGACGGCCATAACTTCTGGCTCATTTAGAGTTACGGGAGCCATAACCTGTCAATACGAAGGCCTCGATGAGTTCTACGGCTTTGACAGCTTTCAGCCGTCAATGAATAGATTAATTCCCAAAAAGGACAACCCGAATCTCAATCGGGTCTCGTAAGTTTTTTACCCTTTGTTTTTTCGACACGTGGATTTTTACGGTAAAACGGGATTACCGTGGCCCGTCTTCGACTTCCCATCGCTGGAGAGCGGTGCATCATGGTACTGTCCCGTTTCAAATCCATGCACGCATTTTTAAAATTCGTACGACACTGTTTCACCATTTCGGACGGATGTTGCACCTTGCACCGTGGATGTTGCACCTTGTAGATATCGATTATTCGGACGGCCATAACTTCTGGCTCGTTTAGAGTTACAGGAGCCATAACCTGTCAAAACGAAGGTCTCGATAAGTTCTATGGCTTTGACAGCTTTCAGCCGTCAACGGATAGATTAATGCCCAAAAAGGACAACCCGAATCTCAATCGGGTCTCGTAAGTTTTCTACCCTTCGTTTTTTCGACACGTGCAATTTTACGGTAAAACAGGATTACGGTGGCTGGTCTTCAATTTACCATCGCTGGAGAGTGGTGCACCATGGTACTGTTCCGTTTCAAATCCATGCAACATTTCTAAAAGTCGTACGGCACTGTTTCGCTGTGACGACCGCCCATGACTCCCGCACCAAAACAAGGAAAAAGTGCGCTGAAGGGCGTGCCAGGCAGCCATGGACGATAGTCAGGGTAAAATAAAACAGCAAAATCTATCGTACAACTCACAGCGCATGGATAAAATATAATAGAGAAATATAATATAGTGAAGCTCCATAGAACCGAACATCATCATATAAGCATCATAGTAGCTTCATACAAACATATGAATCATCCATACATCAAAGCCTCACTACATAACACTCAAACAAATACAGCAGCGGAACACCCAGTACGTAATATGAAAATAATATGCAAATGCCTCCTGCTCGTCTTCGTTGTCATCAGCGTAAACCTCCATGAACAGCACCTGTCACCTGCTACCTAGTCTGCCCATCCCAACATGGATGAACAGCCCAAGGTAATAAGAGGAGACATAAAACCTTGAGTCAGACAAAGTCTTAGTGAGCAGTAAATCAACTATCAAACATACCAAAAGAGCATAATGGATAAAAGGAATAGGAACCAAACCATCCCACTCCACCTCTTTCTACAGTGATAGCTCCCAGACACACATTAAGGAGAAGCAAGCATAACATAGCAGGCAATTAAAGTAAAGCAATAATCACTCGAGTCAAGGTCGATGTTTTCCAAATACAAACCCCCAAGGCCTAAACCAAGATCAGATAAGCACCAAGAAAACACCGTTCTTGAGACCGAATGATGATACAACCAAACATCCAAACATCCATGACTCTGGCTGTCACTGTTAACCCTGCTTCGAAATCACCGTTAATTGAATGACCGACTCCTTCCTGAGCCATCTATCAAGGGCTAATGGTAACCCCGGTTCTAGACATAACTCCGCACGTCATCATGACTCGTGCCTAGGAATTTTCGCAACTACCCAGAGTACTCGACCACCTACCTGTAGTCTTTAGGGTGTCCAGACCACCTACCTGTAGTCTTTAGGGAAACCCTTGTACTCTTGCTTTGAGTCTGCTAGAACCTTCAACAACGATGAAATCCAAGCCTTCTAGTCATCCTCCTTGACGACTATTCTCAACCTAGCCAAAACTACCTCTTGAGCCATTCATTATCAATCAACTCGAACTACCCTTCAAGTTATCAACATGCTTGGAGTAATCCTTCTCGATTATACCAAGGTTACATCAAATCATGCCTCGCCTCATCTTTATCATAGCAAAGGCTCATCTTAACATCATGGTTTGCCTCATCGCATCATGGAAAAATTCCATCTCAACATCATCCAATCCATACATATGAGCTTCAACATCCACTACATATGCCTTAAGCAACCTTCACCATTCAAGAGCCTTTTCCGTAGCTTTTGAATCGTCTGTGACCATACTTGTCCAAATCTATCAACTAGATAACTCATTCACAACAATCAAACAAGACAAACATTAATCCAAACAAATAAGTAGTCAATCAAGATCTAAATAGGCATTTATAACTAAAATGGCAATTTCGTAAATAAATGAGAATAGATCTATCATACATGAATCATGGGTTTTTAGCATAGATCTAACAAGTATAAATCATGGGTTTTGTCCCTACAACTTGATGAATGAACTTGCATAAGTAAACATCTTCATAAGTAATGGATCTACACTTGGATCTAAGGAAAAATGCATAAAATTACAATCTACAACACTCCGACAAACCACCAATCCAATATACTCCTTTGGGTCCGCGTGAGAGATAACCACCACTCACCGAATCACCCAAACACTTCAAAAACTATCAACTCCAGATCTGGACAGCGAAGATTCAAGCTTGATTCGTCAAAATCCCGCTTGAAACGATGAAATCTAGCTTCGTTGGATGAAGATCTTCAACTTTGGCTCTTCAATCTTCAATCTTGATCTTCAATCTTAGATGGATGTTAGAACTAGATTGGAATGGAGAAAAGAAGATGAAGAAATGTTGTAGTCGAGCTCTCAAAATGGCAGCACTTCGTCGCTTCAAAATCCGGTGCCAAAAAGTGAGCCAAACCCCTCTATTTATAGGCTGAAATCCCCCATGAGTCGTCCGCCCCTATGAGTCGTCCACGACTCATGACTCACGACTCAAGCCACTACGACTCACGACTCAACGCAACTCAAAATAAATACGACACAACACACATACGGCAGCATGCACACGACTCAACCAAAGTGCGACTCAACAGAACCCAACGAAATACGACCTATAAACACGGCCGACCTATCTCAAAAACCGTCCTAACTATGCTACGACTTACGACTTAACTCGTATACGAGTTAACACATAGATCATGTCCTTATGACTCGGCCATACAACTCAACTAGCTGCCGACTCAACTCTTAGGCGACCTAAGGCCTTAACTCGTACCAACGACTCAACCAACTCGGGTTAACTAGTGCTATGGCCCAAGAGTTCCAACGGCCCAGATGACCCTACGACCTAACTAAGCCGCTAACGACTTACGACTTAGCATCCTTAAGTCGTCTAAAACTTCTAGGTCGCTTACTCGTTAGCTATGCTAACTCCTAACCCGCTAACACGCTAACTCGCGCAAGTCTATAGGTCGGTGAAGAGCTTAACCCGGTCACATCTACTAACTCGTCCCAGCCTTGAGTCGTAACTCGTTAACCCCTATGAGTCGGTCTAACCCTTAACCTGTTAACTCGGCAACTCACTAACAACCAAAAGTCGGCAACAACCACTCATTCCTATAAGTCGGCCAACCTATAAACCGTTGACCCCATGAGTCGGCCACCTACCCTAAGTCGCTCCATCCTCTAAGTCTGTCACGACTTAAGTTCCACACGACTTAACTCTAGAACGACTCAAGCTCCAAACGACTTAATGCAACTATTATACGATTTATCGACGCGTAAAATACGGGTCGTTACATTCGCCATTTCGGACGGATGTTGCACCTTGCACCGTGGATGTTGCACCCTGTAGATATCGATTAAACGGACGACCATAACTTCTGGCTCGTTTAGATTTACGGGATCCACAACCTGTCAAAATGAAGGCCTCGATGAGTTCTACGGCTTTGATAGCCTTCAGTCGTCAACGTATAGATTAATGCCCAAAAAGGACAACCAGAATCTCAATCGGGTCACGTAAGATTTTTACCCTTCGTTTTTTCGAAACGTGGATTTTTACAGTAAAACTGGATAACCGTGGCTCGTCTTCGATTCACCATCGATGGAGAGTGGTGTACCATGGTACTGTTCCATTTCAAATCCATGCATGCATTTCTAAAAGTCGTACGGCACTGTTTCGCCATTTCGGACGGATGTTGCACCTTGCACCGTGGATGTTGCACCCTGTAGATATCGATTATTCAGACGGCCATAACTTCTGGCTCGTTTAGAGTTACGGGAGCCATAACATGTCAAAACGAAGGCCTCGATGAGTTCTACGGTTTTGACAGCTTTCAGCCATCAACGGATAGATTAATGCCCAAAAAGGACAACCCAAATCTCAATCGGGTCTCGTAAGTTTTTTACCCTTCGTTTTTTCGACACGTGGATTTTTACGTAAAACAGGATTACAGTGGCTGGTCTGCGATTTATCATCGCTGGAGAGTGGTGCACCATGGTACAGTTCTGTTTCAAATCCATGCACGCATTTCTAAAAGTTGTGCGGCACTGTTTCGCCATTTCGGAAGGATGTTGCACCTTGCACCGTGGATGTTGCACCCTATAGATATCGATTATACGGACGACCATAACATCTGGCTCGTTTAGAGTTATGGGAGCCATAACCTGTCAAAACGAAGGCCTCGATGAGTTCTACGGCTTTGACAGCTTTCAGCCGTCAGCGGATAGATAAATGCCCAAAAAGGACAACCCGAATCTCAATCGGGTCTCCTAAGTTTTTTACCTTTCGTTTTTTCGACACGTGGATTTTTACGGTAAAACAGGATTACGGTGGCTGGCCTTCGATTTACCATCCTGGACAGTGGTGCACCATGGTACTGTTCCGTTTCAAATCCATGCACGCATTTCTAAAAGTCGTACGGCACTATTTCGCCATTTCGGACGGATGTTGCACCTTGCACCGTGGATGTTGCACCATATAGATATCGATTATATGGACGACCATAACTTCTGGCTCGTTTAGAGTTGCGGGATCCATAACCTGTCAAAACGAAGGCCTCGATGAGACCTACGGCTTTGACAGCTTTCAGCCGTCAACGGATAGATTAATGCCCAAAAAGGACAACCCGAATCTCAATCGGGTCTCGCAAGTTTTTACCCTTCGTTTTTTCGACATGTGGATTTTTACGGTAAAACGGGATTACCTTGGCCCGTCTTCGACTTCCCATCGCTGGAGAGCGGTGCATCATGGTACTGTCCCGTTTCAAATCCATGCACGCGTTTCCAAAATTCGTACGACACTGTTTCACCATTTCGGACGGATGTTGCACCTTGCACTGTGGATGTTGCACCCTGTAGATATCGATTATTCGGACGGCCATAACTTCTGGCTCGTTTAGAGTTACGGGAGCCATAACCTGTCAAAACGAAGGCCTCGATATGTTCTATGGCTTTGACAGCTTTCAGCCGTCAACGGATAGATTAATGCCCAAAAAGGACAACCCGAATCTCAATCGGGTCTCGTAAGTTTTTTACCCTTCGTTTTTTCGACACGTGCAATTTTACGGTAAAACAGGATTACGGTGGCTGGTCTTCGATTTACCATCGCTGGAGAGTGGTGCACCATGGTACTGTTCCGTTTCAAATCCATGCACGCATTTCTAAAAGTCGTAAGGCACTGTTTTGCCATTTCGGACGGATGTTGCACCTTGCACCGTGGATGTTGCACCCTGTAGATATCGATTATACGGACGACCATACCTTCTGGCTCGTTAAGAGTTACGGGATCCACAACCTATCAAAACGAAGGCCTCGATGAGTTCTACGGCTTTGACAGCTTTCAGCCGTCAATGGATAGATCAATGCCCAAAAAGGACAACCTGAATCTCAATCGGGTCTCGTAAGTTTTTTACCCTTCATTTTTTCGACACGTGGATTTTTATGGTAAAACTGGATTACCGTGGCTGGCCTTCGATTTACCATCGCCGAAGAGTGGTGCACCATGGTACTGTTCCGTTTCAAATCCATCCACGCATTTCTAAAAGTCGTACGGCACTGTTTCGCCATTTCGGGCGGATGTTGCACCTTGCACCGTGGATGTTGCACCCTGTAGATATCGATTATTCGGACGGCCATAACTTCTGCCTCGTTTAGAGTTACGGGAGCCATAACATGTCAAAGCGAAGGCCTCGATGAGTTCTACGACTTTGACAGCTTTCAGCCGTCAACGGATAGATTAATGCCCAAAATGGACAACCCGAATCTCAATCGGGTCTCATAAGTTTTTTACCCTTCGTTTTTTGGACACGTGGATTTTTACGGTAAAACAGGATTACGGTGGCTGGTCTTCGATTTACCATCGCTGGAGAGTGGTGCACCATGGTACTGTTCCGTTTCAAATCCATGCACGCATTTCTAATAGTCGTACGACACTGTTTCGCCATTTCGGACGGATGTTGCACCTTGCACCGTGGATGTTGCACCCTATAGATATCGATTATACGGACAACCATAACTTCTGGCTCGTTTAGAGTTACGGGAGCCACAACCTGTCAAAACGAAGGCCTCGACGAGTTCTAAGGCTTTGACAGCTTTCAGCCGTCAACGGATAGATTAATGCCCAAAAAGGACAACCCGAATCTCAATCGGGTCTCGTAAATTTTTTACCCTTCGTTTTTTCGACACGTGGATTTTTACGGTAAAACGGGATTACCGTGGCACGCCTTCGACTTCCCATCGCTGGAGAGCGGTGCACCATGGTACTGTTCCGTTTCAAATCCATGCACGCATTTCTAAAAGTCGTACGGCACTGTTTCGCCATTTCGGACGGATGTTGCACCTTGCACCGTGGATGTTGCACCCTGTAGATATCGATTATTCGGACGGCCATAATTTTTGGCTCGTTTAGAGTTACGGGAGCCATAACCTGTCAAAACGAAGGCCTCGATGAGTTCTATGGCTTAGACAGCTTTCAACCGTAAACGGATAGAATAATGCCCAAAAAGGACAACCCGAATCTCAAATGGGTCTCGTAAGTTTTTTACCCTTCGTTTTTTCGACGCGTACATTTTTACGGCAAAACAGGATTACGGTGGCTGGTCTTCGATTTACCATCGCTGGAGAGTAGTGCACCATGGTACTGTTCCGTTTCAAATCCATGCACGCATTTCTAAAAGTTGTACGGCACTGTTTCGCCATTTCGGACGGATGTTGCACCTTGCACCATGGATGTTGCACCCTGTAGATATCGATTATACGGACGACCATAACTTCTGGCTCGTTTAGAGTTACGGTAGCCACAACCTGTCAAAACGAAGGCCTCGATGAGTTCTACGGTTGTGACTGCTTTCAGCCGTCAACGGATAGATTAATGCCAAAAAAGGACAAGCCGAATCTCAATCGGGTCTCGTAAGTTTTTTACCCTCCGTTTTTTCGACACGTGGATTTTTACGATAAAACAGGATTACCGTGGCTGGTCTTCGATTTACCATCGCTGGAGAGTGGTGCACCATGGTCCTGTTTCGTTTCAAATCCATGCACGCATTTCTAACAGTCGTACGGCACTGTTTTTCCATTTTGGACGGATGTTGCACCTTGCACCGTGGATGTTGCACCCTGTAGATATCGATTATTCGGACGGCCATAACTTCTGGCTCGTTTAGAGTTACGGGAGCCAAAACTTGTCAAAACGAAGGCCTCGATGAGTTCTACGGATTTGACGGCTTTCAGCCGTCAACGGTTTGATTAATGCCCAAAAAGGATAACCCGAATCTCAATCGGGTCTCGTAAGTTTTTTACCCTTCGTTTTTTCGACACGTGGATTTTTACGGTAAAACGGGATTACCGTGGCCCGTCTTCGACTTCCCATCGCTGGAGAGCGGTACACCATGGTTCTATTCCGTTTCAAATCCATGCACGCATTTCTAAAAGTCGTACGACACTGTTTCACTATTTCGGACGGATGTTGCACCTTGCACCGTGGATGTTGCACCCTGTAGATATCGATTATTCAAACGGGCATAACTTCTGGCTCGTTTAGAGTTACGGGAGCCATAACCTGTCAAACCGAAGGCCTCGATGAGTTCTACCACTTTGACAGCTTTCAACCGTCAACGGATAGATTAATGCCCAAAAAGGACAACCCGAATCTCAATTGGGTCTCGTAAGTTTTTTACCCTTCGTTTTTTCGACACGTGGATTTTTACGGTAAAATAGGATTACCGTGGCCCGTCTTTGACTTCCCATCGCTGGAGAGTGGTACACCATGGTAATGTTCCCTTTCAAATCCATGCACGCATTTCTAATAGTCGTACGACACTGTTTCGCCATTTCGGACGGATGTTGCGCCTTACACCGTGGATGTTGCACCCTGTAGATATCGATTATTCGGACGGCCATAACTTTTGGCTCGTTTAGACTTACGGGAGCCATAACCTATCAAAACGAAGGCCTCGATGAGTTCTATGGATTTGAAGGCTTTCAACCGTCAACGGATAGAATAATGCCCAAAAAGGACAACCCGAATCTCAATCGGGTTTCGTAGTTTTTTACCCTTCGTTTTTTCGACACGTACATTTTCACGGTAAAACAGGATTACGGTGGCTGGTCTTCGATTTACCATCGCCGGAGAGTAGTGCACCATGGTACTGTTCCGTTTCAAATCCATACACGCATTTCTAAAAGTCGTACGGCACTGTTTCGCCATTTCGGACGGATGTTGCAACTTGCACCATGGATGTTGCACCCTGTAGATATCGATTATACGGACGACCATAACTTCTGGCTCGTTTAGAGTTACGGCAGCCACAATCTGTCAAAGCGAAGGCCTCGATGAGTTCTACGACTTTGACAGCTTTCAGCCATCAACGGATAGATTAATGCCCAAAAAGGACAACCCGAATCTCAATCGGGTCTCGTAAGTTTTTTACCCTTCGTTTTTTCGACACGTGGATTTTTACGGTAAAACAGGATTATCGTGGCCAGCCTTCGATTTACCATCGCTGGAGAGTGGTGCACCATGGTACTGTTCCGTTTCAAATCCATGTATGCATTTCTAAAAGTCATACGGCACTGTTTTGCCAATTCGGACGGATGTTGTACCTTGCACCGTGGATGTTGCACCCTGTAGATATCGATTATACGGACGACCATAACTTCTGGCTCGTTTAGAGTTATGGGATCTACAACCTGTCAAAACAAAGGCCTCGATGAGTTCTACGTCTTTGACAGCTTTCAGCCGTCAACGGATAGATTAATGCCCAAAAAGGACAACCCGAATCTCAATCGGGTATCGTAAGTTTTTTACCCTTCGTTTTTTCGACACGTGGATTTTTACGGTAAAGCGGGATTACCGTGGCCCGTCTTCGACTTCCCATCGCTGGAGAGCGGTGCACCATGGTACTGTTCCGTTTCAAATCCATGTACGCATTTCTAAAAGTCGTACGACACTGTTTCACCATTTCGGACGGATGTTGCACCTTGCACCGTGGATGTTGCACCCTGTAGATATCGATTATTCAAACGGCCATAACTTCTGGCTCGTTTAGAGTTACAGGAGCCATAACCTGTCAAAACGAAGGCCTCGATGAGTTCTACGGCATTGACCGCTTTCAGCCGTCAACGGATAGATTAATGCCCAAAAAGGACAACCCAAATCTCAATCGGATCTCATAAGTTTTTTACCCTTCGTTTTTTCGACACGTGCAATTTTACGGTAAAACATGATTACGGTGGCTGGTCTTCGATTTACCATCGCTGGAGAGTGGTGCACCATGGTAATGTTCCATTTCAAATTTATGCACGCATTT
This sequence comes from Allium cepa, assembly GCA_030765085.1. Lineage (NCBI taxonomy): Eukaryota > Viridiplantae > Streptophyta > Magnoliopsida > Asparagales > Amaryllidaceae > Allium > Allium cepa. Next base: position 31,940,507 of record CM060934.1, on the reverse strand, counting down.
CTAAAAGTCGTACGACACCGTTTCGCCATTTCGTACGGATGTTGCACCTTGCACCATGGATGTTGCACCCTGTAGATATCGATTATACGGACGATCATAACTTCTGGCTCGTTGAGAGTTACGGGAGCCACAACCTGTCAAAACGAAGGCCTCGATGAGTTCTACGGCTTTGACAGCTTTCAGCCGTCAACGGATAGATTAATGCCCAAAAAGGACAACACGAATCTCAATCGGTTCTCGTAAGTTTTTTACCCTTTTTTTTTCGACACGTGGATTTTACGGTAAAACAGGATTACCGTGGCTGGCCTTCGATTTACCATCCCTGAAGAGTGGTGCACCATGGTACTGTTCTGTTTCAAATCCATGCACGCATTTCTAAAAGTCGTACGGCACTGTTTCGCCATTTCGGACGGATGTAGCTCCTTGCGCCGTAGATGTTGCACCCTGTAGATATCGATTATTCGGACGGCCATAACTTCTGGCTCGTTTAGAGTTATGGGAGCCATAACATGGCCTCGATGAGTTCTACGGCTTTGACAGCTTTCAGCCGTCAACGGATAGATTGATGCCCAAAAAGGACAACCCAAATCTCAATCGGGTCTCGTAAGTTTTTTACCCTTCGTTTTTTCGACACGTGGATTCTTACGGTAAAACAGGATTACGGTAGCCGGCCTTCGATTTACCATCGCTGGAGAGTGGTGCACCATGGTACTGTTCCGTTTCAAATCCATGCACGCATTTCTAAAAGTCGTACGACACTGTTTCGCCATTTCGGACGGATGTTGCACCTTGCACCGTGGATGTTGCACCCTATAGATATCGATTATACGGACGACCATAACTTCTTGCTTGTTTAGAGTTACGGGAGCCATAACCTGTCAAAACGAAGTCCTCGATGAGTTCTACGGCTTTGACAGCTTTCTGTCGTCAACGGATAGATTAATGACCAAAAAGGACACCCCGAATCTCAATCGGGTCTCGTAAGTTTTTTACCCTTCGTTTTTTCGACACGTGTATTTTTACGGTAAAACGGGATTACCGTGGCCTGCCTTCGACTTCCCATCACTGGAGAGTGGTGCACCATGGTACTGTTCCGTTTCAAATCCATGCACGCATTTCTAAAAGTCGTACGGCACTGTTTCGCCATTTCGGACGGATGTTGCACCTTGCACCGTGGATGTTGCACCCTGTAGATATCGATTATTCGGACGGCCATAATTTTTGGCTCGTTTAGAGTTACGGGAGCCATAACCTGTCAAAACGAAGGCCTCGATGAGTTCTATGGCTTAGACAGCTTTCAACCGTAAACGGATAGAATAATGCCCAAAAAGGACAACCCGAATCTCAAATGGGTCTCGTAAGTTTTTTACCCTTCGTTTTTTCGACGCGTACATTTTTACGGCAAAACAGGATTACGGTGGCTGGTCTTCGATTTACCATCGCTGGAGAGTAGTGCACCATGGTACTGTTCCGTTTCAAATCCATGCACGCATTTCTAAAAGTTGTACGGCACTGTTTCGCCATTTCGGACGGATGTTGCACCTTGCACCATGGATGTTGCACCCTGTAGATATCGATTATACGGACGACCATAACTTCTGGCTCGTTTAGAGTTACGGTAGCCACAACCTGTCAAAACGAAGGCCTCGATGAGTTCTACGGTTGTGACTGCTTTCAGCCGTCAACGGATAGATTAATGCCAAAAAAGGACAAGCCGAATCTCAATCGGGTCTCGTAAGTTTTTTACCCTCCGTTTTTTCGACACGTGGATTTTTACGATAAAACAGGATTACCGTGGCTGGTCTTCGATTTACCATCGCTGGAGAGTGGTGCACCATGGTCCTGTTTCGTTTCAAATCCATGCACGCATTTCTAACAGTCGTACGGCACTGTTTTTCCATTTTGGACGGATGTTGCACCTTGCACCGTGGATGTTGCACCCTGTAGATATCGATTATTCGGACGGCCATAACTTCTGGCTCGTTTAGAGTTACGGGAGCCAAAACTTGTCAAAACGAAGGCCTCGATGAGTTCTACGGATTTGACGGCTTTCAGCCGTCAACGGTTTGATTAATGCCCAAAAAGGATAACCCGAATCTCAATCGGGTCTCGTAAGTTTTTTACCCTTCGTTTTTTCGACACGTGGATTTTTACGGTAAAACGGGATTACCGTGGCCCGTCTTCAACTTCCCATCGCTGGAGAGCGGTACACCATGGTTCTATTCCGTTTCAAATCCATGCACGCATTTCTAAAAGTCGTACGACACTGTTTCACTATTTCGGACGGATGTTGCACCTTGCACCGTGGATGTTGCACCCTGTAGATATCGATTATTCAAACGGGCATAACTTCTGGCTCGTTTAGAGTTACGGGAGCCATAACCTGTCAAAACGAAGGCCTCGATGAGTTCTACCACTTTGACAGCTTTCAACCGTCAACGGATAGATTAATGCCCAAAAAGGACAACCCGAATCTCAATTGGGTCTCGTAAGTTTTTTACCCTTCGTTTTTTCGACACGTGGATTTTTACGGTAAAATAGGATTACCGTGGCCCGTCTTTGACTTCCCATCGCTGGAGAGTGGTACACCATGGTAATGTTCCCTTTCAAATCCATGCACGCATTTCTAATAGTCGTACGACACTGTTTCGCCATTTCGAACGGATGTTGCGCCTTACACCGTGGATGTTGCACCCTGTAGATATCGATTATTCGGACGGCCATAACTTTTGGCTCGTTTAGACTTACGGGAGCCATAACCTATCAAAACGAAGGCCTCGATGAGTTCTATGGATTTGAAGGCTTTCAACCATCAACGGATAGAATAATGCCCAAAAAGGACAACCCGAATCTCAATCGGGTTTCGTAGTTTTTTACCCTTCGTTTTTTCGACACGTACATTTTCACGGTAAAACAGGATTACGGTGGCTGGTCTTCGATTTACCATCGCCGGAGAGTAGTGCACCATGGTACTGTTCCGTTTCAAATCCATACACGCATTTCTAAAAGTCGTACGACACTGTTTCGCCATTTCGGACGGATGTTGCAACTTGCACCATGGATGTTGCACCCTGTAGATATCGATTATACGGACGACCATAACTTCTGGCTCGTTTAGAGTTACGGGAGCCACAATCTGTCAAAGCGAAGGCCTCGATGAGTTCTACGACTTTGATAGCTTTCAGCCATCAACGGATAGATTAATGCCCAAAAAGGACAACCCGAATCTCAATCGGGTCTCGTAAGTTTTTTACCCTTCGTTTTTTCGACACGTGGATTTTTACGGTAAAACAGGATTATCGTGGCCAGCCTTCGATTTACCATCGCTGGAGAGTGGTGCACCATGGTACTGTTCCGTTTCAAATCCATGTATGCATTTCTAAAAGTCATACGGCACTGTTTTGCCAATTCGGACGGATGTTGTACCTTGCACCGTGGATGTTGCACCCTGTAGATATCGATTATACGGACGACCATAACTTCTGGCTCGTTTAGAGTTATGGGATCCACAACCTGTCAAAACAAAGGCCTTGATGAGTTCTACGTCTTTGACAGCTTTCAGCCGTCAACGGATAGATTAATGCCCAAAAAGGACAACCCGAATCTCAATCGGGTATCGTAAGTTTTTTACCCTTCGTTTTTTCGACACGTGGATTTTTACGGTAAAACGGGATTACCGTGGCCCGTCTTCGACTTCCCATCGCTGGAGAGCGGTGCACCATGGTACTGTTCCGTTTCAAATCCATGTACGCATTTCTAAAAGTCGTACGACACTGTTTCACCATTTCGGACGGATGTTGCACCTTGCACCGTGGATGTTGCACCCTGTAGATATCGATTATTCAAACGGCCATAACTTCTGGCTCGTTTAGAGTTACAGGAGCCATAACCTGTCAAAACGAAGGCCTCGATGAGTTCTACGGCATTGACCGCTTTCAGCCGTCAACGGATAGATTAATGCCCAAAAAGGACAACCCAAATCTCAATCGGATCTCGTAAGTTTTTTACCCTTCGTTTTTTCGACACGTGGATTTTTACGGTAAAACAGGATTATCGTGGCCAGCCTTCGATTTACCATCGCTGGAGAGTGGTGCACCATGGTACTGTTCCGTTTCAAATCCATGTATGCATTTCTAAAAGTCATACGGCACTGTTTTGCCAATTCGGACGGATGTTGTACCTTGCACCGTGGATGTTGCACCCTGTAGATATCGATTATACGGACGACCATAACTTCTGGCTCGTTTAGAGTTATGGGATCCACAACCTGTCAAAACAAAGGCCTTGATGAGTTCTACGTCTTTGACAGCTTTCAGCCGTCAACGGATAGATTAATGCCCAAAAAGGACAACCCGAATCTCAATCGGGTATCGTAAGTTTTTTACCCTTCGTTTTTTCGACACGTGGATTTTTACGGTAAAACGGGATTACCGTGGCCCGTCTTCGACTTCCCATCGCTGGAGAGCGGTGCACCATGGTACTGTTCCGTTTCAAATCCATGTACGCATTTCTAAAAGTCGTACGACACTGTTTCACCATTTCGGACGGATGTTGCACCTTGCACCGTGGATGTTGCACCCTGTAGATATCGATTATTCAAACGGCCATAACTTCTGGCTCGTTTACAGTTACAGGAGCCATAACCTGTCAAAACGAAGGCCTCGATGAGTTCTACGGCTTTGACAGCTTTCAGCCGTCAACGGATAGATTTATGCCCAAAAAGGACAACCCAAATCTCAATCGGGTCTCGTAAGTTTTTTACCCTTCGTTTTTTCGACACGTGGATTCTTACGGTAAAACAGGATTACGGTAGCCGGCCTTCGATTTACCATCGCTGGAGAGTGGTGCACCATGGTACTGTTCCGTTTCAAATCCATGCACGCATTTCTAAAAGTCGTACGACACTGTTTCGCCATTTCGGACGGATGTTGCACCTTGCACCGTGGATGTTGCACCCTATAGATATCGATTATACGGACGACCATAACTTCTTGCTTGTTTAGAGTTACGGGAGCCATAACCTGTCAAAACGAAGTCCTCGATGAGTTCTACGGCTTTGACAGCTTTCTGTCGTCAACGGATAGATTAATGACCAAAAAGGACACCCCGAATCTCAATCGGGTCTCGTAAGTTTTTTACCCTTCGTTTTTTCGACACGTGTATTTTTACGGTAAAACGGGATTACCGTGGCCTGCCTTCGACTTCCCATCACTGGAGAGTGGTGCACCATGGTACTATTCCGTTTCAAATCCATGCACGTATTTCTAAAAGTCGTACGGCACTGTTTCGCCATTTCGGACGGATGTTGCACCTTGCACCGTGGATGTTGCACCATGTAGATATCGATTATTCGGACGGCCATAACTTCTGGCTCGTTTAGATTTACGGGAGCCATAACCTGTCAAAACGAAGGCCTCGATGATTTCTACGGCTTTGTCAGCTTTCACCCATCAACGGATAGATTAATGCCCAAAAAGGACAACCCGAATCTCAATCGGGTCTCGTAAGTTGTTTACCCTTCGTTTTTTCGACACGTGGATTTTTACGATAAAACAGGATTACCGTGGCTGGCCTTCGATTTACCATCGCTGGAGAGTGGTGCACCATGGTACTGTTCCGTTTCAAATCCATGCACGCATTTCTAAACGTCGTATGGCACTGTTTCGCCATTTCGGACGGATGTTGCACCTTGCACCGTGGATGTTGCACCCTGTAGATATCGATTATTCGGACGGCTATAACTTCTGCCTCGTTTAGAGTTACGGGAGCCATAACCTGTCAAAACGAAGGCCTCGATGAGTTCTATGGCTTTGACAGCTTTCAGCCATCAACGGATAGATTAATGCCAAAAAAGGACAACCCGAATCTCAATCGGGTCTCGTAAGTTTTTTACCCTTCGTTTTTTCGACACGTGGATTTTTACGGTAAAACAGGATTACGGTGGTTGGCCTTCGATTTACCATCGCTGGACAGTGGTGCACCATGGTACTATTCCGTTTCAAATCCATGTACGCATTTCTAAAAGTCGTACGGCACTGTTTCTCCATTTCGGACGGATGTTGCACCTTGCACCGTGGATGTTGCACCCTGTAGATATCGATTATTCGGACGGCCATAACTTCTGGCTCGTTTAGAGTTACGAGAGCCATAACCTGTCAAAATGAAGGCCTCGATGAGTTCTACGGCTTTGACAGCTTTCAGCCGTCAACGGATAGATTAATTCCCAAAAGGGACAACATGAATCTCAATCGGGTCTCGTAAGTTTCTTACCCTTCGTTTTTTCGACACGTGGATTTTTACGGTAAAACGGGATTACCGTGGCCCGTCTTCGACTTCCCATCGCTGTAGAGCGGTGCACCATGGTACTGTTACGTTTCAAATCCATGCACGCATTTCTAAAAGTCGTGCGACACTGTTTCACCATTTCGGACGGATGTTGCACCTTGCACCGTGGATGTTGCACACTGTAGATATCGATTATTCAAACGGCCATAACTTCTGGCTCGTTTAGAGTTACGGGATCCATAACCTGTCAAAACGAAGGCCTCGACGAGTTCTACGGCTTTGACAGCTTTCAGCCGTCAACGGATAGATTAATGCCCAAAAAGGACAACCCGAATCTCAATCGGGTCTCGTATGTTTTTTACCCTTCGTTTTTTCGACACGTGGATTTTTACGGTAAAACAGGATTACCGTGGCCCGTCTTCGACTTACCATAGCTGGAGAGTGGTGCACCATGGTACTGTTCTGTTTCAAATCCATGCACGCATTTCTAAAAGTCGTACGGCACTGTTTTGCCATTTCGGACGGATGTCGCACCTTGCACCGTGTATGTTGCACCCTGTAGATATCGATTATTCGGACGGCCATAACTTCTGGCTCGTTTAGAGTTACGGGAGCCATAACGTGTCAAAATGAAGGCCTCGATGAGTTCTACGGTTTTGACAGATTTCAGCCGTCAACGGATAGATTAATGCCGAAAAAGGACAACCCGAATCTCAATCGGGTCTCGTAAGTTTTTTACCCTTCGTTTTTTTGACACGTGGATTTTTATGGTAAAATAGGATTACCGAGGCTGGCCTTCGATTTACCATCGCTGGAGAGTGGTGCACCACGGTACTGTTCCGTTTCAAATCCATGCATGCATTTCAAAAAGTCGTACGGCACTGTTTCGCCATTTCGGACGGATATTGCACCTTACACCGTGGAGGTTGCACCCTGTAGATATCGATTATACGGACGACCATAACTTCTGGCTCGTTTAGAGTTACGGGAGCCACAACCTGTCAAAACGATGGCCTCGATGATTTTTACGGCTTTGACAGCTTTCAGCCGTCAACGGATAGATTAATGCACAAAAAGGACAACCCGAATCTCAATCGGGTCTCGTAAGTTTTTTACCCTTCGTTTTTTCGACACGTGGATTTTTACGGTAAAACAGGATTATCGTGGCTGGCCTTCGATTTACCATCTCTGGAGAGTGGTGCACCATGCTACTGTTCCTTTTCAAATCCATGCACGCATTTCTAAAAGTCGTACGGCACTGTTTTGCCATTTCGGACGGATGTTGCACCTTGCACCGTGGATGTTGCACCTTGTAGCTATCGATTATACGGACGACCATAACTTCTGGCTCGTTTAGAGTTACGGGAGCCAGAACCTGTCAAAACGAAGGCCTCGATGAGTTCTACGGCTTTGACAGATTTCAGCCGTCAACGGATAGATTAATGCCGAAAAAGGACAACCCGAATCTCAATCGGGTCTCGTAAGTTTTTTACCCTTCGTTTTTTTGACACGTGGATTTTTATGGTAAAACAGGATTACCGAGGCTGGCCTTCGATTTACCATCGCTGGAGAGTGGTGCACCATGGTACTGTTCCGTTTCAAATCCATGCACGCATTTCTAAAAGTCGTACGACACTATTTCGCCATTTCGGACGGATGTTGCACCTTGCACCGTGGAGGTTGCACCCTGTAGATATCGATTATTCGGACGACCATAGCTTCTGGCTCGTTTAGAGTTACGGGAGCCATAACCTGTCAAAACGAAGGCCTCGATGAGTTATACGGCTTTGACAGCTTTCTGTCATCAACGGATAGATTAATGCCCAAAAAGGACAACCCGAATCTCAATCGGGTCCCGTAAGTTTTTTACCCTTTGTTTTTTCGACACGTGTATTTTTACGGTAAAACGGGATTACCGTGGCCCGTCTTCGACTTCCCATCACTGGAGAGTGGTGCACCATGGTACTGTTCCGTTTCAAATCCATGCATGCATTTCTAAAAGCCATATGGCACTGTTTCGCCATTTCGGACGGATGTTGCACCTTGCACCGTGGATGTTGCACCCTGTAGATATCGATTATTCGGACGACCATAACTTCTGGCTCGTTTAGAGTTCCGGGAGCCATAACCTGTCAAAATGAAGGCCTCGATGAGTTCTACGGCTTTGACAGCTTTCTGTCGTCAACGGATAGATTAATGCCCAAAAAGGGCACCCCGAATCTCAATCGGGTCTCGTAAGTTTTTTACCCTTCGTTTTTTCGACACGTGTATTTTTACGGTAAAACGAGATTACCGTGGCCTGTCTTCGACTTCCCATCACTGGAGAGTGGTGCACCATGGTACTGTTCCATTTCAAATCCATGCACGCATTTCTAAAAGTCGTACGGCACTGTTTCGCCATTTCGGACGGATGTTGCACCTTGCACCATGGATGCTGCACCATGTAGATATCGATTATTCGGACGGCCATAACTTCTGGCTCGTTTAGAGTTACGGGAGACATAATCTGTCAAAACGAAGGCCTTGATTATTTCTACGGCTTTGCCAGCTTTCAGCCGTCAACAGATAGATTTATGCCCAAAAAGGACAACCCGAATCTCAATTGGGTCTCGTAAGTTGTTTACCCTTCGTTTTTTCGACACGTGGATTTTTACGATAAAACAGGATAACCGTGGCTGGCCTTCGATTTACCATCGCTGGAGAGTGGTGCACCATGGTACTGTTCCGTTTCAAATCCATGCACGCATTTCTAAAAGTCGTATGGCACTGTTTCGCCATTTTGGACGGATGTTGCACCTTGCACCATGGATGTTGCACCCTGTAGATATCGATTATTCGGACGGCCATAACTTCTGGCTCGTTTAGAGTTACGGGAGCCATAACCTGTCAAAACGAAGGCCTCGATGAGTTCTATGGCTTTGACAGCTTTCAGCCATCAACGGATAGATTAATGCCCAAAAAGGACAACCCGAATCTCAATCGGGTCTCGTAAGTTTTTTACCCTTCGTTTTTTCGACACGTGGATTTTTACGGTAAAACAGGATTACGGTGGCTGGCCTTCGATTTACCATCGCTGAACAGTGGTGCACCAAGGTACTGTTCCGTTTCAAATCCATGCACGCATTTCTAAAAGTCGTACGACACTGTTTCGCCATTTCGGACGGATGTTGCACCTTGCACCGTGGATGTTGCACCCTGTAGATATCGATTATTCGGACGGCCATAACTTCTGGCTCGTTTAGAGTTACGGGAGCCATAACCTGTCAAAATGAAGGCCTCGATGAGTTCTACGGCTTTGACAGCTTTCAGCCGTCAACGGATAGATTAATGCCCAAAAAGGACAACCCGAATCTCAATGGGGTATCGTAAGTTTCTTACCCTTCGTTTTTTCGTCACGTGGATTTTTACGGTAAAACGGGATTACCGTGGCCCGTCTTCGACTTCCCATCGCGGGAGAGCGGTGCACCATGGTACTGTTCCGTTTCAAATCCATGCACGCATTTCTAAAAGTCGTACGACACTTTTTCACCATTTCGGACGGATGTTGCACTTTGCACCGTGGATGTTGCACCCTGTAGATATCGATTATTCAAACGGCCATAACTTCTGGCTCGTTTAGAGCTACGGGAGCCATAACCTATCAAAACGAAGGCCTCGATGAGTTCTACGGCTTTGACAGCTTTCAGCCGTCAACGGATAGATTAATGCCCAAAAAGGACAACCCGAATCTCAATCGGGTCTCGTAAGTTTTTTATCCTTCGTTTTTTCGACACGTGGATTTTTACGGTAAAACAGGATTACCGTGGCCCGTCTTCGACATCCTATAGCTGGAGAGTGGTGCACCATGGTACTGTTCCGTTTCAAATCCATGCACGCATTTCTAAAAGTCGTACGACACTGTTTTGCCATTTCGGACGGATGTTGCACCTTGCACCGTGGATGTTGCACCCTGTAGATATCGATTATTCGGACGGCCATAACTTCTGGCTCGTTTAGAGTTACGGGAGCCATAACTTGTCAAAACGAAGGCCTCGATGAGTTCTATGGCTTTGACAGCTTTCAAACGTCAAAGGATAGAATAATGCCCAAAAAGGACAACGCGAATCTCAATCGGGTCTCGTAAGTTTTTTACCCTTCGTTTTTTCGACACGTGCATTTTTACGGTAAAACAGGATTACGGTGGCTGGTCTTCGATTTACCATCACTGGAGAGTGGTGCACAATGGTACTGTTCCGTTTCAAATCCATGCATGCATTTCTAAAAGTCGTACGGCACTGTTTCGCCATTTCGGACGGATGTTGCACCTTGCACCGTGGAGGTTGCACCCTGTAGATATCGATTATACGGACGACCATAACTTCTGGCTCGTTTAGAGTTACGGGAGGCACAACCTATCAAAACAAAGGCCTCGATGAGTTCTACGGCTTTGACAGCTTTCAGCCGTCAACGGATAGATTAATGCCCAAAAAGGACAACCCGAATCTCAATCGGGTCTCGTAAGTTTTTTACCCTTCGTTTTTTCGACACGTGGATTTTTACGGTAAAACAGGATAACCGTGGCTGGCCTTCGATTTACCATCGCTGTGTCGGATCGATTTCACCCTAGAGGGGGGGGGTGAATAGGGTGATGGTATAAATTATAAAAAATAATCGCGGAAGCTTATTAATTAATTTCAATTCAGATCACAGAATAGCAGCACACATATTGCAGAATATAAATAACAGAAAAAAACAGAACAACACAGAATTTACCCAGCTTCGGCAAAACCCTGCCTACGTGCTGCCCCCAAGGTTTCTACTAGAAATTAGATAGTCCCTCGCTTACACACGTAAACTCGCTATACCCGCTATTGACTAATCTAACTCTACGCTCAAAACCCTGACCACAACTCAACCACCGAGTTGCGAATTCCCAAACTACACACTGTAGTTTGTCCCCTAGTCACTCGACTAGAAAATTAAAAACGGTTTAAAAGAAAATACAAATTAAAAACAATTTTAAATTGAAATAACCCTAATTTAAAATAAAACCCTTATTATAATTTTTAAAACCCCTTTTTAAAATAAACAAGGCCGGCCCCCTTTACTATCAGCTAGCCCGTTCCTTTATCTCCTTGTGAAAAATGGCGGTAGTTCTTCTCTTTCGTTCCTCTCAGTTCTGAATTTAGGGCTTCGTCCCTGATTTCCAAATAAGGGTTTGTGCAAATTGAAGTCGCCGCTTGATACAGATAGTTGTAGACTTCGTTTCTCTTCTATTAGCTCACGGCTCTTCGATTTGGATCGGGTTCGTATGTGATTTTCTGGTATGTGTTTTATTCCTTTTGCTCTGCTGATTTTGGCTTTCTCGAACTCGATGCTTTATGCCGATGATGATTTTGGGTATTTATAGGATTCGAAATCCTATTTTTGCGTTCGTATTTTCGTGTTTGAATTTGTCTACTGATTTTCTTTGGCCATTCGATTATACTTGGATGATTGAGATAAAATCTGACTAATTCAATTTCGTATAAATTGATATTGCTTGGCGCTCACGGTTTCCATTTGTGACTTGTATACTGCGGCTCTGACCATTTCAACTTTGATTTCGACACGGCTTTGATTTGTGAATTCATGTGTTTGCTTCGGCCCTGTGAATTCATTGTACTTAGTTGTGATGTTACACTTGTCTTCATATGCCTTTGACTTTGCTGTGCATTGCATTGATGATTTTGGCCTTGACCACCTTGGTCTTGAACATTGCTGTGTCCATATGGTATTCAGTATTGTGGCATTGCATATTGATGTTTCTGTTTGCATTTGAGTTTGTAGCTTGGTGTCATGTTTGCTGGACTTGTTGTTGGCATGTGCATTGTGTTTATTTGTGTCCACTGATGCTTTGAGTCTGCAACTTGTAGCTGGACTTGTTTCACTTGACTTCGGTCTTGATACTTGGCTTTCATGGCATTGAATCTGAACTGCTCGTTTTATATTTTGCTTATACTGCCACATATCACTGCATAGACTTGTTTATTGCTTCTGGTTACTGAGTTGTTTGTTGTGGATATTGTGGGATGCCGTCTCCATTTGGTTGTTGCTGTGTTTCCATATCTCTGGTGCACTATGCCATAGACTTGGTCTTTGTTGGTTTTGTTGTGCACTTGTACTTCTGGTTGGTCTGCATCTTATGGTTGCCACTGTGTTACATTGAGATCGACATTTTCATTATTATGGTGACTGACCATCTTATTTATGTTGAGTTCCTGTAGTTGCATTCACTTCATTGTCACTGTTGCTTTGGGTAATTTTTAACTGCATCACCATATAACAGTTGCTCGCCCTGTCTTGATTGATGCTGTACATATTGCTGTCATGCTGGTGATATTGGTGCATTGTCTTGTTACATTCCTGTCCACTGAGTTTGAGCATTGCAGTTTCACTTGTATACTTAAGTCAGTGCTGTCTTTGATGTTGTACTTTGGTCTATTGGGCTGCATACATGTTGTAGATGTACTGTCTTGAGCTCGACATTGTTGTTTACTTGTTTTGATGCATTCACATGCTGCCATACTTGTTCATGCTGCTGGACTTGATGCAGTTTGATTGTTTTGTAGTTGTTGATGTTCTTTGTAGTTTGTATCTGCATTTTGCATTGGCCATGCTTTGGTCATTGAAGTATGTTGTCACTTGTTGACTGCATGTTCATCATTTCATATTGAACTGTTTCTTGTCATGTTCACTTGTGTTGAATCCAGTTTCAAAACTCGGATTTGACCTTGTGCTCGTGTCGTATTTTTGAATTTATTGCACCTGAGTTGAACCTGTCCGTATATTTGGGTTTGACCTTGTGCTCACCTGTCCCTGTAGCATTATCAAGTGTATATATCGACGTGCACGACCTTGTGGCATATACAGTAATACACTGTGTATGTCACAAGTTGTTCGTGTATGATGAATTCAAATTTAAATTATGACGAATAACCCAAATAACTGAGGCAAATCATATATTCAAAATCCATCTTTTATTTTATATTGCAAAAAAATATCTTTTTCAATTTTACTGCGTTAGTGAATATTTTTGCAGATTGCTCAGATGCTGGATTCAAACTGGAATGCAGTTGAAGATAAATACGAGTGTGAGTGATATGTAGTGAGGTGCTGATGTAAAATAGTGATGTAATTAAGTTTGTATCACAGTTGTATAGTGAATAGTGAGAGCTTGAATTTGTATACTATTCAAAATTGTAATAAATATTTGTTTGAATAAAATATATGTTTAAATTCAAATTCCGTGTTATTTATTTTCTTCAGCAAATATTTATTTAATCTGTGAAAAAATAAAATAGTATATTATCAAATACATTTAAACGAATGTATATATGTTTATTATCATCAAACAAAAATCATATAAGCACATATTCAACAATCTCCCCCTTTTGATGATAACAAACACATATTTAAGATTTTGAATATGTTAAATGTATTTGATCATTGATATGCTCTAATTGCTCCCCCTATTTAAATGCTTCCTCTCTACACAAAGCTCCCCCTACATATATGCATACAAATAGAAATATATAAATGAGCCTATATGCAAATGGAAAATTATTTGACCTTTGCTTGATTTTATTTGACAAAATCTTAACTTTTCTCTCCCCCTTTTGTTATCAGCAAAAGAATAATAGTGTTAGAGAAAATAGAGAAAAAGTAATCGATATCAATCCAACATTAAAACTCAATTGAATATAAATATTAAATTTCAATAAAAAATCATAAATATTTTGTTAGGCGCATATTCCACTTTTAGAATGATGGAAATGATGTCATCATATAAAACCATACAGTTGTGTCTATTTGTGGTATATTTATATCAGGTTATTTGAATATCTACTAACCATGCATAACCGTTAGGACTTTTAAATGAGATTAGTAGTATTCCAATTTTTTTTTTTAAAAATGAATTCAAGTATCTTCTAACCACGCATAACCGTGAGGACTTTTAAATGGGATTAGAATCAACCTGTTTATTTTAAGAAAAAAAATCAACTTTTGATATGCGTTCCATACATGCATAACCATAAGGACTTTTAAATGAGCATGGAAGCACATAACAAATTCCAAGTAATTCACCCATGCATAACCGTGAGGACTTTTAAATGAGAGTGAATACTTTGGTATTTATTTATTTTATTTTATTTTATTTTTTTTATTTTTATTTTTTATTTTAAAAAAAATGTGAAAATGAAAAACGAACGATTCCTGTTTAAAGTACCACATATCGACAAACTATATAGAATTTTGATGAGTGATGGTTGATAGAAATATGATAGGTATAGAGATGGTCATGGAATTTTTACCAACAAAAAGTTTTATAACTCTTGTTTACATTTCTAAAGAAATTTTCTAATTATACTTTCTCGAGTTATAATATATAATCAATATCAACACTCATCACTTTTTCAATCACTATTTTTCTTTTCGATAATCATTTGGGAGTCAGATTAGTCATAATAGTCATTTAAAATCAAATTCAAAAATAATTATGAAATTGATTTTTCAAAAATGAATAATATGAAAATATGGTCAAAAATGATTTTCTCCAGGGGTTTTTGAAAGAAAATTTTCTGCTATTTGAAAATTATTTGAAATGAAAAATATGCAGATATTTTCTTTGAAAAACGATGCAGTTACTAAATGTCTCAAAAAATCACGTTTCACTAGTAATTTTTCTATCAACTAGATTACCAGTGTAATCTGCATCTGAATTTCTCTTTCACTCAAAAATTATCATCAATTGAATTTTATAGACCAAAACATGAAGTGTGCATCAAACATTTCAAACTCAATTTTTCCAGCAATTTAAATGGCATTCTTTTGACTTTGAAATGAAGCCGTGTAAATAATCGAAAACCGTGAATATAGAGTTAGCCGAATTATAACCAAATGTATTATTATCCAACAAAACACTATTTTTAATCCAAAATGATATATATGAAGTAATTCAAAGAATCTTGAGATTTTTATAGTGTTTTTTGCATAAGAATATAATTGGCCAACTATGTTGAATAAGTCAGAACCAAAATCATCATCTTTTCATCAATCTCAATATTGGCTGATTTAATTCAAAATACGGTGCAGATTATCGCATTTAATATATCGTTTAAAACATACCATTACCTGTTTTACCTTTATGATATTTTCCGTTGTTGTCCGTTGTGATTCTGTCACCTTTATACTAGGCTAAGGAACTTAGCTTTGTCGCCCGTTGCGTTTCTGGAACAACCAAAATCCAGAGAACACTATTGTTGTTCCTTAGCCTGCCACCACACCTACACGATGAAAGATTTATGTGACCTATTTGTTTTTATAGGTCCATGATTGTTAGTGGCAGAAAATTTTGAAAAACAATTTTGTAAAGACCCAAAACTATTTATAATTGTTCCCTTCGGCACCCAAATTTGTTTAACTTTGAGAGATTTTATATTTGTGCCTTTTGGAACCCAAATCGGTATAGTTTTCACATGTTTGGGTCTATACCGACAATTATTGTGACTGTGTCCATATTTTCTACAAATCGTGCACATTGAATTTTCTTGATTAATCTTGTTTTCAACAATTTTCAAACTATTATATCCAAGTCCTTGTTTAACCGTATTAACAGTTTGCTTTCCTAATAGCATATTCAACGATTTTTCACTTTTTGAAAATTTATCTAAAGTCGTTGACAATTGTTGGACTTGTGATTTGAGAGATTCATTTTCGTTTAACTACTGTGTGCACTTTTTAATAGAATTCTCTCTCCTAGTATTTTCATTCTCCTTTAAAATCAGAATTTCATTTTCAAGCGATTTTATTTTAATTTTTGATTTTTTAATTTCTTCATCAAATGTTGGACACTTATCACACTTAGGGATCGTACTTTGATAGGTTTTAACTAATTGATCAAGTTGTTTATTACATTCTATCAAAGTATCTTTTTGAGATTTAAGTTTGGCGTATTTTTTCCTAAGTCGTTCAAAACAACCGTTTACTTCATGAAAATATATAAGCAACTCAAAATGGGTAAGTTTTGATACCTCACTTGGCTCGTCATCGTCACTATCAGTTGTATCACCTCGAAGACACAATTCTGCCTTTTCGCTTTCACTGCCAGTGCTTTGATCATTCTCGTCTATTTCATCCCAAGTGCCTGCAAAACTTTTCTTTTTCTGTTTCTTTCCGTGGCTGGATTTAATTTGTGGACAATCGGGCTTGATATGGCCGGGTTTGTTGCAATTATAACAAATAAACTTTTGTTCTTCCGAGTAGTCTAGTGCTTTAGCTATTCTGCTTTTTTGCTTTTCGAATTCGAGCTGAGTTACCATGTTTTTGATTCCATTTTTTGAATTTCCTTATCAACAGCTCCAATTCTGCTGCTCCATCATCTTCATCGTTATCATCATCACTTTTGGTTGTTCCTTTGAGAGCTATTGATTTCTTTTGAGTGTCACCTCCTTCACGCTCTTCTTTGAATTTCATTTCTAGCTCATAAGTGGTGAGATTTCCGATGAGTTCTCCAACTTTAAGTTGTTTTAAGTCTTTCGATTCTTGTATGGCAGTTACTTTTGCTTCAAAGCTTCGTGGAAGGACTCTGAGGATTTTCCGGACTATTTCTAATTCGGTGTATGTTTTTCCGAGAGCTTTTGATTTGTATATGATATTGGAGAGTCGTCCGTACATCTCTTTGACATTTTCTTCCTTCGCCATTTTGAAGTTCTCGTATTCGCTGCTTAGCATTGCAAGGCGAGATTCTTAGACTTGAGATGTTACTTCGTGAGTCACTTCTAGTATGTGCCATATTTCCTGCGCAGTTAGACAATGTGAGACACGATTAAATTCAAATTGATCCAATGAACAGATAATAGAATTCATAGCTTTGGCATTAGTATTCTGTAATTTATTTTGTAGTTCTGTCCATTGTTCCTTTGGTTTCTCTATTTCCTGATTATCTACAGTTATAGTTGGTATACTATAACCTGTCTCAACAATATTCCAAGCGTCAATGGTTTTCAGAAAAATTTGCATTCTATTTTTCCAGTAAGCATATTCACCATTGAACATTGGTGGTCTAACTATGGATTGCCCTTCTTCAAAAGCATTATTAAAAGAAGCCATTTTAAAAATTCAAATTTTTAAAACAAAAACCGATTTTTGAAGCACGAATTTTTAAAACAAAAATTGATTTTTGAAACACGAATTTTTAAAACAAAAATTGATTTTTGAAACACGAACTTTTAAACGAAAATTGGTTTTTGGAAAATCAAAATTTTAAAACAAAAATGGCTTTTGTTCCTAGCTCTGATACCACTTGTAGGATCGATTTCACCCTAGAGGGGGGGGGGTGAATAGGGTGATGGTATAAATTATAAAAATTAATCGCGGAAGCTTATTAATTAATTTCAATTCAGATCACAGAATAGCAGCACAGATATTGCAGAATATAAATAACAGAAAAAAATAGAACAACACAGAATTTACCCAGCTTCGGCAAAACCCTGCCTACGTGCTGCCCCAAGGTTTCTACTAGAAATTAGATAGTCCCTCGCTTACACACGTAAACTCGCTATACCCGCTATTGACTAATCCAACTCTACGCTCAAAACCCTGACCACAACTCAACCACCGAGTTGCGAATTCCCAAACTATACACCGTAGTTTGTCCCCTAGTCACTCGACTAGAAAATTAAAAACGGTTTAAAAGAAAATACAAATTAAAAACAATTTTAAATTTAAATAACCCTAATTTAAAATAAAACCCTTATTATAATTTTTAAAACCCCTTTTTAACATAAACAAGGCCGGCCCCCTTTACTATCTGTTAGCCCGTTCCTTTATCTCCTTGTGAAAAATGGCGGTCGTTCTTCTCTTTCGTTCCTCTCAGTTCTGAATTTAGGGCTTCGTCCCTGATTTCCAAATAAGGGTTTGTGCAAATTGAAGTCGCCGCTTGATACAGATAGTTGTAGACTTCGTTTCTCTTCTATTAGCTCACGGCTCTTCGATTTGGATCGGGTTCGTATGTGATTTTCTGGTATGTGTTTTATTCCTTTTGCTCTGCTGATTTTGGCTTTCTCGAACTCGATGCTTTATGCCGATGATGATTTTGGGTATTTATAGGATTCGAAATCCTATTTTTGCGTTCGTATTTTCGTGTTTGAATTTGTCTACTGATTTTCTTTGGCCATTCGATTATACTTGGATGATTGAGATAAAATCTGACTAATTCAATTTCGTATAAATTGATATTGCTTGGCACTCACGGTTTCCATTTGTGACTTGTATACTACGGCTTTGACCATTTCAACTTTGATTTCGACACGGCTTTGATTTGTGAATTCATGTGTTTGCTTCGGCCCTGTGAATTCATTGTACTTAGTTGTGATGTTACACTTGTCTTCATATGCCCTTGACTTTGCTGTGCATTGCATTGATGATTTTGGCCTTGACCACCTTGGTCTTGAACATTGTTGTGTCCATATGGTATTCAGTACCGTGGCATTGCATATTGACGTTTCTGTTTGCATTTGAGTTTGTAGCTTGGTGTCATGTTTGCTGGACTTGTTGTTGGCATGTGCATTGTGTTTATTTGTGTCCACTGATGCTTTGAGTCTGCAACTTGTAGCTGGACTTGTTTCACTTGACTTCGGTCTTGATACTTGGCTTTCATGGCATTGAATCTGAACTGTTCGTTTTATATTTTGCTTATACTGCCGCATATCACTGCATAGACTTGTTTATTGCGTCTGGTTACTGAGTTGTTTGTTGTGGATATTGTGGGATGCCGTCTCCATTTGGTTGTTGCTGTGTTTCCATATCTCTGGTGCACTATGCCATAGCCTTGGTCTTTGTTGGTTTTGTTGTGCACTTGTACTTCTGGTTGGTCTGCATCTTATGGTCGCCACTGTGTTACATTGAGATCGACATTTTCATTATTATGGTGACTGACCATCTTATTTCTGTTGAGTTCCTGTAGTTGCATTCACTTCATTGTCACTGTTGCTTTGAGTAATTTTTAACTGCATCACCATATAACAGTTGCTCGCCCCGTCTTGATTGAAGCTGTACATATTGTTGTCATGCTGGTGATATTGGTGCATTGTCTTGTTACATTCCTGTCCACTGATTTTGAGCATTGCAGTTTCACTTGTATACTTAATTCAGTGCTGTCTTTGATGTTGTACTTTGGTCTATTGTGCTGCATACATGTTGTAGCTGTACTGTCTTGAGCTCGACATTGTTGTTTACTTGTTTTGATGCATTCACATGCTGCCATACTTGTTCATGCTGCTGGACTTGATGCAGTTTGATTGTTTTGTAGTTGTTGATGTTCTTTGTAGTTTGTATCTGCATTTTTCATTGGCCATGCTTTGGTCATTAAAGTATGTTGTCACTTGTTGACTGCATGTTCATCATTTCATATTGAACTGTTTCTTGTCATGTTCACTTGTGTTGAATCCAGTTTCAAAACTCGGATTTGACCTTGTGCTCGTGTCGTATTTTTGAATTTATTGCACCTGAGTTGAACCTGTCCGTATATTTGGGTTTGACCTTGTGCTCACCTGTCCCTGTAGCATTATCAAGTGTATATATCGACGTGCACGACCTTGTGGCATATACAGTAATACACTGTGTATGTCACAAGTTGTTCGTGTATGATGAATTCAAATTTAAATTATGACGAACAACCCAAATAACTGAGGCAAATCATATATTCAAAATCCATCTTTTATTTTATATTGCAAAAATATCTCTTTTTCAATTTTACTGCGTTAGTGAATATTTTTGCAGATTGCTCAGATGCTGGATTCAAACTGGAATGCAGTTGAAGATAAATACGAGTGTGAGTGATATGTAGTGAGGTGCTGATGTAAAATAGCGATGTAATTAAGTTTGTATCAAAGTTGTATAGTGAATAGTGAGAGCTTGAATTTGTATACTATTCAAAATTGTAATAAATATTTGTTTGAATAAAATATTTGTTTGAATTCAAATTCCGTGTTATTTATTTTATTCAGCAAATATTTATTTAATCTGTGAAAAAATAAAATAGTATATTATCAAATACATTTAAACGAATGTATATATGTTTATTATCATCAAACAAAAATCATATAAGCACATATTCAACAATCTCCCCCTTTTGATGATAACAAACATATATTTAAGATTTTGAATATGTTAAATATATTTGATCATTGATATGCTCTAATTGCTCCCCCTATTTAAATGCTTCCTCTCTACACAAAGCTCCCCCTACATATATGCATACAAATAGAAATATATAAATGATCCTATATGCAAATGTAAAATTATTTGACCTTTGCTTGATTCTATTTGACAAAATCTTAACTTTTCTCTCCCCCTTTTGTTATCAGCAAAAGAATAATAGTGTTAGAGAAAATAGAGAAAAAGTAATCGATATCAATCCAACATTAAAACTCAATTGAATATAAATATTAAATTTCAATCAAAACTCAAACAAAAATCATAAATATTTTGTTAGGCGCATATTCCACTTTTAGAATGATGGAAATGATGTCATCATATAAAACCATACAGTTGTGTCTATTTGTGGTATGTTTATATCAGGAATTTGAATATCTACTAACCATGCATAACCGTTAGGACTTTTAAATGAGATTAGTAGTATTCCAATTTTTTTTTTTTTTTAAAAATGAATTCAAGTATCTTCTAACCACGCATAACCGTGAGGACTTTTAAATGGGATTATAATCAACTTGTTTATTTTAAGAAAAAAAATCAACTTTTGATATGCGTTCCATACATGCATAACCATAAGGACTTTTAAATGAGCATGGAAGCACATAACAAATTCGAAGTAATTCACCCATGCATAACCGTGAGGACTTTTAAATGAGAGTGAATACTTTGGTATTTATTTATTTTTATTTTTTATTTTTTTAAAAAAAAATGTGAAAATGAAAAACGAATGATTCCTGTTTAAAGTACCACATATCGACAAACTATATAGAATTTTGATGAGTGATGGTTGATAGAAATATGATAGGTATAGAGATGGTCATGGAATTTTTACCAACAAAAAGTTTTATAACTCTTGTTTACATTTCTAAAGAAATTTTCTAATTATACTTTCTCGAGTTATAATATATAATCAATATCAACACTCATCACTTTTTCAATCACTATTTTTCTTTTCGATAATCATTTGGGAGTCAGATTAGTCATAATAGTCATTTAAAATCAAATTCAAAAATAATTATGAAATTAATTTTTCAAAAATGAATAATCTGAAAATATGGTCAAAAATGATTTTCTCCAGGGGGTTTTTAAAAGAAAATTTTCTGCTATTTGAAAATTATTTGAAATGAAAAATATGCAGATATTTTCTTTGAAAAACGATGCAGTTACTAAATGTCTCAAAAAATCACGTTTCACTAGTAATTTTTCTATCAACTAGATTACCAGTGTAATCTGCATCTGAATTTCTCTTTCACTCAAAAATTATCATCAATTGAATTTTATAGACCAAAACATGAAGTGTGCATCAAAAATTTCAAACTCAATTTTTCCAGCAATTTAAATGGCATTCTTTTGACTTTGAAATGAAGCCGTGTAAATAATCGAAAACCGTGAATATAGAGTTAGCCAAATTATAACCTAATGTATTATTATCCAACAAAACACTATTTTTAATCCAAAATGATATATACGAAGTAATTCAAAGAATCTTGAGATTTTTATAGTGTTTTTTGCATAAGAATATAATTGGCCAACTATGTTGAATAAGTCAGAATCAAAATCATCATCTTTTCATCAATCTCAATATTGGCTGATTTAATTCAAAATACGGTGCAGATTATCGCATTTAATATATCGTTTAAAACATACCATTACCTGTTTTACCTTTACGATATTTTCCGTTGTTGTCCGTTGTGATTCTGTCAACGGATAGATTAATGCCCAAAAAGGACAACCCGAATCTCAATCGGGTCTCGTAAGTTTTTTACCCTTCGTTTTTTCGACACGTGGATTTTTACGGTAAAACAGGATTATCGTGGCTGGCCTTCGATTTACCATCGCTGGAGATTGGTGCACCATGGTACTGTTCCATTTCAAATCCATGCACGCATTTCTAAAAGTCGTACGGCACTGTTTCGCAATTTCGGACGGATGTTGCACCTTGCACCGTGGATGTTGCACCCTGTAGATATCGATTATTCGGAAGGCCATAACTTCTGGCTCGTTTAGAGTTACGGGAGCCATAACCTGTCAAAACGAAGGCCTCGATGAGTTCTACGGCTTTGACAGCTTTCATCCGTCAACGGATAGATTAATGCCCAAAAAGGGCAACCCGAATCTCAATCGGGTCTCGTAAGTTTTTTACCCTTCGTTTTTTCGACAGGTGGATTTTTACGGTAAAACATGATTACCAAGGCTGGCCTTCAATTTACCATCGCTGGAGAGTGGTGCACCATGGCACTGTTCCATTTTAGATCCACGGACGCATTTCTAAAAGTCGTACGACACTGTTTCGCAATTTCGGACGGATGTTGCACCTTGCACCGTGGATGTTGCACCCTGTAGATATCGATTATTCGGACGACCATAACTTCTGGCTCGTTTAGAGTTACGAGAGCCATAACCTGTCAAAACGAAGGCCTCGATGAGTTCTACGGCTTTCACAGCTTTCAGTCGTCAACGGATAGATTAATGCCCAAAAAGGACAACCCGAATCTCAATCGGGTCTCGTAAGTTTTTTACCCTTCGTTTTTTCGACACGTGTATTTTTACGGTAAAACGGGATTACCGTGGCCCGTCTTCGACTTCCCATCACTGGAGAGTGGTGCACCATGGTACTGTTCCGTTTCAAATCTATGCACGCATTTCTAAAATTCGTACGGCACTGTTTCGCCATTTCGAACGGATGTTGCACCTTGCACCGTGGATGTTGCACCCTGTAAATATCGATTATTCAAACGGCCATAACTTCTGGCTCGTTTAGAGTTACGGGACCCATAACCTGTCATAACGAAGGCCTCGATGTGTTCTACGGATTTGACGGCTTTCAGCCATCAACGGATAGATTAATGCCCAAAAAGGACAACCCGAATCTCAATCGGGTCTCGTAAGTTGTTTACCCTTCGTTTTTTCGACACGTGGATTTTTACGATAAAACAGGATTACCGTGGCTGGCCTTCGATTTACCATCGCTGGAGAGTGGTGCACCATGGTACTGTTCCGTTTCAAATCCATGCAAGCATTTATAAAAGTCGTATGGCACTGTTTCGCCATTTCGGACAGATGTTGCACCTTGCACCGTGGATGTGCACCCTGTAGATATCGATTATTCGGACGGCCATAACTTCTGGCTCGTTTAGAGTTACGGGAGCCATCACCTGTCAAAACGAAGGCCTCGATGAGTTCTATGGCTTTGACAGCTTTCAGTCATCAACTGATAGATTAATGCCCAAAAAGGACAACCCGAATCTCAATCGGGTCTCGTAAGTTTTTTACCCTTCGTTTTTTCGACACGTGGATTTTTACGGTAAAACAGGATTACGGTGGCTGGCCTTCGATATACCATCGGTAGACAGTGGTGCACCATGGTACTGTTCCGTTTCAAATCCGTGCGCGCATTTCTAAAAGTCGTACGGCACTGTTTCGCCATTTCGGACGGATGTTGCACCTTGCACCGTGGATGTTGCACCCTATAGATATCGATTATTCGGACGGCCATAACTTCTAGCTCGTTTAGAGTTACGGGAGCCATAACCTGTCAAAATGAAGGCCTCGATGATTTCTACGGCTTTGACAGCTTTCAGCCGTCAACGGATTGATTAATGCCCAAAAAGGACAACCCGAATCTCAATCGGGTCTCGTAAGTTTCTTACCCTTCGTTTTTTCGACACGTGGATTTTTACGGTAAAACGGGATTACCGTGGCCCGTCTTCGACTTCCCATCGCTGGAGAGCGGTGCACCATGGTACTGTTCCGTTTCAAATCCATGCACGCATTTCTAAAAGTCGTACGGCACTGTTTCGCCATTTCGGACGGATGTTGCACCTTGCACCGTGGATGTTGCACCCTGTAGATATCGATTATTCAAACGGCCATAACTTCTGGCTCGTTTAGAGTTACGGGAGCCATAACCTGTCATAACGAAGGCCTCGATGTGTTCTACAGATTTCACAGCTTTCAGCCATCAATGGATAGATTAATTCTCAAAAAGGACAACCCGAATCTCAATCGGGTGTCGTAAGTTGTTTACCCTTCGTTTTTTCGACACGTGGATTTTTACGATAAAACAGGATTACCGTGGCTGGCCTTCGATTTACCATCGCTGGAGAGTGGTGCACCATGGTACTGTTCCGTTTCAAATCCATGCACGCATTTCTAAAAGTCGTACGGCACTGTTTCGCCATTTCGGACAGATGTTGCAACTTGCACCGTGGAGGTTGCACCCTGTAGATATCGATTATTCGGACGGCCATAACTTCTGGCTCGTTTAGACTTACGGGAGCCACAACCTGTCAAAACGAAGGCCTCGATGAGTTCTACGGCTTTGACAGCTTTCATCCGTCAACGGATAGATTAATGCCCAAAAAGGGCAACCCGAATCTCAATCGGGTCTCGTAAGTTTTTTACCCTTCGTTTTTTCGACAGGTGGATTTTTACGGTAAAACATGATTACCGAGGCTGGCCTTCAATTTACCATCGCTGGAGAGTGGTGCACCATGGAACTGTTCCATTTTAGATCCATGCACGCATTTCTAAAAGTCATACGGCACTGTTTCGCCATTTCGGACGGATGTTGCACCTTGCACCGTGGATGTTGCACCCTGTAGATATCGATTATTCGGACGGCCATAACTTCTGGCTCGTTTAGAGTTACGGGAGCCATAACCTGTCAAAACGAAGGCCTCGATGAGTTCTACGGCTTTGACAGCTTTCAGCGGTCAACGGATAGATTAATGTCCAAAAAGGACAACCCGAATCTTAATCGGGTCTCGTAAGTTTTTTACCCTTCGTTTTTTCGACACGTGTATTTTTACGGTAAAACGAGATTACCGTGGCCCGTCTTCGACTTCCCATCACTGGAGAGTGGTGCACCATGGTACTGTTCCGTTTCAAATCCATGCACGCATTTCTAAAAGTCGTACGGCACTGTTTCGCCATTTCGGACGGATGTTGCACCGTGCACCGTGGATGTTGCACCCTGTAAATATCGATTATTCAAGCGGCCATAACTTCTGGCTCGTTTAGAGTTACGGGAGCCATAACCTGTCATAACGAAGGCCTCGATGTATTCTACGGATTTGACAGCTTTCAGCCGTCAACGGATAGATTAATGCCCAAAAAGGACAACCCGAATCTCAATCGGGTCTCGTAAGTTGTTTACCCTTCGTTTTTTCGACACGTGGATTTTTACGATAAAACAGGATTACCGTGGCTGGCCTTCGATTTACCATCGCTGGAGAGTGGTGCCCCATGGTACTGTTCCGTTTCAAATCCATGCACGCATTTCTAAAAGTCGTATGGCACTGTTTCGCCATTTCGGACAGATGTTGCACCTTGCACCGTGGATGTGCACCCTGTAGATATCGATTATTCGGACGGCCATAACTTCTGGCTCGTTTAGAGTTACGGGAGCCATCACCTGTCAAAACGAAGGCCTCGATGAGTTCTATGGCTTTGACAGCTTTCAGCCATCAACGGATAGATTAATGCCCAAAAAGGACAATTCCAATCTCAATCGGGTCTCGTAAGTTTTTTACCCTTCGTTTTTTCGACACGTGGATTTTTACGGTAAAACAGGATTACGGTGGCTGGCCTTCGATATACCATCGCTAGACAGTGGTGCACCATGGTACTGTTCCGTTTCAAATCCGTGCACACATTTCTAAAAGTCGTACGGCACTGTTTCGCCATTTCGGACGGATGTTGCACCTTGCACCGTGGATGTTGCACCCTGTAGTTATCGATTATTCGGACGGCCATAACTTCTGCCTCGTTTAGAGTTACGGGAGCCATAACCTGTCAAAATGAAGGCCTCGATGAGTTCTACGGCTTTGACAGCTTTCAGCCGTCAACGGATTGATTAACGCCCAAAAAGGACAACCCGAATCTCAATCGGGTCTCGTAAGTTTCTTACCCTTCGTTTTTTCGACACGTGGATTTTTACGGTAAAACGGGATTACCGTGGCCCGTCTTCGACTTCCCATCGCTGGAGAGCGGTGCACCATGGTACTGTTCCGTTTCAAATCCATGCACGCATTTCTAAAAGTAGGACGGCACTGTTTCGCCATTTCGGACGGATGTTGCACCTTGCACCGTGGATGTTGCACCCTGTAGATATCGATTATTCAAACGGCCATAACTTCTGGCTCGTTTAGAGTTACGGGAGCCATAACCTGTCATAACGAAGGCCTCGATGTGTTCTACGGATTTCACAGCTTTCAGCTATCAACGGATAGATTAATTCTCAAAAAGGACAACCCGAATCTCAGTCGGGTGTCGTAAGTTGTTTACCCTTCGTTTTTTCGACACGTGGATTTTTACGATAAAACAGGATTACCGTGGCTGGCCTTCGATTTACCATCGCTGGAGAGTGGTGCACCATGATACTGTTCCGTTTCAAATCCATGCACGCATTTCTAAAAGTCGTACGGCACTGTTTCGCCATTTCGGACAGATGTTGCACTTGCACCGTGGAGGTTGCACCCTGTAGATATCGATTATTCGGACGGCCATAACTTCTGGCTCGTTTAGAGTTACGGGAGCCACAACTTGTCAAAACGAAGGCCTCGATGACTTCTACGGTTTTGAAAGCTTTCAGCTGTCAACGGATAGATTAATGCCCAAAAAGGACAGCCCGAATCTCAATCGGGTCTCGTAAGTTTTTTACCCTTCGTTTTTTCGACACGTGGATTTTTACGGTAAAACAGGATTACCGTGGCTGGCCTTCGATTTACCATCGCTGGAGAGTGGTGCACCATGGTACTGTTCCGTTTCAAATCCATGCACGCATTTCTAAAAGTCGTACGACACTGTTTCGCCATTTCGGACGGATGTTGTACCTTGCACCGTGGATGTTGCACCCTGTAGATATCGATTATTCGGAAGGCCATAACTTCTGGCTCGTTTAGAGTTGCGGGAGACATAACCTGTCAAAAAGAAGGCCTCGATGAGTTCTACGGCTTTGACAGCTTTCAGCCGTCAACGGATAGATTAATGCCCAAAAAGGACAACCCGAATCTCAATCGGGTTCCGTAAGTTTTTTACCTTTCGTTTTTTCGACACGTGGATATTTACGGTAAAACAGGATTACCGAGGCTGGCCTTCGATTTACCATCGCTGGAGAGTGGTGCACCATGGTACTGTTCCGTTTTAGATCCATGCACGCATTTCTAAAAGTCGTATGACACTGTTTCGCCATTTCGGACGGATGTTGCACCTTGCACCGTGGATGTTGCACCCTGTAGATATCGATTATTCGGACGGCCATAACTTCTGGCTCGTTTAGAGTTACGGGAGCCATAACATGTCAAAACGAAGGCCTTGATGAGTTCTACGGCTTTGACAGCTTTCAGTCGTCAACGTATAGATTAATGCCCAAAAAGGACAACCCGAATCTCAATCGGGTCTCGTAAGTTTTTTACCCTTCGTTTTTTCGACACGTGTATTTTAACGGTAAAACGGGATTACCATGGCCCGTCTTCGACTTCCCATCACTGGAGAGTGGTGCACCATGGTACTGTTCCGTTTCAAATCCATGCACGCATTTCTAAAAGTCGTACGGCACTGTTTCGCCATTTCGGACGGATGTTGCACCTTGCACCGTGGATGTTGCACCCTGTAGATATCGATTATTCAAACGGCCATAACTTCTGGCTCGTTTAGAGTTACGGGAGCCATAACCTGTCAAAACGAAGGCCTCGATGTGTTCTACGGATTTGACAGCTTTCAGCCGTCAACGGATAGATTAATGCCCAAAAAGGACATCCCGAATCTCAATCGGGTCTCGTAAGTTTTTTACCCTTCGTTTTTTCGACACGTGGATTTTTACGGCAAAACAGGATTACCGTGGCCCGTCTTCGACTTCCCATTGCTGGAGAGTGGTGCACCATGGTACTGTTCCATTTCAAATCCATGCAAGCTTTTCTAAAAGTCGTACGGCACTGTTTCGCCATTTCGGACGGATGTTGCACCTTGCACCGTGGATGTTGCTCCCTGTAGATATCGATTATTCGGACGGCCATAACTTCTGGCTCGTTTAGAGTTACGGGAGCCATAACCTGTTAAAACGAAGGCCTCGATGAGTTCTACGGATTTGACAGCTTTCAGCCGTCAATGGATAGATTAATGCCCAAAAAGGACAACGCGAATCTCAATCGGGTCTCGTTAGTTTTTTACCCTTCGTTTTTTCGACACGTGGATTTTTACGGTAAAACAGGATTACCGTGGCCCGTCTTCGACTTCCCATCGCTGGAGAGTGGTGCACCATGTTACTGTTCCGTTTCAAATCCATGCACGCATTTCTAAAAGTCGCACGGCACTGTTTCGCCATTTCCGACGGATGTTGCACCTTGCACCGTGGATGTTGCACCCTGTAGATATCGATTATTCGGATGGCCATAACTTCTGACTCGTTTAGAGTTACGGGAGCCATAACCTGTCAAAACGAAGGCCTCGATGAGTTCTACGGCTTTGACAGCTTTCAGCGGTCAACGGATAGATTAATGCCCAAAAAGGACAACCCGAATCTCAATCGGGTCTCGTTAGTTTTTTACCCTTCGTTTTTTCGACAAGTGGATTTTTACGGTAAAACGGGATTACGGTGGCTGGCCTTCGATTTACCATCTCCAGGCAGTGGTGCACCATGGTACTGTTCCGTTTCAAATCCTTGCACGCATTTCTAAAAGTCGTACGGCACTGTTTTGCCATTTCGGACGGATGTTGCACCTTGCACCGTGGATGTTGCACCCTGTAGATATCGATTATTCGGACGGCCATAACTTCTGGCTCGTTTAGATTTACGGGAGCCATAACCTGTCAAAACGAAGGCCTCGATGAGTTCTACGGCTTTGACAGCTTTTAGCCGTCAACGGATAGATTAATGCCAAAAAGGACAACCCGAATCTCAATTGGGTCTCGTAAGTTTTTTACCCTTCGTTTTTTCGACACGTGGATTTTTACGGTAAAACAGGATTACCGTGGTTGGCCTTCGATTTACCATCGCTGGAGAGTGGTGCACCATGGTACTGTTCCGTTTCAAATCCATGCACGCATTTCTAAAAGTCGTACGACACTCTTTCGCCATTTCGGACGGATGTTGCACCTTGCACCGTGGATGCTGCACCCTGTAGATATCGATTATTCGGACGGCCATAACTTCTGGCTCGTTTAGAGTTACGGGAGCCATAACCTGTCAAAACGAAGGCCTCGATGAGTTCTACGGCTTTGAAAGCTTTCAGCCGTCAACGGATAGATTAATGCCCAAAAAGGACAACCCGAATCTCAATCGGGTCTCGTAAGTTTTTTACCCTTCGTTTTTTCGACACGTGGATTTCTACGGTAAAACAGGATACCGGTGGCCCGTCTTTGACTTCCCATTGCTGGAGAGTGGTGCACTATGGTACAGTTCCGTTTCAAATCCATGCACGCATTTCCAAAAGTCGTACGGCACTGTTTCGCCATTTCGGACGGATGTTGCACCTTGCACCGTGGATGTTGCACCCTTTAGATATCGATTATTCGAACGGCCATAACTTTTGACTCGTTTAGAGTTACGGGAGCCATAACCTGTCAAAACGAAGGCCTCAATGAGTTCTATGGCTTTGACAGCTTTCAGACATCAATGGATAGATTAATGCCCAAAAAGGACAACCCGAATCTCAATCGGGTCTCGTAAGTGTTTGCGCCAAAAATGGTCACAAACACCCAATATCGCGGAAGCACCCGTTTTTCAACACAGTTCAACAATAACAAACACAGAACTCAGATCTAAGAGATAGTAAATGCAGCAAATCACAGATAATGGTAAACAACACAGGATTTATATTGGTTCGGCGTTCGTGCCTACATCCACTTTGAAGTTTTTATCTTTATCGATTCACTTGATGATTTTCAATTGATTACAGCAGATTACTGCAAGTTGTAGCTTTTATACTTGATTACAATGATGTTGGAAAGACTTAGAATTGAATCTGGCAGATTTTGGGCTTGCTTTCTGTTTGCGTAAAAAATGGCCGCAAACACCCAAAGGCGTATGAGTTGGTTGATTTTATGTTGTTTTTAGTGATTTGGGTGATGTATGCAAATATATAAAAAGCAGGGACTAAACTGTAAAAGACACACAGATTTATAGTGGTTCGGCCAGAACGTGCCTACGTCCACTTTATATGTTATTCTCCTTTTTCCTTCAGATTACAAGTACAAAGCTTTGATTACAAGTATCTAAAGTTGTTTGAGAGTTCCTTCCAGGCTTGAGCTCTCAAACTTGTCTCCAAAAATTGTCGTACCCCTGCCCCTCTATTTATAGAATGAGGTAGGGGGCAGGGGTCTTGGATGGATATAGCTGCTGGTGGGCCCGGGCTGAAGCAATCTGGACTGGCAATTCTGGTTCGGCGAGCCTCCATTCGGTATGGAGCATGGGCCGGTGATGGAGTGGGATGGAGGTCCATTCGGTGGTGAGGTCCGGCCATGAATTGTCCCGTGATGGTGGGAAATGGAACTGGTTCGGTGGTAGCAAGGTTCGGTGGTTGTTAGCTTGGTGGTAGCATGGGAAGGGTTTGGACCGGTGAGGCTATACTCGGCATGGGGGAAGTTTGGTTCGGCATAGGTGAGGAGTTTGGTTCGGTGGCCGAATGTGAATGCCGAATGAACTTGTATATGGCGAATGCCGGATGTACTTCTATGCTCTGAGTGCCGAATGTGACTTTTGTCTTGTACTACCGGATGGGAATGCCGAATGAGCTGAGGTGAGAGGGATGCCGAATGAACTTCCATATATGGGAGTGCCGAATGGAAATGGGTGCTCGGACCACCGAATGAGAATTGCGACCACCGAATGAGAATTGCCTTGGGAATGCCGAATGGAACTTCATGTTTGGAGTGCCGAATAAGGCTCTGCCGAATGAAACCTTAAACTTCCTATTACCGAATGAGCTTTTGCACTGGGGCTATGAATGAAATCTTCGACTTGTATACGCTTGTTTGCTTCTTATTGGCTCGATCGTGGTGGAGACGCGCTCGACATGGATATCCTAGTTTTGACCAAAAAATGGGATAACACTTTGCCCCCCAAAATATGCCTTGCGGTAGGAAGGCGTGTTTTGTAATGCCATGAGCTGGATGTTCATATCCTGTCATCAACCTGTAAAGAATTTGATAGTTTATATGGCCCCAAATGACGACCGTTCGGGATCGAGCTATTCGGGATGAAGCGCGGCCGTTCATGGTCAAGCGCCTAACTTCAAATGACGACCGTTCGCGATCGAGTCATTCGAGGGAAAGTGCGACCCTGCGCGGTCAAGCGCGTAAATCCATGCGTCGATCGTTCGGGATCGAGTCATCTGCGGTGAAATGTGACCGTTCAAGGTCAAGCGCTTAACTTCAAATGACGACCGTTCGGGATCGAGTCATTCGAGGTAAAGTGCGACAGTGCGCGGTCGAGTTGTAAGTCCATGCGTCGATCGTTTGGGATCGAGCCATCTGTGGTGAAATGTGACCGTTCAAGGTCAAGCGCCCAACTTCAAATGACGATCGTTCGTGATCAAGTCATTCGAGGTAAGGTGCGACAGTGTGCGGTCAAGTGGTGGTCCTCAAATGACGACCGTTCGCGATCAAGCCATTTGAGGTGAGGTGTAACAGTCAGTGATCATGTGGCGGACCTCAAGTGACGACCGTTCGCGATCGAGCCATTTGAGGTAAGGTGAGTTGTGCCGTTCGAGGCGAGTTGTGCCGTTCGAGGCGAGTTGTGATCGTTCGTGATCGGGTGCCGTTCGAGGCGAGTTGTGACTGTTCGAAGTCGGGTGCCGTTCGAGGCGAATTGTGACTGTTCGAAGTCGGGTGCCGTTCGAGGCGAATGAGTGTGCCCGGGGGGGACTTAATATTATCAGTGTTGGAGTCAATGTTTGGGGGAATTTTTCGAATCAAAGACTTCGGCAGTTCGTTGCCATGCAATAGGTGCTCGTGGACCGTTCGCGATCCAACGGGCATACAAGTAAATAATTTTTCCATGGAATTGTAAATGTTAAAGCAATAGTCATACGAGTTCCACAGTAGGAATGTTCAAATCAAAGTCAAAGCAGGAGCAAGACGAGGATGTCAAAGTGTAAACTCTTACTATGGTGCGGTCTATAGTCATTCAGAGCATGCCTATGGATCGTGCGCGATCGCTCGCATGTGTAAATGATTTAACCGTGCTAGTGAGAGTTTTGCGACTTGTTCATCGTTTTCGACCTGCCCCCGTGTTCATGAGGGAATTTTACCTGCCCCCTGGCTGGGCGTTCATTCCTTACCTGGTTGCTCAGAGGCCTCTATCTCACTCTTTGTGATTGGATTAACTGGCTCCAAGTGTGGTGCCCCCATGCGGGATCGACGCCTGATTGATAGTCGTCTGCTGCTTGGGGGTTGCCCCCTAGCTCTGGTGCTGCGCCAGATGGTTCTGCTCCGTTCTGAACTCTAGTTGCTCCTTGGATTTGTGCTCCAATTTGCCCAATTTGTTGAAGTAAGTTCTGGATCATCTCTTCTTGTCTTCTCATCATGACCTCCATCTCATCCCTAGTGATGAAGATCGACGCTTGATTCCCTCCTGAGGAAGCCTCTTGACTTCCTTGGTGTTCACTTCTCTCTGGCCTTTGCCTTTTACTTGTTTGTCTCGTCATAACTCTTAGATCTGAACTCTTAGATTTTCAAATTCAACTTCTGTCCGTGTAGCGGAAGCTGGTTCCTCTCAGTGAAAGCACCAAAATGTTTGCGTGAAAAATGGCCGCAAACACCCAAAGGCGTATGAGTTGGTTGATTTTATGTTGTTTTTAGTGATTTGGGTGATTTATGCAAATATATAAAAAGCAGGGACTAAACTGTAAAAGACACACAGATTTATAGTGGTTCGGCCAGAACGTGCCTACGTCCACTTTATATGTTATTCTCCTTTTTCCTTCAGATTACAAGTACAAAGCTTTGATTACAAGTATCTAAAGTTGTTTGAGAGTTCCTTCCAGGCTTGAGCTCTCAAACTTGTCTCCAAAAATTGTCGTACCCCTGCCCCTCTATTTATAGAATGAGGTAGGGGGCAGGGGTCTTGGATGGATATAGCTGCTGGTGGGCCCGGGCTGAAGCAATCTGGACTGGCAATTCTGGTTCGGCGAGCCTCCATTCGGTATGGAGCATGGGCCGGTGATGGAGTGGGATGGAGGTCCATTCGGTGGTGAGGTCCGGCCATGAATTGTCCCGTGATGGTGGGAAATGGAACTGGTTCGGTGGTAGCAAGGTTCGGTGGTTGTTAGCTTGGTGGTAGCATGGGAAGGGTTTGGACCGGTGAGGCTATACTCGGCATGGGGGAAGTTTGGTTCGGCATAGGTGAGGAGTTTGGTTCGGTGGCCGAATGTGAATGCCGAATGAACTTGTATATGGCGAATGCCGGATGTACTTCTATGCTCTGAGTGCCGAATGTGACTTTTGTCTTGTACTACCGGATGGGAATGCCGAATGAGCTGAGGTGAGAGGGATGCCGAATGAACTTCCATATATGGGAGTGCCGAATGGAAATGGGTGCTCGGACCACCGAATGAGAATTGCGACCACCGAATGAGAATTGCCTTGGGAATGCCGAATGGAACTTCATGTTTGGAGTGCCGAATAAGGCTCTGCCGAATGAAACCTTAAACTTCCTATTACCGAATGAGCTTTTGCACTGGGGCTATGAATGAAATCTTCGACTTGTATACGCTTGTTTGCTTCTTATTGGCTCGATCGTGGTGGAGACGCGCTCGACATGGATATCCTAGTTTTGACCAAAAAATGGGATAACACTTTCTCTCTTCTGAATCTCCGACCCCTTTTCTGAATGACCAGGGGCTCTACTTATAAGCGTAGGAGGCTGATATTTCTCCTAAAATCCGGGAAGACCGCTTCAGGCACGTGAAGGGCCCCACTCGCCCGAAATCTGGAGGTCCGGGCCCACATTAGGATCGATTCGACCTTCACTTCGAATCGATCAACGAAATGTCCAATCAAGGTGAAATTTGGTGAGAACATTCTTCAACATGTATGTAAGCTTCTGTGAAAATTTCATAGCATTTGGATCAACGGTTTGGAAGTTATGATCGATTCAAGATGGGGTTCTCTAGCATCGAATCGATCCTATGGGTTCGATCGAATCCATATGGTTCGAATCCATATGGTTCGAACCCATAGGTTCGAATCGATCCTTTTGCATGTGGAGGTGGCGACGAGGTGCTCACCGTGCGAATTGGATGGTTTCGAGTGTTGGATTCGAATGTATGCTTCGAATCGTTGCAGCCAGTGTTCATTCGAAACGATCAGAATAGGCTGGTGTGAATCGATTCGAAGCTGCCTCTGTTTGGGGATTCGAAGATGAGTTTTGGGATGGACCCGGGGCTTCTTTGCTTGCATGGATTCGAGGAGACCTTTGGTTGATGGACTTGAGGGAATGGATTCGAGGCTAGGTGGCCTAAATGGATTCGAAGGTGGGCCGTTGTGGTGGATTTGAAGTTGATGGAGTCGAAGCTGATGGAGTCGAAGCTGATGGATGCGAGGCAGGCACTAGCTAATGGACTCGGACTAGGGCGTACGTTGGTGGATTCGAACCATTGCTAGGATGATGGGTTCGAACTTCGTGGTTTCGAACTAGTGAAGGGGTGATGGATTCGAACTGAGCAGAATCCATCTCTCTCAACTTGAATCCATCATAACTTGAGCATACGACCTCGGATTGAGCTGAAATTTGAGATGCTGGCTTCTATGGCTTTGCTCATCATGCCTTGTCAATTCTGGCCCAATCCGGACTTGGACAAAATTCATCAATATCCATAGCGGAGTGAAGTACGACCAATTTCTGAGATGAACTGTCTTTTGTTTTTGATCAATCTTTTGGTATCACGGCTTTGTCCAAAAAGCGGGATAACATTTGCCCCCCGAAACAAGCCTTACGGTAGGAAGGTGTGTTTTGCAATGCCTTGAGTTGGATATTCATATCCTATCACCAATCTGTAAAGAATTTGATAGTTTCATATGTCCTCCAATGATGATCATTCGGGATCGAGCTATTTTGGATGAAGCACGGCCGTTCATGGTCAAGCGCCTAACTTCAAATGACGACCGTTCGT
This sequence comes from Allium cepa, assembly GCA_030765085.1. Lineage (NCBI taxonomy): Eukaryota > Viridiplantae > Streptophyta > Magnoliopsida > Asparagales > Amaryllidaceae > Allium > Allium cepa. Next base: position 31,904,874 of record CM060934.1, on the reverse strand, counting down.
GATCGAGTCGTTTGAGGTGAAGTGCGACCGTGCGCGGTCAAGCGTGTAAATCCATGCGTCGATCGTTTGGGATCGAGTCATCTTCGGTGAAATGTGACCGTTCAAGGTAAAGCGCTCAACCTCAAATGACGATTGTTCGTGATCGAGCCATTCGAGGTAAAGTGCGACAGTGCGCGGTCAAGTGGCGGACCTCAAATGACGACCGTTCGTGATCGAGCCATTTGAGGTGAGATGAGTTGTGCCGTTCGGGGCGAATCGTGCCTGTTCGAGGCGAGTTGTGACCGTTCAAGGCGGATGCCGTTCGTGGCGAGTGGTGACTGTTCGAAGTCGAGTGCCGTTCGTGGCGAGTTGTGACTGTTCGAAGTCGAGTGCCGTTCGTGGCGAGTTGTGATCGTTCGCGATCGTGTGCCGTTCGAGGCGAGTTTGCGTGCCCGGGAGGCCTTGATGTTATGGATGCCAGGGTCACGTTCGGGGAGTTCCTGGATTGTTTATGTGCCTGTTGGAGGCGAATTAGTTTGCCCGGGAGGGCTTAGTATTACCGATACCAGGCTCACGTTCGCGTGGGTCCCTGGATCGTTTGTCAAGGTGGTTTATCGCCATCTCAGAGCATGCCTAAGGACCGTTCGCGACCCTGTACATGTGTAAGTAGCTTAGCCATTTCAGAATTATCAGGATCAAATATCTATTCAACAGATGAATTTTAAAAACAGAAATGTCCAAACAGACCAAGTTTAAATGTCCAAATCAACACAAAACAAAAGCAAAGCAAAGATGTTGAAGTGTAAATTCTCACAACGATAAGGTTAATAGCCATTCAGAGCATGTCTGTGGACCGTTCGCGATCTTGTACATGTGTAAATGGTTAACCCATGTTAGTGAGAGGTTTACTACTTGTTCATTGTTATTTCAATTAATTGATGATCAAACGGTGTCCCGGTTCAGGGCCACCCCTGGCTGACGTAGACGGTGGTCGCTCCGACTCCACCACTGAAGCTCGCCTCCTCACATATTGAAGGAGCATACCGTTTCTGATATGTCCTTCCACCTCGTCCCTCAGGTGCCTACAATCATTAGTGTTATGACCATTTAATTCATGAAAAGCACAAAACTTATCTGATCTCCTTTCGTCAGAGGTTGGATCCCTTCGTATCGGTCTACGATAGGGAACCTGCTCTTTGGTATCCTGATAAATCCGCTCCAAACTCTAAGTCAGCTCGGTGTAAGTAGTGAATCGCGGCTCCCTCCGTTGCCGTTTTGACCTGTCATTATAATCCTCAGCCCTTCGTTTTTCTTTATCTTTGCCTGAGTCCTTTTCGATAGGCTTTTTGTCTTCGAGCATATAAACTTCTATTCCCTCTCCTTCTTCTCTTTCGGCATTAGCATCCTCTAATCGTAAAAACTTCTCTGCCTCGTGGTAGAATTCCTCTAGATCCACGGGTGGATCTTTAGTCAATGAATTTTTGAACTCTGTGCCGTCAGCTACTCCGGACACAGCAGCCATCACCACCATAGATGGATCTGCCCGATCCACCGAAGCTGCTGCTGCATTGAATCGCGCTAGATAACTCCTCAAGGTCTCTCCGGCCTTCTGCTTTAGGGTTTCCAAAGTCATCACATTCTTGGGTCTCGTAATGTGAACCCTGAATTGCCTCATAAATCTCTCAATTAAACCCTTCCATGTTCCGATGGATCCATTCTCCAATTGTCTAAACCACAACGCTGCAATATCCGTCAAATATAATGGAAAGCACCGGGCCATAACCTCCTCTGATGACCCCAGCACTTCCATATGCCTCATATACTTTGTTAGATGAACTGTGGGATCCGTTCTCCCGTCATACATGTCTAATGATGGTAGCTTGAAATCTGGTGGGTTCCTAGCTTGTCTGATTGCCGAAGTGAATGGACTCCTATTAACATCCTCCAAATCTTTATTTACCAAACCGCCTCTCATAGCTCTTCTAACCATCTCTGCCAACTTGTCATCGTCTCCGAGATGCGATCTCCGTTCATTACTTTCATCCTGCCCCCCGAGTCCACGAGGGAATTCTGGGATCTGCCCCCTTGATTGAGCGTTCACTCCTCTCCTGCTCCTTGCTTGGGTAGATGCATCTCTATCTTTCTCAGGGATTGGATCAACATTCTCCATGTGTGTGCCCCCTACTCCAGGTGCTATGTCGGATGGTCCTGCTCCGTTCCGGACTCCGGTTACTCCTTGATTATGTGCTCCAAGTTGTCCTATTTGTTGAAATAAACTATGGATCAACTCCTCTTGCTTCTTCATCATTGTCTCCATCTCGTCCCTAATGATGAAGATCGACGCCTGATTCGCCCCTGAGGAAGCCTCTTGACTTCCTTGATGATCACTTCTCTCTGACCTTTGTCTCTTACTTGTTTGTCTCGTCATGGTTCTCAGATCTGAATTCCTAAGTTTCTAAATTCAAATTCTCCTGAATCAGCCTTCTCAGTGAAAGCACCAAAATGTTTGCGCCAAAAATGGTCACAAACACCCAATATCGCGAAAGCACCCGTTTGTCAACATAGATCAACAATAACAAACACAGAACTCAGATCTAAGAGATAGTAAATGCAGCAAATCACAGATAACGGTAAACAACACAGGATTTATAGTGGTTCGGCGTTCGTGCCTACATCCACTTTGAAGTTTTTATCTTCATTGATTCACTTGATGATTTTCAATTGATTACAGCAGATTACTGCAAGTTGTAGCTTTTATACTTGATTACAATGATGTTGGAAAGACTTAGAATTGAATCTGGCAGATTCTGGGCTTGCTTTCTCTCTTCTGAATCTCAAACCCCTTTTCTGCATGACCAGGGGCTCTATTTATAAGCGTAGGAGGCTGATATTTCTCCTAAAATCCGGGAAGACCGCTTCAGGCACGTGAGGGGGCCCACTCTCCCGAAATCTGGAGGTCCGGGCCCACATTAGGATCGATTCGACCTTCACTTTGAATCGATCAAGGAAATGTCCAATCAAGGTGAAATTTGGTGAGAACATTCTTCAACATGTATGTAAGCTTCTGTGAAAATTTCATAGCATTTGGATCAACAGTTTGGAAGTTATGATCGATTTAAGATGGGGTTCTCTAGCACGCTGCTTGCTTCGAATCGATCCTATGGGTTCGTTCGAATCCATATGGTTCGAATCCATATGGTTCGAACCCATAGGTTCGAATCGATCCTTTTGCATGTGGAGGCGGAGACGAGGTGCTCACCGTGCGAATTGGATGGTTTCGAGTGTTGGATTCGAATGTATGCTTCGAATTGTTGCAGCCAGTGTTCATTCGAATCGATCAGAATAGGCTGGTGTGAATCGATTCGAAGCTGCCTCTGTTTGGGGATTCGAAGATGAGTTTTGGGATGGAGCCGGGGCTTCTTCGCTTGCATGGATTCGAGGAGACCTTTGGTTGATGGACTCGAGGGAATGGATTCGAGGCTAGGTGGCCTAAATGGATTCGAAGGTAGGCCGTTGTGGTGGATTCGAAGTTGACGGAGTCGAAGCTGATGGATGCGAGGCAGGCACTAGTTGATGGACTCGGACTAGGGCGTACGTGGGTGGATTCGAACCATTGCTAGGATGATGGGTTCGAACTTCGTGGTTTCGAACTAGTGAAGGGGTGATGGATTCGAACTGAGCAGAATCCATCTCTCTCAACTTGAATCCATCATAACTTGAGCATACGACCTCGGATTGACCTGAATTTTGAGATGCTGGCTTCTATGGCTTTGCTCATCATGCCTTGTCGATTCTGGCCCAACCCGGACTTGGACAAAATTCATCAATATCCATAGCGGAGTGAAGTACGACCAATTTCTGAGATGAACTATCTTTTGTTTTTGATCAATCTTTTGCTATCACGGCTTTGTCCATAAATCGGGATAACAGTAAGTTTTTTACCCTTCGTTTTTTCGACACGTGGATTTTTACGGTAAAACGGGATTACCGTGGCCCGTCTTCGACTTCCCATCGCTGGAGAGTGGTGCACCATGGTACTGTTCCGTTTGAAATCCATGCATGCATTTCTAAAAGTCGTACGACACTGTTTCACCATTTCGGACGGATGTTGCACCTTGCACCGTGGATGTTGCACCCTGTAGATATCGATTATTCAAACGGCCATAACTTCTGGCTTGTTTAAAGTTACGGGAGCCATAACCTGTCAAAACGAAGGCCTTGATGAGTTCTACGGCTTTGACAGCTTTCAGCCGTCAACGGATAGATTAATGCCCAAAAAGGACAACCCGAATCTCAATCGGGTCTCGTAAGTTTTTTACCCTTCGTTTTTTCGAGACGTGGATTTTTACGGTAAAACAGGATTATCGTGGCCCATCTTCGACTTCCTGTCGCTGGAGAGTGGTGCACCATGGTACTGTTCAATTTCAAATCCATGAACGCATTTCTAAAATTCGTAAGGCACTAATTCGCCATTCCGGACGGATGTCGCACCTTGCACCGTGGATGTTGCACCCTGTAGATATCGATTATTCGGACGGCCATAACTTTTGACTCGTTTAGAGTTACGGGAGCCATAACCTGTCGAAACGAAGGCCTCGATGAGTTCTACGGCTTTGACAGCTTTCAGCCGTCAACGGATAGATTAATGCCCAAAAAGGACAACCTGAATCTCAATCGGGTCTCGTAAGTTTTTTACCCTTCGTTTTTTCGACACGTGGAGTTTTACGGTAAAACGGGATTACCGTGGCCCGTCTTCGACTTCCCATCGCTGGAGAGCGGTGCACCATGGTACTGTTCCGTTTCAAACCATGTACGCATTTCTAAAAGTCGTACGACACTGTTTCACCATTTCGGACGGATGTTGCACCTTGCACCGTGGATGTTGCACCCTGTAGATATCGATTATTCGGACGGCCATAACTTCTGGCTCGTTTAAAGGTACAGGAGCCATAACCTGTCAAAACGAAGGCCTCGATGAGTTCTACGGCATTGACCGCTTTCAGCCGTCAACGGATAGATTAATGCCCAAAAAGGACATCCCGAATCTCAATCGGGTCTCATAAGTTTTTTACCCTTTGTTTTTTCGACACGTGTATTTTTACGGTAAAACGGGGTTACCGTGGCTCGTCTTCGACTTCCCATCACTGGAGAGTGGTGCACAATGGTACTGTTCCGTTTCAAATCCATGCACGCATTTTTAAAAGTCGTACGGCACTGTTTCGCCATTTCGGACGGATGTTGCACCTTGCACCGTGGATGTTGCACCCTGTAGATATCGATTATTCAAACGCCCATAACTTCTGGCACGTTTAGAGTTACGGGAGCCACAACCTGTCAAAACGAAGGCCTCGATGAGTTCTACGGATTTGACAGCTTTAATCCATCAATGGATAGATTAATGCCCAAAAAGGACAACCCGAATCTCAATCGGGTCTCGTAAGTTTTTTACCCTTCGTTTTTTCGACACGTGGATTTTTACGATAAAACAGGATTACCATGGCCCATCTTCGACTTTCCATCGCTGGAGAGTGGTGCACCATGGTACTATTCTGTTTCAAGTCCATGCACGCATTTCGAAAAGTCGTACGTCACTGTTTCGCCATTTCGGACGGATGTTGCATCTTGCACCGTGGATGTAGCACCCTGTAGATATCGATTATTCGGACGGCCATAACTTCTGGCTCGTTTAGAGTTACGGGAGCCATAACCTGTCAAAATGAAGGTCTTGATGAGTTCTATGGCTTTGACAGCTTTTAGACGTCAACGGATAGATTAATGCCCAAAAAGGACAACCCGAATCTCAATCGGGGCTCGTAAGTTTTTTACCCTTCGTTTTTTCGACACGTGGATTTTTACGGTAAAACAGGATTACCATGGCCCGTCTTCGACTTCCCATCTCTGGAGAGTGGTGCACCATGGTACTGTTCCATTTCAAATCCATGCACGCATTTCTAAAAGTCGTAAGGCACTGTTTCGGCATTTTGGACGGATGTTGCACCTTGCACCGTGGATGTTGCACCGTGTAGATATCGATTATTCGTACGGACATAACTTCTGACTCGTTTAGAGTTACGGGAGCCATAACCTGTCAAAATGAAGGCCTCGATGAGTTCTACGGCTTTGACAGCTTTCAGCCGTCAACGGATAGATTAATGCCCAAAAAGGACAACCCGAATCTCCATCGGGTCTCGTAAGATTTTTACCCTTCGTTTTTTTGACACGTGTATTTTTACGGTATAACAGGATTACCGTGGCCCGTCTTCGACTTCCCATCGCTGGAGAGTGGTGCACCATGGTACTGTTCCATTTCAAATCCATGCACGCATTTCTAAAAGTCGTACGGCACTGTTTCGCCATTTCGGACGGATGTTGCACCATGCACCGTGAATGTTGCACCCTATAGATATCGATTATTCGGACGACCATAACTTCTGGCTCGTTTAGAGTTACGGGAGTCATAACCTGTCAAAACGAAGGCCTCGATGAGTTCTACGGCTTTGACAGCTTTCAGCCATCAACTGATAGATTAATGCCCAAAAAGGACAACCCGAATCTCAATCGGGTCTCGTAAGTTTTTTACCCTTCGTTTTTTCGACACGTGGATTTTTACGGTAAAACAAGATTACCGTGGCTGGCCTTCGATTTACCATCGCTGGAGAGTGGTGCACCATGGTACTGTTCCATTTCAAATACATGCACGCATTTCTAAAAGTCGTACAGCACTGTTTCGCCATTTCGGACGGATGTTGCACCTTGCACCGTGGATGTTGCACCCTATAGATATCGATTATACGGACGACCATAACTTCTGGCTCGTTTAGAGTTACGGGTGCCATAACCTGTCAAAACGAAGGCCTCGATGAGTTCTATGGCTGAGACGGCTTTTAGCCGTCAATGGATAGATTAATGCCCAAAAAGGACAACCCGAATCTCAATCGGGTCTCGTAAGTTTTTTACCCTTCGTTTTTTCGACACGTGGATTTTTACGGTAAAACAGGATTACCGTGGCCCATCTTCGACTTCCCATCGCTGGAGAGTGGTGCATAATGGTACTATTCCGTTTCAAATCCATGCATGCATTTCTAAAAGTCGTACGGCACTGTTTCGCCATTTCGGACGGATGTTGCACCATGCACCGTGGATGTTGCACCCTGTAGATATCGATTATTCGGGCGGCCATAACTTTTGGCTCGTTTAGAGTTACGGGAGCCATAACCTGTCAAAAAGAAGGCCTCGATGAGTTCTATGGCTTTGACTGCTTTCAGCAGTCAACGGATAGATTAATGCCCAAAAAGGACAACCCGAATCTCAATCGGGTCTCGTAAGTTTTTACCCTTCGTTTTTTCGACACGTGGATTTCTATGGTAAAACAGGATTACCGTGGCCCCTCTTCGACTTACCATCGCTAGAGAGTGGTGCACTATAGTACTGTTCCATTTCAAATCCATGCACGCATTTCTAAAAGTCGTACGACACTGTTTCGCCATTTCGGACGGATGTTGCACCTTGCACCGTGGATGTTGCACCCTGTAGATATCGATTATTCGGACGGCCATAACTTTTGACTCGTTTAGAGTTACGGGAGCCATAACCTGTCAAAACGAAGGCCTCGATGAGTTCTATGGCTTTGACAGCTTTCAGCCGTCAGCGGATAGATTAATTCCCAAAAAGGACAACCCGAATCTCAATCGGGTCTCGTAAGTTTTTTACCCTTAGTTTTTTCGACACGTGGATTTTTACGGTAAAACGGGATTACCGTGGCCCGTCTTCGACTTCCCATCGCTGGAGAGTGGTGCACCATGGTACTGTTCCGTTTCAAATCCACACACGCATTTCTAAAAGACGTACGACACTGTTTCACCATTTCGGATGGATGTTGCACCTTGCACCATGGATGTTGCACCCTGTAGATATCGATTATTCAAATGGCCATAACTTCTGGCTCGTTTAGAGTTGCGGGTGCCATAACCTGTCAAAACGAAGGCCTTGATGAGTTCTACGGTATTGACAGCTTTCAGCCGTCAACGGATAGATTAATGCCCAAAAAGGACAACCCGAATCTCAATCGGGTCTCGTAAGTTTTTTACCCTTCGTTTTTTCGACACGTGGATTTTTACGGTAAAACAGGATTACCGTGGCCCGTCTTCGACTTCCCATCGCCGGAGAGTGGTGCACCATGGTACTGTTCTGTTTCAAATCCATGCGCGCATTTCTAAAAGTCGTACGGCACTGTTTCGCCTTTTCGGACGGATGTTGCACCTTGCACCGTGGATGTTGCACCCTGTAGATATCGATTATTCGGACGGCCATAACTTTTGGCTCGTTTAGAGTTACGAGAGCCATAACCTGTCAAAACAAAGGCCTCGATGAGTTCTACGGCTTTGACGGCTTTCAGCCGTCAACGGATAGATTAATGCCCGAAAAGGACAACCCGAATCTCAATCGGGTCTCGTAAGTTTTTACCCTTCGTTTTTTCGACACGCGGATTTTTACGGTAAAACGAGATTACCGTGGCTGGCCTTCGATTTACCATCGCTGGAGAGTGGTGCACCATGGTACTGTTCCGTTTCAAATCAATGCACGCATTTCTAAAAGTTGTACGGCACTGTTTCGCCATTTCGGACGGATGTTCCACCTTGCACCGTGGATGTTGCACCCTGTAGATATCGATTATTCGGACGACCATAACTTCTGGCTCGTTTAGAGTTACGGGAGCCATAACCTGTCAAAACGAATGCCTCGATGAGTTCTACGGCTTTGATAGCTTTCAGCCGTCAACGGATATATTAATGCCCAAAAAGGACAACCCGAATCTCAATCGGGTCTCGTAAGTTTTTTACCCTTCGTTTTTTCGACACGGGGATTTTTACGGTAAAAAAGGATTACGGTGGCTGGCCTTCGATTTACCATCCTGGACAGTGGTGCACCATGGTACTGTTCCGTTTCAAATCCATGCATGCATTACTAAAAGTCGTACGGCACAGTTTCGCCATTTCGGACGGATGTTGCACCTTGCACCGCGGATGTTGCACCCTTTAGATATCGATTATTCGGACGGCCATAACTTCTGGCTCGTTTAGAGTTACGGGAGCCATAACCTGTCAAAACGAAGGCCTCGATGAGTTCTACTGCTTTGATAGCTTTTAGCCGTCAACGGATAGATTAATGCCCAAAAAGGACAACCCGAATCTCAATCGGGTCTCGTAAGTTTTTTACCCTTCGTTTTTTCGACACGTGGATTTTTACGGTAAAACAGGATTACCGTGGCTGGCCTTCGATTTACCATCGCTGGAGAGTGGTGAACCATGGTACTGTTCCGTTTCAAATCCATGCACGCATTTTTAAAAGTCGTACGGCAATGTTTCGCCATTTCGGACGGATGTTGCACCTTGCACCGTGGATGTTGCACCCTGTAGATATCGATTATTCGGACGACCATAACTTCTGGCTCGTTTAGAGTTACGGAAGCCATAACCTGTCAAAACGAAGGCCTCGATGAGTTCTACGGCTTTGACTGCTTTCAGCCGTCAACGGATAGATTAATGCCCAAAAAGTACAACCCGAATCTCAATCGGGTCTAGTAAGTTTTTTACCCTTCGTTTTTTCGACACGTGGATTTTTACGGTAAAACAGGATTACCATGGCTGGTGTTTGCACCAAAATTGGTCACAAACCCCGATGAATGTGAAAGCACCAGTGTTGGAATATAAATCAGTAATATCCAAACACAAATCACAGATCTTAAGTAGCAAAATAATAAATGTAAACAAGAACACACGATTTATAGTGGTTCGGTTATCTCTGGCCTACGTCCACTTCAAAGGTTTTTCCTTTTATTGATGTTCTTCGCTGATTACAATCGATTACAGCGGATTACAATGAATTGTAGTTCTGAAATTCAAGTACAACGGTGGTTGTTGTGTGCAAAGTAGAGCCTTGGTGGAGTCTTGATGCTTCAGAGTCTTGATTTTGCCAAAGAGAATCCGATCCCTTTTCTGAATGACCTGGGGCTCTATTTATAGGCGTAGGAGGCTGATATTTCTCCTAGAAATTAGGCAGACCACTTCCCGCACGTGAGGGGGCCCACATGGCCGATACCTGGAGATCCGGGCCCATATTGGGATCGATTCGACCCTAGGTTCGAATCGATCAAGAAATCGTCCAATCATGGTGAAATTTGGTGTGGACATTCTTCAACATGTAGATGAACTCCTGTAAAATTTTCATGGGATTTGGATCAGTGGATTGGAAGTTATGATCGGTTCGAAATTGGCGTGTTCGGCTTTCTGTTTGGTTCGAACCGATGCTATGGTCTTGTTCGAATCGATCTGTTTGATTCGAGTACCTCGAATCGATCTGTTCGATTCGTCCAAGGGGTGATGTGGCGCGCCTTCTTCGGTTCGAGCCAAGCTTTTCGCCGAGTTGAACGAGTCGAGTCCGAGTTCTCTGCCGAGTTTGCTGGATGGCTTCGTGGTTGGATTCGAGGTTCATCTTTGAATCGATGGAATGTCATTTGTTCGAATCGATCCAAACGCGTCACCTTGGATCGATTCGAAGTTGTCTTAACACGTTGGATTCGAAGATAGCATGGGGCGAGGTGACTTGGATGGATTCGAAGCAAGGCTCAGTCCATGGATTCGAAGTCAGGTCGTGGATGGATTCGGAGCAAGGCTATCTGGGGGTTTACTTGATGGAGTCGAAGAGAGGGCATTTCTCATGGATCCAAGGCAATGGCAACTCCATGGATACGAACTCCATAACCTGGAGGGATTCGAAGAGAGGACATCGTGATGGAGTCGAAGTCAATGGTGTTGAAGCGGGATGGAGTCGTTGGCTGATGGATTCGAACATGATGGGTTCGAACTAGTCAGGGTGATGGGTTCGGACCGAGCAATGCCCATTCCTCTTAACTTGAACCCATCATATCTTGAGCATACGACCTCGCATTGACTTGAAATTTGAAATGCAGACTTCTATTATCTTTCTTGTCATGTCCTATCAACTGTGGCCCGTTCCGGACTCGGACAAAATTCATTGATATCCATGGTTATCCTGCAATGCTTGGTTGATATTCATGAATAGTAATCATTGACTTTCAGTAAATTTTGGATATCTCAACTTTGCCAAAAGTTGGGATAACATTTTGCCCCCCAAAACATGCCTTTTTGTAAAAGGTATGTTTTGAATGGTCTTATATCAAGTGTAAGGAATTCATGTTTCATTCATAGCTGTGGTATTATCAATCAAGTTTGTGGCTGTTTGAAGCCAAATCAATATTCATTCTTTCCGTAGAAGTTGAGAATGAAGTTTCGTAGTCTCTCCGGACTATTACTGGCTGCTCTGAACCCTTACTAAGTCCGTTCCAGACTTAGTGATTGAATAGAAAGATCCTATCGCTCTCTGGCGTTGCCTTCTATCCCTTGCACTCTGGTCCCAGTTAGGACGTATAGCGATATCATGGTCGTTCTGGACCGATCATAGCCTCTCCGGGCTCTTGCTGGATCCCGTCCTGTCACTCTCCGGTGAAGGGGAAACAGCGCTTAAGTGAGTCGATCCTGTCGCTCTCCTGCGAAGCAACTCACTTCTTGCACTCCGGTTCAGTGCATCTGAACATTTAGCGATGTCTTGGTCGTTCGAGATCGATCATAGCCTCTCCGGGCTCTTGCCGGATCCCATCCTGTCATTCTCCGGTGAAGGGGAAACAGCGCTTAAGTGAGTTGATCTTGTCGCTCTCCGGCGAAGCAACTCACCTCTTGCACTCCGGACCCCGTCTCTCCGGGTAGGGTCATAAAGCGATCATGTTTATATTGATATTTAATGTTCATCCTTTGACTCTCCGGTCAAACGGTTTATTGCAAGAAGTTCTAATTTATTTGTTTAATATTCAAGTTCTAGATGTTCAATCTCAAACATCAGAGAAGAAAAAACTAAACATTGCCTTTCCGGGCATATCGGTTTATCTCCATCTCAGAGCATGCCTAGGGATCTCTCCGGTTCCCGTACATGTGTAAGTGGAGTAACCGTTTATTCTGAAAATAAATCTAAATAAAATTATTCGACCGAAGTCCAAATCCTGGACTTGGCCCTTGCCATCTCTAATCAGTTGATGACGAGTCGTGATCCCGATCCAGGATCGTTCCTGCTGGGTGGGGGCGGTAGTTGTTCATGCCTTGTCGCTGCTGTCCGTTCTCTGACAAATTGCGGTAATCTACCACCCCTGGCATGTTCTTCCACCTCATCCTTCAGGTGGCGGCATTCATCTGTAGTGTGCCCATCCAGCTCATGGAATAGGCAATATTTTCCAGTCCTGCGCTCCCGCTCGGTGGAATCCCTTATAGGTGGCTTTCGATAGTGGAGTTGCCCCCTGGTTTTAGTGAAGATTCTTTCTAGGCTTGCATTCAGATCTGTGTACTTCCTGAATCTTGGTTCTCGGAATTTCTTCCGTTTATCAGGACCATCATGTCTGTCATCCTGTTTCCTCTTTCCCTTGTCCGCTCCGGACTGTTCTCTGGAGGTCCCTACGCTTTAAGTGGCATTTATTTCTCGACTCTCAGCTTGTGATTCTTCTAATCGGATGAATTTTTCAGCTTTATGAAAGAATTCTCCAAGATCCTGCGGTGGATCTTTAGTTAGAGAATCTTTGAACTTGGTGCCTTCCGCGACTCCTGCCACCGCCGCCATTAAAATCATTGATGGATCCGGGTGATCCACAGAAGTCACTGTCACGTTGAATCTTAGCAGAAAATCTTTTATGGACTCTCCGGTCCTTTGCTTGATCGATGCTAAGGTCATCACACTCTTGGGTCGCGTTACGTGGACCCTGAACTGTCTCATGAAGCAATCTACAAGCTCGCTCCATGTTCCGATTGATCCAGTCTCCAGTTGTCTGAACCACAGTGCAGCTAAATCTGACAAATATAAAGGGAAGCATCGTGCCATCACTTCCTCGGGTGCCCCCAGCACTTCAATGTGCCTGATATATCTTGTGATATGCATGGTCGGGTCTGATCTCCCGTCATATGGTTCTAGCGCTGGTAGTTTGAACTTTGGAGGGTTCCTTGCGTTTCGGATGTTTGGAGTGAATGGACTCCGACTAACTTCTTCCAGCCCTCCGCTAGGAAATCCTCCTCTCATGATTCTTCGCATCAGGCCAATCATTCTCTCGTCTCCGTCTAGGGGTTGGCCCTTTGTCAAGTTCCTATCCTGCCCCCGGGCCTTGAAGGGAATTCTGGTACATATTCTTCTGGTGGCTCGTTGGCATATGCATTGGCTCCAACTTGTTGAGCTCCGTCCGTTGGTCTTCCAGTATCGGATCCCGAGGGTCTGCTCCCAAGTCCTTGTCGATCACCTTCAACTCCTGCATTCTGGTCTTGAACCTGACCCTCATTAGCTTCTGTAATCCTGATTCCTTGTCCCACACTCGTAGCTGTTGTAGTTGGTCCAAGGTTTTGCATGTTCGTCGCCCTCATCTGTTCGAGAAAATTCTGCAGCATCTCCTGTTGACTCTTCATCATGCTTTCGCGTAATGAATTAGCCATAGCCTCCATCTCGTCTCTTGTGATGTAGACGGAAGCTTGTCCTTCTCTTGATTCGGAGGATACTTCTTGGCTCCCTCCTTGTTGGCTCCTATCAACCCTTTGTCTTGTTTGTCGAGTCATTGTCTCTGAATTGGAAGTCTTCGAACTCTTGAATCTGAACTCTGAATGTAGCGGGTGCTAGTCGTTCTCAGTGGAAGCACCAAAGTGTTTGCACCAAAATTGGTCACAAACCCCGATGAATGTGTAAGCACCAGTGTTGGAATATAAATCAGTAATATCCAAACACAAATCACAGATCTTAAGTAGCAAAATAATAAATGTAAACAAGAACACACGATTTATAGTGGTTCGGCTATCTCTGGCCTACGTCCACTTCAAAGGTTTTTCCTTTTATTGATGTTCTTCGCTGATTATAATCGATCACAGCGGATTACAATGAATTGTAGTTCTGAAATTCAAGTACAACGGTGGTTGTTGTATGCAAAGTAGAGCCTTGGTGGAGTCTTGATGCTTCAGAGTCTTGATTTTGCCAAAGAGAATCCGTCCCTTTTCTGAATGACCTGGGGCTCTATTTATAGACGTAGGAGGCTGATATTTCTCCTAGAAATCAGGTAGACCACTTCCAGCACGTGAGGGGGCCCACATGGCCGATACCTGGAGATCCGGGCCCATATTTGGATCGATTCGACCCTAGGTTCGAATCGATCAAGAAATCGTCCAATCATGGTGAAATTTGGTGTGGACATTCTTCAACATGTAGATGAACTCCTGTAAAAATTTCATGGGATTTGGATCAGTGGATTGGAAGTTATGATCGGTTCGAAATTGGCGTGTTCGGCTTTCTGTTTGGTTCGAACCGATGCTATGGTCTTGTTCGAATCGATCTGTTTGATTCGAGTACCTCGAATCGATCCAAGGGGTGACGTGGCGTGCCTTCTTCGGTTCGAGCCAAGCTTTTCGCCGAGTTGAACGAGTCGAGTCCGAGTTCTCTGCCGAGTTTGCTGGATGGCTTCGTGGTTGGATTCGAGGTTCATCTTCGAATCGATGGAATGTCGTTTGTTCGAATCGATCCAAACGCGTCACCTTGGATCGATTCGAAGTTGTCTTAACACATTGGATTCGAAGATAGCATGGGGCGAGGTGACTTGGATGGATTCAAAGCAAGGCTCAATCCATGGATTCGAAGTCAGGTCGTGGATGGATTCGGAGCAAGGCTATCTGGGGGTATACTTGATGGAGTCGAAGCGAGGGCATTTCTCATGGATCCGAGGCAATGGCAACTCCATGGATACGAACTCCATAACCTGGAGGGATTCGAAGAGAGGACATCGTGATGGAGTCGAAGTTAATGGTGTTGAAGCGGGATGGAGTCGTTGGCTGATGGATTCGAACATGATGGGTTCGAACTAGTCAGGGTGATGGGTTCGGACCGAGCAATGCCCATTCCTCTTAAATTGAACCCATCATATCTTGAGCATACGACCTCGGATTGACTTGAAATTTAAAATGCAGACTTCTATGATCTTTCTTGTCGTGTCCTATCAATTGTGGCCAGTTCCGGACTCGGAAAAAATTCATTGATATCCAAGGTTATCCTGCAATGCTTGGTTGATATTCATGAATAGTAATCATTGACTTTCAGTAAATTTTGGATATCTCAACTTTGCCAAAAGTTGGGATAACAGCTGGCCTTCGATTTACCATCGCTGGAGAGTGGTGCACCATGGTACTGTTCCATTTCAAATCCATGCACGCATTTCTAAAAGTCGTACGGCACTGTTTCGCCATTTCGGACGGATGTTGCACCTTGCACCGTGGATGTTGCACCCTATAGATATCGATTATACGGACGACCATAACTTCTGGCTCGTTTAGAGTTACGGGAGCCATAACCTGTCAAAACGAAGGCCTCGATGAGTTCTACGGCTTTGACAGCTTTCAGCCGTCAACGGATAGATTAATGCCCAAAAAGGACAACCCGAATCTCAATTGGGTCTCGTAAGTTTTTTACCCTTCGTTTTTTCGACACGTGGATTTTTACGGTAAAACAGGATTACCGTGGCTGGCCTTCGATTTACCATCGCTGGAGAGTGGTGCACCATGGTACTGTTCCATTTCAAATCCATGCACGCATTTCTAAAAGTCGTACGGCACTGTTTCGCAATTTCGGACGGATGTTGCACCTTGCACCGTGGATGTTGCACCCTGTAGATATCGATTATTCGAACGCCATAACTTCTGGCTCGTTTAGAGTTACGTGAGCCATAACCTGTCAAAACGAAGGCCTCGATGAGTTCTACGGCTTTGACAGCTTTCAGCCGTCAGCGGATAGATTAATTCCCAAAAAGGACAACCCGAATCTCAATCGGGTCTCGTAAGTTTTTTACCCTTCGTTTTTGCGACACGTGGATTTTTACGGTAAAACAGGATTACCGTGGCTGGCCTTCGATTTACCATCGCTGGAGAGTGGAGCACCATGGTACTGTTCCATTTCAAATCCATGCACGCATTTCTAAATGTCGTACGGCACTGTTTCGCCATTTCGGACGGATGTTGCACCTTGCACCGTGGATGTTGCACCCTATAGATATCGATTATACGGACGACCATAACTTCTGGCTCGTTTAGAGTTACGGGAGCCATAACCTGTCAAAACGAAGGCCTCGATGATTTCTACCACTTCGACAGCTTTCAGCCGTCAACGGATAGATTAATGCCCAAAAAGGACAACCCGAATCTCAATCGGGTCTCGTAAGTTTTTTACCCTTCGTTTTTTCGACACGTGGATTTTTACGGTAAAACAGGATTACCGTGGCTGGCCTTCGATTTACCATCGCTGGAGAGTGTTGCACCATGGTGCTGTTCCGTTTCAAATCAATGCACGCATTTCTAAAAGACGTACGGCACTGTTTCGCCATTTCGAACGGATGTTGCACCTTGCACCGTGGATGTTGCACCCTATAGATATCGATTATATGGACGACCATAACTTCTGGCTCGTTTAGGGATACGGGAGCCATAACCCTTCAAAACGAAGGCCTCGATGAGTTCTACGGCTTTGACAGCTTTCAGCCATCAACGGATAGATTAAAGCCCAAAAAGGACAACCCGAATCTCAATCGGGTCTCGTAAGTTTTTTACCCTTCGTTTTTTCGACACGTGGATTTTTACGGTAAAACAGGATTACCGTGGCTGGCCTTCGATTTACCATCGCTGGAGAGTGGTGCACCATGGTACAGTTCCATTTCAAATCCATGCACACATTTCTAAAAGTCGTACGGCACTGTTTCGCCATTTCGGACGGATGTTGCACCTTGCACCGTGGATGTTGCACCCTATAGATATCGATTATACGGACGACCATAACTTCTGGCTCGTTTAGAGGTACGGGAGCCATAACCTGTAAAAATGAAGGCCTCGATGAGTTCTACGGCTTTGATAGCTTTCGACCGTCAACGGATAGATTAATGCCCAAAAAGGACAACCCGAATCTCAATCAGGTCTCGAAAGTTTTTTACCCTTCGTTTTTTCGACACGTGGATTTTTACGGTAAAACATGATTACGGTGGCTGGCCTTCGATGTACCATTCTGGACAGTGGTGCACCATGGTACTGTTCAGTTTCAAATCCATGCACGCATTACTAAAAGTCGTACGGCACTGTTTCGCCATTTCGGACGGATGTTGCACCTTGCACCGTGGATATTGCACCCTGTAGATATCGATTATTCGAACGGCCATAACTTCTGGCTCGTTTAGACTTACGGGAGCCATAACCTGTCAAAACGAAGGCCTTGATGAGTTCTACGGCTTTGACAGCTTTTAGCCGTCAACGGATAGATTAATGCCCAAAAAGGACAACCCGAATCTCAATCGGGTCTCGTAAGTTTTTTACCCTTCGTTTTTTCGACACTTGGATTTTTACGGTAAAACAGGATTACCGTGGCTGGCCTTCGATTTACCATCGCTGGAGAGTGGTGCACCATGGTACTGTTCCGTTTCAAATCCATGCACGCATTTCTGAAAGTCGTACGGCACTGTTTCGCCATTTCGGACGGATGTCGCACCTTGCACCGTGGATGTTGCACCCTGTAGATATCGATTATTCGGACGGCCATAACTTCTGGCTCGTTTAGAGTTACGGGAGCCATAACCTGTCAAAATGAAGGCCTCGATGAGTTCTACGGCTTTGACAGCTTTCAGCCGTCAACGGATAGATTAATGCCCAAAAAGGACAACCCGAATCTCAATCGGGTCTCGTAAGTTTTTTACCCTTCGTTTTTTCGACACTTGGATTTTTACGGTAAAACAGGATTACCGTGGCTGGCCTTCGATTTACCATCGCTGGGGAGTGTTGCACCATGGTACTGTTCCATTTCAAATCCATGCACGCATTTCTAAAAGTCGTACGACACCGTTTCGCCATTTCGGACGGATGTTGCACCTTGCACCGTGGATGTTGCACCCTGTAGATATCGATTATTCGGACGACCATAACTTCTGGCACGTTTAGAGTTACGGGAGCCATAACCTTTCAAAACGAAGGCCTCGATGAGTTCTACGGCTTTGACAGCTTTCAGCTGTCAGGGGAAAGATTAATTCCCAAAAAGGACAACCCGAATCTCAATCTGGTCTCGTAAGTTTTTACCCTTAGTTTTTTCGACACGTGGATTTTTACGGTAAAACAGGTTACCGTGGCTGGCCTTCAATTTACCATCACTGGAGAGTGGTGCACCATGGTACTGTTCCATTTCAAATCCATGCACGCATTTCTAAAAGTCGTACGACACTGTTTCGCCATTTCGGACGGATGTTGCACCTTGCACCGTGGATGTTGCACCCTATAGATATCGATTATACGGACGACCATAACTTCTGGCTCGTTTAGAGTTCGGGAGCCATAACCTTTCAAAACGAAGGCCTCGATGATTTCTACGGCTTTGACAGCTTTCGGCCGTCAACGGATAGATTAATGCCCAAAAAGGACAACCCGAATCTCAATCGGGTCTCGTAAGTTTTTTGCCCTTCGTTTTTTCGACACGTGGATTTTTACGGTAAAACAGGATTACCGTGGCTGGCCTTCGATTTACCATCGCTGGAGAGTGGTGCACCATGGTACTGTTCCGTTTCAAATCCATGCACGCATTTCTAAAAGTCGTACGACACTGTTTCGCCATTTCGGACGAATGTTGCACCTTGCACCGTGGATGTTGCACCCTATAGATATCGATTATACGGACGACCATAACTTCTGGCTCGTTTAGAGTTACGGGAGCCATAACCTGTCAAAACGATGGTCTCGATGAGTTCTACGGCTTTGACAGCTTTCAGCCGTCAACGGATAGATTAATGCCCAAAAAGGACAACCCGAATTTCAATCGGGTCTCCAAAGTTTCTTACCCTACGTTTTTTCGACACGTGGATTTTTATGGTAAAACAGGATTACCGTGGCTAGCCTTCGATTTACCATCGCTGGAGAGTGGTGCACCATGGTACTGTTCTATTTCAAATCCATGCACGCATTTCTAAAAGTCGTACGGCACTGTTTCGCCATTTCGGACGGATGTTGCACCTTGCACCGTGGATGTTGCACCCTATAGATATCGATTATACGGACGACCATAACTTCTAGCTCGTTTAGAGTTACGGGAGCCATAACCTGTCAAAACGAAGGTCTCGATGAGTTCTACGGCTTTGACAACTTTCAGCCGTCAACGGATAGATTAATGATCAAAAAGGACAACCCGAATCTCAATCGGGTCTCGTAAGTTTTTTACCCTTCGTTTTTTCGACACGTGGATTTTTATGGTAAAACAGGATTACGGTGGCTGGCCTTCGATTTACCATCCTGGACAGTGGTGCACCATGGTACTGTTCCGTTCCAAATCCATGCACGCATTTCTAAAAGTCGTACGGCACTGTTTCGCCATTTCGGACGGATGTTGCACCTTGCACCATGGATGTTGCACCCTGTAGATATCGATTATTCGGACGACCATAACTTCTGGCTCGTTTAGAGTTACGGGAGCCATAACCTGTCAAAACGAAGGTCTCGATGAGTTCTACAGCTTTGACAGCTTTCAGCTGTCAACGGATAGATTAATGCCCAAAAAGGACAACCCGAATCTCAATCGGGTCTCGAAAGTATTTTACCCTTCGTTTTTTCGACACGTGGATTTTTACGGTAAAACAGGATTACCTCGGCTGGCCTTCGATTTACCATCGCTGGAGAGTGGTGCACCATGGTACTGTTTCATTTCAAATCCATGCATGCATTTTTAAAAGTCGTACGGCACTGTTTCGCCATTTCATACGGATGTTGCACCTTGCACCGTGGATGTTGCACCCTGTAGATATCGATTATTCGGACGACCATAACTTCTGGCTCGTTTAGATTTACGGGAGCCATAACCTGTCAAAACGAAGGCCTCGATGAGTTCTACGGCTTTGATAGCTTTCAGCCATCAACGGATAGATTAATGCCCAAAAAGGACAACCCGAATCTCAATCGGGTCTCGTAAGTTTTTTACCCTTCGTTTTTTCGACACGTGGATTTTTACGGTAAAACAGGATTACGGTGGCTGGCCTTCGATTTACCATCCTGGACAGTGGTGCACCATGGTACTGTTCCGTTTCAAATCCATGCACGCATTTCTAAAAGCGTACGACACTGTTTCGCCATTTCGGACGGATGTTGCACCTTGCACCGTGGATGTTGCACCCTGTAGATATCGATTATTCGGACGGCCATAACTTCTGGCTCGTTTAGAGTTACGGGAGCCATAACCTGTCAAAACGAAGGTCTCGATGAGTTCTACGGCTTTGACCGCTTTTAGCCATCAACGGATAGATTAATGCCCAAAAAGGACAACCCGAATCTCAATCGGGTCTCGTAAGTTTTTTACCCTTCGTTTTTTCGACACGTGGATTTTTACGCTAAAACGGGATTACCGTGGCCCGTCTTCGACTTCCCATCGCTGGAGAGCAGTGCACCATGGTACTGTTCCGTTTCAAATCCATGCACGCATTTCTAAAAGTCGTACGACACTGTTTCACCATTTCGGACGGATGTTGCACCTTGCACCGTGGATGTTGCACCCTGTAGATATCGATTATTCGGACTGCCATAACTTCTGGCTCGTTTAGAGTTACGGGAGCCATAACCTGTCAGAACGAAGGCCTCGATGAGTTCTACGGCTTTGACAGCTTTCAGCTGTCAACGGATAGATTAATGCCCAAAAAGGACAACCCGAATCTCAATCGGGTCTCGAAAGTTTTTTACCCTTCGTTTTTTCGACACGTGGATTTTTACGGTAAAACAGGATTACCTCGGCTGGCCTTCGATTTACCATCGCTGGAGAGTGGTGCACCATGGTACTGTTTCATTTCAAATCCATGCATGCATTTTTAAAAGTCGTACGGCACTGTTTCGCCATTTCAGACGGATGTTGCACCTTGCACCGTGGATGTTGCACCCTGTAGATATCGATTATTGGGACGGCCATAACTTCTGGCTCGTTTAGAATTACGGGAGCCATAACCTGTCAAAATGAAGGCCTCGATGAGTTCTACGGCTTTGACAGATTTCAGCCGTCAACGGATAGATTAATGCCCAAAAAGGACAACCCGAATCTCAATCGGGTCTCGTAAGTTTTTTACCCTTCGTTTTTTCGACACGCGGATTTTTATGGTAAAACGGTATTACCGTGGCCCGTCTTTGACTTCCCATCGCTGGAGAGTGGTGCACCATGGTACTGTTCCGTTTCAAATCCATGCACGCATTTCTAAAAGTCGTACGGCACTGTTTCGCCATTTCGGACGGATGTTGCACCTTGCACCGTGGATGTTGCACCCTGTAGATATCGAATATTCGGACGGCCATAACTTCTGACTCGTTTAGAGTTACGGGAGCCATAACCTGCCAAAATGAAGGCCTCGATGAGTTCTACGGGTTTGACAGCTTTCATCCGTCAACGGATAGATTAATCCCCAAAAAGGACAGCTCGAATCTCAATCGGGACTCGTAAGTTTTTTACCCTTCGTTTTTTCGACACGTGGATTTTTACGGTAAAACAGGATTATCATGGCCCGTCTTCGACTTCCCATCGCTGCAGAGTGGTGCACCATGGTACTGTTCCGTTTCAAATGCATGCACGCATTTCTAAAAGTCGTAAGGCACTGTTTCGCCATTTCGGACGGATGTTGCACCTTGCACCGTGGATGTTGCACCCTGTAGATATCGATTATTCGGACGGCCATAACTTCTGACTCGTTTAGAGTTACGGGAGCCATAACCTGTTAAAACGAAGGCGTCGATGAGTTCTACGGCTTTGACAGCTTTCACCCGTCAACGGATAGATTAATGCCCAAAAAGGACAACCCGAATCTCAATCGGGTCTCGTAAGTTTTTTACCCTTCGTTTTTTCGACACGTGGATTTTTACGGTAAAACAGGATTACCGTGGCCTGTCTTCGACTTCCTATCGCTGGAGAGTGGTGTACCATGGTACTTTTCCGTTTCAAATCCATGCACGCATTTCTAAAAGTCGTACAGCAGTGTTTCGCCATTTCGGACGGATGTTGCACCATGCACCGTGGATGTTGCACCCTGTAGATATCGATTATTTGGACGGCCATAATTTCTGGCTCGTTTAGAGCAACGGGAGCCGTAACCTGTCAAAACGAAGGCCTCGATGAGTTCTACGGCTTTGACAGCTTTCAGCCGTTAACGGATAGATTAATGCCCAAAGAGGACAACCCGAATCTCAATCGGGTCTCGTACGATTTTTACCCTTCGTTTTTTTGACACGTGGATTTTTACGGTAAAACGGGATTACCGTGGCCCGTCTTCGACTTCCCATCGTTGGAGGGTGGTGCACCATGGTACTGTTCCGTTTCAAATCCATGCACGCATTTCTAAAAGACATACGACACTGTTTCACCATTTCGGACGGATGTTGCACCTTGCACCGTGGATGTTGCACCCTGTAGATATCGATTATTCAAATGGCCATAACTTCTGGCTAGTTTAGAGTTACGAGAGCCATAACCTGTCAAAACGAAGGCCTCGATGAGTTCTACGATTTTGACAGCTTTCAGCCATCAACGGATAGATTAATGCCCAAAAAGGACAACCCGAATCTCAATGGGGTCTCGTAAGTTTTTTACCCTTCGTTTTTTCGACACGTGAATTTTACGGTAAAACAGGATTACCGTGGCTCGTGTTCGAATTCCCATCGCTGGAGCGTGGTGCACCATGGTACTGTTCCATTTCAAATCCATGCACGCATTTCTAAAAGTCGTACAACACCGTTTCGCCATTTCGGACGGATGTTGCACCTTGCACCGTGGATGTTGCACCCTGTAGATATCGATTATTCGGACGGCCATAACTTCTGGCTCGTTTAGAGTTACGGGAGCCATAACCTGTCAAAACGAAGGCCTCGATGAGTTCTATGGCTTTGACAGCTTTCGGCCGCCAACGGATAGATTAATGCTCAAAAAGGGCAACCCGAATCTCAATCGGGCCTCGTAAGATTTTTACCCTTCGTTTTTTCGACACGTGGATTTTTACGGTAAAAAAGGATTACCGTGGCTGGCCTACGATTTACCATCGCTGGAGAGTGGTGTACCATGGTACTGTTCTGTTTCAAATCCATGCACGCATTTCTAAAAGTCGTACGGCACTGTTTCGCCATTTCGGACGGATGTTGCACCTTGCACCGTGGATGTTGCACCCTATAGATATCGATTATTTGGACGGCCATAACTTCTGGCTTGTTTAGATTTACGGGAGCCATAACCTGTCAAAACGAAGGCCTCGATGAGTTCTACGGCTTTGACAGCTTTCAGCCGTCAACGGATAGATTAATGCCCAAAAAGGACAACCCGAATCTCAATCGGGTCTCGTAAGTTTTTTACCCTTCGTTTTTTCGACACGTTGATTTTTACGGTAAAACAGGATTACCGTGGCTGGCCTTTGATTTACCATCGCTGGAGAGTGATGCACCACGGTACTATTCCGTTTCAAATCCATGCACGCATTTTTAAAAGTCGTACGGCACTGTTTCGCCATTTCGGACGGATGTTGCACCTTGCACCGTGGATGTTGCACCCTATAGATATCGATTATACGGACGACCATAACTTCTGGCTCGTTTAGAGTTACGGGATCCATAACCTGTCAAAACGAAGGCCTCGATGAGTTCTACGGCTTTGACAGCTTTCAGCCGCCAACGGATAGATTAATGCCCAAAAAGGGCAACCCGAATCTCAATCGGGCATCGTAAGACTTTTACCCTTCGTTTTTTCGACACGTGGATTTTTACGGTAAAAAAGGATTACCGTGGCTGGACTACGATTTACCATCGCTGGAGAGTGGTGTACCATGGTACTGTTCCGTTTCAAATCCATGCACGCATTTCTAAAAGTCGTACGGCACTGTTTCGCCATTTCGGACGGATGTTGCACCTTGCACCGTGGATGTTGCACCCTATAGATATCGATTATACGGACGGCCATAACTTCTGGCTCGTTTAGAGTTACGGGAGCCATAACCTGTCAAAACGAAGGCCTCGATGAGTTCTACGGCTTTGACAGCTTTCGGCCGTCAACGGATAGATTAATGCCCAAAAAGGGCAACCCGAATCTCAATCGGGTCTCGTAAGTTTTTTACCCTTCGTTTTTTCGACACGTTGATTTTTACGGTAAAATAGGATTACCGTGGCTGGCCTTCGATTTACCATCGCTGGAGAGTGGTGCACCATGGTACTGTTCCGTTTCAAATCCATGCACGCATTTTTAAAAGTCGTACGACACTGTTTCGCCATTTCGGACGGATGTTGCACCTTGCACCGTGGATGTTGCACCCTATAGATATCGATTATACGGACGACCATAACTTCTGGCTCGTTTAGAGTTACGGGAGCCATAACCTGTCAAAACGAAGGCCTCGATGAGTTCTACGGCTTTGACAGCTTTCAGCCGTCAACGGATAGATTAATGCCCAAAGAGGACAACCCGAATCTCAATCGGGTCTTGTAAGTTTTTTACCCTTCATTTTCTCGACACGTGGATTTTTACGGTAAAACGGGATTTCCGTGGCTGGCCTTCGATTTACCATCGCTGGAGAGTGGTGCACCATGGTACTGTTCCATTTCAAATCCATGCACGCATTTCTAAAAGTCGTACGGTACTGTTTCGCCATTTCGGACGGATGTTGCACCTTGCACCGTGGACGTTGCACCCTATAGATATCGATTATAGGGACGACCATAACTTCTGCCTCGTTTAGAGTTACGGGAGCCATAACCTATCAAAACGAAGGCCTCGATGAGTTCTACGGCTTTGACAGCTTTCAACCATCAACAGATAGATTAATGCCCAAAAAGGACAACCCGAATCTCAATCGGGTCTCGTAAGTTTTTTACCCTTCGTTTTTTCGACCCGTGGATTTTTACGGTAAAACAGGATTACCGTGGCTGCCTTCGATTTACCATCGCTGGAGAGTGGTGCACCATGATACTGTTCCATTTCAAATCAATGCACGCATTTCTGAAAGTTGTACGGCACTGTTTCGCCATTTCGGACGGATGTTGCACCTTGCACCGTAGATGTTGCACCCTGTAGATATCGATTATTCGGACGACCATAACTTCTGGCTCGTTTAGAGTTACGGGAGCCATAACCTTTCAAAACGAAGGCCTCGATGAGTTCTACGTCTTTGACAGCTTTCAGCCATCAACGGATAGATTAATGCCCAAAAAGGACAACCCGAATCTCAATCGGGTCTCGTAAGTTTTTTACCCTTCGTTTTTTCGACACGTGGATTTTTACGGTAAAAAAGGATTACGGTGGCTGGCCTTCGATTTACCATCCTGGACAGTGGTGCACCATGGTACTATTCCGTTTCAAATCCATGCACGCATTACTAAAAGTCGTACGGCACTGTTTCGCCATTTCGGACGGATGTTGCACCTTGCACCATGGACGTTGCACCCTGTAGATATCGATTATTCGGACGGCCATAACTTCTGGCTCGTTTAGAGTTACGGGAGCCATAACCTGTCAAAACAAAGGCCTCGATGAGTTCTATGGCTTTGACAGCTTTTAGCCGTCAACGGATAGATTAATGCCCAAAAAGGACAACCGAATCTCAATCGGGTCTCGTAAGTATTTTACCCTTCGTTTTTTCGACACGTGGATTTTTACGGTAAAACAGGATTACCGTTGCTGGCCTTCGATTTACCATTGCTGGAGAGTGGTGCACCATGGTACTGTTCCTTTTCAAATCCATGTACGCATTTCTAAAAGTCGTACGGCAATGTTTCGCCATTTCGGACGGATGTTGCGCCGTGCACCGTGGATGTTGCACCCTGTAGATATCGATTATTCGGACGACCATAACTTCTGGCTCGTTTAGAGTTATGGAAGCCATAACCTGTCAAAACGAAGGCCTCGATGAGTTCTACAGCTTTGACAGCTTTCAGCCATCAACGGATAGATTAATGCCCAAAAAGGACAACCCGAATCTCAATCGGGTCTCGTAAGTTTTTTACCCTTCGTTTTTTCGACACGTGGATTTTTACGGTAAAACAGGATTAACGTGGCTGGCCTTCGATTTACCATCGCTGGAGAGTGGTGCACCATGGTACTGTTCCATTTCAAATCCATGCACGCATTTCTAAAAGTCGTACGGCACTGTTTCGCCATTTCGGACGGATGTTGCACCTTGCACCGCGGATGTTACACCCTATAGATATCGATTATACGGACGACCATAACTTCTGGCTCGTTTAGAGTTACGGAAGCCATAACCTGTCAAAACGAAGGCCTCGATGAGTTCTACGGCTTTGACAGCTTTGAGCTGTCAACTGTTAGATTAATGCCCAAAAAGGACAACCCGAATCTCAATCGGGTCTCGTAAGTTTTTTACCCTTCGTTTTTTCGACACGTGGGTTTTTACGGTAAAACAGGATTACCGTGGCTGGCCTTCGATTTACCATCGCTGGAGAGTGGTGCACCATGGTACTGTTCCATTTCAAATCCATGCACGCATTTCTAAAAGTCGTACGGCACTGTTTCGCCATTTCGGACGGATGTTGCACCTTGCACCGTGGATGTTGCACCCTGTAGATATCGATTATTCGGACGCCATAACTTCTGGCTCGTTTAGAGTTACAGGAGCCGTAACCTGTCAAAACGAAGGCCTCGATGAGTTCTACGGCTTTGACAGCTTTCAGCCGTCAGCGGATAGATTAATTCCCAAAAAGGACAACCCGTATCTCAATCGGGTCTCGTAAGTTTTTTACCCTTCGTTTTTTCGACACGTGGATTTTTACGGTAAAACGGGATTACGTGGCTGGCCTTCGATTTACCATCGCTGGAGAGTGGTGCACCATGGTACTGTCCCATTTCAAATCCATGCACGCATTTCTAAAAGTCGTGCGGCGCTGTTTCGCCATTTCGGACGGATGTTGCACCTTGCACCGTGGATGTTGCACCCTATAGATATCGATCATACGGACGACCATAACTTCTGCCTCGTTTAGAGTTACGGGAGCCATAACCTGTCAAAACGAAGGCCTCGATGATTTCTACGGCTTTGACAGCTTTGAGCTGTCAACGGTTAGATTAATGCCCAAAACGGACAACCCGAATCTCAATCGGGTCTCGTAAGTTTTTTACCCTTCGTTTTTTCGACACGTGGATTTTTACGGTAAAACAGGATTACCGTGGCTGGCCTTCGATTTACCATCACTGGAGAGTGGTGCAACATGATACTGTTCCGTTTCAAATCCATGCATGCATTTCTAAAAGTCGTACGACACTGTTTCGCCATTTCGAACGGATGATGCACCTTGCACCGTGGATGTTGCACCCTATAGATATCGATTATAAGGACGACCATAACTTCTGGCTCGTTTAGAGTTACGGGAGCCATAACCTCTCAAAACGAAGGCCTCGATGAGTTCTACAGCTTTGACAACTTTCATCCATCAACGGATAGATTAATGCCCAAAAAGGACAATCCGAATCACAATCGGGTCTCGTAAGTTTTTTACCCTTCGTTTTTTCGACACGTGGATTTTTACGGTAAAACAGGATTACCGTGGCTGGCCTTCGATTTATCATCGCTGGAGAGTGGTGCACCATGGTACAGTTCCATTTCAAATCCATGCACGCATTTCTAAAAGTCGTACGGCACTGTTTCGCCATTTCGGACGGATGTTGCACCTTGCACCGTGGATGTTGCACCCTATAGATATCGATTATACGGGCAACCATAATTTCTGGCTCGCTTAGAGGTACGGGAGCCATAACCTGTCAAAACGAAGGCCTCGATGAGTTCTACGGCTTTGATAGCTTTCAGCTGTCAACGTATAGATTAGTGCCCAAAATGGACAACCCGAATCTCAATCGGGTCTCGAAAGTTTTTTACCCTTCGTTTTTTCGACACGTGGATTTTTACGGTAAAACAGGATTACGGTGGCTGGCCTTCGATTTACCATCCTGGACAGTGGTGCACCATGGTACTGTTCCGTTTCAAATCCATGCACGCATTACTAAAAGTCGTACGGCACTGTTTCGCCATTTCGGACGGATGTTGCACCTTGCACCGTGGATGTTGCATCCTATAGATATCGATTATACGGACGACCATAACTTCTGGCTCGTTTAGAGTTACGGAAGCCATAACCTGTCAAAACGAAGGCCTCGATGAGTTCTACGGCTTTGACAGCTTTCAGCGGTCAACGGATAGATTAATGCCCAAAAAGGACAACCTGAATCTCAATCGGGTCTCGTAAGTTTTTTACCCTTCGTTTTTTCGACACGTGGATTTTTACGGTAAAACAGGATTACCGTGGCTGGCCTTCGATTTACCATCGCTGGAGAGTGGTGCACCATGGTACTGTTCCATTTCAAATCCATGCACGCATTTCTAAAAGTCGTACGGCACTGTTTCGCCATTTCGGACGGATGTTGCACCTTGCACCGTGGATGTTGCAACCTGTAGATATCGATTATTCGGACGCCATAACTTCTGGCTCGTTTAGAGTTACAGGAGCCATAACCTGTCAAAACGAAGGCCTCGATGAGTTCTACGGCTTTGACAGCTTTCAGCCGTCAGCGGATAGATTAATTCCCAAAAAGGACAACCCGAATCTCAATCGGGTCTCGTAAGTTTTTTACCCTTCGTTTTTTCAACACGTGGATTTTTACGGTAAAACGGGATTACCGTGGCTGGCCTTCGATTTACCATCGCTGGAGAGTGGTGCACCATGGTACTGTTCCATTTCAAATCCATGCACGCATTTCTAAAAGTCATACGGCACTGTTTCGCCATTTCGGACGGATGTTGCACCTTGCACCGTGGATGTTGCACCCTATAGATATCGATCATACGGACGACCATAACTTCTGCCTCGTTTAGAGTTACGGGAGCCATAACCTGTCAAAACGAAGGCCTCGATGATTTCTACGGCTTTGACAGCTTTCAGCCATCAACGGATAGATTAATGCCCAAAAAGGACAACCCGAATCTCAATCGGGTCTCGTAAGTTTTTTACCCTTCGTTTTTTCGACACGTGGATTTTTACGGTAAAACAGGATTACTGTGGCTGGCCTTCGATTTACCATCGCTGGAGAGTGATGCACCATGGTGCTGTTCCATTTCAAATCCATGCACGCATTTCTAAAAGTCGTACGGCACTGTTTCGCCATTGTGGACGGATGTTGCACCTTGCACCGTGGATGTTGCACCCTATAGATATCGATTATACGGACGACCATAACTTCTGGCTC
Organism: Allium cepa; assembly: GCA_030765085.1. Taxonomy (NCBI): domain Eukaryota; kingdom Viridiplantae; phylum Streptophyta; class Magnoliopsida; order Asparagales; family Amaryllidaceae; genus Allium; species Allium cepa. Next base: position 31,875,555 of record CM060934.1, on the reverse strand, counting down.
GTTTAGAGTTACGGAAGCCATAACCTGTCAAAACGAAGGCCTCGATGAGTTCTACGGCTTTGACAGCTTTCAGCCGTCAACGGATAGATTAATGCCCAAAAAGGACAACCCGAATCTCAATCGGGTCGCGTAAGTTTTTTACCCTTCGTTTTTTCGACACGTGGATTTTTACGGTAAAACAGGATTACCGTGGCTGGCCTTCGATTTACCATCGCCGGGGAGTGTTGCACCATGGTACTGTTCCATTTCAAATCCATGCACGCATTTCTAAAAGTCGTACGACACTGTTTCGCCATTTCGGACGGATGTTGCACCTTGCACCGTGGATGTTGCACCCTATAGATATCGATTATAGGGACGACCATAACTTCTGGCTCGTTTAGAGTTACGGGAGCCATAACCTGTCAAAACGAAGGCCTCGACGAGTTCTACGGCTTTGACAGCTTTCAGCCGTCAACGGATAGATTAATGCCCAAAGAGGACAACCCGAATCTCAATCGGGTCTCGTAAGTTTTTTACCCTTCGTTTTTTCGACACGTGGATTTTTACGGTAAAACGGGATTTCCGTGGCTGGCCTTCGATTTACCATCGCTGGAGAGTGGTGCACCATGGTACTGTTCCATTTCAAATCCATGCACGCATTTCTAAAAGTCGTACGGTACTGTTTCGCCATTTCGGACGGATGTTGTACCTTGCACCGTGGATGTTGCACCCTATAGATATCGATTATACGGACGACCATAACTTCTGCCTCGTTTAGATTTACGGGAGTCATAACCTATCAAAACGAAGGCCTCGATGAGTTCTACGGCATTGACAGCTTTCAACCATCAACAGATAGATTAATGTCCAAAAAGGACAACCCGAATCTCAATCGGGTCTCGTAAGTTTTTTACCCTTCGTTTTTTCGACCCGTGGATTTTTACGGTAAAACAGGATTACCGTGGCTGCCTTCGATTTTCCATCGTTGGAGAGTGGTGCACCATGATACTGTTCCATTTCAAATCAATGCACGCATTTCTAAAAGTTGTACGACACTGTTTCGCCATTTCGGACGGATGTTGCACCTTGCACCGTAGATGTTGCACCCTGTAGATATCGATTATTCGGACGACCATAACTTCTGGCTCGTTTAGAGTTACGGAAGCCATAACCTGTCATAACGAAGGCCTCGATGAGTTCTACGGCTTTGACAGCTTTTAGCCGTCAACGGATAGATTAATTCCCAAAAAGGACAACCCGAATCTCAATCGGGTCTCGTAAGTTTTTTACCCTACGTTTTTCGACATGTGGATTTTTACGGTAAAACGGGATTACGGTGGCTAGTCTTCGATTTACCATCGCTGGAGTGTGGTGCACCATGGTACTGTTCCGTTTCAAATCCATGAACGCATTTCTAAAAGTCGTACGGCAATGTTTCGCCATTTCGGACGGATGTTGCACCGTGCACCGTGGATGTTGCACCCTGTAGATATCGATTATTCGGACGACCATAACTTCTAGCTCGTTTAGAGTTACGGAAGCCATAACCTGTCAAAACGAAGGCCTCGATGATTTCTACAGCTTTGACAGCTTTCAGCCATCAACTGATATATTAATGCCCAAAAAGGACAACCCGAATCTCAATCGGGTCTCGTAAGTTTTTTACCCTTCGTTTTTTCGACACGTGGATTTTTACGGTAAAACAGGATTACCGTGGCTGGCCTTCGATTTACCATCACTGGAGAGTGGTGCAACATGATACTGTTCCGTTTCAAATCCATGCACGCATTTCTAAAAGTCGTACGGCACTGTTTCGCCATTTCGAACGGATGTTGCACCTTGCACCGCGGATGTTGCACCCTATAGATATCGACTATGTGGACGACCATAACTTCTGGCTCGTTTAGAGTTACGGGAGCCATAACCTGGCAAAACGAAGGCCTCGATGAGTTCTACGGCTTTGACAACTTTCAGCCATCAACGGATAGATTAATTCCCAAAAAGGACAATCCGAATCTCAATCGGGTCTCGTAAGTTTTTTACCCTTCGTTTTTTCGACACGTGGATTTTTACGGTAAAACAGGATTACCGTGGCTGGCCTTCGATTTACCATCGCTGGAGAGTGGTGCACCATGGTACAGTTCCATTTCAAATCCATGCACACATTTCTAAAAGTCGTACGGCACTGTTTCGCCATTTCGGACGGATGTTGCACCTTGCACCGTGGATGTTGCACCCTATAGATATCGATTATACGGGCGACCATAACTTCTGGCTCGTTTAGAGGTACGGGAGCCATAACCTGTCAAAACGAAGGCCTCGATGAGTTCTACGGCTTTGATAGCTTTCAGCCGTCAACAGATAGATTAGTGCCCAAAAAGGACAACTCGAATCTCAATCGGGTCTCGAAAGTTTTTTACCCTTCGTTTTTTCGACACGTGGATTTTTACGGTAAAACAGGATTACGGTGGCTGGCCTTCGATTTACCATCCTGGACAGTGATGCACCATGGTACTGTTCCGCTTCAAATCCATGCACGCATTACTAAAAGTCGTACGGCACTGTTTCGCCATTACGGACGGATGTTGAACCTTGCACCGTGGATGTTGCACCCTTTAGATATCGATTATTCGGACGGCCATAACTTCTGGCTCGTTTAGAGTTACGGGAGCCATAACCTGTCAAAACGAAGGCCTTGATGAGTTCTTCGGCTTTGACAGCTTTCAACCGTCAACGGATAGATTAATGCCCAAAAAGGACAACCCGAATCTCAATCGGGTCTCGTAAGTTTTTTACCCTTCGTTTTTTCGACACGTGGATTTTTACGGTAAAACAGGATTACCGGGGCTGGCCTTCGATTTACCATCGCTGGAGAGTGGTGCACCATGGACTGTTCCGTTTCAAATCCATGCACGCATTTCTGAAAGTTGTACGGCACTGTTTCGCCATTTCGGACGGATGTTGCACCTTGCACCGTGGATGTTGCACCCTGTAGATATCGATTATTCGGACGGCCATAACTTCTGGCTCGTTTAGAGTTGCGGGAGCCATAACCTGTCAAAACGAAGGCCTCGATGAGTTCTACGGCTTTGACAGCTTTCAGCCGTCAACGGATAGATTAATGCCTAAAAAGGACAACCCGAATCTCAATCGGGTCTCGTAAGTTTTTTACCCTTCGTTTTTTCGACACGTGGATTTTTACGGTAAAAAAGGATTACGGTGGCTGGCCTTCGATTTACCATCCTGGACAGTGGTGCACCATGGTACTGTTCCGTTTCAAATCCATGCACGCATTACTAAAAGTCGTACGGCACTGTTTCGCCATTTCGGACGGATGTTGCACCTTGCACCATGGATGTTGCACCCTGTAGATATCGATTATTCGGACGGCCATAACTTCTGGCTCGTTTAGAGTTGCGGGAGCCATAACCTGTCAAAACGAAGGCCTCGATGAGTTCTATGGCTTTGACAGCTTTCAGCCATCAACGGATAGATTAATGCCCAAAGAGGACAACCCGAATCTCAATCGGGTATCTTAAGTTTTTTACCCTTCGTTTTTTCGACACGTGGATTTTTACGGTAAAACAGGATTACCGTGGCTGGCCTTCGATTTACCATCGCTGGAGAGTGGTGCACCATGGTACTGTTCCATTTCAAATCCATGCACGCATTACTAAAAGTCGTACGGCAATGTTTCGCCATTTCGGACGGATGTTGCACCTTGCACCGTGGATGTTGCACCCTGTAGATATCGATTATTCGGACGACCATAACTTCTGGCTCGTTTAGAGTTACGGGAGCCATAACCTTTCAAAACGAAGGCCTCGATGAGTTCTACGTCTTTGACAGCTTTCAGCCGTCAGCGGATAGATTAATTCCCAAAAAGGACAACCCGAATCTCAATCGAGTCTCGTAAGTTTTTTACCCTTCGTTTTTTCGACACGTGGATTTTTACGGTAAAACGGGATTACCGTGGCTAGCATTCGATTTACCCTCGCTGGAGAGTGGTGCACCATGGTACTATTCCATTTCAAATCAATGCACGCATTTCTAAAAGTTGTACGGCACTGTTTCGCCATTTCGGACGGATGTTGCACCTTGCACCGTGGATGTTGCACCCTATAGATATCGAATATACGGACGACCATAACTTCTGGCTCGTTTAGAGTTACGGGAGCCATAACCTGTCAAAACGAAGGCCTCGATGAGTTCTACGGCTTTGACAGCTTTCAGCCGTCAGCGGACAGATTAATTCCCAAAAAGGATAACCCGAATCTCAATCGGGTCTCGTATGTTTTTTACCCAACGTTTTTCGACACGTGGATTTTTACGGTAAAACGGGATTACGGTGGCTAGTCTTCGATTTTCCATCGCTGGAGAGTGGTGCACCATGGTACTGTTCCGTTTCAAATCCATGCACGCATTTCTAAAAGTCGTACGGCACTGTTTCGCCATTTCGGACGGATGTTGCACCTTGCACCGTGGATGTTGCACCCTGTAGATATCGATTATTCGGACGGCCATAACTTCTGGCTCGTTTAGAATTACGGGATCCATAACATTTCAAAACGAAGGCCTCGATGAGTTCTACGGCTTTGACAGCTTTCAGCCGTCAACGGATAGATTAATGCCCAAAAAGGACAACCCGAATCTCAATCGGGTCTCGTAAGTTTTTTACCCTTCGTTTTTTCGACACGTGGATTTTTACGGTAAAAAAGGATTACGGTGGCTGGCCTTCGATTTACCATCCTGGACAGTGGTGCACCATGGTACTGTTCCGTTTCAAATCCATGCACGCATTACTAAAAGTCGTACGGCACTGTTTCGCCATTTCGGACGGATGTTGCACCTTGCACCGTGTATGTTGCACCCTGTGGATATCGATTATTCGGACGGCCATAACTTCTGGCTCGGTTAGAGTTGCGGGAGCCATAACCTGTCAAAACGAAGGCCTCGATGAGTTCTACGGCTTTGACAGCTTTCAGCCGTCAACGGATAGATTAATGCCCAAAAAGGACAACTCGAATCTCAATCGGGTCTCGTAAGTTTTTTACCCTTCGTTTTTTCGACACGTGGATTTTTACGGTAAAACGGTATTACCGTGGCCCGTCTTTGACTTCCCATCGCTGGAGAGCGGTGCACCATGGTACTGTTCCGTTTCAAATCCATGCACGCATTTCTAAAAGTCGTACGGCAATGTTTCGCCATTTCGGACGGATGTTGCACCTTGCACCGTGGATGTTGCACCCTGTAGATATCGATTATTCGGACGGCCATAACTTCTGGCTCGTTTGGAGTTACGGAAGCCATAACATATCAAAACGAAGGCCCCGGTGAGTTCTACGGCTTTGACAGCTTTCAGCCGTCAACGGATAGATTAATGCCCAAAGAGGACAACCCGAATCTCAATCGGGTCTCGTAAGTTTTTTACCCTTCGTTTTTTCGACACGTGGATTTTTACGGTAAAACAGGATTACTGTGGCTGGCCTTCGATTTACCATCGCTGGAGAGTGGTGCACCATGGTACTGTTCCATTGCAAATCCATGCACACATTACTAAAAGTCGTACGGCACTGTTTTGCCATTTCGGACGGATGTTGCACCTTGCACCGTGGATGTTGCACCCTGTAGATATCGATTATTCGGACGGCCATAACTTCTGGCTCGTTTAGAGTTGCGGGAGCCATCACCTGTCAAAACGAAGGCCTCGATGAGTTCTACGGCTTTGACAGCTTTCAGCCGTCAACGGATAGATTAATGCCTAAAAAGGACAACCCGAATCTCAATCGGGTCTCGTAAGTTTTTTACCCTTCGTTTTTTCGACACGTGGATTTTTACGGTAAAAAAGGATTACGGTGGATGGCCTTCGATTTACCATCCTGGACAGTGGTGCACCATGGTACTGTTCCGTTTCAAATCCATGCACGCATTACTAAAAGTCGTACGGCACTGTTTCGCCATTTCGGACGGATGTTGCACCTTGCACCGTGGATGTTGCACCCTGTAGATATCGATTATTCGGACGGCCATAACTTCTGGCTCGTTTAGAGTTGCGGGAGCCATAACCTGTCAAAACGAAGGCCTCGATGAGTTCTACGGCTTTGACAGCTTTCAGCCATCAACGGATAGATTAATGCCAAAAGAGGACAACCCGAATCTCAATCGGGTCTCGTAAGTTTTTTACCCTTCGTTTTTTCGACACGTGGATTTTTACGGTAAAACAGGATTACCGTGGCTGGCCTTCGATTTACCATCGCTGGAGAGTGGTGCACCATGGTACTGTTCCATTTCAAATCCATGCAAGCATTACTAAAAGTCGTACGGCAATGTTTCGCCATTTCGGACGGATGTTGCACCTTGCACCGTGGATGTTGCACCCTGTAGATATCGATTATTCGGACGGCCATAACTTCTGGCTCGTTTGGAGTTACGGAAGCCATAACCTGTCAAAACGAAGGCCTCGATGAGTTCTACGGCTTTGACGGCTTTCAGCCGTCAACGGATAGATTAATGCCCAAAGAGGACAACCCGAATCTCAATCGGGTCTCGTAAGTTTTTTACACTTCGTTTTTTCGACACGTGGATTTTTACGGTAAAACAGGATTACCGTGGCTGGCCTTCGATTTACCATCGCTGGAGAGTGGTGCACCATGGTACTGTTCCATTTCAAATCCATGCACGCATTACTAAAAGTCGTACGGCACTGTTTCGCCATTTCGGACGGATGTTGCACCTTGCACCGTGGATGTTGCACCCTATAGATATCGATTATTCGGACGCCATAACTTCTGGCTCGTTTAGAGTTACGGGAGGCGTAACCTGTCAAAACGAAGGCCTCGATGAGTTCTACGGCTTTGACAGCTTTCAGCCGTCAGCGGATAGATTAATTCCCAAAAAGGACAACCCGAATCTCAATCGGGTCTCGTAAGTTTTTTACCCTTCGTTTTTTCGACACGTGGATTTTTACGGTAAAAAAGGATTACGGTGGCTGGCTTTCGATTTACCATCCTGGACAGTGGTGCACCATGGTACTATTCCGTTTCAAATCCATGCACACATTACTAAAAGTCGTACGGCACTGTTTTGCCATTTCGGACGGATGTTGCACCTTGCACCATGGATGTTGCACCCTGTAGATATCGATTATTCGGACGGCCATAACTTCTGGCTCATTTAGAGTTACGGGCGCCATAACCTGTCAAAACAAAGGCCTCGATGAGTTCTACGGCTTTGACAGCTTTCAGCCGTCAACGGACAGATTAATGCCCAAAAAGGACAGCCGAATCTCAATCGGGTCTCGTAAGTATTTTACCCTTCGTTTTTTCGACACGTGGATTTTTACGGTAAAAAAGGATTACCTTCGCTGGCCTTCGATTTACCATCGCTAGAGAGTGGTGCACCATGGTACTGTTCTGTTTCAAATCCATGCACGCATTTCTAAAAGTCGTACGGCACTGTTTCGCCATTTCGAACGGATGTTGCACCTTGCACCGTGGGTGTTGCACCCTATAGATATCGATTATATGGACGACCATAACTTCTGGCTCGTTTAGAGTTACGGGAGCCATAACTTGTCAAAACGAAGGCCTCGATGAGTTCTACAGCTTTGACAGCTTTCAGCCATCAACGGATAGATTAATACCCAAAAAGGACAACCCGAATCTCAATCGGGTCTCGTAAGTTTCTTACCCTTCGTTTTTTCGACACGTTGATTTTTGCGGTAAAACAGGATTACCGTGGCTGGCCTTCGATTTACCATCGCTAGGGAGTGGTGCACCATGGTACAGTTCCATTTCAAATCCATGCACGCATTTCTAAAAGTCGTACGACACTGTTTCGCCATTTCGGACGGATGTTGCACCTTGCACCGTGGATGTTGCACCCTATAGATATCGATTATACGGACGACCATAACTTCTGGTTCGTTTAGAGGTATGGGAGCCATAACCTGTCAAAACGAAGTCCTCGATGAGTTCTACGGCTTTGATAGCTTTCAGCCGTCAATGGATAGATTAATGCCCAAAAAGGACAACCCTAATCTCAATCGGGTCTCGAAAGTTTTATACCCTTCGTTTTTTCGACACGTGGATTTTTACGATAAAACAGGATTACGGTGGCTGGCCTTCGATTTACCATCCTGGACAGTGGTGCACCATGGTACTGTTCTGTTTCAAATCCATGCACGCATTACTAAAAGTCGTACGGCACTGTTTCGCCATTTCGGACGGATGTTGCACCTTGCACCGTGGATATTGCACCCTGTAGATATCGATTATTCGGACGGCCATAACTTCTGGCTCGTTTAGAGTTACGGGCGCCATAACCTGTCAAAACGAAGGCCTTGATGAGTTCTACGGCTTTGACAGCTTTCAGCCGTCAACGGACAGATTAATGCCCGAAAAGGACAACCCGAATCTCAATCGGGTCTCGTAAGTTTTTTACCCTTCGTTTTTTCGACACGTGGATTTTTACGGTAAAACAGGATTACCGTGGCTGGCCTTCGATTTACCATCGCTGGAGAGTGGTGCACCACGGTACTGTTCCATTTCAAATCCATGCACGCATTTCTAAAAGTCGTATGTCACTGTTTCGCCATTTCGGACGGATGTTGCACCTTGCACCGTGGATGTTGCACCCTATAGGTATCGATTATACGGACGACCATAACTTCTGGCCCGTTTAGAGTTACGGGAGCCATAACCTGTCAAAACGAAGGCCTCGATGAGTTCTACGGCTTTGATAGCTTTCAACCATCAACGGATAGATTAATGCCCAAAAAGGACAACCCGAATCTCAATCGGGTCTCGTAAGTTTTTTACCCTTCGTTTTTTCGACACTTGGATTTTTACCGTAAAACGGGATTACCGTGGCTGGCCTTCGATTTACCATCGCTGGAGAGTGGTGCACCATGGTAATGTTCCATTTCAAATCCATGCACGCATTTCAAAAAGTCGTACGACACTGTTTCGCCATTTCGGACGGATGTTGCACCTTGCACCGTGGATGTTGCACCCTGTAGATATCGATTATTCGGACGACCATAACTTCTGGCTCGTTTAGAGTTACGGGAGCCATAACCTTTCAAAACGAAGGCCTCGATGACTTCTACGGCTTTGACTGCTTTCAACCATCAACGGATAGATTAATTCCCAAAAAGGACAACCCGAATCTCAATCGGGTCTCGTAAGTTTTTTACCCTTCGTTTTTTCGACACGTGGATTTTTACGGTAAAACAGGATTACCATGGCTGGCCTTCGATTTACCATCGCTGGAGAGTGGTGCACCATGGTATTGTTCCATTTCAAATCCATGCACGCATTTCTAAAAGTCGTACGGCACTGTTTCGCCATTTCGGACGGATGTTGCACCTTGCACCGTGGATGTTGCACCCTATAGATATCGATTATACGGACGACCATAACTTATGGCTCGTTTAGAGTTACGGGAGCCATAACCTGTCAAAATGAAGGCCTCGATGATTTCTATGGCTTTGACAGCTTTCAGCCACCAACGGATAGATTAATGCCCAAAAAGGGCAACCCGAATCTCAATCGGGCCTCGTAAGATTTTTACCCTTCGTTTTTTCGACACGTGGATTTTTACGGTAAAACAGGATTACCGTGGCTGGCCTTCGATTTACCATCGCGGGAGAGTGGTGCACCATGTTACTGTTCCGTTTCAAATCCATGCACGCATTTCTAAAAGTCGTACGGCACTGTTTCGCCATTTCGGAAGGATGTTGCACCTTGCACCGTGGATGTTGCACCCTATAGATATTGATTATACCGACGACCATAACTTCTGGCTCGTTTAGAGTTACGGGAGCCATAACCTGTCAAAATGAAGGCCTCGATGATTTCTATGGCTTTGACAGCTTTCAGCCGCAAACGGATAGATTAATGCCCAAAAAGGGCAACCCGAATCTCAATCGGGCCTCGTAAGATTTTTACCCTTCGTTTTTTCGACACGTGGATTTTTACGGTAAAACAGGATTATCATGGCCCGTCTTCGACTTCCCATCGCTGCAGAGTGGTGCACCATGGTACTGTTCCGTTTCAAATGCATGCACGCATTTCTAAAAGTCGTAAGGCACTATTTCGCCATTTCGGACGGATGTTGCATCGTGCACCGTGGATGTTGCACCCTGTAGATATCGATTATTCGGACGGCCATAACTTCTGACTCGTTTAGAGTTACGGGAGCCATAACCTGTTAAAACGAAGGCGTCGATGAGTTCTACGGCTTTGACAGCTTTCACCCGTCAACGGATAGATTAATGCCCAAAAAGGACAACCCGAATCTCAATCGGGTCTCGTAAGTTTTTTACCCTTCGTTTTTTCGATACGTGGATTTTTACGGTAAAACAGGATTACCGTGGCCTGTCTTCGACTTCCTATCGCTGGAGAGTGGTGTACCATGGTACTATTCCGTTTCAAATCCATGCACGCATTTCTAAAAGTCGTACAGCAGTGTTTCGCCATTTCGGACGGATGTTGCACCATGCACCGTGGATGTTGCACCCTGTAGATATCGATTATTCGGACGGCCATAATTTCTGGCTCGTTTAGAGCAACGGGAGCCGTAACCTGTCAAAACGAAGGCCTCGATGAGTTCTACGGCTTTGACAGCTTTCAGCCGTTAACGGATAGATTAATGCCCAAAGAGGACAACCCGAATCTCAATCGGGTCTCGTACGATTTTTACCCTTCGTTTTTTTGACACGTGGATTTTTACGGTAAAACGGGATTACCGTGGCCCGTCTTCGACTTCCCATCGTTGGAGGGTGGTGCACCATGGTACTGTTCCGTTTCAAATCCATGCACGCATTTCTAAAAGACATACGACACTGTTTCACCATTTCGGACGGATGTTGCACCTTGCACCGTGGATGTTGCACCCTGTAGATATCGATTATTCAAATGGCCATAACTTCTGGCTAGTTTAGAGTTACGAGAGCCATAACCTGTCAAAACGAAGGCCTCGATGAGTTCTACGATTTTGACAGCTTTCAGCCATCAACGGATAGATTAATGCCCAAAAAGGACAACCCGAATCTCAATGGGGTCTCGTAAGTTTTTTACCCTTCGTTTTTTCGACACGTGAATTTTACGGTAAAACAGGATTACCGTGGCCCGTCTTCGAATTCCCATCGCTGGAGCGTCGTGCACCATGGTACTGTTCCATTTCAAATCCATGCACGCATTTCTAAAAGTCGTACAACACCGTTTCGCCATTTCGGACGGATGTTGCACCTTGCACCGTGGATGTTGCACCCTGTAGATATCGATTATTCGGACGGCCATAACTTCTGGCTCGTTTAGAGTTACGGGAGCCATAACCTGTCAAAACGAAGGCCTCGATGAGTTCTATGGCTTTGACAGCTTTCGGCCGCCAACGGATAGATTAATGCCCAAAAAGGGCAACCCGAATCTCAATCGGGCCTCGTAAGATTTTTACCCTTCGTTTTTTCGACACTTGGATTTTTACGGTAAAAAAGGATTACCGTGGCTGGCCTACGATTTACCATCGCTGGAGAGTGGTGTACCATGGTACTGTTCTGTTTCAAATCCATGCATGCATTTCTAAAAGTCGTACGGCACTGTTTCGCAATTTCGGACGGATGTTGCACCTTGCACCGTGGATGTTGCACCCTATAGATATCGATTATTTGGACGACCATAACTTCTGGCTCGTTTAGAGTTACGAGAGCCATAACCTGTCAAAACGAAGGCCTCGATGAGTTCTACGGCTTTGACAGCTTTCAGCCATCAACGGATAGATTAATGCCCAAAAAGGACAACCCGAATCTCAATCGGGTCTCGTAAGTTTTTTACCCTTCGCTTTTTCGACACGTTGATTTTTACGGTAAAACAGGATTACCGTGGCTGGCCTTTGATTTACCATCGCTGGAGAGTGGTGCACCACGGTACTGTTCCGTTTCAAATCCATGCACGCATTTTTAAAAGTCGTACGGCACTGTTTCGCCATTTCGGACGGATGTTGCACCTTGCACCGTGGATGTTGCACCCTATAGATATCGATTATACGGACGACCATAACTTCTGGCTCGTTTAGAGTTACGGGATCCATAACCTGTCAAAACGAAGGCCTCGGTGAGTTCTACGGCTTTGACAGCTTTCAGCCGCCAACGGATAGATTAATGCCCAAAAAGGGCAACCTGAATCTCAATCGGGCATCGTAAGACTTTTACCCTTCGTTTTTTCGACACGTGGATTTTTACGGTAAAAAAGGATTACCGTGGCTGGCCTACGATTTACCATCGCTGGAGAGTGGTGTACCATGGTACTGTTCCGTTTCAAATCCATGCACGCATTTCTAAAAGTCGTACGGCACTGTTTCGCCATTTCGGACGGATGTTGCACCTTGCACCGTGGATGTTGCACCCTATAGATATCGATTATACGGACGGCCATAACTTCTGGCTCGTTTAGAGTTACGGGAGCCATAACCTGTCAAAACGAAGGCCTTGATGAGTTCTACGGCTTTGACAGCTTTCGGCCGTCAACGGATAGATTAATGCCCAAAAAGGGCAACCCGAATCTCAATCGGGTCTCGTAAGTTTTTTACCCTTCGTTTTTTCGACACGTTGATTTTTACGGTAAAACAGGATTACCGTGGCTGGCCTTCGATTTACCATCTCTGGAGAGTGGTGCACCATGGTACTGTTCCGTTTCAAATCCATGCACGCATTTTTAAAAGTCGTACGGCACTGTTTCGCCATTTCGGACGGATGTTGCACCTTGCACCGTGGATGTTGCACCCTATAGATATCGATTATACGGACGACCATAACTTCTGGCTCGTTTAGAGTTACGGGAGCCATAACATGTCAAAACGAAGGCCTCGATGAGTTCTACGGCTTTGACAGCTTTCAGCCGTCAACGGATAGATTAATGCCCAAAGAGGACAACCCGAATCTCAATCGGGTCTTGTAAGTTTTTTACCCTTCATTTTTTCGACACGTGGATTTTTACGGTAAAACGGGATTTCCGTGGCTGGCCTTCGATTTACCATCGCTGCAGAGTGGTGCACCATGGTACTGTTCCATTTCAAATCCATGCACGCATTTCTAAAAGTCGTACGGTACTGTTTCGCCATTTCGGACGGATGTTGCACCTTGCACCGTGGATGTTGCACCCTATAGATATCGATTATAGGGACGACCATAACTTCTGCCTCGTTTAGAGTTACGGGAGCCATAACCTATCAAAACGAAGGCCTCGATGAGTTCTACGGCTTTGACAGCTTTCAACCATCAACAGATAGATTAATGCCCAAAAAGGACAACCCGAATCTCAATCGGGTCTCGTAAGTTTTTTACCCTTCGTTTTTTCGACCCGTGGATTTTTACGGTAAAACAGGATTACCGTGGCTGCCTTCGATTTACCATCGCTGGAGAGTGGTGCACCATGATACTGTTCCATTTCAAATCAATGCACGCATTTCTGAAAGTTGTACGGCACTGTTTCGCCATTTCGGACGGATGTTGCACCTTGCACCGTAGATGTTGCACCCTGTAGATATCGATTATTCGGACGACCATAACTTCTGGCTCGTTTAGAGTTACGAGAGCCATAACCTTTCAAAACGAAGGCCTCGATGAGTTCTACGGCTTTGACAGCTTTCAGCCGTCAACGGATAGATTAATGCCCAAAAAGGACAACCCGAATCTCAATCGGGTCTCGTAAGTTTTTTACCCTTCGTTTTTTCGACACGTGGATTTTTACGGTAAAAAAGGATTACGGTGGCTGGCCTTCGATTTACCATCCTGGACAGTGGTGCACCATGGTACTATTCCGTTTCAAATCCATGCACGCATTACTAAAAGTCGTACGGCACTGTTTCGCCATTTCGGACGGATGTTGCACCTTGCACCATGGATGTTGCACCCTGTAGATATCGATTATTCGGACGGCCATAACTTCTGGCTCGTTTAGAGTTACGGGAGCCATAACCTGTCAAAATAAAGGCCTCGATGAGTTCTACAACTTTGACAGCTTTCAGCCATCAACGGATAGATTAATGCCCAAAAAGGACAACCCGAATCTCAATCGGGTCTCGTAAGTTTTTTACCCTTCGTTTTTTCGACACGTGGATTTTTACGGTAAAACAGGATTACCGTGGCTGGCCTTCGATTTACCATCGCTGGATAGTGATGCACCATGGTACTGTTCCTTTCAAATCCATGCACGCATTTCTAAAAGTCGTACGGCACTGTTTCGCCATTTCGGACGGATGTTGCACCTTGCACCGCGGATGTTGCACCCTATAGATATCGATTATACGGACGACCATAACTTCTGGCTCGTTTAGAGTTACGGAAGCCATAACCTGTCAAAACGAATGCCTCGATGAGTTCTACGGCTTTGACAGCTTTGAGCTGTCAACGGTTAGATTAATGCCCAAAAAGGACAACCCGAATCTCAATCGGGTCTCGTAAGTTTTTTACCCTTTGTTTTTTCGACACGTGGATTTTTACGGTAAAACAGGATTACCGTGGCTGGCCTTCGATTTACCATCGCTGGAGAGTGGTGCACCATGGTACTGTTCCATTTCAAATCCATGCACGCATTTCTAAAAGTCGTACGGCACTGTTTCGCCATTTCGGACGGATGTTGCACCTTGTACCGTGGATGTTGCACCCTGTAGATATCGATTATTCGGACGCCATAACTTCTGGCTCGTTTAGAGTTACAGGAGCCGTAACCTGTCAAAACGAAGGCCTCGATGAGTTCTACGGCTTTGACAGCTTTCAGCCGTCAGCGGATAGATTAATTCCCAAAAAGGACAACCCGTATCTCAATCGGGTCTCGTAAGTTTTTTACCCTTCGTTTTTTCGACACGTGGATTTTTACGGTAAAACGGGATTACGTGGCTGGCCTTCGATTTACCATCGCTGGAGAGTGGTGCACCATGGTACTGTTCCATTTCAAATCCATGCACGCATTTATAAAAGTCGTACGGCACTGTTTCGCCATTTCGGACGGATGTTGCACCTTGCACCGTGGATGTTGCACCCTATAGATATCGATCATACGGACGACCATGACTTCTGCCTCGTTTAGAGTTACGGGAGCCATAACCTATCAAAACGAAGGCCTCGATGATTTCTACGGCTTTGACAGCTTTGAGCTATCAACGGTTAGATTAATGCCCAAAAAGGACAACCCGAATCTCAATCGGGTCTCGTAAGTTTTTTACCCTTCGTTTTTTCGACACGTGGATTTTTACGGTAAAACAGGATTACCGTGGCTGGCCTTCGATTTACCATCGCTGCAGAGTGGTGCACCATGGTACTGTTCCATTTCAAATCCATGCACGCATTTCTAAAAGTCGTACGGTACTGTTTCGCCATTTCGGACGGATGTTGCACCTTGCACCGTGGATGTTGCACCCTATAGATATCGATTATAGGGACGACCATAACTTCTGCCTCGTTTAGAGTTACGGGAGCCATAACCTATCAAAACGAAGGCCTCGATGAGTTCTACGGCTTTGACAGCTTTCAACCATCAACAGATAGATTAATGCCCAAAAAGGACAACCCGAATCTCAATCGGGTCTCGTAAGTTTTTTACCCTTCGTTTTTTCGACCCGTGGATTTTTACGGTAAAACAGGATTACCGTGGCTGCCTTCGATTTACCATCGCTGGAGAGTGGTGCACCATGATACTGTTCCATTTCAAATCAATGCACGCATTTCTGAAAGTTGTACGGCACTGTTTCGCCATTTCGGACGGATGTTGCACCTTGCACCGTAGATGTTGCACCCTGTAGATATCGATTATTCGGACGACCATAACTTCTGGCTCGTTTAGAGTTACGAGAGCCATAACCTTTCAAAACGAAGGCCTCGATGAGTTCTACGGCTTTGACAGCTTTCAGCCGTCAACGGATAGATTAATGCCCAAAAAGGACAACCCGAATCTCAATCGGGTCTCGTAAGTTTTTTACCCTTCGTTTTTTCGACACGTGGATTTTTACGGTAAAAAAGGATTACGGTGGCTGGCCTTCGATTTACCATCCTGGACAGTGGTGCACCATGGTACTATTCCGTTTCAAATCCATGCACGCATTACTAAAAGTCGTACGGCACTGTTTCGCCATTTCGGACGGATGTTGCACCTTGCACCATGGATGTTGCACCCTGTAGATATCGATTATTCGGACGGCCATAACTTCTGGCTCGTTTAGAGTTACGGGAGCCATAACCTGTCAAAATAAAGGCCTCGATGAGTTCTACAACTTTGACAGCTTTCAGCCATCAACGGATAGATTAATGCCCAAAAAGGACAACCCGAATCTCAATCGGGTCTCGTAAGTTTTTTACCCTTCGTTTTTTCGACACGTGGATTTTTACGGTAAAACAGGATTACCGTGGCTGGCCTTCGATTTACCATCGCTGGATAGTGATGCACCATGGTACTGTTCCTTTCAAATCCATGCACGCATTTCTAAAAGTCGTACGGCACTGTTTCGCCATTTCGGACGGATGTTGCACCTTGCACCGCGGATGTTGCACCCTATAGATATCGATTATACGGACGACCATAACTTCTGGCTCGTTTAGAGTTACGGAAGCCATAACCTGTCAAAACGAATGCCTCGATGAGTTCTACGGCTTTGACAGCTTTGAGCTGTCAACGGTTAGATTAATGCCCAAAAAGGACAACCCGAATCTCAATCGGGTCTCGTAAGTTTTTTACCCTTTGTTTTTTCGACACGTGGATTTTTACGGTAAAACAGGATTACCGTGGCTGGCCTTCGATTTACCATCGCTGGAGAGTGGTGCACCATGGTACTGTTCCATTTCAAATCCATGCACGCATTTCTAAAAGTCGTACGGCACTGTTTCGCCATTTCGGACGGATGTTGCACCTTGTACCGTGGATGTTGCACCCTGTAGATATCGATTATTCGGACGCCATAACTTCTGGCTCGTTTAGAGTTACAGGAGCCGTAACCTGTCAAAACGAAGGCCTCGATGAGTTCTACGGCTTTGACAGCTTTCAGCCGTCAGCGGATAGATTAATTCCCAAAAAGGACAACCCGTATCTCAATCGGGTCTCGTAAGTTTTTTACCCTTCGTTTTTTCGACACGTGGATTTTTACGGTAAAACGGGATTACGTGGCTGGCCTTCGATTTACCATCGCTGGAGAGTGGTGCACCATGGTACTGTTCCATTTCAAATCCATGCACGCATTTATAAAAGTCGTACGGCACTGTTTCGCCATTTCGGACGGATGTTGCACCTTGCACCGTGGATGTTGCACCCTATAGATATCGATCATACGGACGACCATGACTTCTGCCTCGTTTAGAGTTACGGGAGCCATAACCTATCAAAACGAAGGCCTCGATGATTTCTACGGCTTTGACAGCTTTGAGCTATCAACGGTTAGATTAATGCCCAAAAAGGACAACCCGAATCTCAATCGGGTCTCGTAAGTTTTTTACCCTTCGTTTTTTCGACACGTGGATTTTTACGGTAAAACAGGATTACCGTGGCTGGCCTTCGATTTACCATCACTGGAGAGTGGTGCAACATGATACTGTTCCGTTTCAAATCCATGCATGCATTTCTAAAAGTCGTACGACACTGTTTCGCCCTTTCGAACGGATGATGCACCTTGCACCGTGGATGTTGCACCCTATAGATATCGATTATATGGACGACCATAACTTCTGGCTCGTTTAGAGTTACGGGAGCCATAACCTGTCAAAACGAAGGCCTCGATGAGTTCTACGGCTTTGACAACTTTCATCCATCAACGGATAGATTAATGCCCAAAAAGGACAATCCGAATCACAATCGGGTCTCGTAAGTTTTTCACCCTTCGTTTTTTCGACACGTGGATTTTTACGGTAAAACAGGATTACCGTGGCTGGCCTTCGATTTACCATCGCTGGAGAGTGGTGCACCATGGTACAGTTCCATTTCAAATCCATGCACGCATTTCTAAAAGTCGTACGGCACTGTTTCTCCATTTCGAACGGATGTTGCACCTTGCACCGTGGATGTTGCACCCTATAGATATCGATTATACGGGCGACCATAACTTCTGGCTCGTTTAGAGGTACGGGAGCCATAACCTGTCAAAACGAAGGCCTCGATGAGTTCTACGGCTTTGATAGCTTTCAGCCGTCAACGGATAGATTAGTGCCCAAAGTGGACAACCCGAATCTCAATCGGGTCTCGAAAGTTTTTTACCCTTCGTTTTTTCGACACGTGGATTTTTACGGTAAAACAGGATTACGGTGGCTGGCCTTCGATTTACCATCCTGGACAGTGGTAAACCATGGTACTGTTCCGTTTCAAATCCATGCACGCATTACTAAAAGTCGTACGGCACTGTTTCGCCATTTCGGACGGATGTTGCACCTTGCACCGTGGATGTTGCATCCTATAGATATCGATTATACGGACGACCATAACTTCTGGCTCGTTTAGAGTTACGGAAGCCATAACCTATCAAAACGAAGGCCTCGATGAGTTCTACGGCTTTGACAGCTTTCAGCTGTCAACGGATAGATTAATGCCCAAAAAGGACAACCCGAATCTCAATCGGGTCTCGTAAGTTTTTTACCCTTCGTTTTTTCGACACGTGGATTTTTACAGTAAAACAGGATTACCGTGGCTGGCCTTCAATTTACCATCGCTGGAGAGTGGTGCACCATGGTACTGTTCCATTTCAAATCCATGCACGCATTTCTAAAAGTCGTACGGCACTGTTTCGCCATTTCGGACGGATGTTGCACCTTGCACCGTGGATGTTGCAACCTGTAGATATCGATTATTCGGACGCCATAACTTCTGGCTCGTTTAGAGTTACAGGAGCCATAACCTGTCAAAACAAAGGCCTCGATGAGTTCTACGGCTTTGATAGCTTTCAGCCGTCAGCGGATAGATTAATTCCCAAAAAGGACAACCCGAATCTCAATCGGGTCTCGTAAGTTTTTTACCCTTCGTTTTTTCGACACGTGGATTTTTACGGTAAAACGGGATTACCGTGGCTGGCCTTCGATTTACCATCGCTGGAGAGTGGTGCACCATGGTACTGTTCCATTTCAAATCCATGCACGCATTTCTAAAAGTCATACGGCACTGTTTCGCCTTTTCGGACGGATGTTGCACCTTGCACCGTGGATGTTGCACCCTATAGATATCGATCATACGGACGACCATAACTTCTGCCTCGTTTAGAGTTACGGGAGCCATAACCTGTCAAAACGAAGGCCTCGATGATTTCTACGGCTTTGACAGCTTTCAGCCATCAACAGATAGATTAATGCCCAAAAAGGACAACCCGAATCTCAATCGGGTCTCGTAAGTTTTTTACCCTTCGTTTTTTCGACACGTGGATTTTTACGGTAAAACAGGATTACTGTGGCTGGCCTTCGATTTACCATCGCTGGAGAGTGGTGCACCATGGTGCTGTTCCATTTCAAATCCATGCACGCATTTCTAAAAGTCGTACGGCACTGTTTCGCCATTTCGGACGGATGTTGCACCTTGCACCGTGGATGTTGCACCCTATAGATATCGATTATACGGACGACCATAACTTCTGGCTCGTTTAGAGTTACGGAAGCCATAACCTGTCAAAACGAAGGCCTCGATGAGTTCTACGGCTTTGACAGCTTTCAGCCATCAACGGATAGATTAATGCCCAAAAAGGACAACCCGAATCTCAATCGGGTCGCGTAAGTTTTTTACCCTTCGTTTTTTCGACACGTGGATTTTTACGGTAAAACAGGATTACCGTGGCTGGCCTTCGATTTACCATCGCTGGGGAGTGTTGCACCATGGTACTGTTCCATTTCAAATCCATGCACGCATTTCTAAAAGTCGTACGACACTGTTTCGCCATTTCGGACGGATGTTGCACCTTGCACCGTGGATGTTGCACCCTATAGATATCGATTATACGGACGACCATAACTTCTGGCTCGTTTAGAGTTACGGGAGCCATAACCTGTCAAAACGAAGGCCTCGACGAGTTCTACGGCTTTGACAGCTTTCAGCCGTCAACGGATAGATTAATGCCCAAAGAGGACAACCCGAATCTCAATCGGGTCTCGTAAGTTTTTTACCCTTCGTTTTTTCGACACGTGGATTTTTACGGTAAAACGGGATTTCCGTGGCTGGCCTTCGATTTACCATCGCTGGAGAGTGGTGCACCATGGTACTGTTCCATTTCAAATCCATGCACGCATTTCTAAAAGTCGTACGGTACTGTTTCGCCATTTCGGATGGATGTTGTACCTTGCACCGTGGATGTTGCACCCTATAGATATCGATTATACGGACGACCATAACTTCTGCCTCGTTTAGAGTTACGGGAGTCATAACCTATCAAAACGAAGGCCTCGATGAGTTCTACGGCTTTGACAGCTTTCAACCATCAACAGATAGATTAATGTCCAAAAAGGACAACCCGAATCTCAATCGGGTCTCGTAAGTTTTTTACCCTTCGTTTTTTCGACCCGTGGATTTTTACGGTAAAACAGGATTACCGTGGCTGCCTTCGATTTACCATCGCTGGAGAGTGGTGCACCATGATACTGTTCCATTTCAAATCAATGCACGCATTTCTAAAAGTTGTACGACACTGTTTCGCCATTTCGGACGGATGTTGCACCTTGCACCGTAGATGTTGCACCCTGTAGATATCGATTATTCGGACGACCATAACTTCTGGCTCGTTTAGAGTTACGGAAGCCATAACCTGTCAAAACGAAGGCCTCGATGAGTTCTACGGCTTTGACAGCTTTCAGCCGTCAACGGATAGATTAATTCCCAAAAAGGACAACCCGAATCTCAATCGGGTCTCGTAAGTTTTTTACCCTACGTTTTTCGACACGTGGATTTTTACGGTAAAACGGGATTACGGTGGCTAGTTTCGATTTACCATCGCTGGAGAGTGGTGCACCATGGTACTGTTCCGATTCAAATCCATGAACGCATTTCTAAAAGTCGTACGGCAATGTTTCGCCATTTCGGACGGATGTTGCACCGTGCACCGTGGATGTTGCACCCTGTAGATATCGATTATTCGGGCGACCATAACTTCTGGCTCGTTTAGAGTTATGGAAGCCATAACCTGTCAAAACGAAGGCCTCGATGATTTCTACAGCTTTGACAGCTTTCAGCCATCAACTGATAGATTAATGCCTAAAAAGGACAACCCGAATCTCAATCGGGTCTCGTAAGTTTTTTACCCTTCGTTTTTTCGACACGTGGATTTTTACGGTAAACCAGGATTACCGTGGCTGGCCTTCGATTTACCATCACTGGAGAGTGGTGCAACATGATACTGTTCCGTTTCAAATCCATGCACGCATTTCTAAAAGTCGTACGGCACTGTTTCGCCATTTCGAACGGATGTTGCACCTTGCACCGCGGATGTTGCACCCTATAGATATCGATTATATGGACGACCATAACTTCTGGCTCGTTTAGAGTTACGGGAGCCATAACCTGTCAAAACGAAGGCCTCGATGAGTTCTACGGCTTTGACAACTTTCAGCCATCAACGGATAGATTAATTCCCAAAAAGGACAATCCGAATCTCAATCGGGTCTCGTAAGTTTTTTACCCTTCGTTTTTTCGACACGTGGATTTTTACGGTAAAACAGGATTACCTTGGCTGGCCTTCGATTTACCATCGCTGGAGAGTGGTGCACCATGGTACAGTTCCATTTCAAATCCATGCACACATTTCTAAAAGTCGTACGGCACTGTTGCGCCATTTCGGACGGATGTTGCACCTTGCACCGTGGATGTTGCACCCTATAGATATCGATTATACCGGCGACCATAACTTCTGGCTCGTTTAGAGGTACGGGAGCCATAACCTGTCAAAACGAAGGCCTCGATGAGTTCTACGGCTTTGATAGCTTTCAGCCGTCAACGGATAGATTAGTGCCCAAAAAGGACAACTCGAATCTCAATCGGGTCTCGAAAGTTTTTTACCCTTCGTTTTTTCGACACGTGGATTTTTACGGTAAAACAGGATTACGGTGGCTGGCCTTCGATTTACCATCCTGGACAGTGGTGCACCATGGTACTGTTCCGTTTCAAATCCATGCACGCATTACTAAAAGTCGTACGGCACTGTTTCGCCATTACGGACGGATGTTGCACCTTGCACCGTGGATGTTGCACCCTTTAGATATCGATTATTCGGATGGCCATAACTTCTGGCTCGTTTAGAGTTACGGGAGCCATAACCTGTCAAAACGAAGGCCTTGATGAGTTCTACGGCTTTGACAGCTTTCAACCGTCAACGGATAGATTAATGCCCAAAAAGGACAACCCGAATCTCAATCGGGTCTCGTAAGTTTTTTACCCTTCGTTTTTTCGACACGTGGATTTTTACGGTAAAACAGGATTACCGGGGCTGGCCTTCGATTTACCATCGCTGGAGAGTGGTGCACCATGGACTGTTCCGTTTCAAATCCATGCACGCATTTCTGAAAGTCGTACGGCACTGTTTCGCCATTTCGGACGGATGTTGCACCTTGCACCGTGGATGTTGCACCCTGTAGATATCGATTATTCGGACGGCCATAACTTCTGGCTCGTTTAGAGTTGCGGGAGCCATAACCTGTCAAAACGAAGGCCTCGATGAGTTCTACGGCTTTGACAGCTTTCAGCCGTCGACGGATAGATTAATGCCTAAAAAGGACAACCCGAATCTCAATCGGGTCTCGTAAGTTTTTTACCCTTCGTTTTTTCGACACGTGGATTTTTACGGTAAAAAAGGATTACGGTGGCTGGCCTTCGATTTACCATCCTGGACAGTGGTGCACCATGGTACTGTTCCGTTTAAAATCCATGCACGCATTACTAAAAGTCGTACGGCACTGTTTCGCCATTTCGGACGGATGTTGCACCTTGCACCGTGGATGTTGCACCCTGTAGATATCGATTATTCGGACGGCCATAACTTCTGGCTCGTTTAGAGTTGCGGGAGCCATAACCTGTCAAAACGAAGGCCTCGATGAGTTCTACGGCTTTGACAGCTTTCAGCCATCAACGGATAGATTAATGCCCAAAGAGGACAACCCGAATCTCAATCGGGTCTCGTAAGTTTTTTACCCTTCGTTTTTTCGACACGTGGATTTTTACGGTAAAACAGGATTACCGTGGCTGGCCTTCGATTCACCATCGCTGGAGAGTGGTGCACCATGGTACTGTTCCATTTCAAATCCATGCACGCATTACTAAAAGTCGTACGGCAATGTTTCGCCATTTCGGACGGATGTTGCACCTTGCACCGTGGATGTTGCACCCTGTAGATATCGATTATTCGGACGACCATAACTTCTGGCTCGTTTAGAGTTACGGGAGCCATAACCTTTCAAAACGAAGGCCTCGATGAGTTCTACGTCTTTGACAGCTTTCAGCCGTCAGCGGATAGATTAATTCCCAAAAAGGACAACCCGAATCTCAATCGAGTCTCGTAAGTTTTTTACCCTTCGTTTTTTCGACACGTGGATTTTTACGGTAAAACGGGATTACCGTGGTTAGCATTCGATTTACCCTCGCTGGAGAGTGGTGCACCATGGTACTATTCCATTTCAAATCAATGCACGCATTTCTAAAAGTTGTACGGCACTGTTTCGCCATTTCGGACGGATGTTGCACCTTGCACCGTGGATGTTGCACCCTATAGATATCGAATATACGGACGACCATAACTTCTGGCTCGTTTAGAGTTACGGGAGCCATAACCTGTCAAAACGAAGGCCTCGATGAGTTCTACGGCTTTGACAGCTTTCAGCCGTCAGCGGATAGATTAATTCCCAAAAAGGACAACCCGAATCTCAATCGGGTCTCGTAAGTTTTTTACCCTACGTTTTTCGACACGTGGATTTTTACGGTAAAACGGGATTACGGTGGCTAGTCTTCGATTTACCATCGCTGGAGAGTGGTGCACCATGGTACTGTTCCGTTTCAAAT
This sequence comes from Allium cepa, assembly GCA_030765085.1. Taxonomy (NCBI): domain Eukaryota; kingdom Viridiplantae; phylum Streptophyta; class Magnoliopsida; order Asparagales; family Amaryllidaceae; genus Allium; species Allium cepa. The sequence continues at coordinate 31,851,583 of CM060934.1, read as the reverse complement.
CCATGCACGCATTTCTAAAAGTCGTACGGCACTGTTTCGCCATTTCGGACGGATGTTGCACCTTGCACCGTGGATGTTGCACCCTGTAGATATCGATTATTCGGACGGCCATAACTTCTGGCTCGTTTAGAATTACGGGATCCATAACCTGTCAAAACGAAGGCCTCGATGAGTTCTACGGCTTTGACAGCTTTCAGCCGTCAACGGATAGGTTAATGCCCAAAAAGGACAACCCGAATCTCAATCGGGTCTCGTAAGTTTTTTACCCTTCGTTTTTTCGACACGTGGATTTTTACGGTAAAAAAGGATTACGGTGGCTGGCCTTCGATTTACCATCCTGGACAGTGGTGCACCATGGTACTGTTCCGTTTCAAATCCATGCACGCATTACTAAAAGTCGTACGGCACTGTTTCGCCATTTCGGACGGATGTTGCACCTTGCACCGTGTATGTTGCACCCTGTAGATATCGATTATTCGGACGGCCATAATTTCTGGCTCGGTTAGAGTAGCGGGAGCCATAACCTGTCAAAACGAATGCCTCGATGAGTTCTACGGCTTTGACAGCTTTCAGCCGTCAACGGATAGATTAATGCCCAAAAAGGACAACCCGAATCTCAATCGGGTCTCGTAAGTTTTTTACCCTTCGTTTTTTCGACACGTGGATTTTTACGGTAAAACGGTATTACCGTGGCCCGTCTTTGACTTCCCATCGCTGGAGAGCGGTGCACCATGGTACTGTTCCGTTTCAAATCCATGCACGCATTTCTAAAAGTCGTACGGGAATGTTTCGCCATTTCGGACGGATGTTGCACCTTGCACCGTGGATGTTGCACCCTGTAGATATCGATTATTCGGACGGCCATAACTTCTGGCTCGTTTGGAGTTACGGAAGCCATAACCTATCAAAACGAAGGCCCCGGTGAGTTCTACGGCTTTGACAGCTTTCAGCCGTCAACGGATAGATTAATGCCCAAAGAGGACAACCCGAATCTCAATCGGGTCTCGTAAGTTTTTTACCCTTCGTTTTTTCGACACGTGGATTTTTACGGTAAAACAGGATTACTGTGGCTGGCCTTCGATTTACCATCGCTGGAGAGTGGTGCACCATGGTACTGTTCCATTTCAAATCCATGCACACATTACTAAAAGTCGTACGACACTGTTTTGCCATTTCGGACGGATGTTGCACCTTGCACCGTGGATGTTGCACCCTGTAGATCTCGATTATTCGGACGGCCATAACTTCTGGCTCGTTTAGAGTTGCGGGAGCCATAACCTGTCAAAACGAAGGCCTCGATGAGTTCTACGGCTTTGACAGCTTTCAGCCGTCAACAGATAGATTAATGCCTAAAAAGGACAACCCGAATCTCAATCGGGTCTCGTAAGTTTTTTACCCTTCGTTTTTTCGACACGTGGATTTTTACGGTAAAAAAGGATTACGGTGGCTGGCCTTCGATTTACCATCCTGGACAGTGGTGCACCATGGTACTGTTCCGTTTCAAATCCATGCACGCATTACTAAAAGTCGTACGGCACTGTTTCGCCATTTCGGACGGATGTTGCACCTTGCACCGTGGATGTTGCACCCTGTAGATATCGATTATTCGGACGGCCATAACTTCTGGCTCGTTTAGAGTTGCGGGAGCCATAACCTGTCAAAACGAAGGCCTCGATGAGTTCTACGGCTTTGACAGCTTTCAGCCATCAACGGATAGATTAATGCCCAAAGAGGACAACCCGAATCTCAATCGGGTCTCGTAAGTTTTTTACCCTTCGTTTTTTCGACACGTGGATTTTTACGGTAAAACAGGATTACCGTGGCTGGCCTTCGATTTACCATCGCTGGAGAGTGGTGCACCATGGTACTGTTCCATTTCAAATCCATGCACGCATTACTAAAAGTCGTACGGCAATGTTTCGCCATTTCGGACGGATGTTGCACCTTGCACCGTGGATGTTGCACACTATAGATATCGATTATTCGGACGGCCATAACTTCTGGCTCGTTTGGAGTTACGGAAGCCATAACCTGTCAAAACGAAGGCCTCGATGAGTTCTACGGCTTTGACGGCTTTCAGCCGTCAACGGATAGATTAATGCCCAAAGAGGATAACCCGAATCTCAAACGGGTCTCGTAAGTTTTTTACACTTCGTTTTTTCGACACGTGGATTTTTACGGTAAAACAGGATTACCGTGGCTGTCCTTCGATTTACCATCGCTGGGGAGTGGTGCACCATGGTACTGTTCCATTTCAAATCCATGCACGCATTACTAAAAGTCGTACGGCACTGTTTCGCCATTTCGGACGGATGTTGCACCTTGCACCGTGGATGTTGCACCCTATAGATATCGATTATTCGGACGCCATAACTTCTGGCTCGTTTAGAGTTACGGGAGGCATAACCTGTCAAAACGAAGGCCTCGATGAGTTCTATGGCTTTGATAGCTTTCAGCCGTCAGCGGATAGATTAATTCCCAAAAAGGACAACCCGAATCTCAATCGGGTCTCGTAAGTTTTTTACCCTTCGTTTTTTCGACACGTGGATTTTTACGGTAAAAAAGGATTACGGTGGCTGGCTTTCGATTTACCATCCTGGACAGTGGTGCACCATGGTACTATTCCGTTTCAAATCCATGCACACATTACTAAAAGTCGTACGGCACTGTTTTGCCATTTCGGACGGATGTTGCACCTTGCACCATGGATGTTGCACCCTGTAGATATCGATTATTCGGACGGCCATAACTTCTGGCTCATTTAGAGTTACGGGAGCCATAACCTGTCAAAACAAAGGCCTCGATGAGTTCTACGGCTTTGACAGCTTTCAGCCGTCAACGGATAGATTAATGCCCAAAAAGGACAGCCGAATCTCAATCGGGTCTCGTAAGTATTTTACCCTTCGTTTTTTCGACACGTGGATTTTTACGGTAAAAAAGGATTACCTTCGCTGGCCTTCGATTTACCATCGCTAGAGAGTGGTGCACCATGGTACTGTTCTGTTTCAAATCCATGCACGCATTTCTAAAAGTCGTACGGCACTGTTTCGCCATTTCGAACGGATGTTGCACCTTGCACCGTGGGTGTTGCACCCTATAGATATCGATTATATGGACGACCATAACTTATGGCTCGTTTAGAGTTACGGGAGCCATAACTTGTCAAAACGAAGGCCTCGATGAGTTCTACGGCTTTAACAGCTTTCAGCCATCAACGGATAGATTAATACCCAAAAAGGACAACCCGAATCTCAATCGGGTCTCGTAAGTTTCTTACCCTTCGTTTTTTCGACACGTTGATTTTTGCGGTAAAACAGGATTACCGTGGCTGGCCTTCGATTTACCATCGCTAGAGAGTGGTGCACCATGGTACAGTTCCATTTCAAATCCATGCACGCATTTCTAAAAGTCGTACGACACTGTTTCGCCATTTCGGACGGATGTTGCACCTTGCACCGTGGATGTTGCACCCTATAGATATCGATTATACGGACGACCATAAATTCTGGTTCGTTTAGAGGTACGGGAGCCATAACCTGTCAAAACGAAGTCCTCGATGAGTTCTACGGCTTTGATAGCTTTCAGCCGTCAATGGATAGATTAATGCCCAAAAAGGACAACCCTAATCTCAATCGGGTCTCGAAAGTTTTATACCCTTCGTTTTTTCGACACGTGGATTTTTACGATAAAACAGGATTGCGGTGGTTGGCCTTCGATTTACCATCCTGGACAGTGGTGCACCATGGTACTGTTCTGTTTCAAATCCATGCACGCATTACTAAAAGTCGTACGGCACTGTTTCGCCATTTCGGACGGATGTTGCACCTTGCACCGTGGATGTTGCACCCTGTAGATATCGATTATTCGGACGGCCATAACTTCTGGCTCGTTTAGAGTTACGGGCGCCATAACCTGTCAAAACGAAGGCCTTGATGAGTTCTACGGCTTTGACAGCTTTCAGCCGTCAACGGATAGATTAATGCCCAAAAAGGACAACCCGAATCTCAATCGGGTCTCGTAAGTTTTTTACCCTTCGTTTTTTCGACACGTGGATTTTTACGGTAAAACAGGATTACCGTGGCTGGCCTTCGATTTACCATCGCTGGAGAGTGGTGCACCACGGTACTGTTCCATTTCAAATCCATGCACGCATTTCTAAAAGTCGTATGTCACTGTTTCGCCATTTCGGACGGATGTTGCACCTTGCACCGTGGATGTTGCACCCTATAGGTATCGATTATACGGACGACCATAACTTCTGGCCCGTTTAGAGTTACGGGAGCCATAACCTGTCAAAACGAAGGCCTCGATGAGTTCTACGGCTTTGATAGCTTTCAACCGTCAATGGACAGATTAATGCCCAAAAAGGACAACCCGAATCTCAATCGGGTCTCGTAAGTTTTTTACCCTTCGTTTTTTCGACACTTGGATTTTTACCGTAAAACGGGATTACCGTGGCTGGCCTTCGATTTACCATCGCTGGAGAGTGGTGCACCATGGTAACGTTCCATTTCAAATCCATGCACGCATTTCAAAAAGTCGTACGACACTGTTTCGCCATTTCGGACGGATGTTGCACCTTGCACCGTGGATGTTGCACCCTGTAGATATCGATTATTCGGACGACCATAACTTCTGGCTCGTTTAGAGTTACGGGAGCCATAACCTTTCAAAACGAAGGCCTCGATGACTTCTACGGCTTTGACTGCTTTCAACCATCAGCGGATAGATTAATTCCCAAAAAGGACAACCCGAATCTCAATCGGGTCTCGTAAGTTTTTTACCCTTCGTTTTTTCGACACGTGCATTTTTACGGTAAAACAGGATTACCATGGCTGGCCTTCGATTTACCATCGCTGGAGAGTGGTGCACCGTGGTATTGTTCCATTTCAAATCCATGCACGCATTTCTAAAAGTCGTACGACACTGTTTCGCCATTTCGGACGGATGTTGCACCTTGCACCGTGGATGTTGCACCCTATAGATATCGATTATACGGACGACCATAACTTCTGGCTCGTTTAGAGTTACGGGAGCCATAACCTGTCAAAATGAAGGCCTCGATGATTTCTATGGCTTTGACATCTTTCAGCCGTCAACGGATAGATTAATGCCCAAAAAGGACAATCCGAATCTCAATCGGGTCTCGTAAGTTTTTTACCCTTCGTTTTTTCGACACGTGGATTTTTACGGTAAAACAGGATTACCGTGGCTGGCCTTCGATTTACCATCGCTGGAGAGTGGTGCACCATGTTACTGTTCCGTTTCAAATCCATGCACGCATTTCTAAAAGTCGTACGGCACTGTTTCGCCATTTCGGAAGGATGTTGCACCTTGCACCGTGGATGTTGCACCCTATAGATATCGATTATACGGACGACCATAACTTCTGGCTCGTTTAGAGTTACGGGAGCCATAACCTATCAAAACGAAGTCCTCGATGATTTCTATGGCTTTGACCGCTTTCAACCGTCAACGGATAGATTAATGCCCAAAAAGGACAACCCGAATCTCAATCGGGTCTCGTAAGTTTTTTACCCTTCGTTTTTTCGACACGTGGATTTTTACGGTAAAACAGGATTACCGTGGCTGGCCTTCGATTTACCATCGCTGGAGAGTGGTGCACCATGGTACTGTTCCATTTCAAATCCATGCACGCATTACTAAAAGTCGTACGGCAATGTTTCGCCATTTCGGACGGATGTTGCACCTTGCATCGTGGATGTTGCACCCTGTAGATATCGATTATTCGGACGGCCATAACTTTTGGCTCGTTTGGAGTTACGGAAGCCATAACCTGTCAAAACGAAGGCCTCGATGAGTTCTACGGCTTTGATGGCTTTCAGCCGTCAACGGATAGATTAATGCCCAAAGAGGATAGCCCGAATCTCAATCGGGTCTCGTAAGTTTTTTACACTTCGTTTTTTCGACACGTGGATTTTTACGGTAAAACAGGATTACCGTGGCTGGCCTTCGATTTACCATCGCTGGGGAGTGGTGCACCATGGTACTGTTCCATTTCAAATCCATGCACGCATTACTAAAAGTCGTACGGCACTGTTTCGCCATTTCGGACGGATGTTGCACCTTGCACCGTGGATGTTGCACCCTATAGATATCGATTATTCGGACGCCATAACTTCTGGCTCGTTTAGAGTTACGGGAGGCATAACCTGTCAAAACGAAGGCCTCGATGAGTTCTATGGCTTTGACAGCTTTCAGCCGTCAGCGGATAGATTAATTCCCAAAAAGGACAACCCGAATCTCAATCGGGTCTCGTAAGTTTTTTACCCTTCGTTTTTTCGACACGTGGATTTTTACGGTAAAAAAGGATTACGGTGGCTGGCTTTCGATTTACCATCCTGGACAGTGGTGCACCATGGTACTATTCCGTTTCAAATCCATGCACACATTACTAAAAGTCGTACGGCACTGTTTTGCCATTTCGGACGGATGTTGCACCTTGCACCATGGATGTTGCACCCTGTAGATATTGATTATTCGGACGGCCATAACTTCTGGCTCATTTAGAGTTACGGGAGCCATAACCTGTCAAAACAAAGGCCTCGATGAGTTCTACGGCTTTGACAGCTTTCAGCCGTCAACGGATAGATTAATGCCCAAAAAGGACAGCCGAATCTCAATCGGGTCTCGTAAGTATTTTACCCTTCGTTTTTTCGACACGTGGATTTTTACGGTAAAAAAGGATTACCTTCGCTGGCCTTCGATTTACCATCGCTAGAGAGTGGTGCACCATGGTACTGTTCTGTTTCAAATCCATGCACGCATTTCTAAAAGTCGTACGGCACTGTTTCGCCATTTCGAACGGATGTTGCACCTTGCACCGTGGGTGTTGCACCCTATAGATATCGATTATATGGACGACCATAACTTCTGGCTCGTTTAGAGTTACAGGAGCCATAACTTGTCAAAACGAAGGCCTCGATGAGTTCTACGGCTTTGACAGCTTTCAGCCATCAACGGATAGATTAATACCCAAAAAGGACAACCCGAATCTCAATCGGGTCTCGTAAGTTTCTTACCCTTCGTTTTTTCGACACGTTGATTTTTGCGGTAAAACAGGATTACCGTGGCTGGCCTTCGATTTACCATCGCTAGAGAGTGGTGCACCATGGTACAGTTCCATTTCAAATCCATGCACGCATTTCTAAAAGTCGTACGACACTGTTTCGCCATTTCGGACGGATGTTGCACCTTGCACCGTGGATGTTGCACCCTATAGATATCGATTATACGGACGACCATAAATTCTGGTTCGTTTAGAGGTACGGGAGCCATAACCTGTCAAAACGAAGTCCTCGATGAGTTCTACGGCTTTGATAGCTTTCAGCCGTCAATGGATAGATTAATGCCCAAAAAGGACAACCCTAATCTCAATCGGGTCTCGAAAGTTTTATACCCTTCGTTTTTTCGACACGTGGATTTTTACGATAAAACAGGATTACGGTGGCTGGCCTTCGATTTACCATCCTGGACAGTGGTGCACCATGGTACTGTTCTGTTTCAAATCCATGCACGCATTACTAAAAGTCGTACGACACTGTTTCGCCATTTCGGACGGATGTTGCACCTTGCACCGTGGATGTTGCACCCTGTAGATATCGATTATTCGGACGGCCATAACTTCTGGCTCGTTTAGAGTTACGGGCGCCATAACCTGTCAAAACGAAGGCCTTGATGAGTTCTACGGCTTTGACAGCTTTCAGCCCTCAACGGATAGATTAATGCCCAAAAAGGACAACCCGAATCTCAATCGGGTCTCGTAAGTTTTTTACCCTTCGTTTTTTCGACACGTGGATTTTTACGGTAAAACAGGATTACCGTGGCTGGCCTTCGATTTACCATCGCTGGAGAGTGGTGCACCACGATACTGTTCCATTTCAAATCCATGCACGCATTTCTAAAAGTCGTATGTCACTGTTTCGCCATTTCGGACGGATGTTGCACCTTGCACCGTGGATGTTGCACCCTATAGGTATCGATTATACGGACGACCATAACTTCTGGCCCGTTTAGAGTTACGGGAGCCATAACCTGTCAAAACGAAGGCCTCGATGAGTTCTACGGCTTTGATAGCTTTCAACTGTCAACGGATAGATTAATGCCCAAAAAGGACAACCCGAATCTCAATCGGGTGTCGTAAGTTTTTTACCCTTTGTTTTTTCGACACTTGGATTTTTACCGTAAAATGGGATTACCGTGGCTGGCCTTCGATTTACCATCGCTGGAGAGTGGTGCACCATGGTAATGTTCCATTTCAAATCCATGCACGCATTTCAAAAAGTCGTACGACACTGTTTCGCCATTTCGGACGGATGTTGCACCTTGCACCGTGGATGTTGCACCCTGTAGATATCGATTATTCGGACGACCATAACTTCTGGCTCGTTTAGAGTTACGGGAGCCATAACCTTTCAAAATGAAGGCCTCGATGACTTCTACGGCTTTGACTGCTTTCAACCATCAGCGGATAGATTAATTCCCAAAAAGGACAACCCGAATCTCAATCGGGTCTCGTAAGTTTTTTACCCTTCGTTTTTTCGACACGTGGATTTTTACGGTAAAACAAGATTACCATGGCTGGCCTTCGATTTACCATCGCTGGAGAGTGGTGCACCATGGTATTGTTCCATTTCAAATCCATGCACGCATTTCTAAAAGTCGTACGGCACTGTTTCGCCATTTCGGACGGATGTTGCACCTTGCACCGTGGATGTTGCACCCTATAGATATCGATTATACGGACGACCATAACTTCTGGCTCGTTTAGAGTTACGGGAGCCATAACCTGTCAAAATTAAGGCCTCGATGATTTCTATGGCTTTGACAGCTTTCAGCCGTCAACGGATAGATTAATTCCCAAAAAGGACAACCCGAATCTCAATCGGGTCTCGTAAGTTTTTTACCCTTCGTATTTTCGACACGTGGATTTTTACGGTAAAACAGGATTACCGTGGCTGGCCTTCGATTTACCATCGCTGGAGAGTGGTGCACCATGTTACTGTTCCGTTTCAAATCCATGCACGCATTTCTAAAAGTCGTACGGCACTGTTTCGCCATTTCGGAAGGATGTTGCACCTTGCACCGTGGATGTTGCACCCTATAGATATCGATTATACGGACGACCATAACTTCTGGCTCGTTTAGAGTTACGGGAGCCATAACCTGTCAAAACGAAGTCCTCGATGATTTCTATGGCTTTGACAGCTTTCAACCGTCAACGGATAGATTAATGTCCAAAAAGGACAACCCGAATCTCAATCGGGTCTCGTAAGTTTTTTACCCTTCGTTTTTTCGACACGTGGATTTTTACGGTAAAACAGGATTAACGTGGCTGGCCTTCGATTTACCATCGCTGGAGAGTGGTGCACCATGGTACTGTTCCATTTCAAATCCATGCACGCATTTCTAAAAGTCGTACGGCACTGTTTCGCCATTTCGGACGGATGTTGCACCTTGCACCGTGGATGTTGCACCCTGTAGATATCGATTATTCGGACGCCATAACTTCTAGCTCGTTTAAAGTTACGGAAGCCATAACCTGTCAAAATGAAGGCCTCGATGAGTTCTACGGCTTTGACAGCTTTCAGCCGTCAGCGGATAGATTAATTCCCAAAAAGGACAACCCGAATCTCAATCGGGTCTCGTAAGTTTTTTACCCTTTGTTTTTTCGACATGTGGATTTTTACGGTAAAACAGGATTACCGTGGCTGGCCTTCGATTTACCATCGCTGGAGAGTGGTGCACCATGGTACTGTTCCATTTCAAATCCATGCACGCATTTCTAAATGTTGTACGGCACTGTTTTGCCATTTCGGACGGATGTTGCACCTTGCACCGTGGATGTTGCACCCTATAGATATCGATCATACGGACGACCATAACTTCTGCCTCGTTTAGAGTTACGGGAGCCATAACCTGTCAAAACGAAGGCCTCGATGATTTCTACGGCTTTGACAGCTTTCAGCCATCAACGGATAGATTAATTCCCAAAAAGGACAACCCGAATCTCAATCGGGTCTCGTAAGTTTTTTACCCTTCGTATTTTCGACACGTGGATTTTTACGGTAAAACAGGATTACCGTGGCTGGCCTTCGATTTACCATAGCTGGAGAGTGGTGCAACATGGTACTGTTCCGTTTCAAATCCATGCACGCATTTCTAAAAGTCATACGGCACTGTTTTGCCATTTCGAACGGATGTTGCACCTTGCACCGTAGATGTTGCACCCTATAGATATCGATTATACGGGCAACCATAACTTCTGGCTCGTTTAGAGGTACGGGAGCCATAACCTGTCAAAACGAAGGCCTCGATGAGTTCTACGGCTTTGACAACATTCAGCCATCAACGGATAGATTAATGCCCAAAAAGGACAACCCGAATCTCAATCGGGTCTCGTAAGTTTTTTACCCTTCGTTTTTTCGACACGTGGAATTTTTCGGTAAAACAGGATTACCGTGGCTGGCCTTCGATTTACCATCGCTGGAGAGTGGTGCACCATGGTACAGTTCCATTTCATATCCATGCATGCATTTCTAAAAGTCGTACGGCACTGTTTCGCCATTTCGGACGGATGTTGCACCTTGCACCGTGGATGTTGCACCCTATAGATATCGATTATACGGGCGACCATAACTTCTGGCTCGTTTAGAGGTACGGGAGCAATAACCTGTCAAAAAGAAGGCCTCGATGAGTTCTACGGCTTTGACAACATTCAGCCGTCAATGGATAGATTAATGCCCAAAAAGGACAACCCGAATCTCAATCGGGTCTCGTAAGTTTTTTACCCTTCGTTTTTTCGACACGTGGATTTTTACGGTAAAACAGGATTACGGTGGCTGGCCTTCGATTTACCATCCTGGACAGTGGTGCACCATGGTACTGTTCCGTTTCAAATCCATGCACGCATTACTAAAAGTCGTACGGCACTGTTTCGCCATTTCGGACGGATGTTGCACCCTGTAGATATCGATTATTCGGACGACCATAACTTCTGGCTCGTTTAGAGTTACGGAAGCCATAACCTGTCAAAATGAAGGCCTCGATGAGTTCTACGGCTTTGACAGCTTTCAGCCGTCAGCGGATAGATTAATTCCCAAAAAGGACAACCCGAATCTCAATCGGGTCTCGTAAGTTTTTTACCCTTTGTTTTTTCGACATGTGGATTTTTACGGTAAAAACAGGATTACCGTGGCTGGCCTTCGATTTACCATCGCTGGAGAGTGGTGCACCATGGTACTGTTCCGTTTCAAATCCATGCACGCATTTCTAAAAGTTGTACGGCACTGTTTTGCCATTTCGGACGGATGTTGCACCTTGCACCGTGGATGTTGCACCCTATAGATATCGATCATACGGACGACCATAACTTCTGCCTCGTTTAGAGTTACGGGAGCCATAACCTGTCAAAACGAAGGCCTCGATGATTTCTACGGCTTTGACAGCTTTCAGCCATCAACGGATAGATTAATTCCCAAAAAGGACAACCCGAATCTCAATCGGGTCTCGTAAGTTTTTTACCCTTCGTATTTTCGACACGTGGATTTTTACGGTAAAACAGGATTACCGTGGCTGGCCTTCGATTTACCATAGCTGGAGAGTGGTGCAACATGGTACTGTTCCGTTTCAAATCCATGCACGCATTTCTAAAAGTCATACGGCACTGTTTTGCCATTTCGAACGGATGTTGCACCTTGCACCGTGGATGTTGCACCCTATAGATATCGATTATACGGGCAACCATAACTTCTGGCTCGTTTAGAGGTACGGGAGCCATAACCTGTCAAAACGAAGGCCTCGATGAGTTCTACGGCTTTGACAACATTCAGCCATCAACGGATAGATTAATGCCCAAAAAGGACAACCCGAATCTCAATCGGGTCTCGTAAGTTTTTTACCCTTCGTTTTTTCGACACGTGGAATTTTTCGGTAAAACAGGATTACCGTGGCTGGCCTTCGATTTACCATCGCTGGAGAGTGGTGCACCATGGTACAGTTCCATTTCATATCCATGCATGCATTTCTAAAAGTCGTACGGCACTGTTTCGCCATTTCGGACGGATGTTGCACCTTGCACCGTGGATGTTGCACCCTATAGATATCGATTATACGGGCAACCATAACTTCTGGCTCGTTTAGAGGTACGGGAGCCATAACCTGTCAAAACGAAGGCCTCGATGAGTTCTACGGCTTTGACAACATTCAGCCATCAACGGATAGATTAATGCCCAAAAAGGACAACCCGAATCTCAATCGGGTCTCGTAAGTTTTTTACCCTTCGTTTTTTCGACACGTGGAATTTTTCGGTAAAACAGGATTACCGTGGCTGGCCTTCGATTTACCATCGCTGGAGAGTGGTGCACCATGGTACAGTTCCATTTCATATCCATGCATGCATTTCTAAAAGTCGTACGGCACTGTTTCGCCATTTCGGACGGATGTTGCACCTTGCACCGTGGATGTTGCACCCTATAGATATCGATTATACGGGCGACCATAACTTCTGGCTCGTTTAGAGGTACGGGAGCAATAACCTGTCAAAAAGAAGGCCTCGATGAGTTCTACGGCTTTGACAACATTCAGCCGTCAATGGATAGATTAATGCCCAAAAAGGACAACCCGAATCTCAATCGGGTCTCGTAAGTTTTTTACCCTTCGTTTTTTCGACACGTGGATTTTTACGGTAAAACAGGATTACGGTGGCTGGCCTTCGATTTACCATCCTGGACAGTGGTGCACCATGGTACTCTTCCGTTTCAAATCCATGCACGCATTACTAAAAGTCGTACGGCACTGTTTCGCCATTTCGGACGGATGTTGCACCTTGCACCATGGATGTTGCACCCTGTAGATATCGATTATTCGGACGACCATAACTTCTGGCTCGTTTAGAGTTACGGGAGCCATAACCTGTCAAAACAAAGGCCTTGATGAGTTCTACGGCTTTGACAGCTTTCAGTCGTCAACAGATAGATTAATGCCCAAAAAGGACAACCCGAATCTCAATCGGGTTTCGTAAGTTTTTTACCCTTCGTTTTTTCGACACGTGGATTTTTACGGTAAAACAGGATTACCGGGGCTGGGCTTCGATTTACCATCGCTGGAGAGTGGTGCACCATGGTACTGTTCCGTTTCAAATCCATGCACGCATTTCTGAAAGTCGTACGGCATTGTTTCGCCATTTCGGACGGATGTTGCACCTTGCACCGTGGATGTTGCACCCTATAGATATCGATTATACGGACGACCATAACTTCTGACTCGTTTAGAGTTACGGGAGCCATAACCTGTCAAAACGAAGGCCTCGATGATTTCTACGGCTTTGACAGCTTTCAGCCGTTAACGGATATATTAATGCCTAAAAAGCACAACCCGAATCTCAATCGGGTCTCGTAAGTTTTTTACCCTTCGTTTTTTCGACACGTGGATTTTTACGGTAAAACAGGATTACCGTGGCTGGCCTGCGATTTACCATCGCTGGAGAGTGGTGCACCATGGTATTGTTCCATTTCAAATCCATGCACGCATTTCTAAATGTCGTACGGCACTGTTTCGCCATTTCGGACGGATGTTGCACCTTGCACCGTGGATGTTGCACCCTATAGATATCGATTATACGGACGACCATAACTTCTGGCTCGTTTAGAGTTACGGGAGCCATAACCTGTCAAAACGAAGGCCTCGATGAGTTCTACGGCTTTGACAGATTTCAGCCGTCAACGGATAGATTAATGCCCAAAAAGGACAACCTGAATCTCAATCGGGTCTCGTAAGTTTTTTACCCTTCGTTTTTTCGACACTTGGATTTTTATGGTAAAACAGGATACCGTGGCTGGCCTTCGATTTACCATCGCTGGAGAGTGGTGCACCATGGTACTGTTCCATTTCAAATCCATGCACGCATTTCTAAAAGTCGTACGGCACTGTTTCGCCATTTCGGACGGATGTTGCACCTTGCACCGTGGATGTTGCACCCTGTAGATATCGATTATTCGGACGACCATTACTTCTGGCTCGTTTAGAGTTACGGGAGCCATAACCTTTCAAAATGAAGGCCTCGATGAGTTCTACGGCTTTGAAAACTTTTAGCCGTCAGCGGATAGATTAATTCCCAAAAAGGACAACCCGAATCTCAATCGGGTCTCGTAAGTTTTTTACCCTTCGTTTTTTCGACACGTGGATTTTTACGGTAAAACAAGATTACCGTGGCTGGCCTTCGATTTACCATCGCTGGAGAGTGGTGCACCATGGTACTATTCCATTTCAAATCAATGCATGCATTTCTAAAAGTTGTACGGCACTGTTTCGCCATTTCGGACGGATGTTGCACCTTGCACCGTGGATGTTGCACCCTATAGATATCGATTATACGGACGACCATAACTTCTTGCTCGTTTAGAGTTACGGGAGCCATAACCTGTCAAAACGAAGGCCTCGATGATTTCTACGGCTTTGACAGCTTTCAGCTGTCAACGGATATATTAATGCCTAAAAAGCACAACCCGAATCTCAATCGGGTCTCGTAAGTTTTTTACCCTTCGTTTTTTCGACACGTGGATTTTTACGGTAAAACAGGATTACCGTGGCTGGCCTGCGATTTACCATCGCTGGAGAGTGGTGCACCATGGTACTGTTCCATTTCAAATCCATGCACGCATTTCTAAAAGTCGTACGGCACTGTTTCGCCATTTCGGACGGATGTTGCACCTTGCACCGTGGATGTTGCACCCTATAGATATCGATTATACGGACGACCATAACTTCTGGCTCGTTTAGAGTTACGGGAGCCATAACCTGTCAAAACGAAGGCCTCGATGAGTTCTACGGCTTTGACATATTTCAGCCGTCAACGGATAGATTAATGCCCAAAAAGGACAACCTGAATCTCAATCGGGTCTCGTAAGTTTTTTACCCTTCGTTTTTTCGACACTTGGATTTTCATGGTAAAACAGGATACCGTGGCTGGCCTTCGATTTACCATCGCTGGAGAGTGGTGCACCATGGTACTGTTCCATTTCAAATCCATGCACGCATTTCTAAAAGTCGTACGGCACTGTTTCGCCATTTCGGACGGATGTTGCACCTTGCACCGTGGATGTTGCACCCTGTAGATATCGATTATTCGGATGACCATTACTTCTGGCTCGTTTAGAGTTACGGGAGCCATAACCTTTCAAAACGAAGGCCTCGATGAGTTCTACGGCTTTGAAAACTTTCAGCCGTCAGCGGATAGATTAATTCCCAAAAAGGACAACCCGAATCTCAATCGGGTCTCGTAAGTTTTTTACCCTTCGTTTTTTCGACACGTGGATTTTTATGGTAAAACAAGATTACCGTGGCTGGCCTTCGATTTACAATCGCTGGAGAGTGGTGCACCATGGTACTATTCCATTTCAAATCAATGCATGCATTTCTAAAAGTTGTACGGCACTGTTTCGCCATTTCGGACGGATGTTGCACCTTGCACCGTGGATGTTGCACCCTATAGATATCGATTATACGGACGACCATAACTTCTGGCTCGTTTAGAGTTACGGGAGCCATAACCTGTCAAAACGAAGGCCTCGATGAGTTCTACGGCTTTGACAGCTTTCAGCCATCAACGGATAGATTAATGCCCAAAAAGGACAACCCGAATCTCAATCGGGTCTCGTAAGTTTTTTACCCTTCGTTTTTTCGACACTTGGATTTTTACGGTAAAACAGGATTACCGTGGCTGGCCTTCGATTTACCATCGCTGGAGATTGGTGCACTATGGTACTGTTCCATTTCAAATAAATGCACGCATTTCTAAAAGTCGTACTACACGGTTTCGCCATTTCGGATGGATGTTGCACCTTGCACCGTGGATGTTGCACCCTATAGATATCGATTATACGGACGACCATAACTTCTGGCTCGTTTAGAGTTACGGGAGCCATAACCTGTCAAAACGAAGGCCTCGATGATTTCTACGGCTTTGACCGCTTTCAGCCGTCAACGGATATATTAATGCCTAAAAAGGACAACCCGAATCTCAATCGGGTCTCGTAAGTTTTTTACCCTTCGTTTTTTCGACACGTGGATTTTTACGGTAAAACAGGATTACGGTGGCTGGCCTTCGATTTACCATCGCTGGAGAGTGGTGCAACATGGTACTGTTCCGTTTCAAATCCATGCACGCATTTCTAAAAGTCGTACGGCACTGTTTCGCCATTTCGAACGGATGTTGCACCTTGCACCGTGGATGTTGCACCTAATAGATATCGATTATATGGACGACCATAACTTCTGGCTCGTTTAGAGTTACGGGAGCCATAACCTGTCAAAACGAAGGCCTCGATGAGTTCTACGGCGTTGACAGCTTTCAGCCATCAATGGATAGATTAATGCCCAAAAAGGACAACCCGAATCTCAATCGGGTCTCGTAAGTTTTTTACCCTTAGTTTTTTCGACACGTTGATTTTTACGGTAAAACAGGATTACTGTGGCTGGCCTTCGATTTACCATCGCTGGAGAGTGGTGCACCATGGTACAGTTCCATTTCAAATCCATGCACGCATTTCTAAAAGTCGTAGGGCACTGTTTCGCCATTTCGGACGGATGTTGCACCTTGCACCGTGGATGTTGCACCCTATAGATATCGATTATACGGACGACCATAACTTCTGGCTCGTTTAAAGGTACGGGAGCCATAACCTGTCAAAACGAAGGCCTTGATGAGTTCTACGTCTTTGATAGCTTTCAGCCGTCAACGGATAGATTAATGCCCAAAAAGGACAACCCTAATCTCAATCGGGTCTCGAAAGTTTTTTACCCTTCGTTTTTTCGACACGTGGATTTTTACGGTTAAACAGGATTACGGTGGCTGGCCTTCGATTTACCATCCTGGACAGTGGTGCACCGTGGTACTGTTCCGTTTCAAATCCATGCACGCATTACTAAAATTCGTACGGCACTGTTTCACCATTTCGGACGGATCTTGCACCTTGCACCGTGGATGTTGCACCCTGTAGATATCGATTATTCGGACGGCCATAACTTCTGGCTCGTTTAGAGTTACGGGAGCGATAACATGTCAAAACGAAGGTCTTGATGAGTTCTACGGCTTTGACAGCTTTCAGCCGTCAACGGATAGATTAATGCCCAAAAAGGACAACCCGAATCTCAATCGGGTCTCGTAAGTTTTTTACCCTTCGTTTCTTCGACACGTGGATTTTTACGGTAAAACAGGATTACCGTGGCTGACCTTCAATTTACCTTCGCTGGAGAGTGGTGCACCATAGTACTGTTCCGTTTCAAATCCATGCACGCATTTCTGAAAGTCGTACAGCACTGTTTCGCCATTTCGGACGGATGTTGCACCTTGCACCGTGGATGTTGCACCCTATAGATATCGATTATACGGACGGCCATAACTTCTGGCCGGTTTAGAGTTACGGGAACCATAACCTGTCAAAACGAAGGCCTCAATGAGTTCTATGGCTTTGACAGCTTTCAACCGTCAACGGATAGATTAATGCCCAAAAAGGACAACCCGAATCTCAATCGGGTCTCGTAAGTTTTTTACCCTTCGTTTTTTCGACACTTGGATTTTTACGGTAAAACAGGATTACCGTGGCTGGCCTCCGATTTACCATCGCTGGAGAGTGGTGCACCATGGTACTGTTCCATTTCAAATCCATGCACGCATTTCTAAAAGTCGTACGGCACTGTTTCGCCATTTCGGACGGATGTTGCACCTTGCACCATGGATGTTGCACCCTGTATATATCGATTATTCGGACGACCATAACTTCTGGCTCGTTTAGAGTTACGGGAGCCATAACCTTTCAAAACGAAGGCCTCGATGAGTTCTACGGCTTTGACAGCTTTCAGCCGTCAGCGGATAGATTAACTCCCAAAAAGGACAACCCGAATCTCAATCGGGTCTTGTATGTTTTTTACCCTTCGTTTTTTCGACACGTGGATTTTTACGGTAAAACAGGATTACCGTGGCTGCCTTCGATTCACCATCGCTGAAGAGTGGTGCACCTTGTTACTGTTCCGTTTCAAATCCATGCACGCATTTCTAAAAGTCGTACGGCACTGTTTCGCCATTTCGGACGGATGTTGCACCTTGCACCGTGGATGTTGCACCATATAGATATCGATTATACGGACGACCATAACTTCTGGCTCGTTTAGAGTTACGGGAGCCATAACCTGTCAAAACGTAGGCCTCGATGAGTTCTACGGCTTTGACAGCTTTCAGCCATCAACGGATAGATTAATGCCCAAAAAGGACAACCCGAATCTCAACCGGGTCTCGTAAGTTTTTTACCCTTCGTTTTTTCGACACGTGGATTTTTACGGTAAAACAGGATTACCGTGGCTGGCCTTCGATTTACCATCGCTGGAGAGTGGTGCACTATGGTACTGTTCCATTTCAAATCCATGCACGCATTTCTAAAAGTCGTACGGCACTGTTTCGCCATTTCGGACGGATGTTGCACCTTGCACCGTGGATGTTGCACCCTATAGATATCGATTATGCGGACGACCATAACTTCTGGCTCGTTTAGACGTACGGGAGCCATAACCTATCAAAACGAAGGCCTCGATGAGTTCTACGGCTTTGACAGCTTTCAGCCGTCAACGGATAGATTAATGTCCAAAAAGGACAACCCGAATCTCAATCGGGTCTCGAAAGTTTTTTACCCTTCGTTTTTTCGACACGTGGATTTTTACGGTAAAACAGTATTACCGTGGCTGGCCTTCGATTTACCATCGCTGGAGAGTGGTGCACCATGTTACTGTTCCATTTCAAATCCATGAACGTATTTTTAAAAGTCGTACGGCACTGTTTCGCCATTTCAGACGGATGTTGCACCTTGCACCGTGGATGTTGCACCCTGTAGATATCGATTATTCGGACGACCATAACTTCTGGCTCGTATAGAGTTATGGGAGCCATAACCTGTCAAAACGAAGGCCTCGAGGAGTTCTACGGCTTAGACAGCTTTCAGCCATCAACGGATAGATTAATGCCCAAAAAGGACAACCCGAATCTCAATCGGGTCTCGTAAGTTTTTTACCCTTCGTTTTTTCGACACGTGGATTTTTACGGCAAAACAGGATTACCGTGGCTGGCCTTCGATTTACCATCCTGGACAGTGGTGCACCATGGTACTGTTCCGTTTCAAATCCATGCACGCATTTCTAAAAGTCGTACGACACTGTTTCGCCATTTCGGACGGATGTTGCACCTTGCACCGTGGATGTTGCACCCTATAGATATCGATTATTCGGACGGCCATAACTTCTGGCTCGTTTAGAGTTACGGGAGCCATAACCTGTCAAAACGAAGGTCTCGATGAGTTCTACGGCTTTGACAGCTTTCAGTCGTCAATGCATAGATTAATGCCCAAAAAGGACAACCCGAATCTCAATCGGGTCTCGTACGTTTTTTACCCTTCGTTTTTTCGACACGTCGATTTTTACAGTAAAACAGGATTACCGTGGCTGGCCTTCGATTTACCATCGCTGGAGAGTGGTGCACCATGGTACTGTTCTGTTTCAAATCCATGCATGCATTTCTAAAAGTCGTACGGCACTGTTTCGCCATTTCGGACGGATGTTGCACCTTGCACCGTGGATGTTGCACCCTGTAGATATCGATTATTCGGACGACCATAACTTCTGGCTCGTTTAGAGTTACGGGAGCCATAACCTGTCAAAACGAAGGCCTCGATGAGTTCTACGGCTTTGACAGATTTCAGCCGTCAGCGGATAGATTAATTCCCAAAAAGGACAACCCGAATCTCAATCGGGTCTCGTAAGTTTTTTACCCTTCGTTTTTTCGACACGTGGATTTTTACGGTAAAACAGGATTACCGTGGCTGGCCTTCGATTTACCATCGCTGGAGAGTGGTGAACCATGCTACTGTTCCATTTCAAATCCGTGCACGCATTTCTAAAAGTCGTACGGCACTGTTTCGCCATTTCGGACGGATGTTGCACCTTGCACCGTGGATGTTGCACCCTATAGATATCGATTATACGGACGACCATAACTTCTGGCTCGTTTAGAGTTGCGGGAGCCATAACCTGTCAAAACGAAGGTCTCGATGATTTCTACGGCTTTGACAGCTTTCAGCCGTCAACGGATAGACTAATGCCCAAAAAGGACAATCCGAATCTCAGTCGGGTCTCGTAAGTTTTTTACCCTTCGTTTTTTCGACACGTGGATTTTTACGGTAAAACAGGATTACCGTGGCTAGCCTTCGATTTACCATCGCTGGAGAGTGGTGCGCCTTGTTACTGTTCCGTTTCAAATCCATGCACGCATTTCTAAAAGTCGTACGGCACTGTTTCGCCATTTCGGACGGATGTTGCACCTTGCACCGTGGATGTTGCACCCTATAGATATCGATTATACGGACGACCATAACTTCTGGCTCGTTTAGAGTTACGGGAACCATAACCTGTCAAAACGAAGGCCTCGATGAGTTCTACGGCTTTGACAGCTTTCAGCCATCAACGGATAGATTAATGCCCAAAAAGGACAACCCGAATCTCAATCGGGTCTCGTAAGTTTTTTACCCTTCGTTTTTTCGACACGTGGATTTTTACGGCAAAACAGGATTACCGTGGCTGGCCTTCGATTTACCATCCTGGACAGTGGTGCACCATGGTACTGTTCCGTTTCAAATCCATGCACGCATTTCTAAAAGTCGTACGGCACTGTTTCGCCATTTCGGACGGATGTTGCACCTTGCACCGTGGATGTTGCACCCTATAGATATCGATTATTCGGACGGCCATAACTTCTGGCTCGTTTAGAGTTACGGGAGCCATAACCTGTCAAAACGAAGGTCTCGATGAGTTCTACGGCTTTGACAGCTTTCAGTCGTCAATGCATAGATTAATGCCCAAAAAGGACAACCTGAATCTCAATCGGGTCTCGTAAGTTTTTTACCCTTCGTTTTTTCGACACGTGGATTTTTACAGTAAAACAGGATTACCGTGGCTGGCCTTCGATTTACCATCGCTGGAGAGTGGTGCACCATGGTACTGTTTTGTTTCAAATCCATGCATGCATTTCTAAAAGTCGTACGGCACTGTTTCGCCATTTCGGACGGATGTTGCACCTTGCACCGTGGATGTTGCACCCTGTAGATATCGATTATTCGGACGACCATAACTTCTGGCTCGTTTAGAGTTACGGGAGCCATAACCTGTCAAAACGAAGGCCTCGATGAGTTCTACGGCTTTGACAGCTTTCAGCCGTCAGCGGATAGATTAATTCCCAAAAAGGACAACCCGAATCTCAATCGGGTCTCCTAAGTTTTTTACCCTTCGTTTTTTCGACACGTGGATTTTTACGGTAAAACAGGATTACCGTGGCTAGCCTTCGATTTACCATCGCTGGAGAGTGGTGAACCATGCTACTGTTCCATTTCAAATCCGTGCACGCATTTCTAAAAGTCATACGGCACTGTTTCGCCATTTCGGACGGATGTTGCACCTTGCACCGTGGATGTTGCACCCTATAGATATCGATTATACGGACGACCATAACTTCTGGCTCGTTTGGAGTTACGGGAGCCATAACCTGTCAAAACGAAGGCCTCGATGATTTCTACGGCTTTGACGGCTTTCAGCCGTCAACGGATAGATTAATGCCCAAAAAGGACAGTCCGAATCTCAGTCGGGTCTCGTAAGTTTTTTACCCTTCGTTTTTTCGACACGTGGATTTTTACGGTAAAACAGGATTACCGTGGCTAGCCTTCGATTTACCATCGCTGGAGAGTGGTGCGCCTTGTTACTGTTCCGTTTCAAATCCATGCACGCATTTCTAAAAGTCGTACGGCACTGTTTCGCCATTTCGGACGGATGTTGCACCTTGCACCGTGGATGTTGCACCCTATAGATATCGATTATACGGACGACCATAACTTCTGGCTCGTTTAGAGTTACGGGAACCATAACCTGTCAAAACGAAGGCCTCGATGAGTTCTACGGCTTTGACAGCTTTCAGCCATCAACGGATAGATTAATGCCCAAAAAGGACAACCCGAATCTCAATCGGGTCTCGTAAGTTTTTTACCCTTCGTTTTTTCGACACGTGGATTTTTACGGTAAAACAGGATTACCGTGGCTGGCCTTCGATCTACCATCGGTGGAGAGTGGTGCACCATGGTACTGTTCCATTTCAAATCCATGCACGCATTTCTAAAAGTCGTACGACACTGTTTCGCCATTTCGGACGGATGTTGCACCTTGCACCGGGGATGTTGCATCATTTAGATATCGATTATTCGGACGGCCATAACTCTGGCTCGTTTAGAGTTACGGGAGCCATAACCTTTCAAAACGAAGGCCTCGATGTGTTCTATGGCTTTGACAGATTTCAGCCGTCAGCGGATAGACTAATTCCCAAAAAGGACAACCCGAAGCTCAATCGGGTCTCGTAAGTTTTTTACCCTTCGTTTTTTCGACACGTGGATTTTTACGGTAAAATAGGATTACCGTGGTTGGCCTTCGATTTACCATCGCTGGAGAGTGGTGCACCATGGTACTGTTCCATTTCAAATCCATGCACGCATTTCTAAAAGTCGTACGGCACTGTTTCGCCATTTCGGACGGATGTTGCACCTTGCACCGTGGATGTTGCACCCTATAGATATCGATTATACGGACGACCATAACTTCTGGCTCGTTTAGAGTTACGGGAGCCATAACCTGTCAAAACGAAGGCCTCGATGATTTCTACGGCTTTGACAGCTTTCGGCCGTCAACGGATAGATTAATTCTCAAAAAGGACAACCCGAATCCCAATCGGGTCTCGTAAGTTTTTTACCCTTCGTTTTTTCGACACGTGGATTTTTACGGTAAAACAGGATTACCGTGGCTGGCCTTCGATTTACCATCGTTGGAGAGTGGTGCACCATGGTACTGTTCCGTTTCAAATCCATGCACACATTTCTAAAAGTCGTACGGCACTGTTTCGCCATTTCGGACGAATGTTGCACCTTGCACCGTGGATGTTGCACCCTATAGATATCGATTATACGGACGGCCATAACTTCTGGCTCGTTTAGAGTTACGGGAGCCATAACCTATCAAAACGAAGGACTCGATGAGTTCTACGGCTTTGACAGCTTTCAGCTATCAACGGATAGATTAATGCCCAAAAAGGACAACCCGAATCTCAATCGGGTCTCGTAAGTTTTTTACCCTTCGTTTTTTCGACACGTGGATTTTTACGGTAAAACAGGATTACCGTGGCTGGCCTTCGATTTACCATCGCTGGAGAGGGGTGCACCATGGTACTGTTCCATTTCAAATCCATGCACGCATTTCTAAAATTCGTACGGCACTGTTTCGCCATTTCGGACGGATGTTGCACCTTGCACCGTGGCTGTTGCACCCTATAGATATCGATTATACGGACGACCATAACTTCTGGCTCGTTTAGGGGTACGGGAGGCATAACCTGTCCAAACGAAGGTCTCGATGAGTTCTACGGCTTTGACAGCTTCCAGCCGTCAACGGATAGATTAATGCCCAAAAAGGACAACCCGAATCTCAATCGGGTCTCGAAAGTTTTTTACCCTTCGTTTTTTCGACACGTGGATTTTTACGGTAAAACAGGATTACCGTAGCTGGCCTTCGATTTACCATCGTTGGAGAGTGGTGCACCATGCTACTGTTCCATTTCAAATCCATGCACGCTTTTTGTAAAAGTCGTACGGCACTGTTTCGCCATTTCGGACGGATGTTGCACCTTGCACCGTGGATGTTGCACCCTGTAGATATCGATTATTCGGACGACCATAACTTCTGGCTCGTTTAGAGTTACGGGAGCCATAACCTGTCAAAACGAGGGCCTCGATGAGTTCTACGGCTTTGACAGCTTTCGGCCATCAACGGATAGATTAATGCCCAAAAAGGACAACCCGAATCTCAATCGGGTCTCGTAAGTTTTTTACCCTTCGTTTTTTCGACACGTGGATTTTTACGGTAAAACAGGATTACGGTGGCTGGCCTTCGATTTACCATCCTGGACAGTGGTGCACCATGGTACTGTTCCGTTTCAAATCCATGCACGCAATTCTAAAAGTCGTACGGCACTGTTTCGCCATTTCGGACGGATGTTGCACCTTGCACCGTGGATGTTGCACCCTGTAGATATCGATTATTCGGACGGCCATAACTTCTGGCTCGTTTAGAGTTACGGGAGCCATAACCTGTCAAAACGAAGGCCTCGATGATTTCTACGTCTTTGACAGCTTTCGGCCGTCAACGGATATATTAATGCCCAAAAAAAACAACCCGAATCTCAATCGGGTCTCGTAAGTTTTTTACCCTTCGTTTTTTCGACACGTGGATTTTTACGGTAAAACAGGATTACCATGGCTGGCCTTCGATTTACCATAGCTGGAGAGTGGTGCACCATGGTACAGTTCCGTTTCAAATCCATACACGCATTTCTAAAAGTCGTACGACACTGTTTCGCCATTTCGGACGGATGTTGCACCTTGCACCCTATAGATATCGATTATACGGACGACCATAACTTCTGGCTCGTTTGGAGTTACGGGAGCCATAACCTGTCAAAACGAAGGCCTCGATGAGTTCTACGGCTTTGACAGCTTTCAGTCGTCAATGGATAGATTAATGCCCAAAAAGGACAACCCGAATCTCAATCGGGTCTCGTAAGTTTTTTACCCTTCGTTTTTTCGACACGTGGATTTTTACAGTAAAACAGGATTACCGTGGCTGGCCTTCGATTTACCATCGCTGGAGAGTGGTGCACCATGGTACTGTTCCATTTCAAATCCATGCACGCATTTCTAAAAGTCGTACGACACTGTTTCGCCATTTCAGACGAATGTTGCACCTTGCATCGTGGATGTTGCACCCTGTAGATATCGATTATTCGGACGACCATAACTTCTGGCTCGTTTAGAGTTACGGGAGCCATAACCTTTCAAAACGAAGGCCTCGATGAGTTCTACGGCTTTGGCCGCTTTCAGCCGTCAGCGGATAGATTAACTCCCAAAAAGGACAACCCGAATCTCAATCGGGTCTCGTAAGTTTTTTACCCTTCGTTTTTTCGACACGTGGATTTTTACGGTAAAACAGGATTACCATGGCTGGCCTTCGATTTACCATCGCTGGAGAGTGGTGAACCATGGTACTGTTCCATTTCAAATCCGTGCACGCATTTCTATAAGTCGTACGGCACTGTTTCGCCATTTCGGACGGATGTTGCACCTTGCACCGTGGATGTTGCACCCTATAGATATCGATTATACGGACGACCATAACTTCTGGCTCGTTTAGAGTTACGGGAGCCATAACCTGTCAAAACGAAGGCCTCGATGATTTCTACGGCTTTGACGGCTTTCAGCCGTCAACGGATAGATTAATGCCCAAAAAGGACAGTCCGAATCTCAATCGGGTCTCGTAAGTTTTTTACCCTTCGTTTTTTCGACACGTGGATTTTTACGGTAAAACAGGATTACCGTGGCTAGCCTTCGATTTACCATCGCTGGAGAGTGGTGCGCCTTGTTACTGTTCCGTTTCAAATCCATGCACGCATTTCTAAAAGTCGTACGGCACTGTTTCGCCATTTCGGACGGATGTTGCACCTTGCACCGTGGATGTTGCACCCTATAGATATCGATTATACGGACGACCATAACTTCTGGCTCGTTTAGAGTTACGGGAGCCATAACCTGTCAAAACGAAGGCCTCGATGAGTTCTACGGCATTGACAGCTTTCAGCCCTCAACGGATAGATTAATGCCCAAAAAGGACAACCCGAATCTCAATCGGGTCTCGTAAGTTTTTTACCCTTCGTTTTTTCGACACGTGGATTTTTACGGCAAAACAGGATTACCGTGGCTGGCCTTCGATTTACCATCCTGGACAGTGGTGCACCATGGTACTGTTCCGTTTCAAATCCATGCACGCATTTCTAAAAGTCGTACGGCACTGTTTCGCCATTTCGGACGGATGTTGCACCTTGCACCGTGGATGTTGCACCCTATAGATATCGATTATACGGACGACCATAACTTCTGGCTCGTTTAGAGTTGCGGGAGCCATAACCTATCAAAACGAAGGCCTCGATGAGTTCTGCGGCTTTGACAGCTTTCAGCCGTCAACGGATGGATTAATGCCCAAAAAGGACAACCCGAATCTCAATCGGGTCTCGTAAGTTTTTTACCCTTCGTTTTTTCGACACGTGGATTTTTACGGTAAAACAGGATTACCGTGGCTGGCCTTCGATTTACCATCGGTGGAGAGTGGTGCACCATGGTACTGTTCCATTTCAAATCCATGCACGTATTTCTAAAAGTCGTACGACACTGTTTCGCCATTTCGGACGGATGTTGCACCTTGCACCGGGGATTTTGCATCATTTAGATATCGATTATTCGGACGGCCATAACTCTTGCTCGTTTAGAGTTACGGGAGCCATAACCTTTCAAAACGAAGCCCTCGATGTGTTCTACGGCTTTGATAGATTTCAGCCGTCAACGGATAGATTAATTCCCAAAAAGGACAACCCGAATCTCAATCGGGTCTCGTAAGTTTTTTACCCTTCGTTTTTTCGACACGTGGATTTTTAGGGCAAAACAGGATTACCGTGGCTGGCCTTCGATTTACCATCGCTGGAGAGTGGTGAACCATGGTACTATTCCATTTCAAATCTGTGCACGCATTTCTAAAAGTCGTACGGCACTGTTTCTCCATTTCGGACGGATGTTGCACCTTCCACCGTGGATGTTGCACCCTATAGATATCGATTATACGGACGACGATAAATTCTGGCTCGTTTAGATTTACGGGAGCCATAACCTGTCAAAACGAAGGTCTCTATGATTTCTACGGCTTTGACAGCTTTCAGCCGTCAACGGATAGATTAATGCCCAAAAAGGACAATCCGAATCTCAGTCGGGTCTTGTAAGTTTTTTACCCTTCGTTTTTTCGACACGTGGATTTTTACGGTAAAACAGGATTACCGTGGCTGGCCTTCGATTTACCATCGCTGGAGAGTGGTGCACCTTGTTACTGTTCCGTTTCAAATCCATGCACGCATTTCTAAAAGTCGTACGGCACTGTTTCGCCATTTCGGACGGATGTTGCACCTTGCACCGTGGATGTTGCACCCTATAGATATCGATTATACGGACGACCATAACTTCTGGCTCGTTCAGAGTTACGGGAGCCATAACCTGTCAAATCGAAGGCCTCGATGAGTTCTACGGCTTTGACAGCTTTCAGCCATCAACGGATAGATTAATGCCCAAAAAGGACAACACGAATCTCACTCGGGTCTCGTAAGTTTTTTGCCCTACGTTTTTTCGACACGTGGATTTTTACGGTAAAACAGGATTACCGTGGCTGGCCTTCGATTTACCATCGGTGGAGAGTGGTGCACTATGGTACTGTTCCATTTCAAATCCATGCACGCATTTATAAAAGTCGTACGGCACTGTTTCGCCATTTCGGACGGATGTTGCACCTTGCACCGGGGATGTTGCACCCTGTAGATATCGATTATTCGGACGACCAAAACTTCTGGCTCGTTTAGAGTTACGGGAGCCATAACCTTTCAAAACGAAGGCCTCAATGAGTTCTATGGCTTTGACAGCTTTCAGCCGTCAGCGGATAGATTAATTCCCAAAAAGGACAACCCGAATCTCAATCGGGTCTCGTAAGTTTTTTACCCTTCGTTTTTTCGACACGTGGATTTTTACGGTAAAATAGGATTACCATGGCTGGCCTTCGATTTACCATTGCTGGAGAGTGGTGCACCATGGTACTGTTCCATTTCAAATCCATGCACGCATTTCTAAAAGTCGTACGGCACTGTTTCGCCATTTCGGACGGATGTTGCACCTTGCACCGTGGATGTTGCACCCTATAGATATCGATTATACGGACGACCATAACTTCTGGCTCGTTTAGAGTTACGGGAGCCATAACCTGTCAAAACGAAGGCCTTGATGATTTCTACGGCTTTGACAGCTTTCGGCCATCAACGGATATATTAATGCCCAAAAAGGACAACCCGAATCTCAATCGGGTCTCGTAAGTTTTTTACCCTTCGTTTTTTCGACACGTGGATTTTTACGGTAAAACAGGATTACCGTGGCTGGCCTTCGATTTACCATCGCTGGAGAGTGGTGCACCATGGTACTGTTCCGTTTCAAATCCATGCATGCATTTCTTAAAGTCGTACGGCACTGTTTCGCCATTTCGGACGAATGTTGCACCTTGCACCGTGGATGTTGCACCCTATAGATATCGATTATACGGACGACCATAACTTCTGGCTCGTTTAGAGTTACGGGAGCCATAACCTGTCAAAACGAAGGCCTCGATGAGTTCTACGGCTTTGACAACTTTCAGCCATCAACGGATAGATTAATGCCCAAAAAGGACAACCCGAATCTCAATCGGGTCTCGTAAGTTTTTTACCCTTCGTTTTTTCGACACGTGAATATTTACGGTAAAACAGGATTACCGTGGCTGGCCTTCGATTTACCATCGCTGGAGAGTGGTGCACCATGGTACTGTTCCATTTCAAATCCATGCACGCATTTCTAAAATTCGTACGGCACTGTTTCGCCATTTCGGACGGATGTTGCACCTTGCACCGTGGATGTTGCACCCTATAGATATCGATTATACGGACGACCATAACTTCTGGCTCGTTTAGGGGTACGGGAGCCATAACCTGTCAAAACGAAGGCCTCGATGAGTTCTACAGCTTTGACAGCTTTCAGCAGTCAACAGATAGATTAATGCCCAAAAAGAACAACCCGAATCTCAATCGGGTCTCGAAAGTTTTTTACCCTTCGTTTTTTCGACACGTGGATTTTTACGGTAAAACAGGATTACCGTGGCTGGCCTTCGATCTACCATCGCTGGAGAGTGGTGCACCATGGTACTGTTCCATTTCAAATCCATGCACGCTTTTTGTAAAAGTCGTACGACACTGTTTCGCCATTTCATACGGATGTTGCACCTTGCACCGTAGATGTTGCACCCTGTAGATATCGATTATTCGGACGACCATAACTTCTGGCTCGTTTAGAGTTACGGGAGCCATAACCTGTCAAAACGAGGGCCTCGATGAGTTCTACGGCTTTGACAGCTTTCGGCCATCAACGGATAGATTAATGCCCAAAAAGGACAACCTGAATCTCAATCGGGTCTCGTAAGTTTTTTACCCTTCGTTTTTTCGACAAGTGGATTTTTACGGTAAAACAGGATTACGGTGCTGGCCTTCGATTTACCATCTTGGACAGTGGTGCACCATGGTACTGTTCCGTTTCAAATCCATGCACGCATTTCGAAAAGTCGTACGGCACTGTTTCGCCATTTCTGACGGATGTTGCACCTTGCACCGTGGATGTTGCGCCCTGTAGATATCGATTATTCGGACGGCCATAACGTCTGGCTCGTTAAGAGTTACGGGAGCCATAACCTGTCAAAACGAAGGCCTCGATGATTTCTACGTCTGTGACAGCTTTCGGCCGTCAACGGATAGATTAATGCCCAAAAAGGACAACCCGAATCT
Source organism: Allium cepa (assembly GCA_030765085.1). NCBI lineage: Eukaryota > Viridiplantae > Streptophyta > Magnoliopsida > Asparagales > Amaryllidaceae > Allium > Allium cepa. The sequence goes on along the minus strand of CM060934.1, from coordinate 31,821,993 downwards.
CAATCGGGTCTCGTAAGTTTTTTACCCTTTGTTTTTTCGACACGTGGATTTTTACGGTAAAACAGGATTACCATGGCTGGCCTTCGATTTACCATCGCTGGAGAGTGGTGCACCGTGGTACTGTTCCGTTTCAAATCCATGCACGCATTTTAAAAGTCGTACGACACTGTTTCGCCATTTCGGACGGATGTTGCACCTTGCACCGTGGATGTCGCACCCTATAGATATCGATTATTCGGACGGCCATAACTTCTGGCTCGTTTAGAGTTACGGGAGCCATAACCTGTCAAAACGAAGGCCTCGATGAGTTCTACGGCTTTGACAGCTTTCAGCCATCAACGGATAGATTAATGCCCAAAAAGGACAACCCGAATCTCAATCGGGTCTCGTAAGTTTTTTACCCTTCGTTTTTTCGACACGTGGATTTTTACGGTAAAACAGGATTACCGTGGCTGGCCTTCGATTTACCATCGCTGGATAGTGATGCACCATGGTACTGTTCCTTTCAAATCCATGCACGCATTTCTAAAAGTCGTACGGCACTGTTTCGCCATTTCGGACGGATGTTGCACCTTGCACCGCGGATGTTGCACCCTATAGATATCGATTATACGGACGACCATAACTTCTGGCTCGTTTAGGGGTACGGGAGGCATAACCTGTCAAAACGAAGGCCTCGATGAGTTCTACGGCTTTGACAGCTTTCAGCCGTCAACGGATAGATTAATGCCCAAAAAGGACAACCCGAATCTCAATCGGGTCTCGAAAGTTTTTTACCCTTCGTTTTTTCGACACGTGGATTTTTACGGTAAAACAGGATTACCGTGGCTGGCCTTCGATTTACCATCGCTGGAGAGTGGTGCACCATGGTACTATTCCATTTCAAATCCATGCACGCTTTTTTAAAAGTCGTACGGCACTGTTTCGCCATTTCGGACGGATGTTGCACCTTGCACCGTGGATGTTGCACCCTGTAGATATCGATTATTCGGACGACCATAACTTCTGGCTCGTTTAGAGTTACGGGAGCCATAACCTGTCAAAACGAAGGCCTCGATGATTTCTACGGCTTTGACAGCTTTCAGCCATCAACGGATAGATTAATGCCCAAAAAGGACAACCCCAATCTCAATCGGGTCTCGTAAATTTTTTACCCTTCGTTTTTTCGACACGTGGATTTTTACGGTAAAACAGGATTACCGTGGCTGGCCTTCGATTTACCATCGCTGGAGAGTGGTGCACCATGGTACTGTTCCGTTTCAAATCCATGCACGCATTTCTAAAAGTCGTACGGCAATGTTTCGCCATTTCGGACGGATGTTGCACCTTGCACCGTGGATGTTGCACCCTGTAGATATCGATTATTCGGACGGCCATAACTTCTGGCTCGTTTAGAGTTACGGGAGCCATAACCTGTCAAAACGAAGGCCTCGAAGAGTTCTACGGCTTTGACAGCTTTCAGCCATCAACGGATAGATTAATGCCCAAAAAGGACAACCCGAATCTCAATCGGGTCTCGAAAGTTTTTTACCCTTCGTTTTTTCGACACGTGGATTTTTACGGTAAAACAGGATTACCATGGCTGGCCTTCGATTTACCATCGCTGGAGAGTGGTGCACCATGGTACTGTCCATTTCAAATCCATGCACGCTTTTTGTAAAAGTCGTACGGCACTGTTTCGCCATTTCGGACGGATGTTGCACCTTGCACCGTGGATGTTGCACCCTGTAGATATCGATTATTCGGATGACCATAACTTCTGGCTCGTTTAGAGTTACGGGAGCCATAACCTGTCAAAACGAGGGCCTCGATGAGTTCTACGGCTTTGACAGCTTTCAGCCATCAACGGATAGAATAATGCCCAAAAAGGACAACCCGAATCTCAATCGGGTCTCGTAAGTTTTTTACCCTTCGTTTTTTCGACACGTGGATTTTTACGGTAAAACAGGATTACGGTGGCTGGCCTTCGATTTACCATCCTGGACAGTGGTGCACCATGGTACTGTTCCGTTTCAAATCCATGCACGCATTTCTAAAAGTCGTACGGCACTGTTTCGCCATTTCGGACGGATGTTGCACCTTGCACCGTGGATGTTGCACCCTGTAGATATCGATTATTCGGACGGCCATAACTTCTGGCTCGTTTAGAGTTACGGGAGCCATAACCTGTCAAAACGAAGGCCTCGATGATTTCTATGGCTTTGACAGCTTTCGGCCGTCAACGGATAGATTAATGCCCAAAAAGGACAACCCGAATCTCAATCGGGTCTCGTAAGTTTTTTACCCTTCGTTTTTTCGACACGTGGATTTTTACGGTAAAACAGGATTACCGTGGCTGGCCTTCGATTTACCATCGCTGGAGAGTGGTGCACCATGGCACTGTTCCGTTTCAAATCCATGCACGCATTTCTAAAAGTCGTACGGCACTGTTTCGCCATTTCGGACAGATGTTGCACCTTGCACCGTGGATGTTGCACCCTATAGTTATCGATTATACGGACGACCATAACTTCTGGCTCGTTTAGAGTTACGGGAGCCATAACCTGTCAAAACGAAGGCCTCGATGAGTTCTACGGCTTTGCCAGCTTTCAGCCGTCAACGGATAGATTAATGCCAAAAAAGGACAACCCGAATCTTAATCGGGTCTCGTAAGTTTTTTACCCTTCGTTTTTTCGACACGTGGATTTTTATGGTAAAACAGGATTACCGTGGCTGGCCTTCGATTTACCATCGCTGGAGAGTGGTGCACCATGGTACTGTTCCTTTTCAAATCCATGCACGCATTTCTAAAAGTCGTACGGCACTGTTTCGCCATTTCGGACGGATGTTGCACCTTGCACCGTGGACGTTGCACCCTATAGATATCGATTATACGGACGACCATAACTTCTGGCTCGTTTAAGGGTACAGGAGCCATAACCTATCAAAACGAAGGCCTCGATGAGTTCTACGGCTTTGACAGCTTTCAGCGGTCAACGGATAGATTAATGCCCAAAAAGGGCAACCCGAATCTCAATCGGGTCTCGAAAGTTTTTTACCCTTCGTTTTTTCGACACGTGGATTTTTACGGTAAAACAGGATCACCGTGGCTGGCCTTCGATTTACCATCGCTGGAGAGTGGTGTACCATGGTACTGTTCCATTTCAAATCCATGCATGCTTTTTTAAAAGTCGTACGGCACTGTTTCGCCATTTCCGACGGATGTTGCACCTTGCACCGTGGATGTTGCACCCTGTAGATATCGATTATTCGGACGACCATAACTTCTGGCTCGTTTAGAGTTATGGGAGCCATAACCTGTCAAAACGAAGGCCTCGATGAGTTCTACGGCTTTGATAGCTTTCATCCATCAACGGATAGATTAATTCCCAAAAAGGACAACCCGAATCTCAATCGGGTCTCGTAAGTTTTTTACCCTTCGTTTTTTCGACACGTGGATTTTTATGGTAAAACAGGATTACCGTGGCTGGCCTTCGATTTACCATCGTTGGAGAGTGGTGTAGCATGGTACTGTTCCGTTTCAAATCCATGCACGCATTTCTAAAAGTCGTACGGCACTGTTTCGCCATTTCGGACGGATGTTGCACCTTGCACCGTGGATGTCGCACCCTATAGATATCGATTATACGGACGACCATAACTTCTGGCTCGTTTAGAGTTACGGGAGCCATAACCCGTCAAAACAAAGGCCTCGATGAGTTCTACAGCTTTGACAGTTTTCAGTCATCAACGGATAGATTAATGCCCAAAAAGGACAACCCGAATCTCAATCGGGTCTCGTAAGTTTTTTACCCTTCGTTTTTTCGACACGTGGATTTTTACGGTAAAACAGGATTACCGTGGCTGGCCTTCGATTTACCATCGTTGGAGAGTGGTGCACCATGGTACTGTTCCGTTTCAAATCCATGCACACATTTCTAAAAGTCGTACGGCACTGTTTCGCCATTTCGGACGGATGTTGCACCTTGCACCGTGGATGTTGCACCCTGTAGATATCGATTATTCGGACGGCCATAACTTCTGGGTCGTTTAGAGTTACGGGAGCCATAACCTGTCAAAACGAAGGTATCGATGAGTTCTACGGCTTTGACAGCTTTCAGCCGTCAACTTATAGATTAACGCCCAAAAAGGACAACCCGAATCTCAATCGGGTCTCGTAAGTTTTTTACCCTTCGTTTTTTCGACACGAGGATTTTTACGGTAAAACAGGATTACCGTGGCTGGCCTTCGATTTACCATCGCTGGAGAGTGGTGCACCATGGTACTGTTCCGTTTCAAATCCATGCACGCATTTCTAAAAGTCGTATGGCACTGTTTCGCCATTTCGGACGGATGTTGCACCTTGCACCGTGGATGTTGCACCCTATGGATATCGATTATACGGACGACCATAACTTTTGGCTCGTTCAGAGTTACGGGAGCCATAACCTGTCAAAACGAAGGCCTCGATGAGTTCTACGGCTTTGACAGCTTTCAGCCATCAACGAATAGATTAATGCCCAAAAAGGACAACCCGAATCTCAATCGGGTCTCGTAAGTTTTTTACCTTTCGTTTTTTCGACACGTGGATTTTTACGGTAAAACAGGAGTACCGTGGCTGGCCTTCGATTTACCATCGTTGGAGAGTGGTTCACCATGGTACTGTTCCATTTCAAATCCATGCACGCATTTCTAAAAGTCGTACGGCACTGTTTTGCCATTTCGGACGGATGTTGCACCTTGCACCGTGGATGTTGCACCCTGTAGATATCGATTATTCGGACGACCATAACTTCTGGATCGTTTAGAGTTACGGGAGCCATAACCTGTCAAAACGAAGGCCTCGATGAGTTCTACGGCTTTGACAGCTTTCAGCCATCAACGGATAGATTAATTCCCAAAAAGTACAACCCGAATCTCAATCGGGTCTCGTAAGTTTTCTACCCTTCGTTTTTTCGACACGTGGATTTTTACGGTAAAACAGGATTACCGTGGCTGGCCTTCGATTTACCATCGCTGGAGAGTGGTGAACCATGGTACTGTTCCATTTCAAATCCATGTACGCATTTCTAAAAGTCGTACGACACTGTTTCGCCATTTCGGACGGATGTTGCACCTTGAACCGTGGATGTTGCACCCTATAGATATCGATTATACGGACGACCATAACTTCTGGCTCGTTTAGAGTTACGTGAGCCATAACCTGTCAAAACGAAGGCCTCGATGAGTTCTACGGCTTTGACAGCTTTCAGCCGTCAACGGATAGATTAATGCCCAAAAAGGACAACCCGAATCTCAATCGGGTCTCGTAAGTTTTTTACCCATCGTTTTTTCGACACGTGGATTTTTACGGTAAAACAGGATTACCGTGGCTGGCCTTCGATTTACCATCGCTGGAGAGTGGTGCACCATCCATTTCAAATCCATGCACGCATTTATAAAAGTCGTACGGCACTGTTTCGCCATTTCGGACGGATGTTGCACCTTGCACCGTAGATGTTGCACCCTGTAGATATCGATTATACGGACGACCATAACTTCTGGCTCGTTTAGAGTTACGGGAGCCATAACCTGTCAAAACGAAGGCCTCGATGAGTTCTACGGCTTTGATAGCTTTCAGCCATCAACGGATAGATTAATTTCCAAAAAGGACAACCCGAATCTCAATCGGGTCTCGTAAGTTTTTTACCCTTCGTTTTTTCGACACGTGGATTTTTACGGTAAAACAGGATTACCGTGGCTGGCCTTCGATTTACCATCGCTGGAGAGTGGCGCACTATGGTACTGTTCCGTTTCAAATCCATGCACGCATTTCTAAAAGTCGTACGACACTATTTCGCCATTTCGGACGGATGTTGCACCTTGCACCGTGGATGTTGCACCCTGTAGATATCGATTATACGGACGACCATAACTTCTGGCTCGTTTAGAGGTACGGGAGCCATAACCTGTCAAAACGAAGGCCTCGATGAGTTCTACGGCTTTGATAGCTTTCAGCGGTCAACGGATAGATTAATGCCCAAAAAGGACAACCCTAATCTCAATCGGGTCTCGAAAGTTTTTTACCCTTCGTTTTTTCGACACGTGGATTTTTACGGTAAAACAGGATTACGGTGGCTGGCCTTCGATTTACCATCCTGGACAGTGGTGCACCATGGTATTGTTCCGTTTCAAATCCATGCACGCATTACTAAAAGTCGTACGGCACTGTTTCGCCATTTCGGACGGATGTTGCACCTTGCACCGTGGATGTTGCACCCTGTAGATATCGATTATTCGGACGGCCATAACTTCTGGCTCGTTTAGAGTTACGGGAGCCATAACCTGTCAAAACGAAGGCCTTGATGAGTTCTACGGCTTCGATGGCTTTCAGCCGTCAACGGATAGATTAATGCCCAAAAAGGACAACCCGAATCTCAATCGGGTCTCGTAAGTTTTTTACCCTTCCTTTTTTCGACACGTGGATTTTTACGGTAAAACTGGATTACCGTTGCTGACCTTCAATTTACCATTGCTGGAGAGTGGTGCACCATGGTACTGTTCCGTTTCAAATCCATGCACGCATTTCTGAAAGTCGTACGACACCGTTTCGCCATTTCGGACGGATGTTGCACCTTGCACCGTGGATGTTGCACCCTATAGATATCGATTATACGGACGACCATAACTTTGGCTCGTTTAGAGTTACAGGAGCCATAACCTGTCAAAACGAAGGCCTCGATGAGTTCTACGGCTTTGACAGCTTTCAGCCATCAACGGACAGATTAATGCCCAAAAAGGACAACCCGAATCTCAATCGGGTCTCGAAAGTTTTTCACCCTTCGTTTTTTCGACACGTGGATTTTTTCGGTAAAACAGGATTACCGTTGCTGGCCTTCGATTTACCATCGCTGGAGAGTGGTGTACCATGGTACTGTTCCATTTCAAATCCATGCACGCATTTCTAAAAGTCGTACGGCACTGTTTCGCCATTTCCGACGGATGTTGCACCTTGCACCGTGGATGTTGCACCCTGTAGATATCGATTATACGGACGACCATAACTTCTGGCTCGTTTAGAGTTACGGGAGCCATAACCTGTCAAAACGAAGGCCTCGATGAGTTCTACGGCTTTGACAGCTTTTAGCCGTCAACGGATAGATTAATGCCCAAAAAGGACAACCCGACTCTCAATCGGGTCTCGTAAGTTTTTTACCCTTCGTTTTTTCGACACGTGGATTTTTACGGTAAAACAGGATTACCGTGGCTGGCCTTCGATTTACCATCGCTGGAGAGTGATGCACCATGGTACTGTTCCGTTTCAAATCCATGCACGCATTTCTAAAAGTCGTACGGCACTGTTTCGCCATTTCGGACGGATGTTGCACCTTGCACCGTGGATGTTGCACCCTATAGATATCGATTATACGGACGACCATAACTTCTGGCTCGTTTAGAGGTACGGGAGCCATAACCTGTCAAAACGAAGGCCTCGATGAGTTCTACGGATTTCATAGCTTTTAGCCGTCAATGGATAGATTAATTCCCAAAAAGGACAACCCTAATCTCAATCGGGTCTCGAAAGTTTTTTACCCTTCGTTTTTTCGACACGTGGATTTTTAAGGTAAAACAGGATTACGGTGGCCGGCCTTCGATTTACCATCCTGGACAGTGGTGCACCATGGTACTGTTCCATTTCAAAGCCATGCACGCATTACTAAAAGTCGTACGGCACTGTTTCGCCATTTCGGACGGATGTAACACCTTGCACCGTGGATGTTGCACCCTGTAGATATCGATTATTCGGACGGCCATAACTTCTGGCTCGTTTAGAGTTACGGGAGCCATAAACTGTCAAAACGAAGGCCTTGATGAGTTCTACGGCTTTGACAGCTTTCAGCCGTCAACGGATAGATTAGTGCCCAAAAAGGACAACCCGAATCTCCATCGGGTCTCGTAAGTTTTTTACCCTTCGTTTTTTCGACACGTGGATTTTTACGGTAAAACAGGATTACCGTGGCTGACCTTCAATTTACCATCGCTGGAGAGTGGTGCACCATGGTACTGTTCCGTTTCAAATTCATGCACGCATTTCTGAAAGTCGTACGGCACTGTTTCGCCATTTCGGACGGATGTTGCACCTTGCACCGTGGATGTTGCACCCCATAGATATCGATTATACGGACGACCATAACTTCTGGCTGGTTTAGAGTTACGGGAGCCATAACCTGTCAAAACGAAGGCCTCGATGAGTTCTACGGCTTTGACAGCTTTCAGCCGTCAACGGATAGATTAATGCCTAAAAAGGACAACCCGAATCTCAATCGGGTCTCGAAAGTTTTTCACCCTTCGTTTTTTCGACACGTGGATTTTTTCGGTAAAACAGGATTACCGTTGCTGGCCTTCGATTTACCATCGCTGGAGAGTGGTGCACCATGGTACTGTTCCAATTCAAATCCATGCACGCATTTCTAAAAGTCGTACGGCACTGTTTCGCTATTTCGGACGGATGTTGCACCTTGCACCGTGGATGTTGCACCCTGTAGATATCGATTATACGGACGACCATAACTTCTGGCTCGTTTAGAGTTACGGGAGCCATAACCTGTCAAAACGAAGGCCTCAATGAGTTCTACGGCTTTGACAGCTTTCAGCCGTCAACGGATAGATTAATGTCCAAAAAGGACAACCCGAATCTCAATCGGGTCTCGTAAGTTTTTTACCCTTCTTTTTTCGACACGTGGATTTTTACGGTAAAACAGGATTACCGTGGCTGGCCTTCGATTTACCATCGCTGGAGAGTGATGCACCATGGTACTGTTCCGTTTCAAATCCATGCACGCATTTCTAAAAGTCGTACGGCACTGTTTTGCCATTTCGGACGGATGTTGCACCTTGCACCGTGGATGTTGCACCCTATAGATATCGATTATACGGACGACCATAACTTCTGGCCCGTTTAGAGTTACGGGAGCCATAACCTGTCAAAACGAAGGTCTCGATGAGTTCTACGGCTTTGACAGCTTTCAGCCGTCAACAGATAGATTAATGCCCAAAAAGGACAACCCGAATCTCAATAGGGTCTCGTAAGTTTTTTACCCTTCGTTTTTTCGACACGCGGATTTTTACGGTAAAACAGGATTACCGTGGCTGGCCTTCGATTTACCATCGCTGGAGAGTGGTGCACCATGGTACTGTTCCATTTCAAATCCATGCACGCATTTCTAAAAGTCGTACGGCACCGTTTCGCCATTTCGGACGGATGTTGCAACTTGCACCGTGGATGTTGCACCCAGTAGATATCGATTATTCGGACGACCATAACTTCTGGCTCGTTTAGAGTTACGGGAGCCATAACCTTTCAAAACGAAGGCCTCGATGAGTTCTATGGCTTTGACAGCTTTCAGCCGTCAGCGAATAGATTAATTCCAAAAAAGGACAACCCGAATCTCAATCGGGTCTCGTAAGTTTTTTACACTTCGTTTTTTCGACACGTGGATTTTTACTGTAAAACAGGATTACCATGGCTGGCCTTCGATTTACCATCGCTGGAGAGTGGTGCACCATGGTACTATTCCATTTCAAATCCATGCACGCATTTCTAAAAGTCGTACGGCACTGTTTCGCCATTTCGGACGGATGTTGCACCTTGCACCGTGCATGTTGCACCCTATAGATATCGATTATACGGACGACCATAACTTCTGGCTCGTTTAGAGTTACGGGAGCCATAACCTGTCAAAACGAAGGCCTCGATGATTTCTACGGCTTTGACAGCTTTCAGCCGTCAACGGATAGACTAAAGCCCAAAAAGGACAATCCGAATCTCAATCGGGTCTCGTAAGTTTTTTACCCTTCGTTTTTTCGACACGTGGATTTTTACGGTAAAACAGGATTACCGTGGCTGGCCTTCGATTTACCATCGCTGGAGAGTGGTGCACCATGTTACTGTTCTGTTTCAAATCCATGCACGCATTTCTAAAAGTCGTACGGCACTGTTTTGCCATTTCGGACGGATGTTGCACCTTGCACCGTGGATGTTGCACCCTATAGATATCGATTATACGGACGACCATAACTTCTGGCTCGTTTAGAGTTACGGGAGCCATAACCTGTCAAAACGAAGGCCTCGATGAGTTCTACGGCTTTGATAGTTTTCAGCCATCAGCGGATAGATTAATGCCCAAAAAGGACAACCCGAATCTCAATCGGGTCTCGTAAGTTTTTTACCCTTCGTTTTTTCGACAAGTGGATTTTTACGATAAAACAGGATTACCGTGGCTGGCCTTCGATTTACCATCGCTGGAGAGTGGTGCACCATGGTACTGTTCCATTTCAAATCCATGCACGCATTTCTAAAAGTCGTACGGCACTGTTTCGCCATTTCGGACGGATGTTGCACCTTGCACCGTGGATGTTGCACCCTATAGATATCGATTATACGGACGACCATAACTTCTGGCTCGTTTAGAGGTACGGGAGCCATAACCTGTCAAAACGAAGGCCTCGATGAGTTCTACGGCTTTGACAGCTTTCAGCCGTCAACGGATAGATTAATGCCCAAAAAGGACAACCCGAATCTCAATCGGGTCTCGAAAGTTTTTTACCCTTCGTTTTTTCGACACGTGGATTTTTACGGTAAAACAGGATTACCGTGGCTGGCCTTCGATTTACCATCGCTGGAGAGTGGTGCACCATGGTACTGTTCCATTTCAAATCCATGCACGCATTTTTGAAAGTCGTACGACACTGTTTCGCCATTTCGGACGGATGTTGCACCTTGCACCGTGGATGTTGCACCCTGTAGATATCGATTATTCGGTCGACCATAACTTCTGGCTCGTTTAGAGTTACGGGAGCCATAACCTGTCAAAACGAAGGCCTCGATGAGTTCTACGGCTTTGACAGCTTTCAGCCATCAACGGATAGATTAATGCCCAAAAAGGACAACCCGAATCTCAATCGGGTCTCATCAGTTTTTTACCCTTCGTTTTTTCGAAACGTGGATTTTTACGGTAAAACAGGATTACCGTGGCTGGCCTTCGATTTACCATCCTGGACAGTGGTGCACCATGGTACTGTTCCGTTTCAAATCCATGCATGCATTTTTAAAAGTCGTACGGCACTGTTTCGCCATTTCGGACGGATGTTGCACCTTGCACCGTGGATGTTGCACCCTGTTGATATCGATTATTCGGACGGCCATAACTTCTAGCTCGTTTAGAGTTACGGGAGCCATAACCTGTCAAAACGAAGGTCTCGATGAGTTCTACGGCTTTGACAGCTTTCAGCCGTCAACGGATAGATTAATGCCCAAAAAGGACAACCCGAATCTCAATCGGGTCTCCTAAGTTTTTTACCCTTCGTTTTTTCGACACGTGGATTTTTACGGTAAAACAAGATTACCGTGGCTGGCCTTCGATTTACCATCGGTGGATAGTGGTGCACCATGGTACTGTTCCATTTCAAATCCATGCACGCATTTCAAAAAGTCGTACGGCACTGTTTCGCCATTTCAGACGGATGTTGCACCTTGCACCGGGGATGTTGCACCCTGTAGATATCGATTATTCGGACGACCATAACTTCTGGCTCGTTTAGAGTTACGGGAGCCATAACCTTTCAAAACGAAGGCATCGATGAGTTCTATGGCTTTGACCGCTTTCAGCCGTCAGCGGATAGATTAATTCCCAAAAAGGACAACCCGAATCTCAATCGGGTCTCGTAAGTTTTTTACCCTTCGTTTTTTCGACACGTGGATTTTTACGGTAAAACAGGATTACCGTGGCTGGCCTTCGATTTACCATCGCTGGAGAGTGGTGCACCATGGTACTGTTCCATTTCAAATCCATGCATGCATTTCTAAAAGTCGTATGGCACTGTTTCGCCATTTCGGACGGATGTTGCACCTTGCATCGTGGATGTTGCACCCTATAGATATCGATTATACGGACGACCATAACTTCTGGCTCGTTTAGAGTTACGGGAGTCATAACCTGTCAAAACGAAGGCCTCGATGATTTCTACGGATTTGACAGCTTTCGGCCGTCAACGGATAGATTAATGCCCAAAAAGGACAACCCGAATCTCAATCGGGTCTCGTAAGTTTTTTACCCTTCGTTTTTTCGACACGTGGATTTTTACGGTAAAACAGGATTACCGTGGCTGGCCTTCGATTTACCATCGCTGGAGAGTGGTGCACCATGGTACTGTTCCATTTCAAATCCATGCACGCATTTTTGAAAGTCGTACGGCACTGTTTCGCCATTTCGGACGGATGTTGCACCTTGCACCGTGGATGTTGCACCCTGTAGATATCGATTATTCGGTCGACCATAACTTCTGGCTCGTTTAGAGTTACGGGAGCCATAACCTGTCAAAACGAAGGCCTCGATGAGTTCTACGGCTTTGACAGCTTTCAGCCATCAACGGATAGATTAATGCCTAAAAAGGACAACCCGAATCTCAATCGGGTCTCATCAGTTTTTTACCCTTCGTTTTTTCGAAACGTGGATTTTTACGGTAAAACAGGATTACCGTGACTGGCCTTCGATTTACCATCCTGGACAGTGGTGCACCATGGTACTGTTCCGTTTCAAATCCATGCATGCATTTCTAAAAGTCGTACGGCACTGTTTCGCCATTTCGGACGGATGTTGCACCTTGCACGGTGGATGTTGCACCCTGTTGATATCGATTATTCGGACGACCATAACTTCTAGCTCGTTTAGAGTTACGGGAGCCATAACCTGTCAAAACGAAGGTCTCGATGAGTTCTACGGCTTTGACAGCTTTCAGCCGTCAACGGATAGATTAATGCCCAAAAAGGACAACCCGAATCTCAATCGTGTCTCCTAAGTTTTTTACCCTTCGTTTTTTCGACACGTGGATTTTTACGGTAAAACAAGATTACCGTGGCTGGCCTTCGATTTACCATCGGTGGAGAGTGGTGCACCATGGTACTGTTCCATTTCGAATCCATGCACGCATTTCAAAAAGTCGTACGGCACTGTTTCGCCATTTCGGACGGATGTTGCACCTTGCACCGGGGATGTTGCACCCTGTAGATATCGATTATTCGGACGACCATAACTTCTGGCTCGTTTAGAGTTACGGGAGCCATAACCTTTCAAAACGAAGGCCTCGATGAGTTCTATGGCTTTGACCGCTTTCAGCCGTCAGCGGATAGATTAATTCCCAAAAAGGACAACCCGAATCTCAATCGGGTCTCGTAAGTTTTTTACCCTTCGTTTTTTCGACACGTGGATTTTTACGGTAAAACAGGATTACCGTGGCTGGCCTTCGATTTACCATCGCTGGAGAGTGGTGCACCATGGTACTGTTCCATTTCAAATCCATGCATGCATTTCTAAAAGTCGTATGGCACTGTTTCGCCATTTCGGACGGATGTTGCACCTTGCATCGTGGATGTTGCACCCTATAGATATCGATTATATGGACGACCATAACTTCTGGCTCGTTTAGAGTTACGGGAGCCATAACCTGTCAAAACGAAGGCCTCGATGATTTCTACGGATTTGACAGCTTTCGGCCGTCAACGGATAGATTAATGCCCAAAAAGGACAACCCGAATCTCAATCGGGTCTCGTAAGTTTTTTATCCTTCGTTTTTTCGACACGTGGATTTTTACGGTAAAACAGGATTACCGTGGCTGGCCTTTGATTTACCATCGTTGGAGAGTGGTGCACCATGGTACTGTTCCATTTCAAATCCATGCGCGCATTTTTAAAAGTCGTACGGCACTGTTTCGCCATTTCGGACGGATGTTGCACCTTGCACCGTTGATGTTGCACCCTATAGATATCGATTATACGGACGACCATAACTTCTGGCTCGTTTAAGGTTGCGGGAGCCATAACCTGTCAAAACGAAGGCCTCGATGAGTTCTACGGCTTTGACAGCTTTCAGCCGTCAACGGATAGATTAATGCCCAAAAAGGACAACCCGAATCTCAATCGGGTCTCGTAAGTTTTTTACCCTTCGTTTTTTCGACACGTGGATTTTTACGGTAAAATAGGATTACCGTGGCTGGCCTTCGATTTACCATCGCTGGAGAGCGGTGCACCATGGTACTGTTCCATTTCAAATCCATGCACGCATTTCTAAAAGTCGTACGACACTATTTCGCCATTTCGGACGGATGTTGCACCTTGCACCGTGGATGTTGCACCCTATAGATATCGATTATACGGACGACCATAACTTCTGGCTCGTTTAGGGGTACGGGAGCCATAACCTGTCAAAACGAAGGCCTCGATGAGTTTCTACGGCTTTGACATCTTTCAGCCGTCAACGGATAGATTAATGCCCAAAAAGGACAACCCAAATCTCAATCGTGTCTCGAAAGTTTTTTACCCTTCGTTTTTTCGACACGTGGATTTTTACGGTAAAACAGGATTACCGTGGCTGGCCTGCGGTTTACCATCGCTGGAGAGTGGTGCACCATGGTACTGTTCCATTTCAAATCCATGTACGCTTTTTTAAAAGTCGTACGGCACTGTTTCGCCATTTCGGACGGATGTTGCACCTTGCACCGTGGATGTTGCACCCTGTAGATATCGATTATTCGGACGACCATAACTTCTGGCTCGTTTAGAGTTACGGGAGCCATAACCTGTCAAAACGAAGGCCACAATGAGTTCTATGGCTTTGACAGCTTTCAGCCACCAACGGATAGATTAATGCCCAAAAAGGACAACCCGAATCTCAATCGGGTCTCGTAAGTTTTTTACCCTTCGTTTTTTCGACACGTGGATTTTTACGGTAAAACAGGATTACGGTGGCTGGCCTTCGATTTTCCATCCTGGACAGTGGTGCACCATGGTACTGTTCCGTTTCAAATCCATGCACGCATTTCTAAAAGTCGTACGGCACTGTTTCGCCATTTCGGACGGATGTTGCACCTTGCACCGTGGATGTTGCACCCTGTAGATATCGATTATTCGGACGGCCATAACTTCTGGCTCGTTTAGAGTTACGGGAGCCATAACCTTTCAAAACGAAGGCCTCGATGAGTTCTACGGCTTTGACAGCTTTCAGCTGTCAACGGATAGATTAATGCCCAAAAAGGACAACCCGAATCTCAATCGGGTCTCGTAAGTTTTCTACCCTTCGTTTTTTCGACACGTGGATTTTTACGGTAAAACAGGATTACCGTGGCTGGCCTTCGATTTACCATCACCGGAGAGTGGTGCACCATGGTACTGTTCCGTTTCAAATCCATGCACGCATTTCTAAAAGTCGTACGGCACTGTTTCGCCATTTCGGACGGATGTTGCACCTTGCACCGTGGATGTTGCACCCTATAGATATCGATTATACGGACGACCATAACTTTTGGCTCGTTTAGAGTTACGGGAGCCATAACCTGTCAAAACGAAGGACTCGATGAGCTCTACGGCTTTGACAGCTTTAAGCCGTCAACGGATAGATTAATGCCCAAAAAGGACAACCCGAATCACAATCGGGTCTCGTAAGTTTTTTACCCTTCGTTTTTTTCGACACGTGGATTTTTACGGTAAAATAGGATTACCGTGGCTGGCCTTCGATTTACCATCGTTGGAGAGTGGTGCACCATGGTACTGTTCCATTTCAAATCCATGCATGGATTTCTAAAAGTCGTACGGCACTGTTTCGCCATTTCGGACGGATGTTGCACCTTGCACCGTGGATGTTGCACCCTATAGATATCGATTATACGGACGACCATAACTTCTGGCTCGTTTTGGGGTACGGGAGCCATAACCTGTCAAAACGAAGGCCTCGATGAGTTCTATGACTTTGACAGCTTTCAGCCGTCAACGGATAGATTAATGCCCAAAAAGGACAACCCGAATCTCAATCGGGTCTCGAAAGTTTTTTACCTTTCGTTTTTTCGACACGTGGATTTTTACGTTAAAACAGGATTACCGTGGCTGGCATTCGATTTACCATCGCTGGAGAGTGGTGCACCATGGTACTGTTCCATTTCAAATCCATGCACGCTTTTTTAAAAGTCGTACGGCACTGTTTCTCCATTTCGGACGGATGTTGCACCTTGCACCGTGGATGTTGCACCCTATAGATATCGATTATTCGGACGACCATAACTTCTGGCTCGTTTAGAGTTACGGGAGCCATAACCTGTCAAAACGAAGGCCTCGATGAGTTATACGGCTTTGACAGCTTTCAGCCACCAACGGATAGATTAATGCCCAAAAAGGACAACCCGAATCTCAATCGGGTCTCGTAAGTTTTTTACCCTTCGTTTTTTCGACACGTGGATTTTTACGGTAAAACAGGATTACGGTGGCTGGCCTTCGATTTTCCATCCTGGACAGTGGTGCACCATGGTACTGTTCCGTTTCAAATCCATGCACGCATTTCTAAAAGTCGTACGGCACTGTTTCGCCATTTCGGACGGATGTTGCACCTTGCACCGTGGATGTTGCACCCTGTAGATATCGATTATTCGGACGGCCATAACTTCTGGCTCGTTTAGAGTTACGGGAGCCATAACCTGTCAAAACGAAGGTCTCGATGAGTTCTACGGCTTTGACAGCTTTCAGCTGTCAACGGATAGATTAATGCCAAAAAAGGACAACCCGAATCTCAATCGGGTCTCGTAAGTTTTCTACCCTTCGTTTTTTCGACACGTGGATTTTTACGGTAAAACAGGATTACCGTGGCTGGCCTTAGATTTACCATCGCTGGAGAGTGGTGCACCATGGTACTGTTCCGTTTCAAATCCATGCACGCATTTCTAAAAGTCGTACGGCACTGTTTCGCCATTTCGGACGGATGTTGCACCTTGCACCGTGGATGTTGCACCCTATAGATATCGATTATACGGACGACCATAACTTTTGGCTCGTTCAGAGTTACGGGAGCCATAACCTGTCAAAACGAAGGCCTCGATGAGTTCTACGGCTTTGACCGCTTTCAGCCGTCAAAGGATAGATTAATGCCCAAAAAGGACAACCCGAATCACAATCGGGTCTCGTAAGTTTTTCACCCTTCGTTTTTTCGACACGTGGATTTTTACGGTAAAACAGGATTACCGTGGCTGGCCTTCGATTTACCATCGTTGGAGAGTGGTGCACCATGGTACTGTTCCATTTCAAATCCATGCATGCATTTCTAAAAGACGTACGGCACTGTTTCGCCATTTCGGACGGATGTTGCACCTTGCACCGTGGATGTTGCACCCTATAGATATCGATTATACGGACGACCATAACTTCTGGCTCGTTTAGAGTTACGGGAGCCATAACCTGTCAAAACGAAGGCCTCGATGAGTTCTACGGCTTTGATAGCTTTCAGCCATCAACGGATAGATTAATGCCCAAAAAGGACAACCCGAATCTCAATCGGGTCTCGTAAGTTTTTTACCCTTCGTTTTTTCGACACGTGGATTTTTACGGTAAAACAGGATTACCGTGGCTGGCCTTCGATTTACCATCGCTGGAGAGTGGTGCACCATGGCACTGTTCCATTTCAAATCCATGCACGCATTTCTAAAAGTCGTACGACACTGTTTTGCCGTTTCGGACGGATGTTGCACCTTGCACCGTGGATGTTGCACCCTGTAGATATCGATTATTCGGACGACCATAACTTCTGGCTCGTTTAGAGTTACGGGAGCCATAACCTGTCAAAACGAAGGCCTCGATGAGTTCAACGGCTTTGACAGCTTTCAGCCGTCAACGGATAGATTAATTTCCAAAAAGGACAACCCGAATCTCAATCGGGTCTCGTAAGTTTTCTACCCTTCGTTTTTTCGACACGTGGATTTTTACGGTAAAACAGGATTACCTTGGCTGGCCTTCGATTTACCATCGTTGGAGAGTGGTGCACCATGGTACTGTTCCATTTCCAATCCATGCACGCATATCTAAAAGTCGTACGGCACTGTTTCGCCATTTTGGACGGATGTTGCACCTTGCACCGTGGATGTTGCACCCTATAGATATCGATTATACGGACGACCATAATTTCTGGCTCGTTTAGAGTTATGAGAGCCATAACCTATCAAAACGAAGGCCTCGATGAGTTCTGCAGCTTTGACAGCTTTCAGCCGTCAACGGATGGATTAATGCCCAAAAAGGACAACCCGAATCTCAATCGGGTCTCGTATGTTTTTTTACCCTTCGTTTTTTCGACACGTGGATTTTTACGGTAAAACAGGATTACCGTGGTTGGCCTTCGATTTACCATCGCTGTAGAGTGGTACACCATGGTACTGTTCCATTTCAAATCCATGCACGCATTTCTAAAAGTCGTACGGCATTATTTCGCCATTTCGGACGGATGTTGCACCTTGCAGCGTGGATGTTGCACCCTATAGATATCGATTATACGGACGACCATAACTTCTGGCTCGTTTAGGGGTATGGGAGCCATAACCTGTCAAAACGAAGGCCTCGATGAGTTCTACGGCTTTGACAGCTTTCAGCCGTCAACGGATAGATTAATGCCCAAAAAGGACAACTCGAATCTCAATCGGGTCTCGAAAGTTTTTTACCCTTCGTTTTTTCGACACGTGGATTTTTACGGTAAAACAGGATTACCGTGGCTGGCCTTCGATTTACCATCGGTGGAGAGTGGTGCACCATGGTACTGTTCCATTTCAAATCCATGCACGCTTTTTTAAAAGTCGTACGGCACTGTTTCGCCATTTCGGACGGATGTTGCACCTTGCACCGTGGATGTTGAACCCTGTAGATATCGATTATTCGGACGACCATAACTTTTGGCTTGTTTAGAGTTACGGGAGCCATAACCTGTCAAAACGAAGGCCTCGATGAGTTCTATGGCTTTGACAGCTTTCAGCCATCAACGGATAGATTAATGCCCAAAAAGGACAACCCGAATCTCAATCGGGTCTCGTAAGTTTTTTACCCTTCGTTTTTTCGACACGTGGATTTTTACGGTAAAACAGGATTACGGTGGCTGGCCTTCGATTTTCCATCCTGGACAGTGGTGCACCATGGTACTGTTCCGTTTCAAATCTATGCACGCATTTCTAAAAGTCGTACGGCACTGTTTCGCCATTTCGGACGGATGTTGCACCTTACACCGTGGATGTTGCACCCTGTAGATATCGATTATTCGGACGGCCATAACTTCTGGCTCGTTTAGAGTTACGGGAGCCATAACCTGTCAAAACGAAGGTCTCGATGAGTTTTACGGCTTTGACAGCTTTCCGCCGTCAACGGATAGATTAATGCCCAAAAAGGACAACCCGAATCTCAAACGGGTCTCGTAAGTTTTCTACCCTTCGTTTTTTCGACACGTGGATTTTTACGGTAAAACAGGATTACCGTGGCTGGCCTTCGATTTACCATCGCTGGAGAGTGGTGCACCATGGTACTGTTCCGTTTCAAATCCATGCACGCATTTCTAAAAGTCGTACGGCACTGTTTCGCCATTTCGGACGGATGTTGCACCTTGCAGCGTGGATGTTGCACCCTATAGATATTGATTATACGGACGACCATAACTTTTGGCTCGTTTAAAGTTACGGGAGCCATAACCTGTCAAAACGAAGGCCTCGATGAGTTCTACGGCTTTGATAGCTTTCAGCCGTCAACGGATAGATTAATGCCCAAAAAGGACAACCCGAATCTCAATCGGGTCTCGTAAGTTTTTTACCCTTCGTTTTTTTCGACACGTGGATTTTTACGGTAAAACAGGATTACCGTGGCTGGCCTTCGATTTACCATCGTTGGAGAGTGGCGCACCATGGTACTGTTCCATTTCAAATCCATGCACGCATTTCTAAAAGTCATACGGCACTGTTTCGCCATTTCGGACGGATGTTGCACCTTGCACCGTGGATGTTGCACCCTATAGATATCGATTATACGGACGACCATAACTTCTGGCTCGTTTAGGGGTATGGGAGCCATAACCTGTCAAAACGAAGGCCTCGATGAGTTCTACGGCTTTGACAGCTTTCAGCCGTCAACGGATATATTAATGCCCAAAAAGGACAACCCGAATCTCAATCGGGTCTCGAAAGTTTTTTACCCTTCGTTTTTTCGACACGTGGATTTTTATGGTAAAACAGGATTACCGAGGCTGGCCTTCGATTTACCATCGCTGGAGAGTGGTGCACCATGGTACTGTTCCATTTCAAATCCATGCACGCTTTTCTAAAAGTCGTACGGCACTGTTTCGCCATTTCGGACGGATGTTGCACCTCGCACCGTGGATGTTGCACCCTGTAGATATCGATTATACGGACGATCATAACTTCTGGCTCGTTTAGAGTTACGGGAGCCACAACCTATCAAAACGAAGGCCTCGATGAGTTCTACGGCTTTGACAGCTTTCAGCCTTCAATGGATAGATTAATTCCCAAAAAGGACAACCCGAATCTCAATCGGGTCTCGTAAGTTTTCTACCCTTCGTTTTTTCGACACGTGGATTTTTACGGTAAAACGGGATTATCGTGGCTGGCCTTCGATTTACCATCGCTGGAGAGTGGTGCACCATGGTACTGTTCCATTTCAAATCCATGCACGCATTTCTAAAAGTCGTACGGCACTGTTTCGCCATTTCGGACGGATGTTGCACCTTGCACCGTGGATGTTGCACCCTGTAGATATCGATTATACGGACGACCATAACTTCTGGGTCGTTTAGAGTTACGGGAGCCATAACCTGTCAAAACGAAGACCTCGATGAGTTCTATGGCTTTGATAGCTTTCAGCCATCAACGGATAGATTAATGCCCAAAAAGGACAACCCGAATCTCAATCGGGTCTCGTAAGTTTTTTACCCTTCGTTTTTTCGACACGTGGATTTCTACGGTAAAACAGGATTACCGTGGCTGGCCTTCGATTTTGCATCGCTGGATAGTGGTGCACCATGGTACTGTTCCATTTCAAATCCATGCACGCATTTCTAAAAATCGTACGGCAATGTTTCGCCATTTCGGATGGATGTTGCACCTTGCACCGTGGATGTTGCACCCTATAGATATCGATTATACGGACGACCATAACTTCTGGCTCGTTTAGAGGTACGGGAGCCATAACCTGTCAAAACAAAGGCTTCGATGAGTTCTACGGCTTTGACTGCTTTCAGCCGTCAACGGATAGATTAATGCCCAAAAAGGACAACCCGAATGTCAATCGGGTCTCGAAAGTTTTTCACCCTTCGTTTTTTCGACATGTGGATTTTTACGGTAAAACAGGATTACCGTGGCTGGCCTTCGATTTACCATCGCTAGAGAGTGGTGCACCATGGTACTGTTCCGTTTCAAATCCATGCACGCATTTCTAAAAGTCGTACGACACTGTTTCGCAATTTCGGATGGATGTTGCACCTTGCACCATGGATGTTGCGCCCTGTAGATATCGATTATTCGGACGACCATAACTTCTGGCTCGTTTAGAGTTACGGGAGCCATAACTTGTCAAAACGAAGGCCTCGATGAGTTCTACTGCTTTGACAGCTTTTAGCCGTCAACGAATAGATTAATGCCCAAAAAGGACAACCCGAATCTCAGTCGGGTCTCCTAAGTTTTTAACCCTTCGTTTTTTCGACACGTGGATTTTTACGGTAAAACTGGATTACGGTGGCTGGCCTTCGATTTACCATCCTGGACAGTGGTGCACCATAGTACTGTTCCGTTTCAAATCCATGCACGCATTTCTAAAAGTCGTACGGCACTGTTTCGCCATTTCGGACGGATGTTGCACCTTGCACCGTGGATGTTGCACCATGTAGATATCGATTATTGGGACGGCCATAACTTCTGGCTCGTTTAGAGTTGCGGGAGCCATAACCTGTCAAAACGAAGGCCTCGATGAGTTCTACGGCTTTGACAGCTTTCAACCGTCAACGGATAGATTAATGCCCAAAAAGGACAACCCGAATCTCAATCGGGTCTCGTAAGTTTTTTACCCTTCGTTTTTTCGCCACGCGGATTTTTACGGTAAAACGGTATTACCGTGGCCCGTTGTTATCCCATTTTTTGGGTCAAAACTGGAATATCGACAAATTGGCAAGGAATGATGGAGGTCCGGATTGAAAATCGATTGGAAGCAAGGCAAGAGTTCGTTCGACACTACACTCCCCGAGTTCAAGTGTCATCCGGTACTTAAAACCCCTCGGTTTCATCCGGAAGTTCAAGTGTTTGAGTTCGTCCGGTATTCGAACTCCACATGGTTCATTCGGCATTCTCATAAATGAAGTCTCATTCGGCATTCTCATAAGTGGTGTCTCATTCGGCATTCCCAACACGAAGTCTTATTCGGCATTTCCTGCCCCCTCCTACCGAACCAAACCCAAAGCAACTCCTAGCCGAACCAACCTTCTCCATGTTCCTACCAACCAACACCTCTAAACCCACTGCCGAATGGAACTCCTAGCCTACAACTACCGGACCAAGCATAGCCAAACCATGCTACCACCGAACCATGCTACCACCGAACCATGCTACCACCGATCCAACCTACCACCGAACCCCTATCTCCACTACCTGCCGAATCACCCATGTTACCACTCACCGCCGAACCAAGACGCCGCCGAACCAGAAAGCTGCCAGGCCAGATTGCTTCAGCCCAGGCCCACCAGCAGCTATATACTCCCAGGACCTCTGCCCCCTGCCTCACTCTATAAATAGAGGGGCAGGGGTACAACAATGGCAGACAAGTTTGAGAGCTCAAGCCTGGAAGGAACTTTCAGACAAC
Source organism: Allium cepa (assembly GCA_030765085.1). Classification (NCBI taxonomy): domain Eukaryota; kingdom Viridiplantae; phylum Streptophyta; class Magnoliopsida; order Asparagales; family Amaryllidaceae; genus Allium; species Allium cepa. The sequence goes on along the minus strand of CM060934.1, from coordinate 31,799,332 downwards.
TTTCGCACACTTGTACTACAAGCTTTGTACTTGTAATTGGATTGGAAAGGGAGAATAACATATAAATTGGACGTAGGCACATTCTGGCCGAACCACTATGTTTGCGCCAAAATTGGTCACAAACACCCAATATCACGAAAGCACCCGTTTGTGTATTCAACTTGATAATAATCAACACAGAACTCAGCAACAATCAATATAAAATTCAGCTCTACGTAACAAATCACAGTTATTCACAAACAACAATCACAAACACAGGATTTATAGTGGTTCGGCGTTCGTGCCTACGTCCACTTTGAAGGATTTCTCTTTATTGCTTTGCTCGATTCAATCGATTACAATGGATTACAGTAGATGATAGCTTTGAAATCTGAATACAACAGTGATTATGGTAGATAGACTTGAATCCGGCAGAGTCTTGGCGTTCAATGGCAGAAGTTGTTCGAAGATCCCCTTTTCTGAAGGCTTCAGGGTGCTATTTATAGGCGTTGGAGGCCCAGATCTGGCTGAAATTTCGTGAGACTTCTTCTGGCACGTGAGTGGGCCCACGCGACCGATCCCACCAAGTTTCGTCTCAATCTGACATCGGTTCGAAGTGATTTCGAACCCATCAAGAATTGGTCAAATCGAGCTGAAACTTGGCAGGGACAATCTTTACCTCATATGGAAGCTACTGTGAAAATTTGGTTGCATTTGGATGTGTGGTTGAGGAGATATACTCGGTTCGAAATGGGGATTCTCGGTTGGCTGTGGAGTTCGAACCGATCACTTCGAAACCACGACTTCGAACCCATGGACGCACGTGATTCTGCAGTGACGTGGCGCGTATCTCTCGAATCGACCCTACTTTATCTCCGAGTTGACCGCTTCGCACCCATGGATTTCGCCTCGTTCGTATCGTGCGCCGCGACCCAGCTCGCATCAATGGATTCGAAATGGATCAATACGAAGGGGATCAAGGCGAGCCGAGTGGATTCGAACATGGCAGAATTCATGGATACGAAAGAACGATCTGGCATTTTTGATGGAGGCGAGGTTGATCGATACAAAGTAGGGTACATGGTGATGGGTTCGAAGTACTCCGGACGAATGAAACAGCGCTCAGGTGATGGGTTCGAACTGATCGGTTCGAAGTACACGAAGCTTGATGGTTTCGAACTTGTTGAGACGATGCCTTTCTGATGGGTTCGAACCGTTGGGTTCGAAGCGAACAATTATCACGCCTGATCGGTTCGAACTCGTTCGATTCGAAGTATGTGCAGACTGATGGGTTCGAATAGAGGGGTTACTGATGGGTTCGAACTCCATCGGTTCGAAACGGGCGTCCTCTCAACAAGCCGATGGTTTCGAGGTAGGGGTATTGGATGGGTTCGAAGGTGACGGTTTCGATCCAGACAATGACTACTTTTCTTAAATTGGATCCATCATATCTCGAGCATACGAACTCGGATTGTCTTGAAATTTGAAATGATGACTCCTACGATCTCTCTTGTCATGTCCTATCAATTGTGGCCCGTTCCGGACTCGGACAAAATTCATCGATATCCATAGCAAAGTGAAGTATGACCAATCTCTGAGACGAACTGTCTTTCGTTTTCGGCCAATCTTTTGGTATCACGGCTTTGCCAAAAAGCGGGATAACATTTTGCCTCCCAAAACATGCCTTGCAGTAGGAAGGTGTGTTTTGTAATGCCTCGAGTTGGATGTTCGTATCCGATCATCAACCTGCAAAGAACTTGATAGTTTTCATATGGCCTCAAATGACGATCGTTCGGGATCAAGCCATTTGGGACGAAGCGCGGCCGTTCATGGTCGAGCGCTTAACTTCAAATCACGATCGTTCGTGATCGAGTCATTCGAGGTGAAGTGCGACCGTGCGCGGTCGAGCGTATAAATCCATGCATCGATCGTTCGGGATCATATGCTGTTTGAGGTGAATTGGGACCGTTCGCGGTCCGTGCCATTCGCGGCATAGGATGGAATAGGACCGTTCGCGGTCGATGCCGTTCGCGGCAAATGATGAGAATAGGACCGTTCGCGGTCGATGCTATTTATGGCAAAAAGATTGAATGGGACCGTTCGCGGTCGATGCCGTTCGCGGCAATTGATGATCGTTCGCGACCAAGTGTCGTTCAAGGCGAAGGGTGACCGTTCGAGGTCGGATTTTATGATTAGTGAATCATGACCGTTCGCGGTCGGTGCCGTTCAAGGCAGAGAGTGATCATTCGCGATCGTGTGCCGTTCGAGGCAGATTTGTGACCGTTCGCGGTCGGGTGTTGGACCTCAAGTGGCGACCGTTCGCGATCAAGCCGTTTGAGGCGTGGTGAGTTGTGACTGTTCGAAGTCGAGTGGTGATCGTTCGCGATCGGGTGCCGTTCGAGGCGAGTTGTGTGCCCGGGAGGGCTTGATATTATCGATGTCAGGGTCAAGTTCGGGTGAGATCCTGGATCGTTTGTCAGGGCGGTTCATCGCCATCTCCGAGCATGCCTAAGGATCGTTCGCGACCCCGTACATGTGTAAGTAGCTTAGCCATTCCAGAGTTATCAGAATCAAATATCTATTACACGGATGAGTTTCAAAAACAATGTCCAAACAAACAGAGTCTAAATGTTCAAATTGAAATGACATGAAAGCAAAGCATGGATGTCGAAGTGTAAGTTCCCACTACGAAACGGTCAATGATCATCCAGAGCATGCCTGGAGATCGTTCGCGATCTCGCACATGTGTAAATGATTTGATTGCGTTAGTGGAAGCTTACAACTTGTTCATCGTTATCTTACTCAATTGATAGCCAAACGGTGCCTTGATTCAGGATCGCCCCTAGCTGATGTGGACGGTGGTCGTTCTGGTTCCGCCACAGGAGCTCGTCTCCTTACATATTGAAGGAGCATACCGTTCCTGATATGCCCTTCCACCTCGTCCTTCAGGTGCCTACAATCATTAGTGTTATGACCATTTAATTCATGGAATACACAGAACTTATCTGATTTCCTTTCGTCAAAGGTAGGATCCCTTCGCATCGGCCTACGGTACGGAATCTGTTCTTTGGTATCTTGATAAATTCGCTCCAGGCTCTCATTCAGCTCAGTGTAGGTGGTGAATCGCGGCTCCCTCCGTTGCCGCTTTGATCTGTCTCTGTCATTCTCAATCCTTCTTTTACCTTTATCCTTGTCTGAATCCCTTCTAGGGGGCTTTTCGTCTTTGAGTGCATAAACTTCTATCCCGTCTCCTTCTTCTCTTTCTGCACTCGCATCCTCTAATCGTAAAAACTTTTCTGCCTCGTGATAAAATTCTCCTAGATCCATAGGTGGATCCTTAGTTAGCGAATTTTTGAATTCTGTTCCGTCCGCTATTCCGGACACAGCCGCCATCATAACCATGGATGGATCCGGTCTATCCACGGAAGCCGCCGCTGCATTGAACCGTGTCAGGAAACTTCTCAATGTTTCTCCAGCCTTCTGTTTCAAAGTTGCCAGTGTCATCACATTCTTAGGTCTTGTAATGTGAACCCTGAACTGCCTCATAAACCTCTCAGTTAAATCGTTCCATGTTCCGATGGACCCACTATCTAATTGCCTGAACCATAACGCCGCAATATCCGCCAAGTACAGTGGAAAGCACCGGGCCATAACTTCCTCTGATGCCCCCAGCACTTCCATATGCCTCATATATTTTGTCAGATGGACCGTGGGGTCCGTTCTCCCGTCATACATGTCCAACGATGGTAGTTTGAAATCTGGTGGGTTTCTAGCTCGTCTGATTGCCGGAGTGAAAGGACTCCTATTAACATCCTCTAGGTCCTTGTTCACCAAACCGCCTCTCATTGCTCGCCTAACCATCTCTGCCAGCTTGTCGGTGTCTCCAAGATGCAGCCTTCGTTCGTCACTTTCATCCTGCCCCCCGAGTTCACGAGGGAATTCTGAGGTGTGCCCCCTTGACTGAGCGTTCATTCCTCTGCTGTCTCCAGGTTGTGCAGATATTCCTCTTTCTCCTTCCGAAATTGGACCAACATTCTCCATGGGTGTGCCCCCTAATCCGGGTGCGACGCCAAATGGTCCTGCTTCGTTCTGAACTCCATTGGTTTCCCTATTCTGCGCTCCAAGCTGTCCTATCTGTTGAAACAAACTCTGGATCAACTCCTCCTGCTTCTTCATCATCATCTCCATCTCGTCTCTAGTGATGTAGATCGATGGTTGATTCGCTCCTGAGGAAGCCTCCTGACTTCCTTGTTGTTCACTCCTTTCTGGCCTTGGCCTTCTACTCGATTGTCTCGTCATAACTTCTCAAATTTAAACTTCCAAACTTTCTCTGAATCAATTATCGACTGGTAGAACTCCTGAGTTCAGTTTCTTAGTGAAAGCACCAAAATGTTTGCGCCAAAATTGGTCACAAACACCCAATATCACGAAAGCACCCGTTTGTGTATTCAACTTGATAATAATCAACACAGAACTCAGCAACAATCAATATAAAATTCAGCTCTATGTAACAAATCACAGTTATTCACAAACAACAATCACAAACACAGGATTTATAGTGGTTCGGCGTTCGTGCCTACGTCCACTTTGAAGGATTTCTCTTTACTGCTTTGCTCGATTCAATCGATTACAATGGATTACAGTAGATGATAGCTTTGAAATCTGAATACAACAGTGATTATGGTAGATAGACTTGAATCCGGCAGAGTCTTGGCGTTCAATGGCAGAAGTTGTTCGAAGATCCCCTTTTCTGAAGGCTTCAGGGTGCTATTTATAGGCGTTGGAGGCCCAGATCTGGCTGAAATTTCGTGAGACTTCTTCTGGCACGTGAGTGGGCCCACGCGACCGATCCCACCAAGTTTCGTCTCGATCTGACATCGGTTCGAAGTGATTTCGAACCCATCAAGAATTGGTCCAATCGAGCTGAAACTTGGCAGGGACAATCTTTACCTCATATGGAAGCTACTGTGAAAATTTGGTTGCATTTGGATGTGTGGTTGAGGAGATATACTCGGTTCGAAATGGGGATTCTCGGTTGGCTGTGGAGTTCGAACCGATCACTTCGAAACCACGACTTCGAACCCATGGACGCACGTGATTCTGCAGTGACGTGGCGCGTATCTCTCGAATCGACCCTACTTTATCTCTGAGTTGACCGCTTCGCACCCATGGATTTCGCCTCGTTCGTATCGTGCGCCGCGACCCAGCTCGCATCAATGGATTCGAAATGGATCAATACGAAGGGGATCAAGGCGAGCCGAGTGGATTCGAACATGGCAGAATTCATGGATACGAAAGAACGATCTGGCATTTTTGATGGAGGCGAGGTTGATCGATACGAAGTAGGGTACATGGTGATGGGTTCGAAGTACTCCGGACGAATGAAACAGCGCTCAGGTGATGGGTTCGAACTGATCGGTTCGAAGTACACGAAGCTTGATGGTTTCGAACTTGTTGAGACGATGCCTTTCTGATGGGTTCGAACCGTTGGGTTCGAAGCGAACAATTATCACGCCTGATCGGTTCGAACTCATTCGATTCGAAGTATGTGCAGACTGATGGGTTCGAATAGAGGGGTTACTGATGGGTTCGAACTCCATCGGTTCGAAACGGGCGTCCTCTCAACAAGCCGATGGTTTCGAGGTAGGGGTATTGGATGGGTTCGAAGGTGACGGTTTCGAACCAGACAATGACTACTTTTCTTAAATTGGATCCATCATATCTCGAGCATACGAACTCGGATTGTCTTGAAATTTGAAATGATGACTCCTACGATCTCTCTTGTCATGTCCTATCAATTGTGGCTCGTTCCAGGCTCGGACAAAATTCATCGATATCCATAGCAAAGTGAAGTATGACCAATCTCTGAGACGAACTGTCTTTCGTTTTCGGCCAATCTTTTGGTATCACGGCTTTGCCAAAAAGCGGGATAACACACTATAAATCTGTGTGTCTTTTACAGTTTAGTCCCTACTTTTTACGTATTTGCATAAACCACCTAAATCATTACGAACAACATAAAATCAACTAAATCATACAACTTGGAGTTGTTTGCCCATCTTTTGTGCAAACGTATTTGGGTTATTTGCTGAGATCTGTGATTTGTGTTTGAATATCGCTGATTTATATTCATACACTGGTGCTTTCACGGTATTGGGTGTTTGTGACCATTTTTTACGCAAACATTTTGGTGCTTTCACTGAGAAGGACCAGCACCCGCTACATCGGATAGAAGTTTGGATTTGGAAGACAATGACTAGGCAAAACAGTAGAAGGCTAAGGGCTGAGAGAAGCCAACAAGGAGGAAGTCAACAAGCATCCTCCGGAGGTGAGGAAGGACCGGCTTCGATCTACATAACCCGGGATGAAATGGAAGCCATAACAAATTCACTGCAAGAGAGGTTGTTGAAAAGTCAACAGGAAATGATGCAAACTTTCTTGGAGCAAATGAGAGCTGCAGGGATGCAGAACTTAGGAACACCTACAACAGCTGTGGATGCAGGACAAGAAGCTAGGGTTACGGAACCCAATGAAGGATAGGATACGGAGCCAGGTGGCAATCAACAAGGGCTTGGGGGCAGCCCACAGGATTCAACACAGGAGAACCTTTGGAAGGAGTTCAACAGGCTAGAACCAACGTTGCTACTAACGAGCTACACGAAGAGTATGTACCGGAGTTCCCTTGGGGGCAACCTCCGACAGACAACGGTGGATTGGTAGATATAATCAGGAAGACTGTGCGAGGTGGTTTGACCAACGGAGACTTGGAAGGAGTAAACAGGAGTCCGTTCACTCAGGAAATAAGGATGGCTCAGAATCCACCTAAGTTCAAGCTACCTAGCGTGGAGGTATACAATGGCAAGGAAGACCCTACGGATCACTTGATGAGATACACCAGACACATGGAGGTGTTGGGGGCATCAGAGGAGGCGATGGCCCGATGCTTCCCTTTGTACTTGACGGACTTAGCTGCGATGTGGTTCAGGCAGCTGGAAGAAGGATCTATCAGGACTTGGAGGGAATTGGTGGAAAGGTTTTTGGGACAGTTTCGGGTTCATGTCAAGAGACCGAAGAACGTGATGACATTGACATCGGTAAGGCAAAGGATGGATGAATCGCTTAGAGCTTTTCTAACTCGATTCAGTGCCGCAGTTGCATCGGTGGATCGGCCCGATCCATCGATGGTTTTAATAGCAGCAGTATCAGGAGTCAGGGAGAACTCGGATTTCAAGGTATCTCTGATACGAGATCCCCCACGGAATCTCGACGAATTCTTTCACGAGGCAGAAAGGTTCCTTCGACAAGAAGATGCGAGTACGGATTTAAAATTGAAAAAGGTTAATGCAGTTGAGGTGGGAGGACCATCCAGCAATGGTTCGGATAAAGACAAAGGAAAAAGGAAGTTGGACGGTGATTCTGGAAATGCTAGGAAGCAATGGAAGGATCCAAAGTTTTCCACATACACAGGATTGAACGAAACACTGGAGCGGATATACCTGGATACTCGAAATCGCCTTCACTACCGGAGGCCGGCTAGGAGAGAACCAACAGAACGGGAAAGGACATCGGGAAGGCACTGTCTCTTCCATGATTTGGATGGACACGACACCAACAGCTGCAGGCACTTAAAGGACATAATTGAGGAGCATGTGAGGAATGGACAGCTGCCACAATATGTTGGACCTCGGAATGCAACAGCCAGGCAGGAGCAATCGCCGCCTGCCTCAAGCTACGATGGTGGGAGGCCCAGGAATGATGGTCGGTTGATCGTCCCTTGACCAGGTTAATATGAAATAAGTAGCAAACTATTGGCAAGCAACCAAGTCATTTACACATGTACGGGGACGGAGATGGCCCCTAGGCATGCTCTGAATGATAATAAGCTGCGATGCTATGGTTTGTGAAATTTATCTTTTGCTTTTGGATTGGACACTGCTTTTCTTTTTGGTTTTCGGTTTTGGAGCTTGGATTGAGCTCCTGGTTTTTCTCGCCTTTTGATTTGGATTTTCCTCTGGACGATTATTTTCAACTTTGGATGCTGATTTGGATTTCTAGTTTTCTGGTTTTGGATTTGGATTTTAAATTTGGATTCTGGATTTGGATTTTCGGATTTGGATTCTGGATTTGGATTTTGGATTTGGATTTGGATTTTGGATAGGATTTTGACTGGATTTTTATCTGATTTTTGATAAACGGTCGTCGGGTATGGATTATACCTGGCAAGGGGTGAGTTGCTTTGCCCGAACGTGGTAAATTGACTCATTCAGGTCGTCGAGTATGGACTATGCTCGGCAAGGGTCCGGAGTGACCAGGATTCGGCCTAGGACTTAGGCCCTATATTATCAATTGTTACTTTCATGTCGACGAGTATGGACTATGCTCGGCAAGGGTCTGGAGTGACCAAGATTCGGCCTAGGACTTAGGCCCTATATTATCAATTGTTACTTTCAGGTCGTCGAGTATGGACTATGCTCGGCAAGGGTCCGGAGTGACCAGGATTCGGCCTAGGACTTAGGCCCTATATTATCAATTGTTACTTTCAGGTCGTCGAGTATGGACTATGCTCGGCAAGGGTCCGGAGTTACCAGGATTCGGCCTAGGACTTAGGCCCTATATTATCAATTGTTACTTTCAGGTCGTCGAGTATGGACTATGCTCGGCAAGGGTCCGGAGTGACCAGGATTCGGCCTAGGACTTAGGCCCTATATTATCAATTGTTACTTTCAGGTCGTCGAGTATGGACTATGCTCGGCAAGGGACCGGAGTTACCAGGATTCGGCTTAGGACTTAGGCCATATATTATCAATTGTTACTTTCAGGTCGTCGAGTATGGACTATGCTCGGCAAGGGTCCGAAGGGACCAGGATTCGGCTTAGGACTTAAGCCATGGCATTTTACAGCGCCCAGGGACACTGGGCCAAGGTCGTCAACTGTGGATTACAATTGGCAAGAACCCGGAGAGGTTAGCTCAACGTCCAGGGACACTGGACCAAGGTCGTCATGTGTGGATTACGCTTGGCAAGAACACGGAAAGAAGGTCGTCAACTGTGAATTACAATTGGCAAGAACCCGGAGAGGTTAGCTCAACGTCCAGGGACACTGGATCACGTCCGTCAGGTGTGGATTGCGCTTGGCAAGAGCCCGGAGAAGTTATGGATTTGGATATCAACCCAGAGAGGTCCTGGATTCAAATATTGGCTATTGGATAAGGATGGTTTGGGGATCGGTTGTCGAGTTCGGATGGACATGGAATTGGCTCAAGCTTTGGTCATTGGATATCGACTCGGAGCAGTCAAGGATGATCTACTCTGGCAATATGGCTATGAACTTTGGATATTGGATTCGGAACTATTCAAAACACGCCTTGTTATCACAAGGCATGTTTTGGGGGGCAAAGTGTTATCCCATTTTTTGGGTCAAAACTGGAATATCGACAAATTGGCAAGGAATGATGGAGGTCCAGATTGAAAATCGATTGGAAGCAAGGCAAGAGTTCGTTCGACACTACACTCCCCGAGTTCAAGTGTCATCCGGTACTTAAAACCCCTCGGTTTCGTCCGGAAGTTCAAGTGTTTGAGTTCGTCCGGTATTCGAACTCCACATGGTTCATTCGGCATTCTCATAAATGAAGTCTCATTCGGCATTCTCATAAGTGGAGTCTCATTCGGCATTCCCAACATGAAGTCTCATTCGGCATTTCCTGCCCCCTCCTACCGAACCAAACCCAAAGCAACTCCTAACCGAACCAACCTTCTCCCTGTTCCTACCGAACCAACACCTCTAAACCCACTGCCGAATGGAACTCCTAGCCTACAACTACCGGACCAAGCATAGCCAAACCATGCTACCACCGAACCATGCTACCACCGAACCATGCTACCACCGATCCAACCTACCACTGAACCCCTATCTCCACTACCTGCCGAATCACCCATGTTACCACTCACCGCCGAACCAAGACGCCGCCGAACCAGAAAGCTGCCAGGCCAGATTGCTTCAGCCCAGGCCCACCAGCAGCTATATACTCCCAGGACCTCTGCCCCCTGCCTCACTCTATAAATAGAGGGGCAGGGGTACAACAATGGCAGACAAGTTTGAGAGCTCAAGCCTGGAAGGAACTTTCAAACAACTTTCGCACACTTGTACTACAAGCTTTGTACTTGTAATTGGATTGGAAAGGGAGAATAACATATAAAGTGGACGTAGGCACATTCTGGCCGAACCACTATAAATCTGTGTGTCTTTTACAGTTTAGTCCCTGCTTTTTACGTATTTGCATAAACCACCTAAATCATTACGAACAACATAAAATCAACTAAATCATACAACTTGGAGTTGTTTTCCCATCTTTTGTGCAAACGTATTTGGGTTATTTGCTGAGATCTGTGATTTGTATTTGAATATCGCTGATTTATATTCATACACTGGTGCTTTCACGGTATTGGGTGTTTGTGACCATTTTTTACGCAAACACCCGTCTTCGACTTCCCATCACTGGAGAGCGGTGCACCATAGTACAGTTCCGTTTCAAATCCATGCACGCATTTCTAAAAGTCATACGGCACTGTTTCGCCATTTCGGACGGATGTTGCACCTTGCACCATGGATGTTGCACCCTTTAGATATCGATTATTCGGACGGCCATAACTTCTGACTCGTTTAGAGTTACGGGAGCCATAACCTGTCAAAACGAAGGCCTCGATGAGTTCTATGGATTTGACAGCTTTCAGCCGTCAACGGATAGATTAATCCCCGAAAAGGACAGCTCGAATCTCAATCGGGTCTCGTAAGTTTTTTACCCTTCGTTTTTTCGACACGTGGATTTTTACGGTAAAACAGGATTACCGTGGCCCGTCTTCGACTTCCCATCGCTACAGAGTGGTGCACCGTGGTACTGTTCCGTTTCAAATCCATGCACGCATTTCTAAAAGTCGTAAGGCACTGTTTTGCCATTTCGGACGGATGTTGCACCTTGCACCGTGGATGTTGCACCCTGTAGATATCGATTATTCGGACAGCCATAACTTCTGACTCGTTTAGAGTTACGGGAGCCATCACCTGTCAAAACGAAGGCGTCGATGATTTCTACGGCTTGAAAAGCTTTCAGCCGTCAACGGATAGATCAATGCCCAAAAAGGACAACCCTAATCTCAATCGGGTCTCGTAAGTTTTTTACCCTTCGTTTTTTCGACACGTGGATTTTTACGGTAAAACAGGATTACCGTGGCCCGTCTTCGACTTCCCATCGCTGGAGAGTGGTGTACCATGGTACTGTTCCGTTTCAAATCCATGCACACATTTCTAAAAGTCGTACGGCACTATTTCGCCATTTCGGACGGATGTTGCACCTTGCACCGTGGATGTTGCACCCTGTAGATATCGATTATTGGGACGGTCATAACTTCTGGCTCGTTTAGAGTTACGGGAGCCATAACCTGTCAAAACGAAGGCCTCGATGAGTTCTACGGCTTTGACAGCTTTCAGCCGTCAACGGATAGATTAATGCCCAAAAAGGACAACCCGAATCTCAATCGGGTCTCGTAAGTTTTTTACCCTTCGTTTTTCGACACGCGGATTTTTACGGTAAAACAGTATTACCGTGGCCCGTCTTTGACTTCCCATCACCGGAGAGCGGTGCACATGGTACAGTTCCGTTTCAAATCCATGCACGCATTTCTAAAAGTCGTACGGCACTGTTTCGCCATTTCGGACGGATGTTGCACCTTGCACCATGGATGTTGCACCCTTTAGATATCGATTATTCGGACGGCCATAACTTCTGACTCGTTTAGAGTTACGGGAGCCATAACCTGTCAAAACGAAGGCCTCGATGAGTTCTATGGATTTGATAGCTTTCAGCCGTCAACGGATAGATTAATGCCCAAAAAGGACAACCCGAATCTCAATCGGGTCTCGAAAGTTTTTCACCCTTCGTTTTTTCGACATGTGGATTTTTACGGTAAAACAGGATTACCGTGGCTGGCCTTCGATTTACCATCACTGGAGAGTGGTGCACCATGGTACTGTTCCATTTCAAATCCATGCACGCATTTCTAAAAGTCGTACGACACTGTTTCGCCATTTCGGACAGATGTAGCACCTTGCACCGTGGATGTTGCACCCTGTAGATATCGATTATTCGGACGACCATAACTTCTGGCTCGTTTAGAGTTACGGGAGCCATAACCTGTCAAAACGAAGGCCTCGATGAGTTCTACGGCTTAGACAGCTTTTAGCCGTCAACGAATAGATTAATGCCCAAAAAGGACAACCCGAATCTCAGTCGGGTCTCCTAAGTTTTTAACCCTTCGTTTTTTCGACACGTGGATTTTTACGGTAAAACTGGATTATGGTGGCTGGCCTTCGATTTACCATCCTGGACAGTGGTGCACCGTGGTACTGTTCTGTTTCAAATCCATGCACGCATTTCTAAAAGTTGTAAGGCACTGTTTCGCCATTTCGGACGGATGTTGCACCTTGCACCGTGGATGTTGCACCCTGTAGATATCGATTATTCGGACAGCCATAACTTCTGACTCGTTTAGAGTTACGGGAGCCATCACCTGTCAAAACGAAGGCGTTGATGAGTTCTACGGCTTTAAAAGCTTTCAGCCGTCAGCGGATAGATCAATGCCCAAAAAGGACAACCCGAATCTCAATCGGGTCTCGTAAGTTTTTTACCCTTCGTTTTTTCGACACGCGGGTTTTTACGGTAAAACGGTATTACCGTGGCCCGTCTTCGACTTCCCATCACTGGAGAGCGGTGCACCATGGTACAGTTACGTTTCAAATCCATGCACGCATTTCTAAAAGTCGTACGGCACTGTTTCGCCATTTCGGACGGATTTTGCACCTTGCACCATGGATGTTGCACCCTTTAGATATCGATTATTCGGACGGCCATAACTTCTGACTCGTTTAGAGTTACGGGAGCCATAACCTGTCAAAACGAAGGCCTCGATGAGTTCTATGGATTTGACAGCTTTCAGCCGTCAACGGATAGATTAATCCCCGAAAAGGACAGCTCGAATCTCAATCGGGTCTCGTAAGTTTTTTACCCTTCGTTTTTTCGACACGTGGATTTTTACGGTAAAACAGGATTAACGTGGCCCGTCTTCGACTTCCCATCGCTGCAGAGTGGTGCACCGTCGTACTGTTCACTTTCAAATCCATGCACGCATTTCTAAAAGTCGTAAGGCACTGTTTCGCCATTTAGGACGGATGTTGCACCTTGCACCGTGGATGTTGCACCCTGTAGATATCGATTATTCGGACAGCCATAACTTCCGACTCGTTTAGAGTTACGGGAGCCATCACCTGTCAAAATGAAGGCGTCGATGAGTTCTACGGCTTTAAAAGCTTTCAGCCGTCAACGGATATATCAATGCCCAAAAAGGACATCCCGAATCTCAATCGGGTCTCGTAAGTTTTTTACCCTTCGTTTTTTCGACACGTGGATTTTTACGGTAAAACAGGATTACCGTGGCCCGTCTTCGACTTCCCATCACTGGAGAGTGGTGTACCATGGTACTGTTCCGTTTCAAATCCATGCACACATTTCTAAAAGTCGTACGGCACTGTTTCGCCATTTCGGACGGATGTTGCACCATGCACCGTGGATGTTGCACCCTGTAGATATCGATTATGCGGACGGCCATAACTTCTGGCTCGTTTAGAGCTACGGGAGCCATAACCTGTAAAAATGAAGGCCTCGATGAGTTCTATGGCTTTGACAGCTTTTAGCCGTCAACGGATAGATTAATGCCCAAAAAGGACAACCCGAATCTCAATCGGGTCTCGTAAGTTTTTTACCCTTCGTTTTTTCGACAAGTGGATTTTTACGGTAAAACAGGATTACCGTGGCCCCTCTTCGACTTCCCATCGTTGGAGAGTGGTGCACTATGGTACTATTCCGTTTCAAATCCATGCACGCATTTCTAAAAGTCGTACAACACTGTTTCGCCATTTCGGACGGATGTTGCACCTTGTATCGTGGATGTTGCACCCTGTAGATATCGATTATTCGGACGGCCATAACTTCTGACTCGTTTAGAGTTACGGGAGCCATAACCTGTCAAAACGATGGCCTCGATGAGTTCTATGGCGTTGACAGCTTTCAGCCGTCAACGGATAGATTAATTCCCAAAAAGGACAACCCGAATCCCAATTGGGTCTCGTAAGTTTTTTACCCTTCGTTTTTTCGACACGTGGATTTTTACGGTAAAACGGGATTACCGTGGCCCGTCTTCGACTTCCCATCGCTGGAGGGTGGTACACCATGGTACTGTTCCGTTTCAAATCCATTCATGCATTTCTATAAGACGTACGACACTATTTCACCATTTCGGATGGATGTTGCAACTTGCACCGGGGATGTTGCACCCTGTAGTTATCGATTATTCAAATGGCCATAACTTCTGGCTCGTTTAGAGTTACGAGAGCCATAACCTGTCAAAACGAAGGCCTTGATGAGTTCTACGGTTTTGACAGCTTTCAGCCATCAACGGATAGATTAATGCCCAAAAAGGACAACCCGAATCTCAATCGGGTCTCGTAAGTTTTTTACCCTTCGTTTTTTCGACACGTGAATTTTACGGTAAAACAGGATTACCTTGGCCCGTCTTCAACTTCCCATCGCTGGAGAGTGGTGCAACATGGTACTGTTCCGTTTCCAATCCATGCACGCATTTCTAAAAGTCGTACGACAATGTTTCGCTATTTCGGATGGATGTTGCACCTTGCACCGTGGATGGTGCACCCTGTAGATATCGATTATTCGGACGGCCATAACTTCTGCCTCGTTTAGAGTTACGGGAGCCATAACCTGTCAAAACGAAGGCCTCGATGAGTTCTATGGCTTTGGCAGATTTCAGCCGCCAACGGATAGATTAATGCCCAAAAAGGGCAACCCGAATCTCAATCGGGCCTCGTAAGTTTTTTACCCTTCGTTTTTTCGACACGTGGATTTTTACGGTAAAACAGGATTACCGTGGCTGGCCTATGATTTACCATCGCTGGAGAGTGGTGCACCACGGTACTGTTCCGTTTCAAATCCATGCACGCATTTCTAAAAGTCGTACGACACTGTTTCTCCATTTCGGACGGATGTTGCACCTTGCACCGTGGATGTTGCACCCTGTAGATATCGATTATTTGGACGGCCATAACTTCTGGCTCGTTTAGAGTTACGGGAGCCATAACCTGTCAAAACGAAGGCCTCGATGAGTTCTACGGCTTTGACAGCTTTCAGCCGTCAACGGATAGATTAATGACCAAAAAGGACAACCCGAATCTCAATCGGGTCTCGTAAGTTTTTTACCCTTCGTTTTTTCGACACGTGGATTTTTACGGTAAAACAGGATTACCGTGGCTGGACTTCGATTTACCATCGCTGGAGAGTGGTGCACCATGGTACTGTTCCATTTCAAATCCATGCACGCATTTCTAAAAGTCGTACGGCACTGTTTCGCCATTTCGGACGGATGTTGCACCTTGCACCGTGGATGTTGCACCCTATAGATATCGATTATACGGACGACCATAACTTCTGGCTCGTTTAGAGTTACGGGAGCCATAACCTGTCAAAATGAAGGCCACGATGAGTTTTACGGGTTTGACGGCTTTCAGCCGTCAACAGATAGATTAATGCCCAAAGAGGACAACCCGAATCTCAATCGGGTCTCGTAAGTTTTTTACCCTTCGTTTTTTCGACACGTGGATTTTTACGGTAAAACCGGATTACCGTGGCTGGCCTTCGATTTACCATTGCTAGAGAGTGGTGCACCACAGTACTGTTCCATTTCAAATCCATGCACGCATTTCTAAAAGTCGTACGGTACTGTTTCGCCATTTCGGACGGATGTTGCACCTTGCACCGTGGATGTTGCACCCTATAGATATCGATTATACGGACGACCATAACTTCTGGCTCGTTTAGAGTTACGGGAGCCATAACCTGTCAAAACGAAGGCCTCGATGAGTTCTACGGCTTTGACAGCTTTCAGCCGTCAACGGATAGATTAATGCCCAAAAAGGACAACCCGAATCTCAATCGGGTCTCGTAAGTTTTTTACCCTTCGTTTTTTCGACCCGTGGATTTTTACGGTAAAACAGGATTACCGTGGCTGGCCTTCGATTTACCATCGCCGGAGAGTGGTTCACCATGGCACTGTTCCATTTCAAATCCATGCACGCATTTCTAAAAGTCGTATGGCACTGTTTCGCCATTTCGGACGGATGTTGCACCTTGCACCGTAGATGTTGAACCCTGTAGATATCGATTATTCGGACGACCATAACTTCTGGCTCGTTTAGAGTTACGGGAGCCATAACCTGTCAAAACGAAGGCCTCGATGCGTTCTACATCTTTGACAGCTTTCAGCCGTCAACGGATAGATTAATGCCCAAAAAGGACAACCCGAATCTCAATCGGGTCTCGTAAGTTTTTTACCCTTCGTTTTTTCGACACGTGGATTTTTACGGTAAAACAGGATTACGGTGGCTGGCCTTCGATTTACCATCCTGGACAGTGGTGCACCATGGTACTGTTCCGTTTCAAATCCATGCACGCATTTCTAAAAGTTGTATGTCACTGTTTTGCCATTTCGGACGGATGTTGCACCTTGCACCGTGGATGTTGCACCCTGTAGATATCGATTATTCGGACGGCCATAACTTCTGGCTCGTTTAGAGTTACGGGAGCCATAACCTGTCAAAACGAATGCCTCGATGAGTTCTACGGCTTTGACAGCTTTCAGCCGTCAACGGATAGATTAATGCCCAAAAAGGACAACCCGAATCTCAATCGGGTCTCGTAAGTTTTTTACCCTTCGTTTTTTCGACACGTGGATTTTTACGGTAAAACAGGATTACAGTGGCTGGCCTTCGATTTACCATCGCTGGAGAGTGGTGCACCATGGTACTGTTCCGTTTCAAATCCATGCACGCATTTCTAAAAGTCGTACGGCACTGTTTCGCCATTTCGGACGGATGTTGCACCTTGCACCGTGGATGTTGCACCCTATAGATATCGATTATACGGACGACCATAACTTTTGGCTCGTTTAGAGTTACGGGAGCCATAACCTGTCAAAACGAAGGCCTCGATGAGTTATACGGCTTTGACAGCTTTCAGCCGTCAACGGATAGATTAATGCCCAAAAAGGACAACCCGAATCTCAATCGGGTCTCGTAAGTTTTTTACCCTTCGTTTTTTCGACACGTGGATTTTTACGGTAAAACAAGATTGCCGTGGCTGGCCTTCGATTTACCATCGCTGGAGAGTGGTGCACCATGGTACTGTTCCATTTCAAATCCATGCACGCATTTCTAAAAGTCGTACGGCACTGTTTCGCCATTTCGGACGGATGTTGCACCATGCACCGTGGATGTTGCACCCTATAGAAATCGATTATACGGATGACCATAACTTCTGGCTCGTTTAGAGTTACGGGAGCCATAACCTGTCAAAACGAAGGCCTCGATGAGTTCGACGGCTTTGACAGCTTTCAGCCGTCAACGGATAGATTAATGCCCAAAAAGGACAACCCGAATCTCAATCGGGTCTCGTAAGTTTTTTACCCTTCGTTTTTTCGACACGTGGATTTTTACGGTAAAACAGGATTACCGTGGCTGGCCTTCGATTTACCATCGCTGGAGAGTGGTGCACCATGGTACTGTTCCATTTCAAATCCATGCACGTGTTATCCCATTTTTTGGTCAAAACTAGGATATCCATGTTGTGTGCATTTCCACCGTGACTAGAACAAGAAGCAGCCAGCAAGCGTATATCAATCAGGAATTTCACTCAAGAACACATAGGTTCATCCGGCACTCAGAACACGCAGGTTCATCCGGCACTCCCAAATACAAGTGTTCATTCGGCATTCTCTCCATTCGGTAGTACCGATCCAACACCACCGAACCAACCATCTCCCCCCTACAACTACCGGATCAAGCATAGCCGAACCATGCTACCGCCGAACCATGCTACCACCGGACCATGCTACCACCGGACCAGCTCCAACCTCACCATACTACTGCCGGTCCAACCTACCACCGGTCCAAGCAACATACCACTCACCACCGAACCAAGGTGTTGCCGAACCAACTCTGCCAGGCCAGATTGCTTCAGCCCAAGCCCACCAGCAGCTATAAACATCCAAGACCTCTGCCCCCAGCCTCACTCTACAAATAGAGGGGCAGGGGTACAACAATGGGGGACAAGTTTGAGAGCTCAAGCCTGGAAGGAACTCTCAAACAACTTTAGATACTTGTAATCAAAGCTTTGTACTTGTAATCTAAAGAAAAAAGGAGAATAACATATAAAGTGGACGTAGGCACGTTCTGGCCGAACCACTATAAATCTATGTGTCTTTTACAGTTTAGTCCCTGCTTTTTATATATTTGCATAAATCACCCAAATCACTAAATACAACATAAAATCAACCAACTCATACGACTTTGGGTGTTTGCGACCATTTTTTACGCAAACATTTTGGTGCTTCCATTGAGAGGAACCAGCTCCCGCTACATCGGATAGAAGTTGAATTTGAAAATCTAAGAGTTCAGATCTAAGAGTTATGACGAGACAAACAAGTAGAAGGCAAAGGCCAGAGAGAAGTGAACACCAAGGAAGTCAAGAGGCTTCCTCAGGAGGGAATCAAGCGTCGATCTTCATCACTAGGGATGAGATGGAGGCCATGATGAGAAGACAAGAAGAGATGATCCAGAACTTACTTCAACAAATCGGGCAAATTGGAGCACAAATCCAAGGAGCAACTGGGGTTCAGAACGGGGCAGGACCATCTGGCGCAGCACCCGAGCTAGGGGGCACTCACGCAGAGCATGTTGATCCGACCCCGGGAAGTGAGATGGGGGCATCCGAACCACCTGGTAGCAATAGAGGAATGAACGTTCAGCCAGGGAGGCATACACATGAAAACTCCCGCGGACTTGGGGGGCAGGTCGAAGGCAGTGAACGAGAACTACAGCTTGGAGACAATGACAGATTAGCAGAGATGATTAGAAGAGCTATGAGAGGCGGTTTAGTAAACAGAGACTTGGAAGATGTAAACAGGATTCCTTTTTCTTCTGCGATTAGGATGGCTAGGAACCCACCAGAATTCAAGCTACCATCATTGGACATGTACAACGGGAAAACGTACCCCACGGTCCATCTAACGAAGTATATGAGACATATGGAAGTGCTGGGGGCATCAGAGGAGGTTATGGCCCGGTGCTTTCCACTGTATTTGACGGACATTGCAGCGTTATGGTTTAGGCAACTGGAGAGCGGCTCCATAGGAACATGGGCAGATTTAACTGAGAGATTCATGAGGCAATTCAGGGTTCATATTGCGAGACCCAAGAATGTGATGACTTTGGCAACCTTGAAACAGAAAACTGGAGAGACTTTGAGGGGCTTTCTAACGTGATTTAATGCGGCGGCAGCATCAGTGGATCGACCAGATCCATCTATGGTCATGATGGCGCCTGTATCTGGAATAGCTGGTAATACAGAGTTCAAGAATTCATTAACCAAGGACCCGCCTATGAACCTGGGAGAGTTCTATCATGAGGCTGAAAAATTTATGCGTTTGGAAGATGCTAGTGCAGAAAGAGAGGAAGAAGATGACGTTTACGCAATCAAGAGCGGAAACCCACCTGGAAAGGGTGCGGAGACTAGCAAAGGAAAAATAAAGGCTGAGGATAATGATGACAGGACAAAGTGGCTACGAAGAGAGCCACGATTCACCACCTATTCAGAGCTGAATGAGAGTTTGGAACGGATTTATCAGGATACCAAGGGGCAGGTTCCGTACCGTAGACCAATGCGAAGGGATCCAACCTCTGACGAAAGAAAATCAGATAAGTTTTGTGTATTTCATGAATTGAATGGTCATAACACTAATGATTGTAGGCATTTGAAGGACGAGGTGGAAGGGCATATCAGGAACGGTATGCTCCTTCAGTATGTGAGGAGGCGAACTCCGGTAGTGGAGCCAGAGCGACCACCGTCTACCTCAGCTAGAGGTGACCGTTGATCGGGGCACCATTTGATTATCCCTTGATTGCTTGATTAAAATAACGATGAACAGGTCGTAAGCTTCCACTAACGCAATTAAATCGTTTACACATGTACGAGATCGCGAACGATCTCCAGGCATGCTCTGAATGATCATTGACTGCTTCGGAATGGGAACTTACACTTTGACATCCTTGCTTTGCTTTTGTTTCGATTTGAACATTTGAATTCTTCCTGTTTGGACATCTCTGCTGCAAGGTACTATTGCTTTAACATTTACAATTCTATGAAAAAATTATTTACTTGTATGCCCGTTGGATCGCGAACGGTCCACGAGCACCTATTGCATGGCAACGAACTGCCGAAGTCTTTGATTCGAAAAATTCCCCCAAACAATGACTCCAACACTGATAATATTAAGTCCCCCCCCCCCCGGGCACACTCATTCGCCTCGAACGGCACCCGACCGCGAACGGTCACAAACTCGACTTCGAACAGTCACAATTCGCCTCGAACGGCACCCGACTTCGAACAGTCACAATTCGCCTCGAACGGCACCCGATCGCGAACGGTCACAATTCGCCTCGAACGGCACCCGACTTCGAACAGTCACAATTCGCCTCGAACGGCACCCGATCGCGAACGGTCACAAATCGCCTCGAACGGCACATAATCGCGAACGGTCACAACTCGCACCGAACGGCACAACTCCTCTCACCTCAAATGGCTCGATCGCGAACGGTCGTCATTTGGGGTCCCCCACTTGACCGCGCACTGTCGCACTTTACCTCGAATGACTCGATCCCGAACGGTCGTCATTTGAAGTTGAGCGCTTGACCTTGAACGGTCACATTTCACCACAGATGACTCAATCCCGAACGATCGATACATGGATTTACGCACTTGACCGCGCACTGTCGCACTTTACCTCGAATGACTCGATCCCGAACGGTCGTCATTTGAAGTTGAGCGCTTGACCTTGAACGGTCACATTTCACCGAAGATGACTCGATCTCGAACGATCGACGCACGGATTTATGCGCTTGACCGCGCACGGTCGCACTTCACCTCAAATGACTTGATCACGAACGATCGTCATTTGAAGTTAGGCGCTTGACCATGAACGGTCGCGCTTCATCCCAAATAGCTCGATCCCGAACGGTCGTCATTTGGGGCCATATAAAATATCAAGCTCTTTACAGGTTGTCAACAGGATACGAACATCCAGCTCATGGCATTACAAAACACGCCTTCCTACCGCAAGGCATATTTTGGGGGGCAAAGTGTTATCCCATTTTTTGGTCAAAACTAGGATATCCATGTTGTGTGCATTTCCACCACGACTAGAACAAGAAGCAGCCAGCAAGCGTATATCAATCAGGAATTTCACTCAAGAACACACAGGTTCATCCGGCACTCAGAACACACAGGTTCATCCGGCACTCCCAAATACAAGTGTTCATTCCGCATTCTCTCCATTCGGTAGTACCGATCCAACACTACCGAACCAACCATCTCCCCCCTACAACTACCGGACCAAGCATAGCCGAACCATGCTACCGCCGAACCATGCTACCACCGGACCATGCTATCACCGGACCAGCTCCAACCTCACCATACTACTGCCGGTCCAACCTACCACCGGTCCAAAAAACATACCACTCACCGCCAAACCAAGGTGTTGCCGAACCAACTCTGCTAGGCCAGATTGCTTCAGCCCAAGCCCACCAGCAGCTATAAACATCCAAGACCTCTGCCCCCAGCCTCACTCTATAAATAGAGGGGCAGGGGTACAACAATGGGGGACAAGTTTGAGAGCTCAAGCCTGGAAGGAACTCTCAAACAACTTTAGATACTTGTAATCAAAGCTTTGTACTTGTAATCTAAAGAAAAAAGGAGAATAACATATAAAGTGGACGTAGGCACGTTCTGGCAGAACCACTATAAATCTGTGTGTCTTTTACAGTTTAGTCCCTGCTTTTTATATATTTGCATAAATCACCCAAATCACTAAATACAACATAAAATCAACCAACTCATACGACTTTGGGTGTTTGCGACCATTTTTTACGCAAACAGCACGCATTTCTAAAAGTCGTACGGCACTGTTTCGCCATTTCGGACGGATGTTGCACCTTGCACCGTGGATGTTGCACCCTGTAGATATCGATTATTCGGACGACCATAACTTCTGGCTCGTTTAGAGTTACGGGAGCCATAACCTGTCAAAACGAAGGCCTCGATGAGTTCTACGGCTTTGACAGCTTTCAGCCGTCAACGAATAGATTAATGCCCAAAAAGGACAACCCGAATTTCAATCGGGTCTCCTAAGTTTTTTACTCTTCGTTTTTTCGACGCAAGGATTTTTACGGTAAAACTGGATTACGGTGGCTGGCCTTCGATTTACCACCGTGGACAGTGGTGCACCGTGGTACTGTTCCGTTTCAAATCCATGCACGCATTTCTAAAAGTCGTACGGCACTGTTTCGCCATTTCGGACGGATGTTGCACGTTGCACCGTGGATGTGGCACCCTGTAGATATCGATTACTCGGACGGCCATAACTTCTGGCTCGTTTAGACTTACGGGAGCCATAACCTGTCAAAACGAAGGCCTCGATGAGTTCTACGGTTTTGGCAGCTTTTAGCCGTCAACGGATAGATTAATGCCCAAAAAGGACAACCCGAATCTCAATCGGGTCTCGTAAGTATTTTACCCTTCGTTTTTTCGACACGCGGATTTTTACGGTAAAACGTGATTACCGTGGCCCGTCTTCGACTTCCCATCGCTGGAGAGCGGTGCACCACGGTACTGTTCCGTTTGAAATCCATGCACGCATTTCTAAAAGTCGTACGACACTGTTTCACCATTTCGGATGGGTGTTGCACCTTGCACCGTGGATGTTGCACCCTGTAGATATCGATTATACTAACGGCCATAACTTCTGGCTCGTTTAGAGTTACGGGAGCCATAACCTATCAAAACGAAGGCCTCGATGAGTTCTACGGCTTTGACAGCATTCAGCCGTCAGCGGATAGATTAATGCCCAAAATGGACAACCCGAATCTCAATCGGGTCTCGTAAGTTTTTTACCCTTCGTTTTTTCGACACGTGCAATTTTACGGTAAAACAGGATTACAATGGCTGGTTTTCGATTTACCATCGCTGGAGAGTGGTGCACCATGGTACTATTCCATTTCAAATCCATGCACGCACTTCTAAAAGTCGTACGGCACTGTTTCGCCACTTCGGACGGATGTTGCACCTTGCACCGTGGATGTTACACCCTGTAGATATCGATTATACGGACGACCATAACTTCTGGCTCGTTTAGAGTTACGAGATCCACAACCTGTCAAAACGAAGGCCTCGATGAGTTCTACGGCTTTGATAGCTTTCAGCCGTCAACGGATAGATTAATGCCCAAAAAGGAGAACCCGAATCTCAATCGGGTCTCGTAAGTTTTTTACCCTTCGTTTTTTCGACCCGTGGATTTTTACGGTAAAACAGGATTACCATGGCTGGCCTTCGATTTACCATCGCTGGAGAGTGGTGCACCACGGTACTGTTCCATTTCAAATCCATGCACGCATTTCTAAAAGTCGTACGGCATTGTTTCGCCATTTCGGACGGATGTTGCACCTTGCACCTTGGTGTTGCACCCTGTAGATATCGATTATTCGGACGGCCATAACTTCTGGCTCGTTTAGAGTTACGGGAGCCACAACCTGTCAAAACGAAGTCCTCAATGAGTTCTACGGCTTTGACAGCTTTCAGCCATCAACGGACAGATTAATGCCCAAAAAGGACAACCCGAATCTTAATCGGGTCTCGTAAGTTTTTTACCCTTCGTTTTTTCGACACGTTGATTTTTACGGTAAAACAGGATTACCGTGGCTGGCCTTCGATTTACCATCGCTGGAGAGTGGTGCACCATGGTACTGTTCCGTTTCAAATCCATGCACGCATTTCCAAAAGTCGTACGACACTGTTTTTCCATTTCGGACAGATGTTGCACCTTGCACCGTGGATGTTGCACCCTGTAGATATCGATTATACGGACGACCATAACTTCTGGTTTGTTTAGAGTTACGGGAGCCACAACCTGTCAAAATGAAGGTCTCGATGAGTTCTATGGCTTTGATAGCTTTCAGCCATCAACGGATAGATTAATGCCCAAAAAGGAAAACACGAATCTCAATCGGGTCTCGTAAGTTTTTTACCCTTTGTTTTTTCGACACGTGGATTTTTACGGTAAAATGGGATTACGGTGGCTGGTCTTCGATTTACCATCGCTGGAGAGTAGTGCATCATGGTACTGTTCTGTTTCAAATCCATGCACGCATTTCTAAGGTCGTACGGCACTGTTTCGCCATTTCGGACGGATGTTGCACCTTGCACCGTGGATGTTGCACCCTGTAGATATCGATTATTCGGACGGCCATAACTTCTGGCTCGTTTAGAGGTACGGGAGCCATAACCTTTCAAAACGAAGGCCTCGATGAGTTCTACGGCTTTGACGGCTTTCAGCCGTCAACGGATAGATTAATGCCCAAAAAGGACAACCCGAATCTCAATCGGGTCTCGTAAGTTTTTACCCTTCGTTTTTTCGACACGTGGATTTTTACGTTAAAACAGGATTACGGTAGCTGGTCTTCGATTTACCATCGCTGGACAGTGGTGCACCATGCTACTGTTCCGTTTCAAATCCATGCACGCATTTCTAAAAGTCGTACGGCACTGTTTCGCCATTTCGGACGGATGTTGCACCTTGCACCGTGGATGTTGCACCCTGTAGATATCGATTATTCGGATGGCCATAACTTCTGGCTCGTTTAGAGTTACGGGAGCCATAACCTGTCGAAATGAAGGCCTCGATGAGTTCTATGGCTTTGACGGCTTTCAGCCGTCAATGGATAGATTATTGTCCAAAAAGGGCAACCCGAATCTCAATCGGGTCTCGTAAGTTTTTTACCCTTCGTTTTTTCGACACGTGGATTTTTACGGTAAAACAGGATTACCGTGGCCCGTCTTCGACTTCCATCGCTGGAGAGTGGTGCACCACGGTACTGTTCCGTTTGAAATCCATGCACGCATTTCTAAAAGTCGTACGACACTGTTTCACCATTTTGGATGGATGTTGCACCTTGCACCGTGGATGTTGCACCCTGTAGATATCGATTATACTAACGGCCATAACTTCTGGCTCGTTTAGAGTTACGGGAGCCATAACCTGTCAAAATGAAGGCCTCGTTGAGTTCTACGGCTTTGACAGCTTTCAGCCGTCAGCGGATAGATTAATGCCCAAAAAGGACAACCCGAATCTCAATCGGGTCTCGTAAGTTTTTTACCCTTCGTTTTTTCGACACGCGGATTTTTACGGTAAAACGGGATTACCGTGGCCCGACTTCGACTTCCCATCACTGGAGAGCGGTGCACCACGGTACTGTTCCGTTTGAAATCCATGCACGCATTTCTAAAAGTCGTACGACACTGTCTTACCATTTCGGATGGATGTTGCACCTTGCACCGTGGATGTTGCACCCTGTAGATATCGATTATACTAACGGCCATAACTTCTGGCTCGTTTAGATTTACGGGAGCCATAACCTGTCAGAACGAAGGCCTCGATGAGTTCTATGGCTTTGACAGCTTTCAGCCGTCAGCGGATAGATTAATGCCCAAAAAGGACAACCCGAATCTCAATCGGGTCTCGCAAGTTTTTTACCCTTCGTTTTTTCGACACGTGGATTTTTACGATAAAACAGGATTACCGTGGCTGGCCTTCGATTTACCATCGCTGGAGAGTGGTGCACCATGGTACTGTTCCGTTTCAAATCCATGCACGCATTTCTAAAAGTCGTACGGCATTGTTTCGCCATTTCGGACGGATGTTGCACCTTGCACCGTGGATGTTACACCCTGTAGATATCGATTATTCGGACGGCCATAACTTCTGGCTCGTTTAGAGTTACGGGAGCCATAACCTGTCAAAACGAAGGCCTCGATGAGTTCTACGGCTTTGACAGCTTTCAGCGATCAACGGATAGATTATTTCCCAAAAAGGACAACCCGAATCTTAATCGGGTCTCGTAAGTTTTTTACCCTTCGTTTTTTCGACACGTGGATTTTTACGGTAAAACAGGATTACCGTGGCTGGCCTTCGATTTACCATCGCTAGAGAGTGGTGCACCATGGTACTGTTCCGTTTCAAATCCATGCACGCATTTCCAAAAGTCGTACGGCACTGTTTTGCCATTTCGGATGGATGTTGCACCTTGCACCGTGGATGTTGCACCCTGTAGATATCGATTATACGGACGACCATAACTTCTGGTTTGTTTAGAGTTACGGGAGCCACAACCTGTCAAAATGAAGGCCTCGATGAGTTCTATGGCTTTGATAGCTTTCAACCGTCAACGGATAGATTAATGCCCAAAAAGGACAACACAAATCTCAATCGGGTCTCGTAAGTTTTTTACCCTTTGTTTTTTCGACACGTGGATTTTTACGGTAAAATGGGATTACGGTGGGTGGTCTTCGATTTACCATCGCTGGAGAGTGGTGCACCATGGTACTGTTCTGTTTCAAATCCATGCACGCATTTCTAAGGTCGTACGGCACTGTTTCGCCATTCCGGACGGAAGTCGCACCTTGCACCGTGGATGTTGCACCCTGTAGATATCGATTATTCGGACGGCCATAACTTCTGGCTCGTTTAGAGTTACGGGAGCCATAACCTTTCAAAACGAAGGCCTCGATGATTTCTACGTCTTTGACGGCTTTCAGCCGTCAACGGATAGATTAATGCCCAAAAAGGACAACCCGAATCTCAATCGGGTCTCGTAAGTTTTTTACCCTTCGTTTTTTCGACACGTGGATTTTTACGTTAAAACAGGATTACGGTAGCTGGCCTTCGATTTACCATCACTGGACAGTGGTGCACCATGCTACTGTTCCGTTTCAAATCCATGCACGCATTTCTAAAAGTCGTACGTCACTGTTTCGCCATTTCGGACGGATGTTGCACCTTGCACCGTGGATGTTGCACCCTGTAGATATCGATTATTCGGACGGCCATAACTTCTGGTCCTTTTTGAGTTACGGGAGCCATAACCTGTCGAAATGACGGCCTCGATGAGTTCTATGGCTTTGACGGCTTTCAGCCGTCAATGGATAGATTAATGTCCAAAAAGGACAACCTGAATCTCAATCGGGTCTTGTAAGTTTTTCTACCCTTCGTTTTTTCGACACGTGGATTTTTACGGTAAAATAGGATTACCGTGGCCCGTCTTCGACTTCCATCGCTAGAGAGTGGTGCACTATGGTACTGTTCCGTTTCAAATCCATGCACGCATTTCTAAAAGTTGTACGGCACTGTTTCGCCATTTCGGACGGATGTTGCACCTTGCACCGTGGATGTTGCACCCTGTAGATATCGATTATTCGGATGACCATAACTTCTGACTCGTCTAGAATTACGGTAGCCATAACCTGTCAAAACGAAGGTCTCGATGAGTTCTATGGCTTTGACAGCTTTCAGCCATCAACGGATAGATTAATGCCCAAAAATGACAACCCTAATCTCAATCGGTCTCGTAAGTTTTTTACCCTTCGTTTTTTCGACACGTTGATTTTTACGGTAAAACGGGGTTACCGTGGCCCGACTTCGACTTCCCATCGCTGGAGAGTGGTACACCATGGTACTGTTCCGTTTCAAATCCATGCACGCATTTCTAAAAGTCGTACGACACTGTTTCACCATTTCGGACGGATGTTGCACCTTGCACCGTGGATGTTGCACCCTGTAGATATCGATTATTCAAACGACCATAACTTCCGGCTTGTTTAGAGTTACGGGAGCCATAACCTGTCAAAACGAAGGCCTCGATGAGTTCTACGGCTTTGACAGCTTTCAGTCCTCAACGGATAGATTAATGCCCAAAAAGGACAACCCGAATCTCAATCGGGTCTCGTAAGTTTTTTACCCTTCGTTTTTTCGACACGTGGATTTTTACGGTAAAACAGGATTTCGTGGCTGGCCTTCGATTTACCATCGCTGGTGAGTGGTGCAGCATAGTACTGTTCCGTTTCAAATCCATGCACGCATTTCTAAAAGTCATACGGCACTGTTTCGCCATTTCGGATGGATGTTGCACCTTGCACCGTAGATGTTGCACCCTATAGATATCGATTATACGGACGACCATAACTTTTGGCTCGTTTAGAGTTACGGGAGCCATAACCTGTCAAAACGAAGGCATCGATGAGTTCTACGGCTTTGACAGCTTTCAGCCTTCAACGGATAGATTAATGCCCAAAAAGGACAACCCAAATCTCAATTGGGTCTCGTAAGTTTTTTACCCTTCGTTTTTTCGACACGTTGATTTTTACGGTAAAACGGAATTACCGTGGCCCGACTTCGACTTCCCATCGCTGGAGAGTGGTGCACCATGGTACTGTTCCATTTCAAAAACATGCACGCATTTCTAAAAGTCGTACGGCATTGTTTCGCCATTTCGGACGGATGTTGCACCATGCACCGTGGATGTTGCACCCTATAGATATCGATTATACGAACGACCATAACTTCTGGCTCGTTTTGAGTTACGGGATCCACAACCTGTCAAAACGAAGGCCTCGATGAGTTCTACGGCTTTGACATCTTTCAGCCGTCAACGAATAGATTAATGCCCAAAAAGGACAACCCGAATCTCAATCGGCTCTCGTAAGTTTTTTACCGTTCGTTTTTTCGACACGTGGATTTTTACGGTAAAACAGGATTACGGTGGCTGGCCTTCGATTTTCCATCGCAGGAGAGTGGTGCACCATGGTACTGTTCCGTTTCAAATCCATGCACGCATTTCTAAAAGTCGTACGGCACTGTTTCGCCATTTCGGACGGATGTTGCACCTTGCACCGCGGATGTTGCACCCAGTAGATATCGATTATTCGGACGACCATAACTTCTGGCTTGTTCAGAGTTGCGGGAGCCGTAACCTGTCAAAACGAAGGCCTCGATGAGTTCTACGGCTTTGACAGCTTTCACATGTCAACGAATAGATTAATGCCCAAAAAGGACAACCCGAATCTCAATCGGGTCTCCTAAGTTTTTTACCCTTCGTTTTTTCGACGCGTGGATTTTTACGGTAAAACTGGATTACGGTGGCTGGCCTTCGATTTACCATCCTGGACAGTGGTGCACCATGGTACTGTTCCGTTTCAAATCCATGCAGGCATTTCTAAAAGTCGTACGGCACTGTTTCGCCATTTCGGACGGATGTTGCACCTTGCACCGTGGATGTTGCACCCTGTAGATATCGATTACTCGGACGGCCATAACTTCTGGCTCGTTTAGAGTTACGGGAGCCATAACCTGTCAAAACGAAGGCCTCGATGACTTCTACGGCTTTGACAGCTTTCTGCCGTCAACGGATAGATTAATGCCCAAAAACGACAACCCGAATCTCAATCGGGTCTCGTAAGTTTTTTACCCTTCGTTTTTTCGACACGCGGATTTTTACGGTAAAACGGGATTATCGTGGCCCGTCTTCGACTTCCCATCGCTGGAGAGCGGTGCACCACGGTACTATTCCGTTTCAAATCCATGCATGCATTTCTAAAAGTCATACGACACTGTTTCACCATTTCGGATGGATGTTGCACCTTGCACCGTGGATGTTGCACCCTGTAGAAATCGATTATTCGGACGGCCATAACTTCTGGCTCGTTTAGATTTACGGGAGCCACAACCTGTCAAAACGAAGGCCTCGATGAGTTCTATGGCTTTGACAGCTTTGAGCCATCAACAGATAGATTAATGCCCAAAAAGGACAACCCGAATCTCAATCGGGTCTCGTAAGTTTTTTACCCTTCGTTTTTTCGACACGTGGATTTTTACGGCAAAATAGGATTACCGTGGCTGGCCTTCGATTTACCATCACTGGAGAGTGGTGCACCATGGTACTGTTCCGTTTCAAATCCATGCACGCACTTCTAAAAGTCGTACGGCACTGTTTCGCCACTTCGGACGGATGTTGCACCTTGCACCGTGGATGTTACACCCTGTAGATATCGATTATACGGACGACCATAACTTCTGGCTCGTTTTGAGTTACGGGATCCACAACCTGTCAAAACGAAGGCCTCGTTGAGTTCTACGGCTTTGACATCTTTCAGCCATCAACGGATAGATTAATGCCCAAAAAGGACAACCCGAATCTCAATCGGGTCTCGTAAGTTTTTTACCCTTCGTTTTTTCGACCCGTGGATTTTTACGGTAAAACAGGATTACCGTGGCTGGCCTTCGATTTGCCATCGCTGGAGAGTGGTGCACCATGGTACCGTTCCATTTCAAATCCATGCATGCATTTCTAGAAGTCGTACGGCATTGTTTCGCCATTTCGGACGGATGTTGCACCTTGCACCGTGGATGTTGCACCCTGTAGATATCGATTATTCAAACGGCCATAACTTCTGGCTCGTTTAGATTTACGGGAGCCACAACCTGTCAAAACGAAGGCCTCGATGAGTTCTATGGCTTTGACAGCTTTGAGCCATCAACGGATAGATTAATGCCCAAAAAGGACAACCGGAATCTCAATCCGGTCTCGAAAGTTTTTCACCCTTCGTTTTTTCGACACGTGGATTTTTACGGTAAAACAGGATTACCGTGGCTAGCCTTCGATTTACCATCGCTGGAGAGTGGTGCACCATGGTACTGTTCCATTTCAAATCCATGCACGCATTTCTAAAAGTCGTACGGCACTGTTTCGCCATTTCGGACGGATGTTGCACCTTGCACCGTGGATGTTGCACCCTGTAGATATCGATTATTGGGACGACCATAACTTCTGGCTCGTTTAGAATTACGGGAGCTACAACCTGTCAAAACGAAGGTCTCGATGAGTTCTACAGCTTTGACAGCTGTTTGTGTCAAAATTGGGCACAACACTCTTCGGAAGTTTTTGAAGCGATAATAAGTGAAGAAAGCAAACTAAAATGAAGATTATCTAACAAAAACTCCAAGCAACAGAAAATAAATTGCACAGAAGACAGCAATTTAGAGTGGTTCGGCAATTTGCCTACGTCCACTATAAAGCTTTGTTATTTTATTGCTCGATATCCGGAGAATACAACTTTTATATGGCTAAGTACAGCAGTTCTTAAGCAAAAATTCGAAGTCAAAGGCAGCGGCGGTGCTCTGAAGTAATTCTGGCGGCGTCCGGGGGTGCTTTGTCTCTCGAAATTCTCCGATCCCTTTTCTGAATGACCAGGGGCTCTATTTATAGGTGTTGGAGGCTGATATTTCTCCTAAAATCAGGGAAGACCACTTCTGACACGTGCAGGGGGCCCACATGGCTGAATTCTGGAGATCCGGGCCCACTTTTGGATCGATTCGACCCTTGGTTCGAATCGATCAAAAAAGTGTCCAATCGGGATGAAACTTGGCGTGGTCATTCTTCTATGTACGTGCAAGCTCCTGTGAAAATTTCATGGCATTTGGACTTGTAGATCTCGAGTTATGATCGATTCAAGATTGTATTTCTGGTCAACATGCGCGCTTCGAATCCATGGCCTTCGAATCGATAGGGTCGAATCCCTGGGTTTCAGCAGCTACAATTTGATGGGTTCGATGTTATGGATTCGAAGATACCCTTATGCGCGTCCTTCGCGTTGTTCAGAGTGTCTCGTAGTTGGCCGATGCGAAGTCTTCTTTGCTTGATGGATTCGAAGGACCTTCACGGGATGGAGTCGAAGATAGGAATTCTTCGAGGGATTCGAACCAAGGCAGGTGTGGATGGGTTCGAAGCATGGCTACCTCTGATGGATTCGAATGAAGGCATGTCCTTGATGGGTTCGAAGGCAGGATTGCCTTGATGGATTCGAAGGCAGGGTTCGAAGGTATACCCTTTCGATTCGATCAATCGTGCGTTCCTTCGTATCGATCAAGGCGTTCCATGGTTCGATCGATATGAAGGGTTCTCTGCTCCATGGATTCGAAGATGGTTATGAATTGGAGTCGAGGCTTCTTGGACTTCATGGATTCGAACGTTGCTCCTGCTTATGGATTCGAACCTTGATCGATTCGACCCTGGGTCTCTCCGATGGATTCGAGATATGGCCTACCCTCCTTATTTTCTCTTGGCGACATCTTGAGCATATGAACTCGGATCTCCCCGAAATTTGAAACGCGGACTTCTTCGATCTTTCTGGTCATGTCCTATCAATTGTGGATCAACCTGGACTCGGACAAAATTCATCGATATCCATAGCGAAGAGAAGTGCAACCAATCTCTGAGACGAACTGTCCTTTGTTTTTGGCCAATCTCTTGGTATCACGGCTTTGCCAAAAAGCGGGATAACATTTTGCCCCCCAAAGTACGTCTTGTGGGAACATGACGTGCTTTGAATAGTTGCCATTTCTTTCTGAAAAAATCATTGCCCTCTTTTTGTTGAGACTCGTACGTTGTATCACTGTAACCTTGCCTTGATATGACTGATTGTTGAATAGTAGCGCTTAGCCACTGGCTGCTGTTGTTGTAACAGGATGACTGTTTGATCCCGATGTCCTTTGATGGATTCGAAGTCACGTCTGTTCGAATCGATCGTCTTTGAGTCGACGGTTTTTTTTTTTTTAATCCAGCCTTTACCTAGTGCTTCCTTGAATCGATGATGCCTCGCATCGTTAAAGTTGGGAAGGATTCGATCGTGCAAGGGATCTGAAGGTAACGGGTTCGAAGTGGAATATTGATTCGGCCATGTGATGGATTCGAAGTTATGGCTTTTCACTGTGATGGATTCGAATGCAATGGGTTATCGAGTGCTTGTTCGAATCGATGGGATCTGGCTAGTGACTGGTGGTAGGAGGTAAACACAACCGGGAGTCGAAAAGCCACGCGTTTTTTGTGGAATCCATATAAATATCCAAGGCCGTCCTCATTTTTACTTCTTACTCTTCACTTTTTACTGTAGTTCTACCTTCGATCGGTCCTCCAACGTCAGATACAACTGCATTCTGCACGAATCGATCCAATTTCTCCAAGTTTCTCACCGCCATCGAATCCAATTAGGTAGGTCAAGAGATCGATCCGAGTGTAGAACAATGAAAACTGAAAATTTGACATCGACTTCAATCTTCTCTTTCGAAACCCATGAGTGATAGTGAGGTCTAAAGTGGGTTGACTCGATGGATCTGGGGATTGAGGCCATTCAAGTCGTATCGATTCTGAGTGTCATCAGGGAGAAGTGTAGGCAACATTGGTTGTTATCCTCCTTCCTTGCTTCGCATCGATTAGGGCATAGGTAGTTCGAACCGATCAAGAAGGTGAAGCTTCGAATCGATGTAGGAATAGGTAGTTCGAATCGATCAAGATTGTGAGATTTCGAACCGATGGATTCGAAGGACCGTGCTGATCGATTCGAAGTGTCAATACCCTGATCGATTCGAAGATGTGCAGCGTTGATCGATTCGAAGTTACGTGAAGCTAATGATTCGAAGCACCTTCTCCACCCTAAAGCTGCATCGAGTCGACCTTCCTGGCTTCGAGGCGCATGGATTCGAACGTCTTCGATTCGACTCGTATCGATTCGAGTCGATCGATTCGAACGTTCGAACATATTAAACTTCTAACTCTATGATTGGCTCCAACTTTTGAGTCTATGACCAACTTCAAATTTGAACTTTTCGTTGAGCTTAATGAACTTTAGCATACTTGACCCCGACGAGCTTCGGCCTTGCATAATCGAATCTAACTTGACATCTCCATTGAAGCTCGTCGATGGCACCATGACTTAAACAAAACACAACAAGTTTATTACTTGAACTAGCCAATAGCTTCTGGGTGGCGTGAAAGTGACGGTCAGCGATGACGGTCGTTTTCATTTTCAAATCCAAAATTTCGTACTTTGGACACCTCGTTTCATCTTTGTAAAGTCTGCTTAAATTTTTTTCTAGCACTTATATTGCACAACATATTCATACACTCTGCACCGCGGGAATGCTTGGGTTTTTACGTTTTTAACGCCACTTTCTGGCGAGTTAGTTAATTATGGAGTCTTCGAGTTCTCAACAACAAGAAGCACAAAGCTCGCCCTTTCCAATGCTTGAGCTCCCGGACATCCCTCCTGAAGTCGTAGATCCGGCTCCGGACGAATTGCCGGAGGCCATATTTATCGAAGATCCGGTCGATTCTGTTCAATCCAATATCTCAGAGTCTCTGTTGGGCCGGTTATGTTCGAAACACAACATATCTTTGGACGACGTTCTATTACCCAGTGCCAGCGATAGACCACACAACCCTCCTGAGGGATATACTGCCTTTTACCGCCATGCCTGTGCGGCTGGATCTCTTCCTCCTTTTAACCAATATAACAGAGAGATGTTGTCGTATTTAGGAATCGCTCCTTCACAGCTTCATCCCAACGGGCATGCATTACTAAACAGCGTCTTCGTCATATTTATGGATTGCCTTTTTCGCCCGCCAAGACCTAACGAGATCAGGCACATCTTCAATTTTAAGAGTAGAGGTGATAGCCCGTCTTTCACTTTTCTGGAGGCGGTCAGGAACTGTCAGGTCGTGACCGGGGCTTGGACCAGGCTTAGTTATTTCAAGAACGAGTGGTTTTTTGTTCGTTGCCCCCTAGGGTTTGCCAGGAGATGGTTATCCAGACGTAAGCATCATAATTCGTTATTGAGTGGTCATTCTTAATACTTTACATTAATATTCTGCTACTCTCGCAGCCATCATTTCAAGACCTGCTGGTAGGCATTATAGGGGCGTCGTTCAAAGCTTGCAAAAGGTTCCCCATGACTTAAGGCACATAGATTTGCTATTGACCATGATAACTTAAGGACACTGGGTTTGATTGAGATGGGCCAGAGTATTGTGATTGAAGGTTTGGCGAAATCGGCCTCGAGGAAGAAGAAAAAAGTGGCAAAAAGAAGACCTGGCGTTGTAATAAGAGAAATGAGCGATGACGAAAGAACGCCCACAGATACTGATGTAGCTGCCGACCTTTCCCAAATAGAAGAGGGTCATAAAGGCAAGGCTGTTGTACCTAAGCTTAAGAGACGGAAGTCTGTAGTTGTAACCCGTTCCCAACCTGGGGTTACCGTTTCCCGTGCTTCTCCTTGTCAGTCTGGAGACCTTTTCACCGGGTT
Organism: Allium cepa; assembly: GCA_030765085.1. Taxonomy (NCBI): domain Eukaryota; kingdom Viridiplantae; phylum Streptophyta; class Magnoliopsida; order Asparagales; family Amaryllidaceae; genus Allium; species Allium cepa. Next base: position 31,764,164 of record CM060934.1, on the reverse strand, counting down.
GGACGATATTCCCATTCCGGACTACGTATCTCTCCATCATGGGTCCGGGCTGGAAGAGCTCCGGGGGGCGCTTGACATAAGCGATTCTTTACCCGTTAGTGTAATCGACGCTTCTGGTTGGTCGGGGGGTTTGCGCATTTATTCACTTTTCACGACATTTCACGACTTCCACACGCATTGTAGTGTTTTTTCTTGGTACTTAATCGAATTGTTCCTTTTTTTACAGGCATCATGTCGAATCGTCCTTCTACACTTGACAAACTTCGGCGAGTACACCATTCTTCATCCTACTATGAGTCTCGCCGCAGGGATTCTGACCGAGATCGTGAGCGGAGGTATTATGAGCAGGAACACCGTGATAGGGACCATTCCCGACACTACCCCAGCCAGGAACATTCTGATAGGGACCTGAGATATCGTTCACCCTCTCGTTCTCCTCCGTCGTCCAGGGGCCAAGTGCATGTAGTTGAAACTTCGCGGCAACAATCATCTCAACAAATTTCTAAACCTGGTCCACATCGCTTAAGGACCGACACAGCCACGACCGTAACCGTAGAGGAAGCACCCCTTGAACCGTCTGGTGAAGGGGCTATTAGAATTGCTCAGTTGAAAAAAGACTTTCCAGAGATATGCTTTGACGCCTATATCTTTCCACCCAACCTTAAGAGAATTCCCGAAGAGGCCGTGCACACTGCCCTCAGCTATACTCGGGATTTTTATGCTCAATATAAAGAGTGGTACAGGGCAGCTGTTAAAGCCTCAAAAGTAGCCTTCGAACGAGCCAAAGTTATTGAGAGCTTGGAAGCAGACTTGGCTCAGAAGAACTGTATCGTTGACGTTCTCCAATCTGAAACGGAGTCTTCTCGCAAAGCTGAACTGGAGTCGTTACAGAAGGTCGATGAGACATTGGCTGAGATGGCAAAAATGCAACAAGCGCACTGTACTTTAGTGGAGGATTTAGGCCATCGATACAAAAACGTTGAGGCCGAGAGAGATGCGGCGGTCAGGGAACTTGAGGAGTTAAAAGCTAAATTCGCCAGTTTAAATAAGGAAAAAGATGATGCTAATGCAGCTGCACAGGAAGCGTGTGAGCAAGCTGTGTCTCTTCGAGCCGAGCGAGACGCAGCGGTTGCTAAGGTTGGAGCGGTGGAAGCAGAGGTAGAAGGGAGAGTTCAAGCGGAGATTTTCAGAGTAGAAGCTGAATTTGACGATCTTCTCGACACTTATAATGCCAATGTACTCGAGCACAGGAATCTCTCGTGGCTCGGAGATTATTATGCACTCCTGCTCAGTGCTTGGAAAAAACTGGTGGCGAATAAAAGAGCATCTCTCCCTGAAGGTGCCGTAGATGAGTTTGAACTTGAATCTCGCTTATTGAACGAAGAGGAAAGGAAACTCCTCCACGACGCGATGATCACCGCTGAGAGGGAGAGACTTGGGTTTCATCATGTAGAGATGGGTGAAGGTTCTGGAGCCGCACATGACAGTGAGAATGTTCCAGTTGATGCTCCAACCCCATCTGGAGTCGTTACTACAGCTGCTCCACAAGTTATCCCTGCTTATAATCCGGATCGACCGGAATTGTCTCTTGGTACATCTACCGCTTCTGAACCTTTTCTATCAACGAGCCACAGCAAAGAAGGTATTATAAATGTTGCTTTAAGTGTTTCTGGAATTTTGAACTTGTAGTCGATCTTTTGACCATTTCTCTTGTGTTTTAATCAGTGACTGAAAGCGATGCGCCAGCACTTCCAATTCCACAAGTTTCGCAGCCAACGCTAGGAGCCGTTGTTACTGAGGCCATCACGACCACTGTCTTTACCAGCGAGATGGGAGGAGGGAGCTCGATGTCGTTTGATGTTCAGATGATCGAGGAGCTCCTCAAACAACCTTGTGAACCTTTCCCTGACCCTTCCTTTACAATGGGTGGTGTTACCTCTTCTTTTAGCTCATTTATACCGACCGTCCCTGTTTCCAGCGCTGATCGATCAATCCGAGAAGAGGAAATTCTTGCTGAGATAAGTGCTGAAATGGCTACGGCAGTTGGTGGTTCTGGAGGCGATGTCGCTCCACCAAGCATAACTTCTTCAGTCATTACTTCTCTCACCAGCACTGTTATAACTTCTAGTGTTGAAGCTTCGCCACCCGCTACGGCTCCTCCGCCTTCAGTTCGCCCTCTAAAAAGGATCTCTGTCCCTTCTAGTTCTGAGGAAGATGTAGATATCATGCCAGACCCTGAGGACGCTCCAAAGAAGGACAAGAAATCTCATAAGAAGCCGGGTAGCGGGTCTAGCGGCTCAACCCCAAAGAAGAGACATCGGAAGAAGAAGGACTAAACTTCTTGTTTTGTCATGCAGTCGCGAAGCAGAATTTCTTTTTACTTTTCTTTTTATTGGCCGTGTATGAGTGTGGATTCGGCATCCACTTTATGAGTTGTTTTTGGTTTTATCATGTAATCAAACTCTTCTTTCGTTTGTTAATAAAATAGAAAACAGCTCTTTCCTTATTTGCTTAAGTATTGCATCGATTAGCTTGTGCCCGCACATGCTATAAGCCTTGTATACATGTCCGCACTTCGGGGACTTAACATAATCTGCAGTTAACAGTTTGGTGTACTTGTGGTGTTTTCACCGTCAAGTAGAGTTTGTTTTTATTTGCCGAGTTTGAGAATCTTGGTCGCGAGTTGTGATCGATGAATAACCGAACTTCGGACGTTACATCACTTTGGTTAGCGATTAACACTTAGCTTTTTTTTTGCCCCCTTAGTCTCGGGGAGTAACATTTGTGTTTTGGTGGTTGAGTGTGTTTAATGCAAACCTTAAGCAAGTTTCCACATTCTGGGGACTTAGGATAATTTGTAATCGATAACTTGGTTCGCACTATGGGAATTTGAGAGTTATCGACGTTTTACAATATGGTTCGCACTATGGGAACCTGGAATTGACGTTTACACTACCCTCCATGCTCTGGGAATCTGGAGTTAGTGTGAATCTTCCGGTTCGCGCTCCGAGAACCTGTAATTTATATTTATACTCCAATTCACGCTCTGGGAAGTTGGAGTCCGTTCGCACTCTGGGAACGAATCGTTTTATGTTTATACTCCAAATCACGCTCTGGGAAGTTGGAGTCCGTTCGCACTCCGGGAACGAATTGTTAAATGTTTATACTCCAATTCACGCTGTGGGAAGTTGGAGTCCGTTCGCACTCCGGGAACGAATTGTTAAGTGTTTATACTCCAATTCGTGCTCTGGGAATTTGGAGTCCGTTCGCACTCCGGGAACGAATTGTTAAATGTTTATACTCCAATTCACGCTGTGGGAAGTTGGAGTCCGTTCGCACTCCGGGAACGAGTTGTTGAATGTTTATACTCCAATTCACGCTGTGGGAATTTGGAGTTGGCAGGGGGATCGTCGCGTGTCAATCCCCGTGAATGTTGATGTAGTGTTCTGTCCCCGAGCTCGGGTTTCACTTAGTGAGTGACTGGTCGCATCACAATCACTCCCTACTTGAATAAGTCCCTTCTCGTGATGGGACTTAGCCCTTCGTGCATTGTAATATAGTGCATCATATTCAATAAATCACAGCTCTGGCTCGAAGAGATGGCATTTTATTGCTGAAACGAAAGAATACGGCAAAGTCAGTTGCCTTATTACAAATTTAAGTCTCAAAATACTAGAATAAAATGCAAAGAATTAAATTGGCAGAAAGTAAATAGGTAAAATTTCTCATATGTAGTAGCGACGAAGATTTTCGCTATTCCAGGCTCTCGGCAAGGTAAAACCGTCAACTGTTGATAATTTGAACGTGCCATCTCCAAGCTTTTGTGAAATCACATATGGTCCTTCCCAATTTGGCTTCATGTGTGAAGGGACCGGATAAACTCTTTTGAGTACGAGATCGCCGAGTTCGAAGGTTCGCGGACGGACCTTAGCGTTGTACAGTCTGGCGACTTGATTACGATATGCGGCTGCCCTCAAATCAGCCTCTTCGCGCTTCTCATCGAGTAAATCCAAAGATTCAGCAAGCAATATGGTGTTTGTTTTCGGATCGTAATATGTTACACGATGGGAATGCACTTCCATTTCGACCGGAATAACAGCTTCAGAACCATATGATAAGGAAAATGGGGTATGACCGGTTGCAGTTTTATGGGTTGTTCGATAGGCCCATAATGCCATAGGGAGTTCGTCAACCCATTTGCCCCTAGCCTTTTCCAGTCGCTTCTTTAGGATGGACTTGATAACTTTATTAACTGCTTCAACCTAACCATTTGCTTGTGGGTGCGCCACTGCCGAGAATTTCTCCTGGATGTGAAATCGTTGGCAGAAATTTTTGAATTCAGCACTGTCGAACTGAGTTCCGTTATCGGTAATGATAGTATGTGGGAGACCGAAACGGCAGATGATGTTACGTACTACAAAGTTGATTACTTTCTTTGTTGTGATTGTCGCAAGGGATTCAGCTTCAGCCCATTTGGTGAAATAATCAACCGCGACGATGGCGTACTTCGCGCCACCTTTGGCCAGAGGCAATGTGCCGATGATATCCATTCCCCACACCGCAAATGGCCAAGGACTGACCATTTGGGTTATCTCAGTAGGCGGGGCTCTTGAAATTCGAGCATGTTTCTGGCATTTGTCACATTTTCTAGCGTAATCTGCAGCATCGCGATTAACGGTAGGCCAATAATACCCATATCGAAGTATCTTCTTTGCTAGTGCTTGCCCCCCAGTGTGATCACCACATTCTCCTTCGTGTACATCGTGTAACACTCGTTTGATTTCATCGTGTGCGATACACCGGAGGAGAGGAACAGAGTATCCTCTCCGATACATGATTCCATTCTGAATAACAAACCGTGAAGCCTTTCGCAGAACTTGTCTTTTCTCGCTTCGCCGCTCGGGCAATACACCGTGTTCGATATAATCTTTATAAGGAGTCATCCATGACTCCTTGGTGGAGGTTGCTTCAAATGCGACATCAGTCTCCCTTCGATCAATGCTCGGAGATGATAGGGTTTCAATTGGGACAACCCCCAACTGTTGAGCCTCACCCGTGCTTGCTAACTTTGCCAATGAATCAGCTTTCTGATTGTGCTCTCGGGGTATGTAGAAAATGGCATAGTAATCGAATTGATTAAGTATCTCTAGAACTTGAATTAGATAAGCGGCCAGTCTTCGATCTTTGGCTTGGTATTCACCTCGGACTTGACACACTATCAATTGGGAGTCACAATAGATCTCTACAGCGATGATTTTCAGATCACGGGCAAGTTTTAGTCCGGTAAGTAGAGCTTCATACTCGGCTTCATTGTTGGTTGCGCGGAACTCGAATTTCAAAGCATAACATATGGATCGTCCTTCAGGGGTCTCAAGCACTATCCCAGCTCCTGAACACTGATCATTTGATGCACCATCGGTGTACATCTTCTAGATGTATTTGGGAGATATACTGGTTTCGGGCATGTCTTCAGGAATAGTGAATTCGGCTATAAAATCTGCTAGGACTTGGCCGTGGATGGCTCTCCTTGGAGTATAAGTGATGTCGAATTGACTCAGTTTGATGTTCCACTTCAGTAACCTACCAGACGTCTCAGGCCGCGTAAGGACCTGTCGTAACGGCTGATCGGTGTACACAGTAATAGGATGAGCCTGAAAATATGGCCGGAGCTTCCTCGAGGCAATGACTAGGCAATATGCCAGTTTTTCAAGCTTTGGATAATTTCTCTCGGCTCCGGTTAATCGTTTACTCACGTAGTAGACCGGCTTTTGCACTCGGTCTTCCTCCCAAATCAATGCAGCACTGATCGCATTCTCTGATACTGCCAGGTAAAGATATAATTGTTCATGATCTACAGGCTTTGAGAGGATTGGCGGTACGGAAAGATGCTGGATTAGTGATTGAAATGCGCCCTCGCAGTCTGTGTTCCATTCGAAGTTTCGTTTTCCCTTTCGAATTAAATCGAAAAATGGGAGGCATTTGTCGGTCGATTTTGAGATAAACCTGCTCAGCGCTGCCACTTTTCCGTTAAGACTCTGAACTTGCTTTATGGTTTTCGGAGTTTGTAGATTTCTGATTGCCCAAATCTTTTCGGGGTTGGCCTCTATTCCTCGGGCATTGACAATGAACCCAAGAAATTTTCCGGATGCGACTCCGAAGTGACACTTGAGTGGATTAAGCTTCATTCCGTATTTCCGGAGGATGTCGAACATTGATTCCAGGTCCCTGACATGATCACTAGAGTATCGTGACTTCACCAACATGTCATCTACATATACCTCCATAGTCTTTCCAATCTGATTGGCAAACATTCGGTTGACTAAGCGTTGATAGGTCGCGCCAGCATTCTTTAATCCAAAAGGCATGACTTTGTAGCAGTACAACCCCAAGTTGGTTACGAAGCTTGTGTGTTCTTGATCCGGTACATGCATGGGTATCTGGTTGTAACCTGAGTAAGCATCCATGAAAGATAGCAATTCATGTCCAGCGGTTGAATCTACCAGTTGATCGATCCGGGGGAGTGGAAAGCTGTCTTTCGGGCAGGCTTTATTTAGGTCAGAGTAATCGATACACGTTCTCCATTTTCCACTCGGTTTTCGGACAAGTACGGGATTGGACACCCATTCCGGGTATAAAGCATCTCTAATGAACCCATTTGATTTCAAATTATCGACCTCTTCTTTCAGGGCAGCGGATCTCTCTGGGTCCATACTACGCCTTTTCTGCTTGACCGGGATATATCGCGGGTCAATGTTCAAGGTGTGGCTCGCAATGTCGGGCGAGATTCCGCACATATCAGAGTGTGTCCACGCGAACACGTCAAGATTCGCCCGGAGAAAATCAACCAATTCCTGTTGTGTCTTTCGGTCAAGTTGAGACCCAATCTTCAATATTCTCGAGTCGTCGTGATCATCACCAATCGGGACATCAATAGTCAGCTCGGCCGGAGAAGCCTGACTTTCTGTAGATTTTTCTTTATTATCATTATCCCTCGGATCAAGATCCTTTTGGAATTGGTTGTGGTGCCCAGGCTGGAGCCCAGGCGCTAGTTGTCAATCGTCAGTCAAACGGGCGCAAAGAGATTCCTCTACGCCTTTTCCTTTCTCTTTCCGCTGCGCCTCTCGCAGCTCAGCAACATAACAGGCTCTTCCAGCAGCTTGATCTCCTTGTACAACTCCTATTCCGTGGTCAGTAGGGAACTTCAGAGTTAAACACCATGGGGCGATAGCAGCCCTAAATTCGGCAAGGGCCGGTCGGCCCAAAAAAGCATTGTATGGGGAAGGAATATCTAAGACAACAAATTGCAATATCCGAACTCTTCGGCATTCTCCCGCTCCCAACTCTACTGGCAATTCGACAATTCCAGTTGGTATTGTTGCACTCCCGTTGAAGCCGTGGACGCGTGATTGACAAGGCTTTAAGTCCTTAGCTTCCATTTTCATTAAATCATATGCTCTTTTAAATAAGATATTTACAGAACTTCCGCTGTCTACCAGGATCCTCTTCATCCAAGCAGGACCAACTTGAGCGGATATAACCAATGGGTCAATTGTGGGAGCTTCGACTTTATCAGCATCTCGATTTCTAAACACTATTTCATCAGTCATTGTCTTTTGTTGCTTAGCCGGTGTTCCGTCTTCCGAATTGCTGCAACATTCAAAGTCTACATGCCTGATTGATCTAGCATATGACTCCATTTCTCTCCAACTTCTGTCAGCTGGATGAGGACCACCGCTTATGGTATTGATAACCAACCTTCCGCTTGTGCGAGTAGGTTCACCGTTTCTTTCCTGATTCTGTGTTCGATTTTGATTAGATGGACCCGCTCCACCAGACTGCGGTGTCCGAACAAACTGGTCCAACTTTCTTTCTCTGATCAACTTTTCAATGAGGTCTTGCAAATGTCTACACTCATTAGTATTATGCCCATAACTTTCATGAAACCTACAGAACTTCCCTGTCTGAATTTGTTTCTCCGATGAAGGCTTCGGAGCAGGCTTCTTGTATTGCATAGTATTACAAGTCTGTAGGTATACATTTTCCAGCGACGTGTTAAGCGGTGTATAATTGTCAAACATTGCGGCCCTACGCCTCGGACCACGACTTTGATTCTGCTTCTTGCTTCGGTTATCACCATTTCTTGATTGCTGGGCCTGTTTATTTTGAATATTCAATTCGACTTTTCCCGAATTTTCTCCGGATTGTTTAACTGCAACATTACTCTGAATCCCTTCACTACTTGGCCTTGCATCGTCCTTCTTCCTAGACTGTTTCGCATCCTCTCGTCTCAAGAATTGAGCAGCTTTGGAATAGAAACGGTCCAACGATGCGGGAGGTTTCCCGGCTAGCCAATTTCCAAATTCGGAATCAGGGTCGATTCCTTTAGTCAGGGCCATTATAATGGAATTATCATTAGGGTTGGTAATCTCTGCGCATGCAGCATTGAATCTCTCCAAATATCGTCTAAGTGTTTCTCCGGGAGCTTGAGTAACACTTGATAGGGTATTAACATCTTTAGGTCGGGCAATATGCATGCGAAATTGTTCAACAAATTTAGTAGCTAGCCGGTCAAACGAAGAAATAGATCGGGGTGGTAATCGGGTGAACCACATTGTCGCAATTCCCCCTAAGGAAATAGGAAAACCGCGGCACTTTACTGCGTCATCAGCTCTTGCAGCAGTCATTGACCATTCATATTTCAGAACATGTTGATTCGGGTCGGAATTTCCTTCATACATGGGAAGGGTTGGCATTCTGAATCGGCGAAGAGGTTCAGCATACAATATGTCATCAGTAAATGGGGTATGACTCCGGGAGATTCCCCAGTCGTCATTCGTTAGGCCTTGACTATCGCGAATCATTCGCCGCACCATGGCTGAAAAGTCTGGTATTGGAAAATTCTGTGGGTGGTGAGCCAAAGTATGGTCGGGTTCCATAGTGCGAGGTGGGATCGGACGCTGTCGACGATCCTCATCTCGCCTCCTTGGCTCGATATCTTCTGGGATATATGGCTCCGGAGCCTGACCCTGCTGATGATAATTTTGATTGGAGTGATCTCGAGCATCAACCCCTATGTCAACTGCAGCGGTTGTAGCAGCTCGACCATCTGTAGTGTACTGAGGAATAGTGCCTCCTCGGGAGGAGGGTCCGGTATGGAAGCTGGTGGAAGGGCCAACCCTTATCTGCCCAACGGTTACTGCCTGTTGACAGTCAGCGGCTTGCGTATGATTTCCGTCTAGCCTGGGACGCATAGATCGGGTATTGTGATCTGAGGAAGCGGAGCTTTCGGTGGAAGAACGAGGAGCTTGGTCCCTTCTGGATTTTCTTCGTTTTTGGTGATTTAGTTGATTGGTCAACTCAGCATTAGCGCGCAATTGCTCAGTTAGCTGTTGTCTGCTCTGGGTTAATTCTTGAAGTAGTGCTTGAAACTCTTGCCTCGTTACCGGACCTGACTGATCCGTATGCCCAACAGTATCTTGGTTAGTGGATTGTAGTTGTGTGGGGTTTTGCCTATCCCGGCCTTCCTGATCACCAATGTTGGAAGTGGTTCTTGTACTCACCATTTTGAAACATTGAATTCTTTCCTAGACTTTTGACAAATCTGAGTAGAATGGAAGGAGTTGAATATGAAATCTGGATCTCCCTCTTAGATTTATGCAATCCGGTATCGAAGATAGATCCAAGGAGCAGGAGAAAAAAGTGGGTTTTTTCTCAGTGAAAGCACCAAAGTGTTTGTGTCAAAATTGGGCACAACACTCTTCAGAAGTTTTTGAAGAGATAATAAGTGAAGAAAGCAAATTAAAATGAGGATTATCTAACAAAAACTCCAAGCAACAGAAAATAAATTGCACAGAAGACAACAATTTAGAGTGGTTCGGCAATTTGCCTACGTCCACTATGAAGCTTTGTTATTTTATTGCTCGATATCCGGAGAATACAACTTTTATATGGCTAAGTACAGCAGTTCTTAAGCAAAAATTCGAAGTCAAAGGCAGCGGCGGTGCTCTGAAGTAATTCTGGCGGCGTCCGGGCGTGCTTTATCTCTCGAAATTCTCCGATCCCTTTTCTGAATGACCAGGGGCTCTATTTATAGGTGTTGGAGGCTGATATTTCTCCTAAAATCAGGGAAGACCACTTCTGACACGTGCAGGGGGCCCACATGGCTGAATTCTGGAGATCCGGGCCCGCTTTTGGATCGATTCGACCCTTGGTTCGAATCGATCAAAAAAGTGTCCAATCGGGATGAAACTTGGCGTGGTCATTCTTCTATGTACGTGCAAGCTCCTGTGAAAATTTCATGGCATTTGGACTTGTAGATCTCGAGTTATGATCGATTCAAGATTGTATTTCTGGTCAACATGCGCGCTTCGAATCCATGGCCTTCGAATCGATAGGGTCGAATCCCTGGGTTTCAGCAGCTACAATTTGATGGGTTCGATGTTATGGATTCGAAGATACCCTTATGCGCGTCCTTCGCGTTGTTCAGAGTGTCTCGTAGTTGGCCGATGCGAAGTCTTCTTTGCTTGATGGATTCGAAGGACCTTCACGGGATGGAGTCGAAGATAGGAATTCTTCGAGGGATTCGAACCAAGGCAGGTGTGGATGGGTTCGAAGCATGGCTACCTCTGATGGATTCGAATGAAGGCATGTCCTTGATGGGTTCGAAGGCAGGATTGCCTTGATGGATTCGAAGGCAGGGTTCGAAGGTATACCCTTTCGATTCGATCAATCGTGCGTTCCTTCGTATCGATCAAGGCGTTCCATGGTTCGATCGATACGAAGGGTTCTCTGCTCCATGGATTCGAAGATGGTTATGAATTGGAGTCAAGGCTTCTTGGACTTCATGGATTCGAACGTTGCTCCTGTTTATGGATTCGAACCTTGATCGATTCGACCCTGGGTCTCTCCGATGGATTCGAGATAAGGCCTACCCTCCTTATTTTCTCTTGGCGACATCTTGAGCATATGAACTCGGATCTCCCCGAAATTTGAAACGCGGACTTCTTCGATCTTTCTGGTCATGTCCTATCAATTGTGGATCAACCTGGACTCGGACAAAATTCATCGATATCCATAGCGAAGAGAAGTGCAACCAATCTCTGAGACGAACTGTCCTTTGTTTTTGGCCAATCTCTTGGTATCACGGCTTTGCCAAAAAGCGGGATAACAACAGCTTTCAGCCGTCAACGGATAGATTAATGCCCAAAAAGGACAACCCGAATCTCAATCCGGTCTCGTAAGTTTTTTACCCTTCGTTTTTTCGACACGCGGATTTTTACGGTAAAATGGTATTACCGTGGCCCGTCTTCAACTTCCCATCACTGGAGAGCGGTGCACCATGGTACTATTCCATTTCAAATCCATGCACGCATTTCTAAAAGTCGTACGGCACTGTTTCGCCATTTCGGATGGATGTTGCACCTTGCACCATGGATGTTGCACCGTGTAGATATCGATTATTCGGACGGCCATAACTTCTGACTCGTTTAGAGTTACGGGAGCCATAACCTGTCAAAACGAAGGCCTCGATGAGTTCTATGGCTTTGACAGCTTTCAGCCGTCAATGGATAGATTAATCCCCGAAAAGGACAGCTCGAATCTCAATCGGGTCTCGTAAGTTTTTTACCCTTCGTTTTTTCGACACGTGGATTTTTACGGTAAAACAGGATTACCGTGGCCCGTCTTCGACTTCCCATCGCTGCAGAGTGGTGCACCATGGCACTGTTCCGTTTCAAACCCATGCATGCATTTCTAAAAGTCGTAAGGCACTGTTTCGCCATTTCGGACGGATGTTGCACCTTGCACCGTGGATGTTGCACCCTGTAGATATCGATTATTCGGACGGCCATAACTTCTGACTCGTTTAGAGTTACGGGAGCCATCACCTGTCAAAACGAAGGCCTCGATGAGTTCTACGGCTTTAAAAGCTTTCAGCCGTCAATGGATAGATTAATTCCCAAAAAGGACAACCCGAATCTCAATCGGGTCTCGTAAGTTTTTTACCCTTCGTTTCTTCGACACGTGGATTTTTACGGTAAAAAAGGATTACCGTGGCTGGCCTACGATTTACCATCGCTGGAGAGTGGTGCACCATTGTACTGTTCCATTTCAAATCCATGCACGCATTTTTAAAAGTCGTACGGCACTGTTTCGCCATTTCGGACGGATGTTGCACCATGCACCGTGGATGTTGCACCCTGTAGATATCGATTATTCGGACGGCCATAACTTCTGGCTCGTTTGGAGCTACGGGAGCCATAACCTGTCAAAACGAAGGCCTCGATGAGTTCTATGGCTTTGACAGCTTTTAGCCGTCAACAGATAGATTAATGCCCAAAAAGGACAACCCGAATCTCAATCGGTTCTCGTAAGTTTTTTACCCTTCGTATTTTCGACAAGTGGATTTTTACGGTAAAACAGGATTACCGTGGCCCCTCTTCGACTTCCCATCCCTGGAGAGTGGTGCACTATGGTACAGTTCTGTTTCAAATCCATGCACGCATTTCTAAAAGTCGTACGGCACTGTTTCGCCACTTCGGACGGATGTTGCACCTTGCACCGTGGATGTTGCACCCTGTAGATATCGATTATTCGGACGGCCATAACTTCTGACTCGTTTAGAGTTACGAGAGCCATAACCTGTCAAAACGATGGCCTCGATGAGTTCTATGGCTTTGACAGCTTTCAGCCGTCAACGGATAGATTAATGCCCAAAAAGGACAACCCGAATCCCAATCGGGTCTCGTAAGTTTTTTACCCTTCGTTTTTTTGACACGTGGATTTTTACGGCAAAACGGGATTACCGCGGCCCGTCTTCGACTTCCCATCGCTGGAGGGTGGTGTACCATGGTACTGTTCCATTTCAAATCCATGCATGCATTTCTAAAAGACGTACGACACTGTTTCACCATTTCGGATGGATGTTGCACCTTGCACCGTGGATGTTGCACCCTGTAGATATCGATTATTCAAATGGCCATAACTTCTGGCTCGTTTAGAGTTACGAGAGCCATAACCTGTAAAAACGAAGGCCACGATGAGTTCTACGGTTTTGACAGCTTTCAGCCATCAACGGATAGATTAATGCCCAAAAAGGACAACCTGAATCTCAATCGGGTCTCGTAAGTGTTTTACCATTCGTTTTTTCGACACGTGAATTTTGCGGTAAAACAGGATTACCGTGGCCCGTCTTCAACTTCTCATCGCTGGAGAGTGGTGCAACATGGTACTGTTCCGTTTCAAATCCATGCACGCATTGCCAAAAGTCGTACGACACTGTTTCGCCATTTCGGATGGATGTTGCACCTTGCACCGTGGATGTTGCACCCTATAGATATCGATTATTCGGACGGCCATAACTTCTGCCTCGTTTGGAGATACGGGAGCCATAACCTGTTAAAATGAAGGCCTCGATGAGTTCTACGGCTTTGACAGCTTTCAGCCGCCAACGGATAGATTAATGCCCAAAAAGGGCAACCCGAATCTCAATCGGGCCTCGTAAGTTTTTTACCCTTCGTTTTTTCGACACGTGGATTTTTACGGTAAAACAGGATTACCGTGGCTAGCCCACGATTTAACATCGCTGGAGAGTGGTGCACCATTGTACTGTTCCGTTTCAAATCCATGCACGCATTTCTAAAAGTCGTACGGCACTGTTTCGCCATTTCGGACGGATGTTGCACCTTGCACCGTGGATGTTGCACCCTGTAGATATCGATTATTTGGACGGCCATAACTTCTGGCTCGTTTAGAGTTACGGGAGCCATAACCTGTCAAAACGAAGGCCTCGATGAGTTCTACGGCTTTGACAGCTTTCAGCCGTCAACGGATAGATTAATGACCAAAAAGGACAACCCGAATCTCAATTGGGGCTCGTAAGTTTTTTACCCTTCGTTTTTTCGACACGTGGATTTTTACGGTAAAACAGGATTACCGTGGCTGCCTTCGATTTACCATCGCTGGAGAGTGGTGCACCATGGTACTGTTCCGTTTCAAATCCATGCACGCATTTCTAAAAGTCGTACGGCACTGTTTCGCCATTTCGGACGGATGTTGCACCTTGCACCGTGGATGTTGCACCCTATAGATATCGATTATACGGACGACCATAACTTCTGGCTCGTTTAGAGTTACGGGAGCCATAACCTGTCAAAACGAAGGCCTCGATGAGTTCTACGGCTTTGACAGCTTTCAGCCGTCAACAGATAGATTAATGCCCAAAGAGGACAACCCGAATCTCAATCGGGCCTCGTAAGTTTTTTACCCTTCGTTTTTTCGACAAGTGGATTTTTACGGTAAAACAGGATTACCGTGGCTGGCCTTCGGTTTACCATCGCTAGGGAGTGGTGCACCATGGTACTGTTCCATTTCAAATCCATGCACGCATTTCTAAAAGTCGTACAGTACTGTTTCGCCATTTCGGACGGATGTTGCACCTTGCACCGTGGATGTTGCACCCTATAGATATCGATTATACGGACGACCATAACTTCTGGCTCGTTTAGAGTTACGGGAGCCATCACCTGTCAAAACGAAGGCCTCGATGAGTTCTACGGCTATAAAAGCTTTCAGCCGTCAACGGATAGATTAATTCCCAAAAAGGAAAACCCGAATCTCAATCGGGTCTCGTAAGTTTTTTACCCTTCGTTTTTTCGACACGTGGATTTTTACGGTAAAACAGGATTACCGTTGCCCGTCTTCGACTTCCCATCGCTGGAGAGTGGTGTACCATGGTACTGTTCCGTTTCAAATCCATGCACGCATTTCTAAAAGTCGTACGTGTAGGATCGATTTCACCCTAGAGGGGGGGTGAATAGGGTGATAGTGTAAATTATAAAAAATTAATCGCAGAAGCTAATAAATTAATATTAACACAGATCACAGAATAGCAGCACAGATATCGCAGAATATAAATAACAGAATAAAACAGAACAACACAGAATTTACCCAGCTTCGGCAAAAACCTGCCTACGTGCTGCCCCCAGGGATTCTACTAGAAATTAGATAGTCCCTCGCTTACACACGTAAACTCGCTATACCCGCTATTGACTAATCTAACTCTACGCTCAAAACCCTGGCCACAACTCAACCACCGAGTTGCGAATTCCCAAACTACACACCGTAGTTTGTCCCCTAGTCACACGACGAGAAAATTAAAAACGGTTTAAAAGAAAATACAAATTAAAAACAAATTAAAATAACAAAACCCTATTTAAATTTAAACCCTTCTTATAATTTTTTTTTTAAACCCCTTTTAACATAAACAAGGCCGGCCTTTTATTTTCTTCAACCCGTTCCTTTTACTATTTTTTTTTTTCGTGAAAGAAAATGGCCGCCCCTCTTTGTTCCTCTTTGCGAATTAGGGCTTCTGGTAATTTGCTATTGCTCCTTGCGATTTAAACTAGGGTTGTGCGAAATTGAAGCGCCGCTCGATACAGTTTGATTGTATGCTTCGATGCAGTTTGCTTTGCTCACGGCTCCTCAATTTTGATCGAGTTCGATTCATGATTTCGGTATGTATTTTATCCTTTTGCTTGTCTGATTTTGGCTTGTTCGAACTCAATCAATTGCCGATGATGATTTGTGGTAATTTATAGGATTCCAGTTCCTATAATTGCGTTCGTATCAATTTTGTTTGAATTTGTCAAATTCTTCATCTTGGTCACTTGATGATGCTTGAATGAATGAGATTGATTCTGACTTTTTCATACGCGTATAATTTCATTTCTTGCGTCCCACAGCTTTGAATCAATTTCGTGATGACCACGGTTTTCGTTCCTTTTTCTGTTGACTTGTTAAAACACACGGCTTTGATAAATTTAGCTTTGTATCTGTAGTTTGGATATTGATGATTCCCTCTGATGCTTTGACTTTGGTCACTTGTTTTGAAAACTGCAGCTTGATGCTTGCATCCCTCTTGTTGTTCACAGCCATTACATCCTTACTGCCATGTTTTGATGTCACTGATTTGTTTAGTCTCAGCATTGACTGGTTTCATGCTTGTGTTGGTTCATTGGTTTACTGGTGCATATATGTTGCTTGCGTATACTTGTGTGGTGGTGCACTTGCCTTATGATTCTGTTCATTCCTAGTTGCCTTGAGTAGCAGTGCTTCATGTTGTATTCATTTTTGAGGCAGTTTGCATTACAGTGTACTTCGAGTTATGTTGAACTCCTTTGTGATTTCAGATCCCTCTGTGTTGCTTTGACACTACTTTGACCCATCTTTGTGCTGTTGATGTTGTCTTAGTTGTTGCCTCTGTTTGACTTCACTGTATCACTTGTTTATATTCTTGCAGTTGCTATACTTTTGACAGAAATGCTTCACTTGATTCTGTTGTATTTGTGCATTGCCTTACTGTTGCTGTGCACTTCTGTTTGCTGTCATGTTCTTGTGCTCGAGCTTGCATACTGTTTTCATTTGTTATGTTGTCTGCAACAGTGTTTCATTTGCATAGCTGAACTTCACTGTTGCACTTGAGTTTTTGCTTCTGGCCTGCAAGTAGTTTGCATATCACCTTGTTGCATTGTTGAGTCACTTGAGTGTGTTGATGGATGTGTGCATCAATGTACATGCTTTTGCCGCTGTTAGCTTTGGTGTATGTTATTTGCTGTGCATACTTCATTGTTCTTTGCATTTGTTCATATGAGTTTAGCTTTGGTGTATGTTATTTGTTGTGCATACTTCATTGTTCTTTGCATTTGTTCATATGAGTGTGCTCACTGTTGTTTGTACCTGTTGCACTCTGGTCTATCCACTACAGTTTGTGTCTTGCCACTGACTTGCTTGCATTGGTGCTGTTGCAATTCGTTTCGGCCTGACCCTTCCATATGCTCTCTGATAATGTTGAACTTCACTGTTGCTGTTGTGATCACTTTCACTGCTGTTGCATGCATTTGTCTGGTTCTCGGCCTATTGCATTTGACCACTGAACTTGACTGTTTAGTTTCATATTCATGTGTACTTTTGATTTGCGCTTGAGTTGAATCCAGTTACAAAAACTCAGGTTTGACCTTGTGCTCGTGTCATGGTTTTAAATATATTGCACATGAGTTGAACCCGGCTTTTCATTTGGGTTTGACCTGTGCTCACCTGTCCCTGTAGCATTATCAAGTGTATATATCGGTGTGCACGGCCTTGTGGCATATACAGTAATACACTGTGTATGTCACAAGTTGTTCGTGTATGATGAATTCAAATTTAAACTATGACGAACAACCCAAATAACTGAGGCAAATCATATTTCCAAAAATTATCTTTTATTTTTGAATTGCAAAAATATTTCTTTTTCAATTTTACTGCGGTAGTTTATATTTTTGCAGATTGCTCAGATGCTGGATTCAAACTGGTATGCAGTTGAAGATAAATACGAGTGTGAGTGATATGTAGTGAGGTGCTGATGTAAAATAGTGATGTAATTGAATTTGTATCAAAGTTGTATAGTGAATAGTGCGAGCTTGAATTTGTATACTATTCAAAATTGTAATAAATATTTGTTTGAATAAAATATTCGTTTGAATTCAAATTCCGTGTTATTTATTTTAATCAGCAAATATTTATTTAATCTGTGAAAAATAAAATAGTATATTATCAAATACATTTAAACGAATGTATATATGTTTATTATCATCAAACAAAAATATATAAGCGCATATTCAACAATCTCCCCCTTTTGATGATAACAAACATATATTTAAGATTTTGAATATGTTAAATGTATTTGATCATTGATATATTCTAATTGCTCCCCCTATTTAAATGCTTCCTCTCTATACGATGCTCCCCCTACATATATGCATACAAATAAAAATATGCAAATGATCCTAGATGCAAATAGAAAATTATTTGACCTTTGCTTGATTTTATTTGACAAAATCTTAACCTTTCTCTCCCCCTTTTGTTATCAGCAAAAGAATAATAGTGTTAGAGAAAATAGAGATAAAGTAAATGATATCAAATCAACATTAAAACTCAATTGAATATAAATATTAAATTTCAATAAAAAATCAAACAAAAATCATAAATATTTTGTTAGGCGCATATTCCACTTTTAGAATGATGGAAATGATGTCATCATATAAAACCATACAGTTGTGTCTATTTGTGGTATATTTATATCAGGAATTTGAATATCTACTAACCATGCATAACCGTTAGGACTTTTAAATGAGATTAGTAGTATTCCAATTTTATTTTAAAAAAATGAATTCAAGTATCTTCTAACCACGCATAACCGTGAGGACTTTTAAATGGGATTAGAATCAACTTGTTTATTTTACAAATCAACTTTTGATATGCGTTCCATACACGCATAACCGCGAGGACTTTTAAATGAGCATGGAAGCACATAACAAATTCCAAGTAATTCACCCATGCATAACCGTGAGGACTTTTAAATGAGAGTGAATACTTTGGTATTTATTTATTTATTTAATTTTTTTTATTTTAAAAAATGTAAAAATGAAAAACGAACGATTCCTGTTTAAAGTACCACATATTGACAAACTATATAGAATTTTGATGAGTGATGGTTGATAGAAAACATGATAGACAAGGAGATGGTCATGGAATTTTTTACCAACAAAAAAGTTTTATAACTCTTGTTTAAATTTCTAAAGAAATTTACTAATTATACCATCTCGAGTCATAATATATAATAAATATCAACACTCGTCACTTTTCAATTACTATTCATCTTTTCGATAATCATTTGGGAGTCAGATTAGTCAAAATAGTCATTTAAAATCAAATTCAAAAATAATTATGAAATTAATTTCTCAAAAATGAATAATCTGAAAATATGGTCAAAAAAAAATGATTTTCTCCAGGGGGTTTTTAAAAGAAAATTTTCTGCTATTTGAAAATTATTTGAAATGAAGAATATGCAGATATTTTCTTTGAAAAAAATGATGCAATTATTAAATGTCTCAACAAAAATCACGTTTCACTAGTAATTTTTCTATCAACTAAATTACCAGTGTAATCTGCATCTGAATTTCTCTTTCACTCAAAATTATCATCAATTGAATTTTATAGACCAAAACATGAAGTGTGCATCAAAAATTTCAAACTCAATTTTTTCAGCAATTTAAATGACATTCTTTTGACTTTGAAATGAAGTCGTGTAAATAATCGAAAACCGTGAATATAGAGTCAGTCATATTATAACCAATTGTAATATCCAACAAAACACTATTTTTAATCAAAAATGATATATATGAAGTAATTCAAAGAATTTAGAGATTTTTATAGTGTTTTTGGCATAAGAATATAATTGGCTTAACTATTTTGAATAAATCAGAATCAAAAATCATCATCTTTTCATCAATCTCAATATTGGCTGAATTAATTCAAAATACGGTGCAGATTATCACATTTAATATATCGTTTAAAACATATCATACCTGTTTTACCTTTACGATATTTTTCGTCGTTGTACATTGTGATTCTGTCACCTTTATATTAGGCTAAGGAACTTAGCTTTGTCGCCCGTTGTGTTTCTGGAACAGCCAAAATCCAGAGAACACTATTGTTGTTCCTTAGCCTGCCACCACACCTACACGGAAAAGGATTTATGTGACCTATTTGTTTTTATAGGTCCATAGTTGTTAGTGGCAGAAAATTTTGAAAAATAATTTTGTGTAGGCCCAAAACTGTTTATAATTGTTCCCTTCGGCACCCAAATTTGTTTAACTTTGAGAGATTTTATATTTGTGCCTTTTGGAACCCAAATCGGTATAGTTTTCACATGTTTGGGTCTATACCAACAATTATTGTGATTGTGTCCAAATTTTCTACAAATCGTGCACATTGAATTTTCTTGATTAATCTTGTTTTCAACAATTTTTGAACTATTATATCCAAGTCCTTGTTTAACCATATTAACAGTTTGCTTTCCTAATAGCATATTCAATGATTTTTCACTTTTTGAGAATTTATCTAAAGTCGTTGACAATTGTTGGACTTGTGATTTGAGAGATTCATTTTCGTTTAACAACTGTGTGCACTTTTTAATAGAATTCTCTCTCCTAGTATTTTCATTTTCCTTTAAAATCAGAATTTCATTTTCAAGTGATTTTATTTTAATTTCTGGTTTTTTAATTTCTTCATCAAATGTTGGACACTTATCACACTTAGGGATCCTACTTTGATAGGTTTTAACTAATTGATCAAGTTGTTTATTACATTCTATCAAAGTATCTTTTTGAGATTCAAGTTTGGCATATTTTTCCCTAAGTCGTTCAAAACAACCGTTTACTTCATGAAAATATATAAGCAACTCAGAATGGGTAAGTTTTGATACCTCACTTGGCTCGTCATCGTCACTGTCAGTTGTATCACCTCGAAGACACAATTCTGCCTTTTCTCTTTCACTGCCAGTGCTTTGATCATTCTCGTCTATTTCATCCCAAGTGGCTGCAAAACTTTTCTTTTTCTGTTTCTTTCCGTGGCTGGATTTAATTTGTGGACAATCGGGCTTGATATGGCCGGGTTTGTTGTAATTATAACAAATAAACTTTTGTTCTTCCGAGTAGTTTAGTGCTTTGGCTATTCTGCTTTTTGCTTTTTGAATTCGAGCTGAGTTACCATGTTTTTGATTCCATTTTTTGAATTTCCTTATCAACAGCTCCAATTCTGCTGCTCCATCATCTTCATCGTTATCATCATCACTTTCGGTTGTTCCTTCGAGAGCTATTGATTTCTTTTGAGTGTCACCTCCTTCACGCTCTTCTTTGAATTTCATTTCTAGCTCATAAGTGGTGAGATTTCCGATGAGTTCCTCAACTTTAAGTTGTTTTAAATCTTTCGATTTTTGTATGGCAGTTACTTTTGCTTCAAAGCTTCGTGGAAGGACTCTGAGGATTTTCCGGACTATTTCTAATTCGGTGTATGTTTTTCCGAGAGCTTTTGATTTGTATACGATATTGGAGAGTCGTTCGTACATCTCTTTGACATTTTCTTCCCTTGCCATTTTGAAGTTCTCGTATTCGCTGCTTAGCATTGCAAGGCGAGATTCTTTGACTTGAGATGTTCCTTCGTGAGTCACTTCTAGTATGTGCCATATTTCCTGCGTAGTTAGACAATGTGAGACACGATTAAATTCAAATTGATCCAATAAACAGATAATAGAATTCATAGCTTTGGCATTAGTATTCTGTAATTTATTTTCTAGTTCTGTCCATTGTTCCTTTGGTTTCTCTATTTCCTGATTATCTATAGTTATAGTTGGTATACTATAACCTGTCTCAACAATATTCCAAGCGTCAATGGTTTTCAGAAAAAATTGCATTCTATTTTTCCAGTAAGCATATTCACCATTGAACATTGGTGGTCTAACTATAGATTGCCCTTCTGCAAAAGCAATATTAAAAGAAGCCATTTTAAAAATTCAAATTTTTAAAACAAAAACCGATTTTTGAAACACGAATTTTTAAAACAAAAATTGATTTTTGAAACACGAATTTTTAAAACAAAAATTGATTTTTGAAACACGAATTTTTAAATTAAAAATTGGTTTTTGTAAAATCAAAATTTTAAAAACAAAAATGGCTTTTGTTCTTAGCTCTGATACCACTTGTAGAATCGATTTCACCCTAGAGGGGGGGTGAATAGGGTGATAGTGTAAATTATAAAAAATTAATCACAGAAGCTAATAAATTAATATTAACACAGATCACAGAATAGCAGCACAGATATCGCAGAATATAAATAACAGAATAAAACAGAACAACACAGAATTTACCCAGCTTCGGCAAAAACCTGCCTACGTGCTGCCCCCAAGGTTTCTACTAGAAATTAGATAGTCCCTCGCTTACACACGTAAACTCGCTATACCCGCTATTGACTAATCTAACTCTACGCTCAAAACCCTGACCACAACTCAACCACCGAGTTGCGAATTCCCAAACTACACACCGTAGTTTGTCCCCTAGTCACACGACTAGAAAATTAAAAACGGTTTAAAAGAAAATACAAATTAAAAACAAATTAAAATAACAAAACCCTATTTAAATTTAAACCCTTCTTATAATTTTTTTTTAAAACCCCTTTTAACATAAACAAGGCCGGGCTTTTATTTTCTTCAACCCGTTCCTTTTACTATTTTTTTTTTCGTGAAAGAAAATGGCCGCCCCTCTTTGTTCCTCTTTGCGAATTAGGGCTTCTGGTAATTTGCTATTGCTCCTTGCGATTTAAACTAGGGTTGTGCGAAATTGAAGCGCCGCTCGATACAGTTTGATTGTATGCTTCGATGCAGTTTGCTTTGCTCACGGCTCTTCAATTTTGATCGAGTTCGATTCGTGATTTCGGTATGTATTTTATCCTTTTGCTTGTCTGATTTTGGCTTGTTCGAACTCAATCAATTGCCGATGACGATTTGTGGTAATTTATAGGATTCCAGTTCCTATAATTGCGTTCGTATCAATTTTGTTTGAATTTGTCAAATTCTTCAACTCGGCCACTTGATGATGCTTGAATGAATGAGATTGATTCTGACTTTTTCACACGCGTATAATTTCATTTCTTGCGTCCCACGGCTTTGAATCAATTTCGTGATGACCACGGTTTTCGTTCCTTTTTCTGTTGACTTGTTAAAACACACGGGTTTGATAAATTTAGCTTTGTATCTGCAGTTTGGATATTGATGATTCCCTCTGATGCTTTGACTTTGGTCAGTTGTTTTGAAAACTGCAGCTTGATGCTTGCATCCCTCTTGTTGTTCACAGCCATTACATCCTTACTGCCATGTTCTGATGTCACTGATTTGTTTAGTCTCGGCATTGACTGGTTTCATGCTTGTGTTGGTTCATTGGTTTACTGGTGCATATATGTTGCTTGTGTATACTTGTGTGGTGGTGCACTTGCCTTGTGATTCTGTTCATTCCTAGTTGCCTTGAGTAGCAGTGCTTCATGTTGTATTCATTTTTGAGGCAGTTTGCATTACAGTGTACTTCGAGTTATGTTGAACTCCTTTGTGATTTCAGATCCCTCTGTGTTGCTTTGACACTACTTTGACCCATCTTTGTGCTGTTGATGTTGTCTTAGTTGTTGCCTCTGTTTGACTTCACTGTATCACTTGTTTATATTCTTGCAGTTGCTATACTTTTGACAGAAATGCTTCACTTGATTCTGTTGTATTTGTGCATTGCCTTACTGTTGCTGCGCACTTCTGTTTGCTGTCATGTTCTTGTGCTCGAGCTTGCATACTGTTTTCATTTGTTATGTTGTCTGCAACAGTGTTTCATTTGCATAGCTGAACTTCACTGTTGCACTTGAGTTTTTGCTTCTGGCCTGCAAGTAGTTTGCATATCACCTTGTTGCATTGTTGAGTCACTTGAGTGTGTTGATGGATGTGTGCATCAATGTACATGCTTTTGCCGCTGTTAGCTTTGGTGTATGTTATTTGCTGTGCATACTTCATTGTTCTTTGCATTTGTTCATATGAGTTTAGCTTTGGTGTATGTTATTTGCTGTGCATACTTCATTGTTCTTTGCATTTGTTCATATGAGTGCGCTCACTGTTGTTTGTACCTGTTGCACTCTGGTCTGTCCACTGCAGTTTGTGTCTTGCCACTGACTTGCTTGCATTGGTGCTGTTGCAATTCGTTTCGGCCTGACCCTTCCATATGCTCTCTGATAATGTTGAACTTCACTGTTGCTGTTGTGATCACTTTCACTGCTGTTGCATGCATTTGTCTGGTTCTCGGCCTATTGCATTTGACCACTGAACTTGACTGTTTAGTTTCATATTCATGTGTACTTTTGATTTGCGCTTGAGTTGAATCCAGTTACAAAAACTCGGGTTTGACCCTGTGCTCGTGTCATGGTTTTAAATATATTGCACGTGAGTTGAACCCGGCTTTTCATTTGGGTTTGACCTGTGCTCACCTGTCCCTGTAGCATTATCAAGTGTATATATCGGTGTGCACGGCCTTGTGGCATATACAGTAATACACTGTGTATGTCACAAGTTGTTCGTGTATGATGAATTCAAATTTAAACTATGACGAACAACCCAAATAACTGAGGCAAATCATATTTCCAAAAATTATCTTTTATTTTTGAATTGCAAAAATATTTCTTTTTCAATTTTACTGCGTTAGTTTATATTTTTGCAGATTGCTCAGATGCTGGATTCAAACTGGTATGCAGTTGAAGATAAATACGAGTGTGAGTGATATGTAGTGAGGTGCTGATGTAAAAAAGTGATGTAATTGAATTTGTATCAAAGTTGTATAGTGAATAGTGCGAGCTTGAATTTGTATACTATTCAAAATTGTAATAAATATTTGTTTGAATAAAATATTCGTTTGAATTCAAATTCCGTGTTATTTATTTTATTCAGCAAATATTTATTTAATCTGTGAAAAATAAAATAGTATATTATCAAATACATTTAAACGAATGTATATATGTTTATTATCATCAAACAAAAATCATATAAGCGCATATTCAACAGTACGGCACTGTTTCGCCATTTCGGATGGATGTTGCACCATGCACCGTGGATGTTGCACCCTGTAGATATCGATTATTCGGACGGCCATAACTTCTGGCTCGTTTAGAGTTATGGAAGCCATAACCTGTCAAAACGAAGGCCTCTATGAGTTCTACAGCTTTGACAGCTTTCAGCCGTCAACGGATAGATTAATGCCCAAAAAGGACAACCCGAATCTCAATCGGGTCTCGTAAGTTTTTTACCCTTCATTTTTTCGACACGTGGATTTTTATTGTAAAACAGGATTACGGTGGCTGGCCTTCGATTTACCATCCTGGACAGTGGTGCACCATGGTACTGATCCGTTTCAAATCCATGCACGCATTTCTAAAAGTTTTACGGCACTGTTTTGCCATTTCGGACGGATGTTGCACCTTGCACCGTGGATGTTGCACCCTGTAGATATCGATTATTCGGACGGCCATAACTTCTGGCTCGTTTAGAGTTACGGGAGCCATAACTAGTCAAAACGAATGCCTCAATGAGTTCTACGGCTTTGACAGCTTTCAGCCGTCAACGGATAGATTAATGCCTAAAAAGGACAACCCGAATCTCAATCGGGTCTCGTAAGTTTTTTACCCTTCGTTTTTTCGACACGTGGATTTTTACGGTAAAACAGGATTACCGTGGCTGGCCTTCAATTTACCATCGCTGGAGAGTGGTGCACCATGGTACTGTTCCGTTTCAAATCCATGCACGCATTTCTAAAAGTCGTACGGCACTGTTTCGCCATTTCGGGCGGATGTTGCACCTTGCACCGTGGATGTTGCACCCTATAGATATCGATTATACGGACGACCATAACTTTTGGCTCGTTTAGAGTTACGGGAGCCATAACCTGTCAAAACGAAAGGCTCGATGAGTTCTACGGCTTTGACAGCTTTCAGCCATCAATGGATAGATTAATGCCCAAAAAGGACAACCCGAATCTCAATCGGGTCTCGTAAGTTTTTTACCCTTCGTTTTTTCGACACGTTAATTTTTACGGTAAAACAGGATTGCCGTGGCTGGCCTTCCATTTACCATCGCTAAGAGAGTGGTGCACCATGGTACCGTTCCTTTTCAAATCCATGCAAGCATTTCTAAAAGTCGTACGGCACTGTTTCGCCATTTCGGACGGATGTTGCACCATGCACCGTGGATGTTGCACCCTATAGATATCGATTATACGGACGACCATAACTTCTGGCTCGTTTAGAGTTACGGGAGCCATAACCTGTCAAAATGAAGGCCTCGATGAGTTCTACGGCTTTGACAACTTTCAGCCGTCAACGGATAGATTAATGCCCAAAAAGGACAACCCGAATCTCAATCGGGTCTCGTAAGTTTTTTACCATTCGTTTTTTCGACACGTGGATTTTTACGGTAAAACAGGATTACCGTGGCTGGCCTTCGATTTACCATCGCTGGAGAGTGGTGCACCATGGTACTGTTCCATTTCAAATCCATGCACGCATTTCTAAAAGTCGTACGGCACTGTTTCGCCATTTCGGACGGATATTGCACCTTGCACCGTGGATGTTGCACCCTATAGATATCGATTATTCGGACGACCATAACTTCTGGCTCGTTTAGAGTTACGGGAGGCATAACCTGTCAAAACAAAGGCCTCGACGAGTTCTACGGATTTGACAGCTTTCAGCCGTCAACGAATAGATTAATGCCCAAAAAGGACAACCCGAATCTCAATTGGGTCTCGTAAGTTTTTTACCCTTCGTTTTTTCGACACGCGGATTTTTACGGTAAAACGGGATTACCATGGCCCGTCTTCGAATTCCCATCGCTGGAGAGCGGTGCACCACGGTACTGTTCCGTTTGAAATCCATGCACGCATTTCTAAAAGTCGTACGACACTGTTTCACCATTTCGGACGGATGTTGCACCTTGCACCGTGGATGTTGCACCCTGTAGATATCGATTATTCGGACGGCCATAACTTCTGGCTCGTTTAGAGTTACGGAAGCCATAACCTGTCAAAACGAAGGCCTCGATGAGTTCTACGGCTTTGATAGCCTTCAGCCATCAACGGATAGATTAATTCCCAAAAAGGACAACCCGAATCTCAATCGGGTCTCGTAAGTTTTTTACCCTTCGTTTTTTCGACACGTGGATTTTTACGGTAAAACAGGATTACCGTGGCTGGCCTTCGATTTACCATCGCTGGAGAGTGGTGCACCATGGTACTGTTCCGTTTCAAATCCATGCACGCATTTCCAAAAGTCGTACGACACTGTTTTGCCATTTCGGACGGATGTTGCACCTTGTAGATATCGATTATACGGACGACCATAACTTCTGGTTTGTTTAGAGTTACGGGAGCCACAACCTGTCAAAATGAAGGCCTCGATGAGTTCTATGGCTTTGATAGCTTTCAGCCGTCAACGGATAGATTAATGCCCAAAAAGGACAACACGAATCTCAATCGGGTCTCGTAAGTTTTTTACCCTTTGTTTTTTCGACACGTGGATTTTTACGGTAAAACGGGATTACGGTGGCTGGTCTTCGATTTACCATCACTGGAGAGTGGTGCACCATGGTACTGTTCTGTTTCAAATCCATGCACGCATTTCTAAGGTCGTACGGCACTGTTTCGCCATTTCGGATGGATGTTGCACCTTGCACCGTGGATGTTGCACCCTGTAGATATCGATTATTCGGATGACCATAACTTTTGGCTCGTTTAGAGTTACGGGAGCCATAACCTTTCAAAACGAAGGCCTCGATGAGTTCTACGGCTTTGACGGCTTTCAGCCGTCAACGGATAGATTAATGCCCAAAAAGGACAACCCGAATCTCAATCGGGTCTCGTAAGTTTTTTACCCTTCGTTTTTTCGACACGTGGATTTTTAGGTTAAAACAGGATTACGGTAGCTGGCCTTCGATTTACCATCGCTGGACAGTGGTGCACCATGCTACTGTTCCGTTTCAAATCCATGCACGCATTTCTAAAAGTCGTACGGCACTGTTTCGCCATTTCGGACGGATGTTGCACCTTGCACCGTGGATGTTGCACCCTGTAGATATCGATTATTCGGACGGCCATAACTTCTGGCTCGTTTAGAGTTACGGAAGCCATAACCTGTCGAAATGAAGGCCTCGATGAGTTCTATGGCTTTGACGGCTTTCAGCCGTCAACGGATAGACTAATGTGCAAAAAGGACAACCCGAATCTCAATCGGGTCTCGTAAGTTTTTTACCCTTCGTTTTTTCGACACGTGGATTTTTACGGTAAAACAGGATTACCGTGGCCCGTCTTCGACTTCCCATCGCTGGAGAGTGGTGCACTATGGTACTGTTCCGTTTCAAATCCATTCACGCATTTCTAAAAGTCGTACGGCACTGTTTCGCCATTTCGGACGGATGTTGCACCCTGCACCGTGGATGTTGCACCCTGTAGATATCGATTATTCGGACGGCCATAACTTCTCACTCGTTTAGAGTTACGGTAGCCATAACCAGTCAAAACGGAGGTCTCGATGAGTTCTATGGCTTTGACAGCTTTCAGCCATCAACGGATAGATTAATGCCCAAAAAGGACAACCGTAATCTCAATCGGGTCTCGTAAGTTTTTTACCCTTCGTTTTTTCGACACGTTGATTTTTAGGGTAAAACGGGATTACCGTGGCCCGTCTTCGACTTCCCATCGCTGGAGAGTGGTGCACCAAGGTACTGTTCCGTTTCAAATCCATGCACGCATTTCTAAAAGTCGTACGACACTGTTTCACCATTTCGGACGGATGTTGCACCTTGCACCGTGGATGTTGCACCCTGTAGATATCGATTATTCAAACGACCATAACTTCTGGCTCGCTTAGAGTTACGGGAGCCATAACCTGTCAAAACGAAGGCCTCGATGAGTTCTACGGCTTTGACAGCTTTCAGCCGTAGATGGATAGATTAATGCCCAAAAAGGACAACCCGAATCTCAATCGGGTCTCGTAAGTTTTTTACCCTTCATTTTTTCGACATGTGGATTTTTACGGTAAAACAGGATTACCGTGGCTGGCCTTCGATTTACCATTGCTGGAGAGTGGTGCAGCATGGTACTGTTCCGTTTAAAATCCATGCCCGCATTTCTAAAAGTCGTACGGCACTGTTTCGCCATTTCGGACGGATGTTGC
This sequence comes from Allium cepa, assembly GCA_030765085.1. Lineage (NCBI taxonomy): Eukaryota > Viridiplantae > Streptophyta > Magnoliopsida > Asparagales > Amaryllidaceae > Allium > Allium cepa. Next base: position 31,735,547 of record CM060934.1, on the reverse strand, counting down.
ACCTTGCACCGTGGATGTTGCACCCTATAGATATCGATTATACGGATGACCATCACTTTTGGCTCGTTTAGAGTTACGGGAGCCATAACCTGTCAAAACGAAGGCCTCGATGAGTTCTACAGCTTTGATAGCTTTCAGCCGTCAACGGATAGATTAATGCCCAAAAAGGACAACCCGAATCTCAATCGGGTCTCGTAAGTTTTTTACCCTTCGTTTTTTCGACACGTGGATTTTTACGGTAAAACAGGATTACCGTGGCCTGTCTTCGACTTCCCATCGCGGGAGAGCGGTGCACCACGGTACTGTTCCGTTTCAAATCCATGCACGCATTTCTAAAAGTCGTACGACACTGTTTCACCATTTCAGATGGATATTGCACCTTGCACCGTGGATGTTGCACCCGGTAGATATCGATTATACTAACGGCCATAACTTCTGGCTCGTTTAGAGTTACGGGAGCCAAAACCTGTCAAAACGAAGGCCTCGATGAGTTCTATGGCTTTGACAGCTTTCAGCCGTCAGCGGATAGATTAATGCCCAAAAAGGAAACCCGAATCTCAATCGGGTCTCGTAAGTTTTTTACCCTCCGTTTTTTCGACACGTGCAATTTTACGGTAAAACAAGATTACAGTGGCTGGTCTTCAATTTACCATCGCTGGAGAGTGGTGCACCATGGTGCTGTTTCGTTTCAAATCCATGCACGCACTTCTAAAAGTCGTACGGCACTGTTTCGCCACTTCGGACGGATGTTGCACCTTGCACCGTGGATGTTACACCCTGTAGATATCGATTATACGGACGACCATAACTTCTGGCTCGTTTAGAGTTACGGGATCCACAACCTGTCAAAACGAAGGCCTCGATGAGTTCTACGGCTTTGACAGCTTTCAGCCGTCAACGGATAGATTAATGCCCAAAAAGGACAACCCGAATCTCAATCGGGTCTCGTAAGTTTTTACCCTTCGTTTTTTCGACCCGTGGATTTTTACGGTAAAACCGGATTACCGTGGCCCGTCTTCGACTTCCCATCACTTGAGAGTGGTGCACCATGATATTGTTCCGCTTCAAATCCATGCACACATTTCTAAAAGTCGTACGACATTGTTTCGCCATTTCGGACGGATGTTGCACCTTGCACCGTGGATGTTGCACCCTGTAGATATCGATTATTCGGACGGCCATAACTTCTGGCTCGTTTAGAGTTACGGGAGCCATAACGAAGGCCTCGATGAGTTCTACGGCTTTGATAGCTTTCAGCCATCAACGGATAGATTAATGCCCAAAAAGGACAACCGAATCTCAATCGGGTCTCGTAAGTTTTTTACCCTTCGTTTTTTCGACACGTGGATTTTTACGGTAAAACAGGATTGCGTGGCTGGCCTTCGATTTACCATCGCTGGAGAGTGGTGCACCATGGTACTGTTTCGTTTCAAATCCATGCACGCATTTCCAAAAGTCGTACGGCACTGTTTTGCCATTTCGGACGGATGTTGCACCTTGCACCGTGGATGTTGCACCCTGTAGATATCGATTATTCAAACGACCATAACTTCTGGCTCGCTTAGAGTTACGGGAGCCATAACCTGTCAAAACGAAGGCCTCGATGAGTTCTACGGCTTTGACAGCTTTCAGCCGTCAACGGATAGATTAATGCCCAAAAAGGACAACCCGAATCTCAATCGGGTCTCGTAAGTTTTTTACCCTTCGTTTTTTCGACATGTGGATTTTTATGGTAAAACGGGATTACGGTGGCTGGCCTTCGATTTACCATCGCTGGAGAGTGGTGCAGCATGGTACTGTTCCGTTTCAAATCCATGCACGCATTTCTAAAAGTCGTACGGCACTGTTTCGCCATTTCGGACGGATGTTGCACCTTGCACCGTGGATGTTGCACCCTATAGATATCGATTATACGGACGACCATCACTTTTGGCTCGTTTATAGTTACGGGAGCCATAACCTGTCAAAACGAAGGCCTCGATGAGTTCTACGGCTTTGATAGCTTTCAGCCGTCAACGGATAGATTAATGCCCAAAAAGGACAACCCAAATCTCTATCGGGTCTCGTAAGTTTTTTACCCTTCGTTTTTTCGACACGTGGATTTTTACGGTAAAACGGGATTACCGTGGCCTGTCTTCGACTTCCCATCGCGGGAGAGTGGTGCACCACGGTACTGTTCCGTTTCAAATCCATGCACGCATTTCTAAAAGTCGAACGGCACTGTTTCGCCATTTCGGACGGATGTTGCACCTTGCACCGTGGATGTTGCACCCTGTAGATATCGATTATTCGGACGGCCATAACTTCTGGCTCGTTTAGAGCTACGGGAGCCATAAGCTGTCAAAACGAAGGCCTCGATGAGTTCTACGGCTTTGACAGCTCTCAGCCGTCAACAGATAGATTAATGCCCAAAAAGGACAACCCGAATCTCAATCGGGTCTCGTAAGTTTTTTACCATTCGTTTTTTCGACACGTGGATTTTTACGGTAAAACAGGATTACCGTGGCTGACCTTCGATTTACCATCGCTGGAGAGTGGTGCACCATGGTACTGTTCCATTTCAAATCGATGCACGCATTTCTAAAAGTCGTACGGCACTGTTTCGCCATTTCGGACGGATGTTGCACCTTGCACCGTGGATGTTGCACCCTGTAGATATCGATTATCCGGACGACCATAACTTCTGGCTCGTTTAGAGTTACGGGAGCCATAACCTGTCGTAACGAAGGCCTCGATGAGTTCTACGGCTTTGACAGCTTTCAGCCGTCAACGAATAGATTAATGCCCAAAAAGGACAACCCGAATCTCAATCGGGTCTCCTAAGTTTTTTACCCTTCGTTTTTTCGACACGTGGATTTTTACGGTAAAACTGGATTACGGTGGCTGGCCTTCGATTTACCATCCTGGACAGTGGTGCACCATGGTACTGTTCCGTTTCAAATCCATGCACGCATTTCTAAAAGTCGTACGACACTGTTTCGCCATTTCGGACGGATGTTGCACCTTGCACCGTGTATGTTGCACCCTGTAGATATCGATTACTCGGACGGCCATAACTTCTGGCTCGTTTAGAGTTACGGGAGCCATGACCTGTCAAAACGAAGGCCTCGATGAGTTCTATGGCTTTGACAGCTTTCAGCCGTCAACGGATAGATTAATGCCCAAAAAGGACAACCGAATCTCAATCGGGTCTCGTAAGTTTTTTACCCTTCGTTTTTTCGACACGCGGATTTTTACGGTAAAACGGGATTACCGTGGCTTGTCTTTGACTTCCCGTCGCTGGAGAGCGGTGCACCACGGTACTTTTCCGTTTGAAATCCATGCACGCATTTCTAAAAGTCGTACGACACTGTTTCACCATTTCAGATGGATATTGCACCTTGCACCGTGGATGTTGCACCCTGTAGATATCGATTATAGTAACGGCCATAACTTCTGGCTCGTTTAGAGTTACGGGAGCCATAACCTGTCAAAACGAAGGCCTCGATGAGTTCTATGGCTTTGACAGCTTTCAGCCGTCAGAGGATAGATTAATGCCCAAAAAGGAAACCCGAATCTCAATCGGGTCTCGTAAGTTTTTTACCCTTCGTTTTTTCGACACGTGCAATTTTACGGTAAAACAAGATTACAGTGGCTGGTCTTCGATTTACCATCGCTGGAGAGTGGTGCACCATGGTGCTGTTCCGTTTCAAATCCATGCACGCACTTCTAAAAGTCGTACGGCACTGTTTCGCCACTTCGGACGGATGTTGCACCTTGCACCGTGGATGTTACACCCTGTAGATATCGATTATACGGACGACCATAACTTCTGGCTCGTTTAGAGTTACGGGATCCACAACCTGTCAAAACGAAGGCCTCGATGAGTTCTACGGCTTTGACAGCTTTCAGCCGTCAACGAATAGATTAATGCCCAAAAAGGACAACCCGAATCTCAATCGGGTCTCGTAAGTTTTTTACCCTTCGTTTTTTCGACCCGTGGATTTTTACGGTGAAACAGGATTACCGTGGCTGGCCTTCGATTTACCATCGCTGGAGAGTGGTGCACCATGATACTGTTCCGTTTCAAATCCATGCACACATTTCTAAAAGTCGTACGGCATTGTTTCGCCATTTCGGACGGATGTTGCACCTTGCACCGTGGATGTTGCACCCTGTAGATATCGATTATTCGGACGGCCATAACTTCTGGCTCGTTTAGAGTTACGGGAGCCACAACCTGTCAAAACGAAGGCCTCGATGAGTTCTACGGCTTTGATAGCTTTCAGCCATCAACGGATAGATTAATGCCCAAAAAGGACAACCGAATCTCAATCGGGTCTCGTAAGTTTTTTACCCTTCGTTTTTTCGACACGTGGATTTTTACGGTAAAACAGGATTGCGTGGCTGGCCTTCGATTTACCATCGCTGGAGAGTGGTGCACCATGGTACTGTTTCGTTTCAAATCCATGCACGCATTTCCAAAAGTCGTACGGCACTGTTTTGCTATTTCGGACGGATGTTGCACCTTGCACTGTGGATGTTGCACCCTGTAGATATCGATTATACAGACGACCATAACTTCTGGTTTGTTTAGAGTTACGGGAGCCACAACCTGTCAAAATGAAGGCCTCGATGAGTTCTATGGCTTTGATAGCTTTCAGCCGTCAACGGATAGATTAATGCCCAAAAAGGACAACACGAATCTCAATCGGGTCTCGTAAGTTTTTTACCCTTTGTTTTTTCGACACGTGGATTTTTACGGTAAAACGGGATTACGGTGGCTGGTCTTTGATTTACCACCGCTGGAGAGTGGTGCACCATGGTACTGTTCTGTTTCAAATCCATGCACGCATTTCTAAGGTCGTACGGCACTGTTTCGCCATTTCGGACGGATGTTGCACCTTGCACCGTGGATGTTGCACCCTGTAGATATCGATTATTCGGACGGCCATAACTTCTGGCTCGTTTAGAGTTACGGGAGCCATAACCTTTCAAAACGAAGGCCTTGATGAGTTCTACGGCTTTGACGACTTTCAGCCGTCAACGGATAGATTAATGCCCAAAAAGGACAACCCGAATCTCAATCGGGTCTCGTAAGTTTTTTACCCTTCGTTTTTTCGACACGTGGATTTTTACGTTAAAACAGGATTACGGTAGCTGACCTTCGATTTACCATCGCTGGAAAGTGGTGCACCATGCTACTGTTCCGTTTCAAATCCATGCACGCATTTATAAAAGTCGTACGGCACTGTTTCGCCATTTCGGACGGATGTTGCACCTTGCACCGTGGATGTTGCACCCTGTAGATATCAATTATTCGGACGGCCATAACTTCTGGCTCGTTTAGAGTTACGGGAACCATAACCTGTCGAAATGAAGACCTCGATGAGTTCTATGGCTTTGACGGCTTTCAGCCGTCAACGGATAGATTAATGTCCAAAAAGGATAACCCGAATCTCAATCGGGTCTCGTAAGTTTTTTACCCTTCGTTTTTTCGACACGTGGATTTTTGCGGTAAAACAGGATTACCTTGGCCCGTCTTCGACTTCCCATCGCTGGAGAGTGGTGCACTATGGTACTGTTCCGTTTCAAATCCATGCACGCATTTCTAAAAGTCGTACGACACTGTTTCGCCATTTCGGACGGATGTTGCACCTTGCACCGTGGATGTTGCACCCTGTAGATTTCGATTATTCGGACGGCCATAACTTCTGACTCGTTTAGAGTTACGGTAGCCATAACCTGTCAAAACGAAGGCCTCGATGAGTTCTATGGCTTTGACAGCTTTCAGCCGTCAACGGATAGATTAATGCCCAAAAAGGACAACCCTAATCTCAATCGGGTCTCGTAAGTTTTTTACCCTTCGTTTTTTCGACACGTTGATTTTTACGGTAAAACGGGATTACCGTGGCCCGCCTTCGACTTCCCATCGCTGGAGAGTGGTGCACCATGGTACTGTTCCTTTTCAAATCCATGCACGCATTTCTAAAAGTCGTACGACACTGTTTCACCATTTCGGACGGATGTTGCACCTTGCACCGTGGATGTTGCACCCTGTTGATATCGATTATTCAAACAACCATAACTTCTGGCTCGTTTAGAGTTACGGGAGCCATAACCTGTCAAACCGAAGGCCTCGATGAGTTCTACGGCTTTGACAGCTTTCAGCCGTCAACGGATAGGTTAATGCCCAAAAAGGACAACCCGAATCTCAATCGGGTCTCGTAAGTTTTTTACCCTTCGTTTTTTCGACACGTGGATTTTTACGGTAAAACAGGATTACCGTGGTTGGCCTTCGATTTACCATCGCTGGAGAGTGGTGCAGCATGGTACTGTTCCGTTTCAAACCCATGCAAGCATTTCTAAAAGTCGTACGGCACTATTTCGCCATTTCGGACGGATGTTGCACCTTACACCGTGGATGTTGCACCTTATAGATATCGATTATACGGACGACCATAACTTTTGGCTCGTTTAGAGTTACGGGAGCCATAACCTGTCAAAACGAAGCCCTCGATGAGTTCTACGGCTTTTACAGCTTTCAGCCATCAACGGATAGATTAATGCCCAAAAAGGACAACCCGAATCTCAATCGGGTCTCGTAAGTTTTTTACCCTTCGTTTTTTCGACACGTGGATTTTTACGGTAAAATAGGATTGCCGTGGCTGGCCTTCGATTCACCATCCCTGGAGAGTGGTGCACCATGGTACTGTTTCGTTTCAAATCCATGCACGCATTTCCAAAAGTCGTACGACACTGTTTTGCCATTTCGGACGGATGTTGCTCCGTGCACCGTGGATGTTGCACCCTGTAGATATCGGTTATACAGACGACCATAACTTCTGGTTTGTTTAGAGTTACGGGAGCCACAACCTGTCAAAATGAAGACCTCGATGAGTTCTATGGCTTTGATAGCTTTCAGCCGTCAACGGATAGATTAATGCCCAAAAAGGACAACACGAATCTCAATCGGGTCTCGTAAGTTTTTTACCCTTTGTTTTTTCGACACGTGGATTTTTACGGTAAAACGGGATTACGGTGGCTGGTCTTCGATTTACCATCGCTGGAGAGTGGTGCACCATGGTACTGTTCTGTTTCAAATCCATGCACGCATTTCTAAGGTCGTACGGCACTGTTTCGCCATTTCGGACGGATGTTGCACCTCGCACCGTGGATTTTGCACCCTGTAGATATCGATTATTCGGACGGCCATAACTTCTGGCTCATTTAGAGTTACGGGAGCCATAACCTTTCAAAACGAAGGCCTCGATTAGTTCTACGGCTTTGACGGCTTTCAGCCGTCAACGGATAGATTAATGCCCAAAAAGGACAACCCGAATCTCAATCGGGTCTCGTAAGTTTTTTACCCTTCGTTTTTTCGACACGTGGATTTTTACGTTAAAACAGGATTACGGTAGCTGGCCTTCGATTTACCATCGCTGGACAGTGGTGCACCATGCTACTGTTCCGTTTCAAATCCATGCACGCATTTCTAAAAGTCGTACGGCACTGTTTCGCCATTTCGGACGGATGTTGCACCTTGCACCGCGGATGTAGCACCCTGTAGATATCGATTATTCGGACGGCCATAACTTCTGGCTCGTTTAGAGTTACGGGAGCCACAACCTGTCAAAACGAAGGCCTCGATGAGTTCTACGGCTATGACAGCTTTCAGCCGTCAACGGATAGACTAATGCCCAAAAAGGACAACCCGAATCTCAATCGGGTCTCGTAAGTTTTTTACCCCTCGTTTTTTCGACACGTGGATTTTTACGGTAAAACAGGATAACCGTGGCTGGCCTTCGATTTACCATCGCTGGAGAGTGGTGCACCATGGTACTGTTCCATTTCAAATCCATGCACGCATTTCTAAAAGTCGTACGGCATTGTTTCGCCATATCGGACGGATGTTGCACCTTGCACCGTGGATGTTGCACCCTGTAGATATCGATTATTCGGACGGCCATAACTTCTGGCTCGTTTAGAGTTACGGGAGCCATAACCTGTCGAAATGAAGGACTCGATGAGTTCTACGGCTTTGACAGCTTTCAGCCGTCAACGGATAGATTAATGCCCAAAAAGGACAACCCGAATCTCAATCGGGTCTCGTAAGTTTTTCACCCTTCGTTTTTTCGACACATGGATTTTTACGGTAAAACAGGATTACCGTGGCTGGCCTTCGATTTACCATCGTTGGAGAGTGGTGCAGCATGGTACTGTTCCGTTTCAAATCCATGCACGCATTTCTAAAAGTCGTACGGCACTGTTTCGCCATTTCGGACGGATGTTGCGCCTTGCACCATGGATGTTGCTCCCTATAGATATCGATTATACGGACGACCATAACTTTTGGCTCGTTTAGAGTTACGGGAGCCATAACCTGTCAAAACGAAGGCCTCGATGAGTTCTACGGCTTTGACAGCTTTCAGCTGTCAACGGATAGATTAATGCCCAAAAAGGACAACCCGAATCTCAATCGGGTCTCGTAAGTTTTTTACCCTTCGTTTTTTCGACATGTGGATTTTACGGTAAAACAGGATTGCCGTGGCTGGCCTTCGATTTACCATCGCTGGAGAGTGGTGCACCATGGTACTGTTCCATTTCAAATCCATGCACGCATTTCTAAAAGCCGTACGGCACTGTTTCGCCATTTCGGACGGATGTTGCACCATGCACCGTGGATGTTGCACCCAATAGATATCGATTATACGGACGACCATAACTTCTGGCTCGTTTGGAGTTACGGGAGCCATAACCTGTCCAAACGAAGGCCTCGATGAGCTCTACAGCTTTGACAGCTTTCAGCCGTCAACGGATAGATTAATGCCCAAAAAGGACAACCCGAATCTCAATCGGGTCTCGTAAGTTTTTTACCCTTCGTTTTTTCGACACGTGGATTTTTACGGTAAAATAGGATTACCGTGGCTGGCCTTCGATTTAACATCGCTGGAGAGTGGTGCACCATGGTACTGTTCCATTTCAAATCCATGCACGCATTTCTAAAAGTCGTACGGCACTGTTTCGCCATTTCGGACGGATGTTGCACCTTGCACCGTGGATGTTGCACCCTGTAGATATCGATTATTCGGACGGCCATAACTTTTGGCTCGTTTAGAGTTACGGGAGCCATAACCTGTCGAAATGAAGGCCTCGATGAGTTCTACGGCTTTGACAGCGTTTAGCCGTCAACGGATAGATTAATGTCCAAAAAGGACAACCCGAATCTCAATCGGGTCTCCTAAGTTTTTTACCCTTCGTTTTTTCGACGCGTGGATTTTTATGGTAAAACTTACGGTGGCTGGCCTTCGATTTACCATCCTGGACAGTGGTGCACCATGGTACTGTTCCGTTTCAAATCCATGCACGCATTTCTAAAAGTCGTACGGCACTGTTTCGCCATTTCGGACGGATGTTGCACCTTGCACCGTGGATGTTGCACCCTGTAGATATCGATTACTTGGACGGCCATAACTTCCGTCTCGTTTAGAGTTACGGGAGCCATAACCTGTCAAAACGAAGGCCTCGATGAGTTCTACGGCTTTGACAGCTTTCAGCCATCAACGGATAGATTAATGCCCAAAAAGGACAACCCGAATCCCAATCGGGTCTCGTAAGTTTTTTACCCTTCGTTTTTTCGACACGCGGATTTTTACGGTAAAACGGGATTACCGTGGCCCGTCTTCGACTTCCCATCGCTGGAGAGCGGTGCACCACGGTACTGTTCCGTTTCAAATCCATGCACGCATTTCTAAAAGTCGTACGACACTGTTTCACCATTTCGGATGGATGTTGCACCTTGAACCGTGGATGTTGCACCCTGTAGATATCGATTGTTCGGACGGCCATAACTTCTGGCTCGTTTAGAGTTACGGGAGCCATAACCTGTCAAAACGAAGGCCTCGATGAGTTCTATGGCTTTCACAGCTTTCAGCAGTCAGCGGATAGATTAATGCCCAAAAAGGACAACCCGAATCTCAATCGGGTCTTGTTAGTTTTTTACCCTTCGTTTTTTCGACACGTGCAATTTTACGGTAAAACAGGATTACAGTGGCTGGTCTTCGATTTACCATCGCTGGAGAGTGGTGCACTATGGTACTGTTCCGTTTCAAATCCATGCACGCACTTCTAAAAGTCGTACGGCACTGTTTCGCCACTTCGGACGGATGTTGCACCTTGCACCGTGGATGTTACACCTTGTAGATATCGATTATACGGACGACCATAACTTCTGGCTCGTTTTGAGTTACGGGATCCACAACCTGTCAAAACGAAGGCCTCGATGAGTTCTACGGCTTTGACATCTTTCAGCCGTCAACGGATAGATTAATGCCCAAAAAGGACAACCCGAATCTCAATCGGGTCTCGTAAGTTTTTTACCGTTCGTTTTTTCGACCCGTGGATTTTTACGGTAAAACAGGATTACCGTGGTTGGCCTTCGATTTACCATCGCTGGAGAGTTGTGCACCATGGTACTGTTCCGTTTCAAATCCATGCACGCATTTCTAAAAGTCGTACGGCATTGTTTCGTCATTTCGGACGGATGTTGCACCTTGCACCGTGGATGTTGCACCCTGTAGATATCGATTATTCGGACGGCCATAACTTCTGGCTCGTTTAGAGTTACGGGAGCCACAACCTGTCACAACGAAGGCCTCGATGAGTTCTACGGCTTTGATAGCTTTCAGCCATCAACGGATAGATTAATGCCCAAAAAGGACAACCCGAATATCAATCGGGTCTCGTAAGTTTTTTACCCTTCGTTTTTTCGACACGTGGATTTTTACGGTAAAACAGGATTACCGTGGCTGGCCTTCGATTTACCATCGCTGGAGAGTGGTGCACCATGGTACTGTTCTGTTTCAAATCCATGTACGTATTTCTAAAAGTCGTACGGCACTGTTTTGCAATTTCGGACGGATGTTGCACCTTGCACCGTGGATGTTGCACCCTGTAGATATCGATTATACGGACGACCATAACTTCTGGTTTGTTTAGAGTTACAGGAGCCACAACCTGTCAAAACGAAGGCCTCGATGAGTTCTATGGCTTTGATAGCTTTCAGCCATCAACGGATAGATTAATGCCCAAAAAGGACAACACGAATCTCAATCGGGTCTCGTAAGTTTTTTACCCTTTGTTTTTTCGACACATGGATTTTTACGGTAAAACGGGATTACGGTGGCTGGTCTTCGATTTACCATCGCTGGAGAGTGGTGCACCATGGTACTGTTCTGTTTCCAATCCATGCACGCATTTCTAAGGTCATACGACACTGTTTCGCCATTTCGGACGGATGTTGCTCCTTGCACCGTGGATGTTGCGCCCTGTAGATATCGATTATTCGGACGGCCATAACTTCTGGCTCGTTTAGAGTTACGAGAGCCATAACCTGTCAAAATGAAGGCCTCGATGAGTTCTACGGCTTTGACGGCTTTCAACCGTCAACGGATAGATTAATGCCCAAAAAGGACAACCCGAATCTCAATCGGGTCTCGTAATTTTTTTACCCTTTGTTTTTTCGACACGTGGATTTTTACGGTAAAACAGGATTACGGTAGCTGGCCTTCGATTTACCATCGCTGGACAGTGGTGCACCATGCTACTGTTCTGTTTCAAATCCATGCACGCATTTCTAAAAGTCGTACGGCACTGTTTCGCCATTTCGGACGGATGTTGCACCTTGCACCGTGGATGTTGCACCCTGTAGATATCGATTATTCGGACGGCCATAACTTCTGGCTCGTTTAGAGTTACGGGAGCCATAACCTATCGAAATGAAGGCCTCGATGAGTTCTATGGCTTTGACGGCTTTCAGCCGTCAACGGATAGATTAATCTCCAAAAAGGACAACCCGAATCTCAATCGGGTCTCGTAAGTTTTTTACCCTTCGTTTTTTCGACACGTGGATTTTTACGGTAAAACAGGATTACCGTGGCCCATCTTCGACTTCCCATCGCAGGAGAGTGGTGCACTATGGTACTGTTCCGTTTCAAATCCATGCACGCATTTCTAAAAGTGGTACGGCACTGTTTCGCCATTTCGGACAGATGTTGCACCTTGCACCGTGGATGTTGCAGCCTATAGATATCGATTATTCGGACGGCCATAAATTCTGGTTCGTTTAGAGTTACGGGAGCCATAACTTGTCAAAACGAAGGCCTCGATGAGTTCTATCGCTTTGACAGCTTTCAGCAATCAACGGATAGATTAATGCCCAAAAAGGACAACCCAAATCTCAATCGGGTCTCGTAAGTTTTTTACGCTTCGTTTTTTCGACACGTGGATTTTTACGGTAAAACGGGATTACCGTGGCCCGTCTTCGACTTCCCATCGCTGGAGAGTGGTGCACCATGGTACTGTTCCGTTTCAAATCCATGCACGCATTTCTATAAGTCGTACGACACTGTTTCACCATTTCGGACGGATGTTGCACCTTGCACCGTGGATGTTGCACCCTGTAGATATCGATTATTCAAACGGCCATAACTTCTGGCTCGTTTAGAGTTACGGGAGCCATAAACTGTCAAAACGAAGACCTCGATGAGTTCTACCGCTTCGACAGCTTTCAGCCGTCAACGGATAGATTAATGCCCAAAAAGGACAACACGAATCTCAATCGGGTCTCGTAAGTTTTTTACCCTTCGTTTTTTCGACACGTGGATTTTAACGGTAAAACGGGATTACCGTGGCCTGTCTTCGACTTCCCATCGCTGGAGAGTGGTGCACCATGGTACTGTTCCGTTTCAAATCTATGCTCGCATTTCTAAAAGTTGTACGGCACTGTTTTGCCATTTTGGACGGATTTTGCACCTTGCACCGTGGATGTTGCACCCTGTAGATATCGATTATTCGGACGGCCATAACTTCTAGCTCGTTTAGAGTTATGGGGGCCATAACCAGTCAAAACAAAGGCCTCGATGAGTTCTATGGCTTTGACAGCTTTCAACCATCAACGGATAGAATAATGCCCAAAAAGGACAACCCGAATTTCAATCGGGTCTCGTAAGTTTTTTACCCATCGTTTTTTCGACACGTACATTTTTATGGTAAAACTGGATTACGGTGGCTGGACTTCGATTTACCATCGCTGGAGAGTGGCGCACCATGGTACTGTTCCGTTTCAAATCCATGCATGCATTTCTAAAAGTCGTACGACACTGTTTCGCCATTTCGCACGGATGTTGCACCTTGCACCATGGATGTTGCAACCTGTAGATATCGATTATACGGATGACCATAACTTCTGGCTCGTTAAGAGTTATGGGAGCCACAACCTGTCAAAACGAAGCCCTCGATGAGTTCTATGGCTTTGACAGCTTTCATCCATCAACGGATAGATTAATGCCCAAAAAGGACAACCCGAATCTCAATCGGGTCTCGTAAGTTTTTTACCCTTCGTTTTTCCGACACGTTGATTTTTACGGTAAAACGGGATTACCGTGGCTGGCCTTCGATTTACCATCGCTGGAGAGTGGTGCACCATGGTACTGTTCCGTTTCAAATCCACGCACGCATTTCTAAAAGTCGTACGGCACTGTTTTTCCATTTCGGACGGATGTTGCACCTTGCACCGTGGATGTTGCACCCTGTAGATGTCGATTATACGGACGACCATAACTTCTGGTTTGTTTAGAGTTACGGGAGCCACAACCTGTCAAAACGAAGGCCTCGATGAGTTCTACGGCTTTGACAGCTTTCAGCCGTCAACGGATAGATTAATGCCCAAAAAGGACAACCCGAATCTCAATCGGGTCTCGTAAGTTTTTTACCCTTCGTTTTTTCGAAACGTGGATTTTTACGGTAAAACAGGATTACCGAGGCTGGCCTTCGATTTACCATCGCTGGAGAGTGGTCCACCATGGTACTGTTCCATTTCAAATCCATGCACGCATTTCTAAAAGTCGTACGGCACCGTTTCGCCATTTCGGACGGATGTTGCACCTTGCACCGTGGATGTTGCACCCTGTAGATATCGATTATTCGGACGGCTATAACTTCTGGCTCGTTTAGATTTACGGGAGCCATAACCTGTCAAAACGAAGGCCTCGATGAGTTCTACGGCTTTGATAGCTTTCAGCCGTCAACGGATAGATTAATGCCCAAAACGGACAACCCGAATCTCAATTGGGTCTCGTAAGTTTTTTACCCTTCGTTTTTTCGACACGTGGATTTTTACGATAAAACAGGATTACAGTGACTGGCCTTCAATTTACCATCGCTGGAGAGTGGTGCACCATGGTACAGTTCCGTTTCAAATCCATGCACGCATTTCTAAAAGTCGCACGGCACTGTTTCGCCATTTCGGACGGATGTTGCACCTTGCACCGTGGATGTTGCACCCTGTAGATATCGATTATTCAGACGGCCATAACTTCTGGCTCGTTTAGAGTTACGGGAGCCATAACATGTCAAAACGAAGGCCTCGATGAGTTCTACGGCTTTGACAGCTTTCAGCAGTCAACGGATAGATTAATGCCCAAAAAGGACAACCCGAATCTCAATCGGGTCTCGTAAGTTTTTACCCTTCGTTTTTTCGACACGTGGATTTTTACGGTAAAACAGGTTTACCGTGGCTGGCCTTCGATTTACCGTCGCTGGAGAGTGGTACACCATGGCACTGTTCCGTTTCAAATCCATGCACGCATTTCTAAAAGTCGTACGGCACTGTTTCGCCATTTCGGACGGATGTTGCACCTTGCACCGTGGATGTTGCACCCTATAGATATCGATTATTCAAACGGCCATAACTTCTGCCTCGTTTAGAGTTACGGGAGCCATAACCTATCAAAATGAAGGCCTCGATGAGTTCTATGGCTTTGACGGCTTTCAGCCGTCAACGGATAGATTAATGCCCAAAAAGGACAACCCGAATCTCAATCGGGTCTCGTAAGTTTTTTACCCTTCGTTTTTTCGACACGTGGATTTTTACGGTAAAACAGGATTACGGTGGCTGGCCTTTGATTTACCATCGCTGGACAGTGGTGCACGATGCTACTGTTCCGTTTCAAATACGTGCACACATTTCTAAAAGTCGTACGGCACTGTTTCGCCATTTCGGACCGATGTTGCACCTTGCGCCGTGGATGTTGCACCCTGTAGATATCGATTATTCGGACGGCCATAACTTCTGGCTCGTTTAGAGTTACGGGAGCCATAACCTGTCAAAACGAAGGCCTCGATGAGTTCTACATCTTTGACGGCTTTCAGCCGTCAACGGATAGATTAATGCCCAAAAAGGACAACCCGAATCTCAATCGGGTCTCGTAAGTTTTTTATCCTTCGTTTTTTCGACACGTGGATTTTTACGGTAAAACAAGATTACGGTTGCTGGTCTTCGATTTACCATCGCTGGAGAGTGGTGCACCATGGTACTGTTCCGTTTCAAATCCATGCACGCATTTCTAAAAGTCGTACGGCACTGTTTCGCCATTTCGGACGGATGTTGCACCTTGCACCGTGGATGTTGCACCCTATAGATATCGATTATACGGACGACCATAAATTCTGGCTCGTTTAGAGTTATGGGAGCCATAACCTGTCAAAACGAAGACCTCGATGAGTTCTACGGCTTTGATAGCTTTCACCCATCAACGGATAGATTAACGCCCAAAAAGGACAACCCGAATCTCAATCGGGTCTCGTAAGTTTTTTACCCTTTGTTTTTTCGACACGTGGATTTTTACGGTAAAATAGGTTTACCGTGGCTGGCCTTCGATTTACCGTCGCTGGAGAGTGGTGCACCATGGCACTGTTCCGTTTCAAATCCATGCACGCATTTCTAAAAGTCGTACGACACTGTTTCGCCATTTCGGACGGATGTTGCACCTTGCACCGTGGATGTTGCACCATGTAGATATCGATTATTCGGACGGCCATAACTTCTGGCTCGTTCAGAGTTACGGGAGCCATAACCTGTCAGAACAAAGGCCTCGATGAGTTCTACGGCTTTGATAGCTTTCAGCCGTCAACGGATATATTAATGCCCAAAAGGACAACCCGAATCTCAATCGGGTCTCGTAAGTTTTTTACCCTTCGTTTTTTCGACACGTGGATTTTTACGGTAAAACAGGATTACGGTGGCTGGCCTTCGATTTACCATCGCTGGACAGTGGTGCACCATGCTACTGTTCTGATTCAAATCCATGCACGCATTTCTAAAAGTCGTACGACACTGTTTTGCCATTTCGGACGGATGTTGCACCTTGCACCGTGGATGTTGCACCCTGTAGATATCGATTATACGGACGACCATAACTTCTGGCTCGTTTAGATTTACGGGTGCCACAACCTGTCAAAACAAAGGCCTCGATGAGTTCTACGGCTTTGCCAGCTTTCAGCCGTTAACGGATAGATTAACTCCCAAAAAGGACAACCCGAATCTCAATCGGTGTTGGGCGAATTCTCGCCACCGACCCAAAAAGCTTCTCTAGCAACCACGACCGAACCAGGTGGCCACCGAACCAACACTCTCCATCCCACACCGAACCAACCCATCCAACCTCTGCCGAACCATGATCCACCGGACCACGTACAGCCGAACCAACCCATCCTCCTCGTATCACCGAACCATGACCCGCCGGACCACGTACAGCCGAACCTACCCATCCTCCTCGTATCACCGAACCAAATCCACAACCGGACCAAACCAACCTCCCCTTCATCTCACCTCCGGACCAACATCCTACCGGACCAAAGCCACTCCAACCACGACCGAACCAAGCTTCGCCGAACCATATATGCCACACCAGATTGCTTCAGCCCAGGCCCATCAGCAGCTATATACATCCAAGACCCTTGCCCCCAACCTCACTCTATAAATAGAGGGGCAGGGGTACAACAATGGCGGACAAGTTTGAGAGCTCAAGGAAGGAAGGAACTTTCAAACAACTTTCTTATACTTGTACTAAAAGCTTTGTACTTGTAATCTGAAAGAAAAAGGATAATAACATATAAAGTGGACGTAGGCACGTTCTGGCCGAACCACTATAAATCTGTGTGTCTTTTACAGTTCAGTCCCTGCATTTTACATATTTGCATAAGTCACCCAAATCATTAAAAACCACATAAAATCAACTAAATTATACGGATTGGAGGTGTTTGCCCATTTTTTGCGCAAACATTTTTGGTGCTTTCACTGAGAACGGCTTGGAACTCGAAGCTTCAGCTTCCCTCATTCAACCTTCTTTCCCAATAGCACCCTTCATTGCCTAGGAAACATGACTTCCAGGCCGAGAAAAGACGCCAACAGGGGAAAGAACGTTGCAACCAGCAGCGCCCCGGATCCAGCGAATCCAGATCAAGAGGACCAGCCCACTATGACAGCAGTGCCAAATGTAGATCAGGAAAATCCAACAGCCCCTGCCGCGGAACAACCGACAGCAATCACTAGGGCGGACCTAGACAGAGTTGTGGTTGAAGTAACTAACCGCTTCGCATCCCAACAAGAAGCTTTGGTAAATCAACTCATGTCACTCTTGAGGGATGCCGAAGAATCCAACCGCAACACTGAATCATGGGGTGAGTCTCAATCTGGAGGATCTCGTAGACAACAGAGGTCTTCCCTCTTCGAAGAAGCTATCAACAGGAACAACAATGATAGGGGCCACGCCCAGACTCAGCCCGAACTCCGACTCGAGGAAGCGCTTGGAACTGAACCCAACGAGGGAGGCATCAGGCGAGGATCGGATGTAGCTGAGCCAGTCATGCCGCCTAATTAAAGAAACCCCGTTGAACGGAGCCAAGCTAGAACCCAGCCCGAAGTTGACCCCATGGAAATACTCGAAATAGAACCCCACAGGGGAAGATCGAGGCAGGGGCCAACTGTAGCTGGTCCTAGCATGCATCCGAGCAGCCAAAGACAGCCACTGGATAACGTCAGAAATGATAGACTATACCATCCCTACAGGTCATCTGGATGAGATCGATCCCGCAGGGAAGAACCAAGCTCATTTTTGTCCGCTCCAAATTCTGATGAAAGAATGGCACGATTATTCAGGGAATGCGTCCGACGGGAGAAAAGGGATCGAGGGCTAGGCGCTACGGTAACCAGCCCTTTCACCCGCGACATCGAAATTACCATCACCCCTCGAGAATGGAAAATGCCAACGATGGAACCATACAAGGGAACTTCCGACCCCGTTGTACACCTGCAGAGATACACACAGCATATGCTCATGAGCAGTGCAACGGAAGGGGTGTTGTGTAAATGCTTTCCGCTATTCCTAGCAGACCTAGCTACCTCCTGGTTCTGCCATCTACCCCAAGGATCCATCAGGTCATGGGATATGTTGAAAGAAAAGTTCATTAGCCAGTTTCGCATTCATGTGGAACAACCCAAGGATGCTTATTCTCTATCTACTGTAAAACAGAAATCCAGAGAGACACTGCAACAATATCTAACCCGGTTCAACGCCGCAGCAGCCGCAGTCAAAGATGCTGATGAGAAACTCACCCTAATGGCCCTCTGTAGTGGTGTGCACCCAGATACCAAGTTTGCTAGAAGACTAACTAAAGAAAAACCAGCTACCTTGCCCGATTTCTTCCATGAAGCTGGGAAGTACATGAGACTCGAAGAGGCTGCCACTGAAAGGTAGACAGGACCACAGGCTAAGACGGCTCATGGAAACGCCCCCGCCGTAGCGAAGGACATTCGGAGAAACGACTCCAGAGATAACGCAGGGGGCAAGAAGGGAGAAAAGCACTTATACCGACCAGGACCGAGATTTGACGCTTACACTCCCTTGAATGAAACAGTCGAGAACATCTTCCTGGCCACCCAGGACGAACTTACATACAAGCGCCCCCCGTACAAGAAAGAGTCGGATCACGCAATCCAGTCCGAAAAGTTCTGCCGTTTCCACGAGTCTCATGGGCACAATACCAATGAATGCCGCCATCTTCGAGACCTAATTGAAGAACACATCAGGAGAAGGAGGCTGGAACGCTATGTAAAGGGCCAGGATAGGACTCCAGCTCCCGCCAAGGAAAACCCAGGGCAGCTCAACCCAGAGACAGGCAGAGGAAATCGCAACACCAGCGGTTCCAGCCAAGAGAAGATAGTGGTCCGTACAATATCTAGAGGGCCACACATCGTCGACAAGAGCTGGGCAGAAATGGAAAGATATGGAAACTCACTCATAAGCGAGGGAGACTGCGTTAATTCTATTATGGAAGAACGCCACCCTAAGCGGAGGGAAAATAATGACATCACATTCAGTGGGCGCGACCTAAAAGGAAGGCAATACCCTTATATGGATCCTATGGTCATCTCTGCCTGGTTCGGCCCAGCTAAAGTTTTTCGTATCCTAGTAGACACTGGAAGCTCAGTGAATATTCTGTTCAAGCATGCATTCGACAAAATGAAGCTGTCAACGAAGGACGTGTCACCCTGCAACAAACCGCTACATGTTTCACTGGAGAAGCAAAGATGCCCCTCGGACAATTGGATCTCTTTGTTGAATTGGTAAGTCATCCCCGCTCCGCCGTTCAGAAATAAACATTCATGCTGAAAGACAACCACTCGGCCTACAATACCTTTTTAGAGAGACTAGCCTTGTCCGACTTCAAAATCGTCCTCGCCCCATGGTGCCTGAAGATGAAGTTCTCGATGGATGATGGAGTGGGAGAAGTAGAAGGAGATCAAGACGCCGCTCGGGACTGCTATGTAACCGAACTTCGCAATAATCGCAGGAGAGATAAAGGAAAAAATGCAGAGACTATTCTCTGCATGAAAAGCTTAGAAGCATAGCAACTAAAGAAAGCCCCTCCTCTTCGGTATACCAGTGATCCTTTCAATGAATTAGACCCCAGGGACAAAGAGGAAGAGGCCACCGCCGAGCCTGCAGAGGCTATGGAATTCGTATCTGTAGACAAACACGATCCCAGCAAACTGCTGAGAGTCGGATCTCAGTTAAAAAAAGAATTAAAGAATCAACTCATTGATTTTCTTCGCCACAACATGGATGTATTTGCATGGACGCACGCTGATATGACTGGAATCTCCCCAGACGTAGCATGCCACGCACTGAACATCGATCCTACAAGGTACCGGTAAAGCAAAAGAAGAGAAGTATGGGGGCAGAACGATCAGCAGCCCTTGAGGAAGAAGTAAAGAACTTACTTGCCAATGACTTCATACGTGAAGCCATCTACTCGGAATGGATCGCCAACCCGGTACTGGTAAAGAAAGATAATGGGAAGTGGCGAACGTGCATCGATTTCTCCAACTTAAATGACGCTTGCCCAAAAGACTGCTTCTCACTCCCTCGAATCGACCAACTCGTGGACAGTACTGCTGGACACGAACTTTTATCCTTTATGGACGCATACTCAGGGTATAACCAGATCCCTATGCACGCCCCCGATCAAGACCACACTAGCTTCATTACTGACCGAGGATTGTACTGCTACAAGGTAATACCGTTCGGACTTAAAAACGCCGGAGCTACTTATCAGCGCCTCGTCAACAAGATGTTTGCAGAACTAA
Organism: Allium cepa; assembly: GCA_030765085.1. Lineage (NCBI taxonomy): Eukaryota > Viridiplantae > Streptophyta > Magnoliopsida > Asparagales > Amaryllidaceae > Allium > Allium cepa. The sequence goes on along the minus strand of CM060934.1, from coordinate 31,715,080 downwards.
TAGGATGAACTATGGAAGTTTATGTGGATGACATGCTGGTAAAATCAAGGAAAGCCAACGACCATATAAACCATCTGGACGAGATGTTTCAAGTACTTCGCCAAAATGGAATGAAGCTGAACCCTCTAAAGTGCTCCTTCGGAGTATCATCGGGAAAGTTCTTGGGATTCATCGTTCATGCCAGGGGGATTGAAGCAAACCCCGAACAAGTCCGGGCCTTGCAAGATATCAAGACACCATCCAATCGAAAAGAGATGCAAAGCCTAAAGGGAAAAGTGGCCGCCCTAAGCCGGTTCATCTCTAAAGCAACTGACAAATGCATTCCTTTCTTCGAAGCCCTGAAGAAAGACAAAGGAAAATTCGAATGGACCGATGAGTGTTCAACAGCCTTCCTTAACCTAATCGAACACCTCCAGCGGCCACCAGTACTCTCAACTCCTAATGGAGGCGAAGAACTATACCTATACCTAGCCGTGTCACCACATGCCCTAAGCGCCGCTTTGGTAAGAGAAGAAAACCGCACACAACTGCCAGTATACTTCATAAGCAAAAGGTTCACGGGAGTAGAAGCCCGGTATCCCAAACTCGAGAAACTGGCGTACTGTTTACTAATCACATCAAGGAAGCTGCGACACTATTTCCAATCTCATCCCATCAGAGTCCTAACCGACCAACCATTGAGGCAAGTGCTCCATCGTCCTGACACCTCTGGACGACTGCTCAAGTGGTGCATCGAGTTAAGCTAATATGATATCACCTACCATCCTCGCACTGCCATCAAGGGACAAGTCATAGCCGATTTCATCGCCGAATTCACTGTCAACGAAGGCAGGGAGCAGCCTGAAATAACAAAGGACATCAAGTGGAGTCTCTTTGTTGATGGAGCATCGAACGAACAAGGCTCGGGGGCAGGCGTTGTGATCATCACTCCCAGGGGAAGAAAGCTGCGTTATGCACTAAGGCTGGAATTCGCGGCCACCAACAACGATGCCGAATATGAAGCAGTAATAGCCGGATTGGAGCTCGCCCTGGAGATCGAAGTCAGTTCCTTATGTCTTCACAGTGATTCACAACTCATCGTAAATCAGATACTAAGGGAGTTCCAGACTCGAGGAGAGCGGCTCACGGCATATCTGAAAAAGACCAAGCGGCTGCTCAATCAATTAGAGCACTACTCGATCAAACACATTCCTCGAGAAGAAAATCAAGAGGCCGACGAGCTGGCAAAGCAAGCTATCATGGGAGATGATACCACTTCTGGAGCGATAACTGTCTCAAGGCTACTAACCCCGAGCTTCGAGCAAGTAAATCTGATAGCTGCAACCGAAAAAGAAACATGGATGGCCCCTATCCGGGAATACTTACAAAACGGCACCCTACCCGACGGGCGAAATGAAATTAAGAAAATTCTAAGGAAAGCTTCCCGCTACACGATACAAGAAGGCATCCTCTATCGGCGCGGCTTCTCTAACCCCTTATTGAGGCGCGTTGCTGAAAGAGAAGCCAAGGAAATTCTATCCAATATCCACCAGGGAAGTTGCGGAGACCACACCGGAGGGCAGACCCTGGCAAAGAAGATACTTCGATATGGGTATTTCTGGCCACCTTGAACAAAGATGCTTTAGACTTCGTCAGAACATGCGACAGATGTCAGAAATTTGCTAAGATTCCTCGACTACCAACCAATGAAATTACTCAAATGACCAGCCCTTGGCCCTTTGCAGTGTGGGGAATTGACTTAATTGGCGAACTGCCAGCAGGCCGAGGCGGAGCCAAATATGCTATAGTGGCGGTCGACTATTTCACCAAATGGGTGGAGGCGGAACCACTAAATAAAATATCTTCGACAAAAGTTATCAACTTCTTGATCAAAAATATTCTGTGCAGGTACGGAGTCCCACTAATGATCATATCAGACAACGGACTTCAATTTGACAGCGAAGAATTCACCGATTGGTGCCAAGAGCACGGAATTCACAAAAGCTTCTCATCTGTGGCTCATCCTCAAGCAAACGCCCAAGTCAAAGCTGTCAACAAAATCCTCAAGACTCTAATCAAGAAGAAGCTCGAAAAGTCAAAAGGCGCTTGGGCGGACGAACTTCCTACGGCACTTTGGGCCTATAGCACATCTTTCAGAACATCAACAGGGCATACTCCTTTCTCTTTGGCATACGGATCAGATTCAATGCTCCCAGTTGAGACTATTGTGCCTTCCCACCGTAGGATCCACAACAACCCAGATGAAAACGAAGAACTCCTCCACATGTCTTTGGATCTAATTGAGGAGAGTAGGAATGATGCAGCACTCAAAGCAGCAGCTCACAGACAAAAAGTGGCAGCACTATACAACTCCAAAGTCAAACATCGCAGCTTACAAGAAGGAGATCTTGTCCTCAAGCGAATCTTTCTGCGCCCAGGAGCGCTGGATCCAATCTGGGACGGACCATATGTAATTCATAAAGATCTCCACAACGGAGCTTATATTTTTTCAACAGTGGACGGAGAGGTGTTCCAGAGGGCATGGAACATCCGACACCTCCGTCGATACTTTTCTTAACTTGTACTGCCCATATGAAGTGAATTAACAAAGAGAATCAGTGGACGTAGGCATTTTCGTGCCGAACCACTTTAAAAAACTTGGCTCTTGTTAACTTGTTCCTTTATATCTTGGCTACTTGTTAAGCTTTATCCTTTGCTGTTGAACAAAATCCTTTACAGATGACATTTCAATTCAGAGCTTCACAACACAACTCCACCTGGACAAAATCTAACAGGTACGCTGCGATCCTATGCCCTCGCCAATGAGACACTTTGCTCCGGTATCCCTCTACCGCGAGTTAACTCATTGTTTGCCTCGGCCCTTAAAGCCGACTGTAATAAGCCGAGTATAAGCCACAGAGAAGGCCGATTATGCCGTGGCAGCTCATTACAGCGATTCGGCTCGCCGGCAGCTGTGAACCGATAATAAGCCCCAACATAAGGTGTGGCCAGCCAAGGGCAGTTCACAGTTGACGATCGGCCCCCACGCTAGCCGGCCACAGTAAATCGAATAATACCCACGATTACGGGCCATAATGACCCGGGTAGTTACTGTGCGCGATCGGCTCCGATGTGTCTTAAGTGCGGCCGTGGTAAGAAAGAAAACTCCCCGTAGAGGCGTAAGATGGGTGACAAATGTCTCCAGGACCCACAGCTAGGGAAACTGACTACAAAACCCGTTTTCCACGAACTTAAGCACATCGACGGCCTTCCGTGACTGGAAGTTTTACTTTTCCTATATTTCCATTTCATTTAAAACTTTTCTCCTATTCTCCGTAACGGTGCTTGAAAGTACAGGACATGAAATAGGGAACGCTCGCTAATGGGAACAGAAACTTACAACGGATGACGAGACACTCATCAGCATTCCGTGCTTAGTCTTGCAGGGCGCACAAAGTTGCCGTCCACAGCCGAAACATGAAGGGCGGTACCTTCCACTTTTATACATTAATGCATGGCTGCAATTCATATTCATACATCACGCTAACATTGCAAAACATGAAATTATATTACAAGTAGAAACGTAGTGTCAAACACAATCAAGTCACAGACGTATGCATGGTTATATTTCTTATACAACACATCAAAAGCAATGACAGCATTCAAAATATAACAAAATCAGCTCGTGTTGTAAAATTACGAAGAGTCGTTCACTGACATAATTACAATCCGAAAATACACTAATGTTTTTGACTAAGTATAAACAGGAAAGTCAAGAAAACCAAAAACTATACGGATCAGATCAAGTAGTCGACTGCATCAGTGCTCCACCCCCAACTCACTAGCTCTCCGAATCTACTTGACAGCGGGATCGGAGCTCCTAGCATGTTGACCAGAAGTCCCACCTGTCCAATTCAGAGAAAGAGTCCATTAAAACCGGCGACGAACGATCAAGTTATAGAAAGCCAAAAAGAGAAAACTCACCAACACCTGCTTCTTGGTCCTCATCCCCCAACTGCACACCGGCTTCCTCCGCAGCGAGTAGCTGCATCCCCTCCTTCACCGCTACCTTCTCCTCCTTTGAAAACTGGGCAGTAACCATATCCATACTGAATGCCGCTCCACCTTCCTTCTCTGCATCGGCCCTGGCCTCCTCTAAAGCCCGGAGATATATCCTGGCCATGATCCGAGGATAGTCATCCATCCAGGATAGATTACCCTGCTTCCAGGTACGGAAGTACATGTCCTGCAGCATCTCATCCATCATCCCCTCATTCTCCTCAAACTCCCTCACCCGGGCCTCGGAGGACCGCAACTTAGCGACGGCAACATCCCTCTCCCGCCGGTATCTCGAGCACTCAGCCTGAAGGGATCTCCTCATCTCCTCCATCTCTTCCTTCAACTTGGCTTGAGCAAGTTCTGCAGCTTCGAGCCTCCCAGATATTTCTTCAACCTGCTCAAGATCCGCCCTCCTAACCTCATCAACCGTGGTAATGGCCTTGTCAATGCGCTTCTTGCAAGCGGCCTCCATTTTCGGCAACTCGGCTCTGCTAGCCTCCTTCATGGTCTTCTTCAGTCGTCGGGAGTCGGCTTCATGCTGCGAAATTTGAATAGCTTGGTCGACAAGTTGCTTGGCCTGATCAGCGACCACTAACCGCAGCCTTATATTGGCACTCCCTATCTCCTCCCCGGCCTTGGCCAATCGAGCGTGATGTTCCATTAACTTCTTGGCCTCCTTCGCGACCCGGTAAATGTTGGCCTTGGCTTCGTCCTCCATGGCAGCTATCCGAGTAGTGAGAAGATCCAGATCCAGGGACATAGCCTCATCAAGAACCCGAACCATGGGACTGCGGGGGAGAAGATGCTCGCCCGTGGCCTCGTCAAATAAGATATGCTGAGAGCTGGGGTCCAAATCCGGGTGACCGGCAAAGGGATTGCGAGGCACGTCGGGACGTTTTATGCGGATGACGGTAGGATTTTCAAACGGATGCGGGGAGGGAATATACTCAGTGTCTTCCCCCGTGGTATCATGAATAGGTTGAGGTGGAAGCTGCGGACCGGGTGAAGATTCAAATAAGGAGTGACTCCTCTTCTTTTTCTGAATACTCTCTTCGATGACCCCAAGAAGAGGACGGTAGCTAACTACGTCTCCTGGACGACTAGTGGGAGGCTTAGGCTTGGCAGAAGCTCTAAGTAACTTGTATTGTTCCAGGCGGTGTCGAACGTCTGAAGTTTTGGCCACCTCGCCTTCACTTAATAAAGAACAAGTGTTACGAACATACAAGGGTCCATAATTCAAGAAATATGTTAACTTAAAAAGAATGAGAAGGCACGTCTGTTATACAAACCCTGCGGAGAAGGAGAATACTGCAATAAGTCCTGAATCTCAGTCCAGGACGGAATCGAACCATAAAATATTCCTAAGTCCCTATCATAAATAGAATCTGCAGAAGTCAAGAGTTCACCTTGAATCGCTGGAGCCACCTCAGCTGAAGAACTCTTAGGGAATGGGTCGGCGCCAGCCCCAGCCTTGTCAACCTCCTTTGCCTTCTTCACCGAGGCTGATCCTTCCTCCAACCTTTCAAAAGCCTGGCCGAAGGCATCATCCGTCCACTCCTGGATCTCCCCTGCCTGCTCAGAAGACAAAGCCCCGGCACCACTACCACCCTGTCCTTCACCTTCTCCATCTCCTCCACTCTCCTCTTCGTCTCTTTCCTCCTCTCCACCTTCCTCCTCCGGAATATCTGGACATGTACTGGGAGAAGTTCCATCAGACTTCTTAAGCATCTTTCCCCCAACGGCTGGAGGTACCGAGAAAGGTCTCTTCTTGCTACTCTTCGCAGTAGCCCCATCCTTAGCTCTAGCAGCCCTCTCTTCGGCTGTATCTCTCTGTTTAACCACAGATTGATGTGGCAGAATCAAGTTATACTCCAGGAGAGTGGCGTTCCTGATCAGGTAAGAGGCCGACCTATCCCTTCCCGAAATGGCCTTTTTTCAGCAGCCATCCGCGCCAAGGAATCATTCTCCGCAACCGCAAAGCCACCTGCTGCTAGCAAGAAATAAAAGTATATAAGAAGAAGCATTGTGATCGGGACAAGGAAAATATAAATGAAGTTCAGCTTACAGCCGGAAGTGAAGAGGCGGAAAGAAACAGGGTCATCCCTAATGAAAAACCATTCCTTCTTGAACATACTAAGCATCAAGTACAAATCCAGAACAGGCTTGAAGGGCACGGCCACTTCCAAACTGATATATGGAGATCCCTTCTTGTAGCCTCTCAAGTTGTACAAATAGGGACGCCCATATTTCCTCTGAAAGATGACGAAAAGGCTCACCAGAATGGCGTAGGAGTTAGGATGAAGCTGGAATGGAGCCAACTTCAGATATGTGATAAAGCTAACTATCTAGGCGTTGAGAGGCGGGATAGCACCACACATGCAATGATATCTGCTGTAAGCAAAGTAGCCTTCGGGGGGGTCATATGGCATCACTCCTTCCCCCGGCAATAGCATGCGCGCTCTATCCATTCCGAAGGAGCGAGATATAACATCGAGTTGCTCCTCCTTCAGGGAGCTAGGAAAGCAATCGGGAGGGGAGACCAGAAGTTCCTGGGGACCGTACCCATCCACTAACGACCTCGGGGCAGGTCCATGTTGCACCGATCCTGGCTGGGCTGGGGGCACGGAGGAGGACTCTCCTTCGCCTCTGGACTTCCGTTTATCTGATCGAGTTTCTGCTTTGCGAGACATTATCTGCAAATACCAGAAAAACTAGTTAGAACAAGGAATATGGAAGTACAAGCAAACAAGTTCAAGGCACAAAGGTTGAGATTAAAGTCCATTCGGCATTGAAAGCCTTTCAGTTCATTCGGTAAAACAAAGAGAGAGTTCGTCCGGCACTATACTCCCCGAGCTCATCCGGTGATAATTCCATTCGGTATTCGAATGCATTATCTCATCCGGCATTCAACCCTCAGGCTCATTCGGTTAATCCGGTAAAATGTATAGCCTTCATTCGGCACAGAAGGTCTCGAGTACATTCGGTGGAACAAAACAAAGGTTCATTCGGCAAGCAAAGGTCTCACCTGGTTCGGCAAAGATAGAAATCTGGTTCGGCTGGAAACGTTTTAAGATCTCAATTCGGCACGCAAGGGTCTTACTTGGTTCGGCAAAGATGGAAATTTGACTCGGCTTTTCCACTTGGTAGAAAATAGCAAAAGACACACGCCCCTACTTATAGACGAGGACAAGATAGCCGGACCAACCCGTTCGGCACTCACAACCGAATGGAGCCAACCAAGATAAACAAAGTGCAACACATGAAGGCATGTGCCCCACTTTGGGGGGCAAATGTTGGGCGAATTCTCGCCACCGACCCAAAAAGCTTCTCTAGCAACCACGGCCGAACCAGGTGGCCACCGAACCAACACTCTCCATCCCACACCGAACCAACCCATCCAACCTCTGCCGAACCATGATCCACCGGACCACGTACAGCCGAACCAACCCATCCTCCTAGTATCACCGAACCATGACCCACCGGGCCACGTACAGCCGAACCAACCCATCCTCCTCGTATCGCCGAACCAAATCCACAACCGGACCAAACCAACCTCCCCTTCATCTCACCACCGGACCAACATCCTGCCGGACTAAAGCCACTCCAACCACGACCGATGTGACGACCGCCCATGACTCCCGCACCAAAACAAGGGAATAATGCGCTGAAAGGCGTGCCAGGTAGCCATGGACGATAGTCAGGGTAGATAAAACAACAAACTCTATCGTACTACTCACAGCGCATGGATAAAATACAATAGAGAAATATATATAGTGAAGCTTCATAACAGAAAATCATCATATAAGCACCACAGTAGTTTTATACAAACATGAATCATCCATACATCAAGGCCTCACTACATAACACTCAATCAAATACAGCAGCGGATACCCAGTACATATAGTAAGAAATAATATGCATAGCCTCCTACTCGTCTTCGTCATCATCAGCGAAGAACTCCAAGAACAGCACCTGTCACCTGCTACCTAGTCTGCCCATCCCAACATCGATGAACAGCCCAAGGTAATAAGAGGAGACATAAAACCTTGAGTCAGACGAAGTCTTAGTGAGCAGTAAATTAACTATCAAACATACCAAAAGAGCATAAAGGATAAAAGGAATAGGAACCAAACCATCCCACTCCATCTCTTTCTACAGTGATAGCCCGCAGACATACACTAAGGAGAAGCAAGCATAACAACATAGACAATTAAAGTAAAACAATAACTACTCGAGTCAAGAACGATGTTTTCCAAATACAAACCCCCAAGGCCTAAACCAAGATCGGATAAGCACCCAGAAAACACCGCTCTTGAAGCCGAATGATAATACAACCAAACACCCATGACTCTGGCTATCACTGTTATCCTTGCCTCGATTTCACCGTTAGTTGAATGACCATCTGTCAAGGGCTAATGGTAACCCCGGTTCTAGACATAACTCCGCACACTGCCTTGTGCCTAGGACTTATCTACTTTGCCCAGAGTACTCAACTACCTACCTGTAGTCTTTTGGGTGTCCCGACTACCTACCTGTAGTCGTTATGGGCGCCCCATGTACTCTTGCTTTTGAGCATGCTAGAACCTTCAACAACGATGAGATCCAAGCCTCCTAGCCATCCTTCTTGACGACTATCCTCATACAAGCTCAAGCTACCTCTTGAACAATCCATTATCAACCAACTTGAACTACCCTTCATGTTATCAACCTGCTTGGAATGATCCCTGCCTGGATTAAGCCAAGACTCACATCATACTTCGCTTCATCGCATCAAAGCAAAGTCTCAACTCAACAACATGGTTTGCCTCATCGCATCATGGCAAAGTTCCATCTCAACATCATCCAATCCATACATATGAGCTTCAACATCCGCTACATATGCCTTAAGCAGCTTTCACCATTCAAGAGCCTTCTTCCGTGGCTTTTGAATCATCTTCAATCATCTTGTTCCAAATCAACTACTAGCTACTTGGAAACAATCAAATCAATCATACATTCAAGCAATCAATCATTCAAACAAGATCTAATAAGCAATATTAACCATAATGGCAATTTCGTAAATAAATGAGCATAAGTCAAACATGCATGATTCATAGGTTTTTAACATAGATCTATCAAATATAAAACATGGGTTTTGTCCCTAATACTTGTTAAATGAACTTGCATAAGTAAACATATTCAAAAACCATGGATCTACACTTGGATCTAAGAAAAATGCATGAAATCTCTAACTACAACACTCCAACAAGTCACCAATCCAATATACTCCTTTGGATCCGCGTGAGAGATAACTACCACTCACCAAATCACCCAAACACTATGAAAACTAAACACTTCAGATCTGGACAGCGGAGATCAAGGCTTGATCCGGCAATATCTCGCTTCAATCGATGAAATCTAGCTCAAATGGATGAAGATCTTCAACTTTGGCGCTTGAATCTTCAAACTCGATCTTCGATCTTGGATGGATGTTAGAATTAGATTGGAATGGAGAAAAGAAGATGAAGAAATGTTGTAGTCGAGTCTTCAAAATGGCAGCACTTCGTCGCTTCAAAAACCGGTGCCAAAAAGTGAGCCAAACCCCTCTATTTATAGGCTGAATTCCCCCTGAGTCGCTGCCCCCTTGAGTCGCCGCCGACCTAACATGAGTCGTCCACGACCTAACCTTGCCGACTCAAGAACCTGCCGACTCAACCACCTAACCAATACTGCCTAAAACATGCACGCGACCTAACACTCTGCGCACCTACCGACTCACGACCTAACACACGGCCTGCCCAAAACTCTTAGCCGACTTACGACTCAATACAAGTGCCGACCTAAGCCCTAGCCGACTCAACTACGATGCCGACTCACGACCTATGGCCTCACCGACTCATCAACATACTGCCAAGCCTTAAGCCACTAACTCGCCCACGACTTAAGCTATAACCCGGTAACTCCTATGAGTCGGTCTTCCTACTGACTCGTCCACCACTATGAGTCGTTGTCTACCTGTTAACTCGGTCACTCTATGAGTCGGTCCTAATTCTAACATGCCAACCCACTGACTCGGCATAGACCATGAGTCGTTTCCTCCTCTTGACTCGGTCACATACCCTTAAGTCGTCTACGACTTATCTATGAGTCGGTCAACTTATTTAAGTCGTAGCTTGTGCACGACCTATCCTATGAGTCGGTCATGACTCAACTCTTGCACTCGGGTTAACTTCTAAACGACTCAAGCTAGAGGCAACACAAACAACACTAACGACATACAAATTCTACGATTTGTCGATACGTAAAATACGGGTCGTTACATTCTCTCCCCCTTAGGAATTTCGCCCCCGAAATTCCAAGCAAACAACAGCAATCACAATTATTCCGCATGCCTACCATCCATAGCAATCAACAAACCATGCATCCAATTCTATCCTAGCATGCAGAATTCTAAGACTTAGAACAAGCTACAAATTCATGAGATGTCACGACACTTTAGGGCCATACCTCGAAGAGTCCGGGATGAGCTGCCTTCATCCTCTCTTCCTCCTCCCATGTACAGTTGTTAACATCATCACTCCATTGTACCTTGAGCAACGTAATCGTCTTCCTCCTAAGCTGTTTGTATCGGTTTCAACAATACGAAGCGGCTCACGAGGTCTCGTACCCACGGGATCAACCTCTAAGTCTTCGCAGCTATCAGCAGAAACCACCGTACTCGGGTAATGCACATACTTCCGTAGATAAGATACATGAAAAACATTGTGCACACCCGCCATCTTTTCCGGTAACTCCAACCTATAAGCGAGCTTTCCAATTCGCTCGATAATCGGAAATGGTCCAACAAATCTCGGAGTCAATTTCCCTTTCTTCCCGAATCTAATAACATTCTTCAATGGAGAAATCTTCACAAAAACCATATCACCTACGTCGAATTCCAAATCCTTTCGACGGTTATCGGCATAACTTTTCTGACGATCCTGGGCTGCCTTCATTCTTTGCCGAATGATCTCTATACCATCCGAAGTCTGTCGAATCATCTCTGGCCCAAGTATCAGCTTTTCTCCAGTTTCCAACCAACATGTCGGAGAGTTACACGGTCTTCCATATAATGCCTCATATGGTGCCATACCAATACTCGACTGATAACTGTTATTATAAGCAAATTCCACCAAATGAAGGTGATCTTCCCATGATCCTCCGAAGTCCAAAACACATGCTCTAAGAAGATCTTCCAAAACTCGGTTGACTCTCTCAGTCTGACCATCTGTTTGAGGGTGATAAGCTGTACTTAAACACAACTCAGTTCCCAAAACTTCCTGGAAGCTCTTCCAAAATCCACTAGTGAACAATGGATCTCGATCGCTCACTATACTCTTCGGAACACCATGGAAACGAACTATCCACTTCACATACAGTTCAGCCAACTTCGATGCAGTCCTAGTCGATCGAACAGGAATGAATCTTGCACTTTTAGTCAAACGATCTACAATGACCCAAATCCCTTCATTTCCCGCTCTTGTCCTAGGTAGACCATCGATAAAATCCATCGACACTTGCTCCCACTTCCATGTAGGAACCTCTAATGGCTGAAGCAATCCACTGGGCTTCTTCTGCTCAGCTTTTACTAACTGGCAGTTCATACACTTGGAAATAAAACTTCCAACATCTTTCTTCATACCTTCCCAGTAGTAAGCTCTCTTCATATCCCGATACATCTTATTTCCACCTGGATGAATCGTCAACTTCGAGTGATGACTCTCCCTTAGAACTTCATCTCTCAATCCATCTACATCGGGAACAACCAATCGTCCTTGCTTTCGAAGCCAACCCTCTCGATCGACCTCGAACCCTTTATCCTTCTCCGGGTCCAATCCGGATTCCAAATCACGGATAATCTTGACAAGCTTATTATCTCTCCTTTGGCTCTCGCCAATTCTTTCCACAAGAGTAGGCCTTATCGACAAGTTTGCCAACATCTTAGGTTCCAATTCACATCTAGGCCTGAAGTCAAATCCAGCCAAATACTCGAGACTCTTCCATTCCGAAAACATGGCTCCCAATCCTGCATGTCTTCGACTTAACGCATCTGCCACTGCGTTACCTTTTCCTGGAGTATAGGCTATACCAAAATCATAAGATGCTAAAAACTCTAGCCACCTTTGCTGTCGAAGATTCAAATCCTTTTGGGAGAACAGATACTTTAACGACTTATGATCCGTAAACAACTCGAATCTAACTCCCAATAAGTAATGTCTCCACATCTTCAAAGCAAACACAATCGCCGCTAACTCCAAATCATGAGTCGGATAATTCCTTTCATGCGGCTTCAGTTGTCGACTAGCATACGCAACAACTTTATCCTTCTGCATTAGCACCGCTCCTAGTCCAGTGCCACATGCATCGGTGTAAACCACCATCTCATCATTCCCACTTGGAATAGTCAAAACAGGAGCACTCGTCAGTCGCTCTTTCAGGATTACGAAAGCTTGCTCACACTTATCATCCCATTTGAACAACTGGTTCTTCTTCGTCAATCCTGTCAACGGTGCAGCTATCTTGGAAAAGTCTTTGATAAACCGACGATAATATCCTGCTAATCCAAGAAAACTTCTCACATCAGATGTATTCTTAGGTCTAACCCAATCCTGGATTGCTGCCACCTTAGCGGGGTCAACCGCTATTCCATTTCCAGAAATAACATGGCCTAAGAACCTCACTTCACTCTTCCAGAAGTGACACTTCGAAAACTTAGCCTTCAGCTGATGTTTCCGAAAAATTTCCAAAACAATCCTCAAGTGCGTCTTGTGCTCTTCCTCAGTTCTGGAATAAACCAAAATATCATCCACGAACACAAGCACGAACTTGTTCAACTGATCTCTGAATACTCTATTCATAAGATCCACAAAATAAGCTGGTGCGTTAGTCAATCCAAACGGCATTACCAGCCACTCATAAAACCCGGATGGTGTCTTGAAAGCAGTCTTCGGCACACTATCCTTAGCCACTCTCAACTGGTGAAATCCCGTTGCCAAATCCATCTGAGAAAACACCTTAGCCTCGTGAAGCTGATCAAACAAGTCATCTATTCTCGGCAATGGATACTTGTTCTTCTTAGTCACCTTATTCAGCTCACGATAATCAACACACAACCTCAACGATCCATCCGCTTTGGTTGCGAACACAACTGGCGCACCCCATTCGGACACACTTCTCCGAATGAATCCTTTCTGCAAAAGGTCATCAACTTGCACCTTCAGCTCTTGCTGCTCCCTCGGTGCCATTCGCCTAAGAGGCATCACAACCGGTCTGGCTCCCTCAACTAGATCGATACGAAACTCGATCTCCCTATGCGGCGGCAACCCTTTGACTTCGTCAAAGACATCCTCAAATCCATTCACAATAGGCACTGATGACAGTCCATCCCGTGGAACAACCAGCGAATACATGAAGCTCATGAAGACGCCTTCCTCATGCTTACATCGTATCACAACCTTTCGCCCTTCCACATTCCCGACTGTCACCTCCAGCCTCTCACAATCAATCCTTGCCGCATACTTCCTAAGCCAGTCCATACCCAAAATAATTCCGAACCCCGCAAAGTTCAGAACAAAGCAATCACAATCAAACGAGCAATCATGACTCGACACAACTAGACCACGGCATATCATACATAAACATGACGAACCCCCCACTGGATTAGTCACAACCAATGGCCTATCAACAATATCCGGTTTCAAACCCAACCGGCCTACCAAATCATCACAAACAAAAGAATGCGACGCTCCAGTATCAAACAACACTCTAACTGGAACACCACAAATAGAAAGAGTACCTTGAACCACCCCACTTTTCCCCTTCTCTTCAGCAGTGGGAGCTTTCGAAGATGACGGCAAGGCTCCCAAGGCATAAGTTTGCACCATCTGCCTATCCTTCCTTGGCTCTGGACAATCCTTCTTGATATGTCCCAGCTTATCACAGTTGTAACACTTTCCCGGCACCTTGGGATTCTTACAGTCTTTGTGAAGATGGCCCTTCTGCTGGCAGTTATAGCAAGTCATTTCACCTCTCGGCTTCTTCTGGCCATCCTTGCCTTTCTGTTGCTGCTGCTTCCTCTTCCTATTTCCACCCTGCTGTGGTTTAGATCCTTCCCTGGTTACAGCAACAACAGAACTTTCCTTAGGAAACAAACTCTCGTGCCTAAGAGCTTTCTCCACAAGCTTCTCAAACGGATCGTCCAAATGATCCACTAACTGCCTCCCAAGATAAGCATCCAGACCAGTCACAAACTTTTCATTCTTCTGATAGGGAGAATCAATGTACGATCTGGCATACTTAGACAAAGCTTCAAACTCAGAAATATACTCAAGAACAGGCCTCCCACCTTGCTTGAGCTCCACAAACCTCTTAAACAAGACCGATTTCTGAGCAGTAGAGATGAACTTAGCTTCAAATCTAACTTGGAATTGCTCCCAAGTAATCTCTTCTTCCGGAGTATCTATGGTGATAGAATTCCACCAATCAGCAGCTCTTCCCTGAAGCTGTCTCGATGCAAGCTTCCTCTTGGTTGCATCCTCAATCCCTAAGTCACCAAAGATTCTTCGGCAAGCATCAACCCATCTCTGCACTTCAATAGTCGATTCCGTCCCTAAGAAAACCTTCCCTCCAAGAGCAATATAATCCTTACAGAGCTTGGCAAAATCCACTGGTCTTGGAGCTTGAACTTGAACTCCCACATCCACAGATGATCCTGAAGCTGGTATCCTCCTCATGATTGAAGTCATCATGGCCTCAAACATAGGAGCATAATCAACAGCTTCTCTAGCAGCACGGCTATCCCTCGCAGCTTGTCTCTCACTTCGACTCATCCTTAATATCTGTAAAAAGGAATGATTAGAACACCTTAAGAAACAACTGCATAAGGAGTTCAAATCCTTCTAAGCTACTATATTATATATAGTAATCATCCATCAAAATACAATTACGTCTCTCATACGTAGTTACGTCAGCGAGCGTTGGCTAAAATCGATTAACCAAGGCTCTGATACCAAATGTGACGACCGCCCATGACTCCCGCACCAAAACAAGGGAATAATGCGCTGAAAGGCGTGCCAGGTAGCCATGGACGATAGTCAGGGTAGATAAAACAACAAACTCTATCGTACTACTCACAGCGCATGGATAAAATACAATAGAGAAATATATATAGTGAAGCTTCATAACAGAAAATCATCATATAAGCACCACGGTAGTTTTATACAAACATGAATCATCCATACATCAAGGCCTCACTACATAACACTCAATCAAATACAGCAGCGGATACCCAGTACATATAGTAAGAAATAATATGCATAGCCTCCTACTCGTCTTCGTCATCATCAGCGAAGAACTCCAAGAACAGCACCTGTCACCTGCTACCTAGTCTGCCCATCCCAACATGGATGAACAGCCCAAGGTAATAAGAGGAGACATAAAACCTTGAGTCAGACGAAGTCTTAGTGAGCAGTAAATTAACTATCAAACATACCAAAAGAGCATAAAGGATAAAAGGAATAGGAACCAAACCATCCCACTCCATCTCTTTCTACAGTGATAGCCCGCAGACATACACTAAGGAGAAGCAAGCATAACAACATAGACAATTAAAGTAAAACAATAACTACTCGAGTCAAGAACGATGTTTTCCAAATACAAACCCCCAAGGCCTAAACCAAGATCGGATAAGCACCCAGAAAACACCGCTCTTGAAGCCGAATGATAATACAACCAAACACCCATGACTCTGGCTATCACTGTTATCCTTGCCTCGATTTCACCGTTAGTTGAATGACCATCTGTCAAGGGCTAATGGTAACCCCGGTTCTAGACATAACTCCGCACACTGCCTTGTGCCTAGGACTTATCTACTTTGCCCAGAGTACTCAACTACCTACCTGTAGTCTTTTGGGTGTCCCGACTACCTACCTGTAGTCGTTATGGGCGCCCCATGTACTCTTGCTTTTGAGCATGCTAGAACCTTCAACAACGATGAGATCCAAGCCTCCTAGCCATCCTTCTTGACGACTATCCTCATACAAGCTCAAGCTACCTCTTGAACAATCCATTATCAACCAACTTGAACTACCCTTCAAGTTATAAACCTGCTTGGAATGATCCCTGCCTGGATTAAGCCAAGACTCACATCATACTTCGCTTCATCGCATCAAAGAAAAGTCTCAACTCAACAACATGGTTTGCCTCATCGCATCATGGCAAAGTTCCATCTCAACATCATCCAATCCATACATATGAGCTTCAACATCCGCTACATATGCCTTAAGCAGCTTTCACCATTCAAGAGCCTTCTTCCGTGGCTTTTGAATCATCTTCAATCATCTTGTTCCAAATCAACTACTAGCTACTTGGAAACAATCAAATCAATCATACATTCAAGCAATCAATCATTCAAACAAGATCTAATAAGCAATATTAACCATAATGGCAATTTCGTAAATAAATGAGCATAAGTCAAACATGCATGATTCATAGGTTTTTAACATAGATCTATCAAATATAAAACATGGGTTTTGTCCCTAATACTTGTTAAATGAACTTGCATAAGTAAACATATTCAAAAACCATGGATCTACACTTGGATCTAAGAAAAATGCATGAAATCTCTAACTACAACACTCCAACAAGTCACCAATCCAATATACTCCTTTGGATCCGCGTGAGAGATAACTACCACTCACCAAATCACCCAAACACTATGAAAACTAAACACTTCAGATCTGGACAGCGGAGATCAAGGCTTGATCCGGCAATATCTCGCTTCAATCGATGAAATCTAGCTCAAATGGATGAAGATCTTCAACTTTGGCGCTTGAATCTTCAAACTCGATCTTCGATCTTGGATGGATGTTAGAATTAGATTGGAATGGAGAAAAGAAGATGAAGAAATGTTGTAGTCGAGTCTTCAAAATGGCAGCACTTCGTCGCTTCAAAAACCGGTGCCAAAAAGTGAGCCAAACCCCTCTATTTATAGGCTGAATTCCCCCTGAGTCGCTGCCCCCTTGAGTCGCCGCCGACCTAACATGAGTCGTCCACGACCTAACCTTGCCGACTCAAGAACCTGCCGACTCAACCACCTAACCAATACTGCCTAAAACATGCACGCGACCTAACACTCTGCGCACCTACCGACTCACGACCTAACACACGGCCTGCCCAAAACTCTTAGCCGACTTACGACTCAATACAAGTGCCGACCTAAGCCCTAGCCGACTCAACTACGATGCCGACTCACGACCTATGGCCTCACCGACTCATCAACATACTGCCAAGCCTTAAGCCACTAACTCGCCCACGACTTAAGCTATAACCCGGTAACTCCTATGAGTCGGTCTTCCTACTGACTCGTCCACCACTATGAGTCGTTGTCTACCTGTTAACTCGGTCACTCTATGAGTCGGTCCTAATTCTAACATGCCAACCCACTGACTCGGCATAGACCATGAGTCGTTTCCTCCTCTTGACTCGGTCACATACCCTTAAGTCGTCTACGACTTATCTATGAGTCGGTCAACTTATTTAAGTCGTAGCTTGTGCACGACCTATCCTATGAGTCGGTCATGACACAACTCTTGCACTCGGGTTAACTTCTAAACGACTCAAGCTAGAGGCAACACAAACAACACTAACGACATACAAATTCTACGATTTGTCGATACGTAAAATACGGGTCGTTACATTCTCTCCCCCTTAGGAATTTCGCCCCCGAAATTCCAAGCAAACAACAGCAATCACAATTATTCCGCATGCCTACCATCCATAGCAATCAACAAACCATGCATCCAATTCTATCCTAGCATGCAGAATTCTAAGACTTAGAACAAGCTACAAATTCATGAGATGTCACGACACTTTAGGGCCATACCTCGAAGAGTCCAGGATGAGCTGCCTTCATCCTCTCTTCCTCCTCCCATGTACAGTCGTTAACATCATCACTCCATTGTACCTTGAGCAACGTAATCGTCTTCCTCCTAAGCTGTTTGTATCGGTTTCAACAATACGAAGCGGCTCACGAGGTCTCGTACCCACGGGATCAACCTCTAAGTCTTCGCAGCTATCAGCAGAAACCACCGTACTCGGGTAATGCACATACTTCCGTAGATAAGATACATGAAAAACATTGTGCACACCCGCCATCTTTTCCGGTAACTCCAACCTATAAGCGAGCTTTCCAATTCGCTCGATAATCGAAAATGGTCCAACAAATCTCGGAGTCAATTTCCCTTTCTTCCCGAATCTAATAACATTCTTCAATGGAGAAATCTTCACAAAAACCATATCACCTACGTCGAATTCCAAATCCTTTCGACGGTTATCGGCATAACTTTTCTGACGATCCTGGGCTGCCTTCATTCTTTGCCGAATGATCTCTATACCATCCGAAGTCTGTCGAATCATCTCTGGCCCAAGTATCAGCTTTTCTCCAGTTTCCAACCAACATGTCGGAGAGTTACACGGTCTTCCATATAATGCCTCATATGGTGCCATACCAATACTCGACTGATAACTGTTATTATAAGCAAATTCCACCAAATGAAGGTGATCTTCCCATGATCCTCCGAAGTCCAAAACACATGCTCTAAGAAGATCTTCCAAAACTCGGTTGACTCTCTCAGTCTGACCATCTGTTTGAGGGTGATAAGCTGTACTTAAACACAACTCAGTTCCCAAAACTTCCTGGAAGCTCTTCCAAAATCCACTAGTGAACAATGGATCTCGATCGCTCACTATACTCTTCGGAACACCATGGAAACGAACTATCCACTTCACATACAGTTCAGCCAACTTCGATGCAGTCCTAGTCGATCGAACAGGAATGAATCTTGCACTTTTAGTCAAACGATCTACAATGACCCAAATCCCTTCATTTCCCGCTCTTGTCCTAGGTAGACCATCGATAAAATCCATCGACACTTGCTCCCACTTCCATGTAGGAACCTCTAATGGCTGAAGCAATCCACTGGGCTTCTTCTGCTCAGCTTTTACTAACTGGCAGTTCATACACTTGGAAATAAAACTTCCAACATCTTTCTTCATACCTTCCCAGTAGTAAGCTCTCTTCATATCCCGATACATCTTATTTCCACCTGGATGAATCGTCAACTTCGAGTGATGACTCTCCCTTAGAACTTCATCTCTCAATCCATCTACATCGGGAACAACCAATCGTCCTTGCTTTCGAAGCCAACCCTCTCGATCGACCTCGAACCCTTTATCCTTCTCCGGGTCCAATCCGGATTCCAAATCACGGATAATCTTGACAAGCTTATTATCTCTCCTTTGGCTCTCGCCAATTCTTTCCACAAGAGTAGGCCTTATCGACAAGTTTGCCAACATCTTAGGTTCCAATTCACATCTAGGCCTGAAGTCAAATCCAGCCAAATACTCGAGACTCTTCCATTCCGAAAACATGGCTCCCAATCCTGCATGTCTTCGACTTAACGCATCTGCCACTGCGTTACCTTTTCCTGGAGTATAGGCTATACCAAAATCATAAGATGCTAAAAACTCTAGCCACCTTTGCTGTCGAAGATTCAAATCCTTTTGGGAGAACAGATACTTTAACGACTTATGATCCGTAAACAACTCGAATCTAACTCCCAATAAGTAATGTCTCCACATCTTCAAAGCAAACACAATCGCCGCTAACTCCAAATCATGAGTCGGATAATTCCTTTCATGCGGCTTCAGTTGTCGACTAGCATACGCAACAACTTTATCCTTCTGCATTAGCACCGCTCCTAGTCCAGTGCCACATGCATCGGTGTAAACCACCATCTCATCATTCCCACTTGGAATAGTCAAAACAGGAGCACTCGTCAGTCGCTCTTTCAGGATTACGAAAGCTTGCTCACACTTATCATCCCATTTGAACAACTGGTTCTTCTTCGTCAATCCTGTCAACGGTGCAGCTATCTTGGAAAAGTCTTTGATAAACCGACGATAATATCCTGCTAATCCAAGAAAACTTCTCACATCAGATGTATTCTTAGGTCTAACCCAATCCTGGATTGCTGCCACCTTAGCGGGGTCAACCGCTATTCCATTTCCAGAAATAACATGGCCTAAGAACCTCACTTCACTCTTCCAGAAGTGACACTTCGAAAACTTAGCCTTAAGCTGATGTTTCTGAAAAATTTCCAAAACAATCCTCAAGTGCGTCTTGTGCTCTTCCTCAGTTCTGGAATAAACCAAAATATCATCCACGAACACAAGCACGAACTTGTTCAACTGATCTCTGAATACTCTATTCATAAGATCCACAAAATAAGCTGGTGCGTTAGTCAATCCAAACGGCATTACCAGCCACTCATAAAACCCGGATGGTGTCTTGAAAGCAGTCTTCGGCACACTATCCTTAGCCACTCTCAACTGGTGAAATCCCGTTGCCAAATCCATCTGAGAAAACACCTTAGCCTCGTGAAGCTGATCAAACAAGTCATCTATTCTCGGCAATGGATACTTGTTCTTCTTAGTCACCTTATTCAGCTCACGATAATCAACACACAACCTCAACGATCCATCCGCTTTGGTTGCGAACACAACTGGCGCACCCCATTCGGACACACTTCTCCGAATGAATCCTTTCTGCAAAAGGTCATCAACTTGCACCTTCAGCTCTTGCTGCTCCCTCGGTGCCATTCGCCTAAGAGGCATAACAACCGGTCTGGCTCCCTCAACTAGATCGATACGAAACTCGATCTCCCTATGCGGCGGCAACCCTTTGACTTCGTCAAAGACATCCTCAAATCCATTCACAATAGGCACTGATGACAGTCCATCCCGTGGAACAACCAGCGAATACATGAAGCTCATGAAGACGCCTTCCTCATGCTTACATCGTATCACAACCTTTCGCCCTTCCACATTCCCGACTGTCACCTCCAGCCTCTCACAATCAATCCTTGCCGCATACTTCCTAAGCCAGTCCATACCAAAAATAATTCCGAACCCCGCAAAGTTCAGAACAAAGCAATCACAATCAAACGAGCAATCATGACTCGACACAACTAGACCACGGCATATCATACATAAACATGACGAACCCCCCACTGGATTAGTCACAACCAATGGCCTATCAACAATATCCGGTTTCAAACCCAACCGGCCTACCAAATCATCACAAACAAAAGAATGCGACGCTCCAGTATCAAACAACACTCTAACTGGAACACCACAAATAGAAAGAGTACCTTGAACCACCCCACTTTTCCCCTTCTCTTCAGCAGTGGGAGCTTTCGAAGATGACGGCAAGGCTCCCAAGGCATAAGTTTGCACCATCTGCCTATCCTTCCTTGGCTCTGGACAATCCTTCTTGATATGTCCCAGCTTATCACAGTTGTAACACTTTCCCGGCACCTTGGGATTCTTACAGTCTTTGTGAAGATGGCCCTTCTGCTGGCAGTTATAGCAAGTCATTTCACCTCTCGGCTTCTTCTGGCCATCCTTGCCTTTCTGTTGCTGCTGCTTCCTCTTCCTATTTCCACCCTGCTGTGGTTTAGATCCTTCCCTGGTTACAGCAACAACAGAACTTTCCTTAGGAAACAAACTCTCGTGCCTAAGAGCTTTCTCCACAAGCTTCTCAAACGGATCGTCCAAATGATCCACTAACTGCCTCCCAAGATAAGCATCCAGACCAGTCACAAACTTTTCATTCTTCTGATAGGGAGAATCAATGTACGATCTGGCATACTTAGACAAAGCTTCAAACTCAGAAATATACTCAAGAACAGGCCTCCCACCTTGCTTGAGCTCCACAAACCTCTTAAACAAGACCGATTTCTGAGCAGTAGAGATGAACTTAGCTTCAAATCTAACTTGGAATTGCTCCCAAGTAATCTCTTCTTCCGGAGTATCTATGGTGATAGAATTCCACCAATCAGCAGCTCTTCCCTGAAGCTGTCTCGATGCAAGCTTCCTCTTGGTTGCATCCTCAATCCCTAAGTCACCAAAGATTCTTCGGCAAGCATCAACCCATCTCTGCACTTCAATAGTCGATTCCGTCCCTAAGAAAACCTTCCCTCCAAGAGCAATATAATCCTTACAGAGCTTGGCAAAATCCACTGGTCTTGGAGCTTGAACTTGAACTCCCACATCCACAGATGATCCTGAAGCTGGTATCCTCCTCATGATTGAAGTCATCATGGCCTCAAACATAGGAGCATAATCAACAGCTTCTCTAGTAGCACGGCTATCCCTCGCAGCTTGTCTCTCACTTCGGCTCATCCTTAATATCTGTAAAAAGGAATGATTAGAACACCTTAAGAAACAACTGCATAAGGAGTTCAAATCCTTCTAAGCTACTATATTATATATAGTAATCATCCATCAAAATACAATTACGTCTCTCATACGTAGTTACGTCAGCGAGCGTTGGCTAAAATCGATTAACCAAGGCTCTGATACCAAATGTGACGACCGCCCATGACTCCCGCACCAAAACAAGGGAATAATGCGCTGAAAGGCGTGCCAGGTAGCCATGGACGATAGTCAGGGTAGATAAAACAACAAACTCTATCGTACTACTCACAGCGCATGGATAAAATACAATAGAGAAATATATATAGTGAAGCTTCATAACAGAAAATCATCATATAAGCACCACAGTAGTTTTATACAAACATGAATCATCCATACATCAAGGCCTCACTACATAACACTCAATCAAATACAGCAGCGGATACCCAGTACATATAGTAAGAAATAATATGCATAGCCTCCTACTCGTCTTCGTCATCATCAGCGAAGAACTCCAAGAACAGCACCTGTCACCTGCTACCTAGTCTGCCCATCCCAACATGGATGAACAGCCCAAGGTAATAAGAGGAGACATAAAACCTTGAGTCAGACGAAGTCTTAGTGAGCAGTAAATTAACTATCAAACATACCAAAAGAGCATAAAGGATAAAAGGAATAGGAACCAAACCATCCCACTCCATCTCTTTCTACAGTGATAGCCCGCAGACATACACTAAGGAGAAGCAAGCATAACAACATAGACAATTAAAGTAAAACAATAACTACTCGAGTCAAGAACGATGTTTTCCAAATACAAACCCCCAAGGCCTAAACCAAGATCGGATAAGCACCCAGAAAACACCGCTCTTGAAGCCGAATGATAATACAACCAAACACCCATGACTCTGGCTATCACTGTTATCCTTGCCTCGATTTCACCGTTAGTTGAATGACCATCTGTCAAGGGCTAATGGTAACCCCGGTTCTAGACATAACTCCGCACACTGCCTTGTGCCTAGGACTTATCTACTTTGCCCAGAGTACTCAACTACCTACCTGTAGTCTTTTGGGTGTCCCGACTACCTACCTGTAGTCGTTATGGGCGCCCCATGTACTCTTGCTTTTGAGCATGCTAGAACCTTCAACAACGATGAGATCCAAGCCTCCTAGCCATCCTTCTTGACGACTATCCTCATACAAGGTCAAGCTACCTCTTGAACAATCCATTATCAACCAACTTGAACTACCCTTCAAGTTATAAACCTGCTTGGAATGATCCCTGCCTGGATTAAGCCAAGACTCACATCATACTTCGCTTCATCGCATCAAAGCAAAGTCTCAACTCAACAACATGGTTTGCCTTATCGCATCATGGCAAAGTTCCATCTCAACATCATCCAATCCATACATATGAGCTTCAACATCCGCTACATATGCCTTAAGCAGCTTTCACCATTCAAGAGCCTTCTTCCGTGGCTTTTGAATCATCTTCAATCATCTTGTTCCAAATCAACTACTAGCTACTTGGAAACAATCAAATCAATCATACATTCAAGCAATCAATCATTCAAACAAGATCTAATAAGCAATATTAACCATAATGGCAATTTCGTAAATAAATGAGCATAAGTCAAACATGCATGATTCATAGGTTTTTAACATAGATCTATCAAATATAAAACATGGGTTTTGTCCCTAATACTTGTTAAATGAACTTGCATAAGTAAACATATTCAAAAACCATGGATCTACACTTGGATCTAAGAAAAATGCATGAAATCTCTAACTACAACACTCCAACAAGTCACCAATCCAATATACTCCTTTGGATCCGCGTGAGAGATAACTACCACTCACCAAATCACCCAAACACTATGAAAACTAAACACTTCAGATCTGGACAGCGGAGATCAAGGCTTGATCCGGCAATATCTCGCTTCAATCGATGAAATCTAGCTCAAATGGATGAAGATCTTCAACTTTGGCGCTTGAATCTTCAAACTCGATCTTCGATCTTGGATGGATGTTAGAATTAGATTGGAATGGAGAAAAGAAGATGAAGAAATGTTGTAGTCGAGTCTTCAAAATGGCAGCACTTCGTCGCTTCAAAAACCGGTGCCAAAAAGTGAGCCAAACCCCTCTATTTATAGGCTGAATTCCCCCTGAGTCGCTGCCCCCTTGAGTCGCCGCCGACCTAACATGAGTCGTCCACGACCTAACCTTGCCGACTCAAGAACCTGCCGACTCAACCACCTAACCAATACTGCCTAAAACATGCACGCGACCTAACACTCTGCGCACCTACCGACTCACGACCTAACACACGGCCTGCCCAAAACTCTTAGCCGACTTACGACTCAATACAAGTGCCGACCTAAGCCCTAGCCGACTCAACTACGATGCCGACTCACGACCTATGGCCTCACCGACTCATCAACATACTGCCAAGCCTTAAGCCACTAACTCGCCCACGACTTAAGCTATAACCCGGTAACTCCTATGAGTCGGTCTTCCTACTGACTCGTCCACCACTATGAGTCGTTGTCTACCTGTTAACTCGGTCACTCTATGAGTCGGTCCTAATTCTAACATGCCAACCCACTGACTCGGCATAGACCATGAGTCGTTTCCTCCTCTTGACTCGGTCACATACCCTTAAGTCGTCTACGACTTATCTATGAGTCGGTCAACTTATTTAAGTCGTAGCTTGTGCACGACCTATCCTATGAGTCGGTCATGACTCAACTCTTGCACTCGGGTTAACTTCTAAACGACTCAAGCTAGAGGCAACACAAACAACACTAACGACATACAAATTCTACGATTTGTCGATACGTAAAATACGGGTCGTTACAACCGAACCAAGCTTCGCCTAACCAGATATGCCAGAACAGATTGCTTCAGCCCAGGCCCATCAGCAGCTATATACATCCAAGACCCCTGCCCCCAACCTCACTCTATAAATAGAGGGGCAGGGGTACAACAATGGCGGACAAGTTTGAGAGCTCAAGCAAGGAAGGAACTTTCAAACAACTTTCTTATACTTGTACTAAAAGCTTTGTACTTGTAATCTGAAAGAAAAAGGATAATAACATATAAAGTGGACGTAGGCACGTTCTGGCCGAACCATTATAAATCTGTGTGTCTTTTACAGTTTAGTCCCTGCATTTTACATATTTGCATAAGTCACCCAAATCATTAAAAACCACATAAAATCAACTAAATTATACGGATTGGAGGTGTTTGCCCATTTTTTGCGCAAACAATCGGGTCTCGTAAGTTTTTTACCCTTCGTTTTTTCGACACGTGGATTTTTATGGTAAAACAGGATTACCGAGGCTGGCCTTCGATTTACCATCGCTGGAGAGTGGTGCACCATGGTACTGTTCCATTTAAAATCCATGCACGCATTTCTAAAAGTCGTACGGCACTGTTTCGCCATTTTGGACGGATGTTGCACCTTGCACCGTGGATGTTGCACCCTGTAGATATCGATTATTCGAACGGACATAACTTCTGGCTCGTTTAGAGTTACGGGAGCCAGAACCTGTCAAAACGAAGTCCTCGATGAGTTCTTCGACTTTGACTGCTTTCAGCCATCAACGGAAAGATTAATGCCCAAAAAGGGCAACCCGAATCTCAATCGGGTCTCGTAAGTTTTTTACCCTTCATTTATTCGACACGTGGATTTTTACGGTAAAATAGGATTACGGTGGCTGGCCTTCGATTTACCATCCTGGACAGTGGTGCACCATGGTACTGTTCCATTTCAAATCCACGCACGCATTTCTAAAAGTCGTACGGCACTGTTTCGCCATTTCGGACGGATGTTGCACCTTGCACCGTGGATGTTGCACCCTGTAGATATCGATTATTCGGACGACCATAACTTTTGGCTCGTTTAGAGTTACGGGAGCCATAACCAGTCAAAACGAAGGCCTCGATGAGTTCTACGGCTTTGACAGCTTTCAATCGTCAATGGATAGATTAATGCCCAAAAAGGACAACCCGAATCTCAATCGGGTCTCGTATGTTTTTTACCCTTCGTTTTTTCGACACGTGGATTTTTACGGTAAAACAGGATTACGGTGGCTGGCCTTCGATTTACCATCGCTGGACAGTGGTGCACCATGCTACTGTTTCGTTTCAAATCCATGCACGCATTTCTAAAAGTCGTACGGCACTGTTTCGCCATATCAGACGGATGTTGCACCTTGCACCGTGGATGTTGCACCCTGTAGATATCGATTATTCAGACGGCCATAACTTCTGGCTCGTTTAGAGTTACGGGAACCATAACCTGTCAAAACGAAGGCCTCGATGAGTTCTACGGCTTTGACAGCTTTCGGCCGTCAACGGATAGATTAATGCCCAAAAAGGACAACCCGAATCTCAATCGGGTCTCGTAAGTTTTTTACCCTTCGTTTTTTCGACACGTGGATTTTTACGGTAAAACAGGATTACGGTGGCTGGCCTTCGTTTTACCATCCTGGACAGTGGTGCACCATGGTACTATTCCGTTTCAAATCCATGCACGCATTTCTAAATGTCGTACGGCACTGTTTCGCCATTTAGGACGAATGTTGCACCTTGCACCGTGGATGTTGCACCCTGTAGATATCGATTATTCGGACGGCCATAACTTCTGGCTCGTTTAGAGTTACGGGAGCCATATCCTGTCAAAATGAAGGCCTCGATGAGTTCTACGGCTTTAATAGCTTTCGACCGTCAACGGATAGATTAATTCCCAAAAAGGACAACCTGAATCTCAATCGGGTCTCGTAAGTTTTTTACCCTTCGTTTTTTCGACACGTGGATTTTTACGGTAAAACGAGATTACCGTGGCCCGTCTTCGACTTCCCATCGCTGGAGAGCGGTGCACCATGGTACTGTTCCGTTTCAAATCCATGCACGCATTTCTAAAAGTCGTACGACACTGTTTCACCATTTCGGACGGATGTTGCACCTTGCACCGTGGATGTTGCACCCTGTAGATATCGATTATACGGATGGCCATAACTTCTGGCTCGTTTAGAGTTACGGGATCCATAACCTGTCAAAACGAAGGCCTCGATGAGTTCTAAGGCTTTGACAGCTTTCAGCAGTCAACGGAAAGATTAATGCCCAAAAAGGACAACCCGAATCTCAATCGGGTCTCGTAAGTTTTTTACCCTTCGTTTTTTCGACACGTGCAATTTTACGGTAAAACTTGATTACGGTGGCTGGTCTTAGATTTACCATCGCTGGAGAGTGGTGCACCATGGTACTGTTCGGTTTCAAATCCATGAACGCATTTCTAAAAGTCGTACGACACTGTTTCGCTATTTCGGACGGATGTTGCACCTTGCACCGTGGATGTTGCACCCTATAGATATCGATTATACGGACGACCATAACTTCTGGCTCGTTTAGAGTTACAGGAGCCACAACCTGTCAAAACGAAGGCCTCGATGAGTTCTACGGCTTTCACAACTTTCAGCCGTCAACGGATAGATTAATGCCCAAAAAGGACAACCCGAATCTCAATCGGGTCTCGTAAGTTTTTTACCCATCCTTTTTTCGACACGTGGATTTTTACGGTAAAACAGGATTACGGTGGATGGCCTTCGATTTACCATCGCTGGACAGTGGTGCACCAGGTAATGTTCCGTTTCAAATCCATGCACGCATTTCTAAAAGTCGTACGGCACTGTTTCGCCATTTCGGACGGATGTTGCACCTTGCATCGTGGATGTTGCACCTTGTACATATCGATTATTCGGACGACCATAACTTCTGGCTCGTTTAGAGTTACGGGAGCCATAACATGTCAAAACGAAGGCCTCGAAGAGTTCTACGGCTTTGACAGCTTTCAGCCGTCAACAGATAGATTAATGCCCAAAAAGGACAACCCGAATATCAATCAGGTCTCGTAAGTTTTTTACCCTTCGTTTTTTCGACACGTGGATTTTTACGGTAAAACAGGATAATGGTGGCTGGTCTTCGATTTACCATCGCTGGAGAGTGGTACACCATGGTACTGTTCCGTTCCAACTCCATGCACGCATTTCTAAAAGTCGTACGGTACTGTTTCGCCATTTCGGACGGATGTCGCACCTTGCACCGTGGATGTTGCACCCTATAGATATCGATTATACGGACGACCATAACTTCTGGCTCGTTTAGAGTTATGGGAGCCATAACCTGTCAAAACGAAGGCCTCGATGAGTTCTACGGCTTTGACAGCTTTCAGCCGTTAACGGATAGATTAATGCCCAAAAAGGACAACCCGAATCTCAATCGGGTCTCGTAAGTTTTTTACCCTTCGTTTTTTCGACACGTGGATTTTTACGGTAAAACAGGATTACCGTGGTTGGCCTTCGATTTACCATCGCTGGAGAGTGGTGCACCATGGTACGGTTCCGTTTCAAATCCATGCACGCATTTCTAAAAGTCGTACGGCACTGTTTCGCCATTTCGGACGGATGTTGCACCTTGCACCGTGGATGTTGCACCCTGTAGATATCGATTATTCGGACGGCCATAACTTCTGGCTCGTTTAGAGTTACGGGAGCCATAACCTGTCAAAACGAAGGCCTCGATGAGTTCTATGGCTTTGATAGCTTTCAACCGTCAACGGATAGAATAATGCCCAAAAAGGACAACTCGAATCTCAATCGGGTCTCGTAAGTTTTTTACCCTTCGTTTTTTCGACACGTGCATTTTTACGGTAAAACAGGATTACGGTGGCTGGTCTTCGATTTACCATCGCTGGAGAGTGGTACACCATGGTACTGTTCCGTTTCAAATCCATGCACGCATTTCTAAAAGTCGTACGACATTGTTTCGCCATTTCGGACGAATGTTGCACCTTGCACGTGGATGTTGCACCCTGTAGATATCGATTATTCGGACGGCCATAACTTCTGGCTCGTTTAGAGTTACGGGAGCCATAACCTGTCAAAATGAAGGCCTGACGAGTTCTACGGCTTTGACAGCTTTCAGCCATCAACGGATAGATTAATGCCCAAAAAGGACAACCCGAATCTCAATCGGGTCTCGTAAGCTTTTTACCCTTCTTTTTTTCGACACGTGGATTTTTACGGTAAAACGGGATTACCGTGGCCTGTCTTTGACTTCCCATCGCGGGAGAGTGGTGCACCATGGTACTGTTCCGTTTCAAATCCATGCACGCATTTCTAAAAGTCGAACGGCACTGTTTCGCCATTTCGGACGGTTGTTGCACCTTGCACCGTGGATGTTGCACCCTGTAGATATCGATTATTCGGACGGCCATAACTTCTGGCTCGTTTAGAGTTACGGGAGCCATAACCTGTCAAAACGAAGGCCTCGACGAGTTCTATGGGTTTGATAGCTTTCAACCGTCAATGGATAGAATAATGCCCAAAAAGGACAACCCGAATCTCAATCGGGTCTCGTAAGTTTTTTACCCTTCGTTTTTCCGACACGTGCATTTTTACGGTAAAACAGGATTACGGTGGCTGGCCTTCGATTTACCATCGCTGGAGAGTGGTGCACCATGGTACTGTTCCGTTTCAAATCCATGCACGCATTTCTAAAAGTCGTACGGCACTGTTTCGCCATTTCGGACGGATGTTGCACCTTGCACCGTGGATGTTGCACCCTGTAGATATCGATTATACGGACGACCATAACTTCTGGCTCGTTTAGAGTTACGGGAGCCACAACCTGTCAAAACAAAGGCCTCGATGAGTTCTACGGCTTTGACAGCTTTCAGCCATCAACGGATAGATTAATGCCCAAAAAGGACAACCCGAATCTCTATCGGGTCTCGTTAGTTTTTTACCCTTCGTTTTTTCGACACGTGGATTTTTACGGTAAAACAGGATTACCGTGGCTGGCCTTCGATTTACCATAGTTGGAGAGTGGTGCACCATGGTACTGTTCCGTTTCAAATCCATGCACGCATTTCTAAAAGTCGTACGGCACTGTTTCTCCATTTCGGACGGATGTTGCACCTTGCACCGTGGATGTTGCACCCTGTAGATATCGATTATTCGGACGGCCATATCTTCTGGCTTGCTTAGAGTTACGGGAGCCATAACCTGTCAAAATGAAGGCCTCGATGAGTTCTACGGGTTTGATAGCTTTCAGCCATCAACGGATAGATTAATGCCCAAAAAGGACAAACCGAATCTTAATCGGGTCTCGTAAGTTTTTTACCCTTCGTTTTTTCGACACGTGGATTTTTACGGTAAAATAGGATTACCGTTGCTGGCCTTCGATTTACCATCGATGGAGAGTGGTGCACCATGGTACTGTTCCGTTTCAAATCCATGCACACATTTCTAAAAGTCGTACGGCATTGTTTCGCCATTTCGGACGGATGTTGCACCTTGCACCGTGGATGTTGCACCCTGTAGATATCGATTATTCGGAAGGCCATAACTTCTGGCTCGTTTAGAGTTACGGGAGCCATAACCTGTCAAAACGAAGTCCTCGATGAGTTCAATGTCTTTGGCAGCTTTCAGCCGTCAACGGATAGATTAATGCCCAAAAAGGACAACCCGAATCTCAATCGGGTCTCGTAAGTTTTTTACCCTTCATTTTTTTGACACGTGGATTTTTACGGTAAAACAGGATTATGGTGGCTGGCCTTCGATTTACCATCGCTGGACAGTGGTGCACCATGGTACTGTTCCTTTTCAAGTCCATGCACGCATTTCTAAAAGTCGTACGGCACTGTTTCGCCATTTCGGACGGATGTTGCACTTTGCACCGTGGATGTTGCACCCTGTAGATATCGATTATTCGGACGGCCATAAATTCTGGCTCGTTTTGAGTTACGGGAGCCATAACATGTCAAAATGAAGGCCTCGATGAGTTCTATGGATTTGACAGTTTTCAGCCGTCAACGGATAGATTAATGCCCAAAAAGGACAACCCGAATCTCAATCGGGTCTCGTAAGTTTTTTACCCTTCGTTTTTTCGACACGTGGATTTTTATGGTAAAACAGGATTATGGTGGCTGGCCTTCGATTTACCATCGCTGGAAAGTGGTGCACCATGGTACTGTTCCGTTTCAAATCCATGCACGCATTTCTAAAAGTCGTACGGCACTGTTTCGCCATTTCGGACGGATGTTGCACCTTGCACCGTGGATGTTGCACCCTGTAGATATCGATTATTCGAAAGGCCATAAATTCTGGCTCGTTTAGAGTTACGGGAGCAATAACCTGTCAAAACGAAGGCCTCGATGAGTTCAACGGCTTTGACAGCTTTCAGCCGTCAAAGGATAGATTAATGCCCAAAAAGGACAACCCGAATCTCAGTCGAGTCTCGTAAGTTTTTTACCCTTCGTTTTTTCGACACGTGGATTTTTACGGTAAAACAGGATTACGGTGGCTAGTCATCGATTTACCATCGCTGGAGAGTGGTGCACTATGGTACTGTTCCGTTTCAAATCCATGCACGCATTTCTAAAAGTTGTACGACACTGTTTCGCCATTTCGGACGGATGTTGCACCTTGCACCGTGGATGTTGCACCCTGTAGATATCGATTATTCGGACGACCATAAATTCTGGCTCGTTTTGAGTTACGGGAGCCATAACCTGTCAAAACGAAGGCCACGATGAGTTCTACGGATTTGACAGTTTTCAGCCGTCAACGGATAGATTAATGCCCAAAAAGGACAAGCCGAATCTCAATCGGGTCTCGTAAGTTTTTTACCCTTCGTTTTTTCGACACGTGGATTTTTACGGTAAAACAGGATTATGGTGGCTGGCCTTCGATTTACCATCGCTGGAAAGTGGTGCACCATGGTACTGTTCCGTTTCAAATCCATGCACGCATTTCTAAAAGTCGTACGGCACTGTTTCGCCATTTCGGACGGATGTTGCACCTTGCACCGTGGATGTTGCACCCTGTAGATATCGATTATTCGGACGAACATAACTTCTGGCTCGTTTAGAGTTACGGGAGCCATAACCTGTCAAAACTAAGGCCTCGATGATTTCTACGGCTTTGACAGCTTTCAGCCGTCAACGGATAGATTAATGCCCAAAAAGGACAACCCGAATCACAATCGAGTATCGTAAGTTTTTTAACCTTCTTTTTTTCGACACGTGGATTTTCACGGTAAAACAGGATTACCGTGGTTGGCCTTCGATTTACCATCGCTGGAAAGTGGTGCACCATGGTACTGTTCCATTTCAAATCCATGCACGCATTTCTAAAAGTCGTACGGCACTGTTTCGCCATTTCGGACGGATGTTGCACCTTGCACCGTGGATGTTGCACCCTGTAGATATCGATTATTCGGACGGCCATAACTTCTGGCTCGTTTAGAGTTACGGGAGCCATAACCTGTCAAAACGAAGGCCTCGATGAGTTCTACGGATTTGACAGTTTTCAGCCGTCAACGGATAGATTAATGCCCAAAAAGGACAACCCGAATCTCCATCGGGTCTCGTAAGTTTTTTACCCTTCGTTTTTTCGACACGTGGATTTTTACGGTAAAACAGGATTACCGTGGCTGGCCTTCGATTTACCATCGCTGTAGAGTGGAGCACCATGGTATTGTTACGTTTCAAATCCATGCACGTATTTCTAAAAGTCGTACGGCACTGTTTCGCCATTTCGGACGGATGTTGCACCTTGCACCGTGGATGTTGCACCCTGTAGATATCGATTATTCAGACGGCCATAACTTCTGGCTCGTTTAGAGTTACGGGAGCCATAACCTGTCAAAACGAAGGCCTCGATGAGTTCTACGGCTTTGACAGCTTTCAGCCGTCAACGGATGGATTAATGCCCAAAAAGGACAACCCGAATCTCAGTCGGGTCTCGTAAGTTTTTTACCCTTCGTTTTTTCGACACGTGGATTTTTATGGTAAAACAGGATTATGGTGGCTGGCCTTCGATTTACCATCTCTGGAAAGTGGTGCACCATGGTACTGTTCCGTTTCAAATCCATGCACGCATTTCTAAAAGTCTTACGGCACTGTTTCGCCATTTCGGACGGATGTTGCACCTTGCACCGTGGAAGTTGCATCCTGTAGATATCGATTATTCGGACGGCCATAACTTCTGGCTCGTTTAGAGTTACGGGAGCCATAACCTGTCAAAACGAAGGCCTCGATGATTTCTACGGCTTTGACAGCTTTCAGCCGTCAACGGATAGATTAATGCCCAAAAAGGACAACCCGAATCACAATCGAGTCTCGTAAGTTTTTTAACCTTCGTTTTTTCGACACGTGGATTTTTACGGTAAAACAGGATTACCGTGGCTGGCCTTCGATTTACCATCGCTGGAAAGTGGTGCACCATGGTACTGTTCCGTTTCAAATCCATGCACGCATTTCTAAAAGTCGTACGACACTGTTTCGCCATTTCGGACGGATGTTGCACCTTGCACCGTGGAAGTTGCACCCTGTAGATATCGATTATTCGGACGGCCATAACTTCTGGCTCGTTCAGAGTTACGGGAGCCATAATCTGTCAAAACGAAGGCCTCGATGAGTTCTACGGCTTTGATAGCTTTCAGCCATCAACGGATAGACTAATGCCCAAAAAGGACAACCCGAATCTCAAAGTGGGTCTCGTAAGTTTTTTACCCCTCGTTTTTTCGACACGTGCATTTTTACGGTAAAACAGGATTACCGTTGCTGGCCTTCGATTTGCCATCGCTGGAGAGTGGTGCACCATGGTACTGTTCCGTTTCAAATCCATGCATGCATTTCTAAAAGTCGTACGACACTGTTTCGCCATTTCGGACGGATGTTGCACCTTGCACCGTGGATGTTGCACCCTGTAGATATCGATTATTCGGACGGCCATAACTTCTGGCTCGTTTAGAGTTACTTGAGCCATAACCTGTCAAAACGAAGGCCTCGATGAGTTCTACGGCTTTGACAGCTTTCAGCCGTCAACGGATAGATTAATGCCCAAAAAGGACAACGCGAATCTCAATCGGGTCTCGTAAGTTTTTTACCCTTTGTTTTTTCGACACGTGGATTTTTACGGTAAAACAGGATTACGGTGGCTGGTCTTCGATTTACCATCGCTGGAGAGTGGTGCACCATGGTACTGTTCCGTTTCAAATCCATGCACGCATTTCTAAAAGTCGTACGACACTGTTTCGCCATTCAAGACGGATGTTGCACCTTGCACCATGGATGTTGCACCCTGTAGATATCGATTATACGGACGACCATAACTTCTGGCTCGATTAGAGTTACGGGAGCCATAACCTGTCAAAACGAAGGCCTCGATGAGTTCTACGGCTTTGACAGCTTTCAGCCATCAACGGATAGATTAATGGCCAAAAAGGACAACCCGAATCTCAATCGGGTCTCGTATGTTTTTAACCCTTCGATTTTTCGACACGTGGATTTTTATGGTAAAACGGGATTACCGTGGCTGGACTTCGATTTACCATCGCTGGAGAGTGGTGCACCATGGTACTGTTCCGTTTCAACCCCATGCACGCATTTCTAAAAGTCGTACGGCACTGTTTCGCCATTTCGGACGGATGTTGCACCTTGCACCGTGGATGTTGCACCCTGTAGATATCGATTATTCGGACGGCCATAACTTCTGCCTCGTTTAGAGTTACGGGAGCCATAACCTGTCAAGAAGAAGGCCTCGATGAGTTCTACGGCTTTGACAGCTTTCAGCCGTCAACAGATAGATTAATACCCAAAAAGGACAACCCGAATCTCAATCGGGTCTCGTATGTTTTTTACCCTTCGTTTTTTCGAGACGTGGATTTCTAGGGTAAAACAGGATTACCGTGGCTGGCCTTCAATTTACCATCGCTGGAGAGTGGTGCACCATGGTACTGTTCCGTTTCAAATCCATGCACGCATTTCTAAAAGTCGTACGGCACTGTTTCGCCATTTCGGACGGATGTTGCACCTTGCACCGTGGATGTCGCACCCTGTAGATATCGATTATTCGGACGGCCATAACTTCTGGTTCGTATAGAGTTTCGGGAGCCATAACCTGTCAAAACGAAGGCCTCGATGAGTTCTACGGCTTTGACAGCTTTCAGCCATCAACGGATAGATTAATACCCAAAAAGGACAACCCGAATCTCAATCGGGTCTCGTAAGTTTTTAACCCTACATTTTTTCGACACGTGGATTTTTACGGTAAAACGGGATTACGGTGCCCGGCCTTCGATTTACCATCGCTGTAGAGTGGAGCACCATGGTATTGTTACGTTTCAAATCCATGCACGCATTTCTAAAAGTCGTACGGCACTGTTTCGCCATTTCGGACGGATGTTGCGCCTTGCACCGTGGATGTTGCACCATGTAGATATCGATTATTCGGACGGCCATAACTTCTGGCTCATTCAGAGTTACGGGAGCCATAACCTTTCAAAACAAAGGCCTCGATGAGTTCAACGGCTTTGATAGCTTTCAGCCGTCAACGGATATATTAATGCCCAAAAAGGACAACCCGAATCTCAATCGGGTCTC
Organism: Allium cepa; assembly: GCA_030765085.1. Taxonomy (NCBI): domain Eukaryota; kingdom Viridiplantae; phylum Streptophyta; class Magnoliopsida; order Asparagales; family Amaryllidaceae; genus Allium; species Allium cepa. Next base: position 31,679,319 of record CM060934.1, on the reverse strand, counting down.
GTAAGTTTTTTACCCTTCGTTTTTTCGACACGTGGATTTTTACGGTAAAACAGGATTACGGTGGCTGGTCTTCGATTTACCATCGCTGGAGAGTGGTGCACCACGGTACTGTTCCGTTTCAAATCGATGCATGCATTTCTAAAAGTCGTACGGCACTGTTTCGCCATTTCGGACGGATGTTGCACCTTGCACCGTGGATGTTGCACCCTGTAGATATCGATTATACAGACGACCATAACTACTGGCTCGTTTAGGGTTACGGGAGCCATAACCTGTCAAAACGAAGGCCTCGATGAGTTCTACAGCTTTAACAGCTTTCAGCCGTCAACGGATAGATTAATTCCCAAAAAGGCAACCCGAATCTCAATCGGGTCTCGTAATTTTTTTACCCTTCGTTTTTTCGACACGTGGATTTTTAAGGTAAAACAGGATTACCGTGGCTGGCCTTCGATTTACCATCGCTGGAGAGTGGTGCAGCATGGTACTGTTCCGTTTCAAATCCATGCACGCATTTCTAAAAGTCGTACGGCATTGTTTCGCCATTTCGGACGGATGTTGCACCTTGCACCGTGGATGTTGCACCCTGTAGATATCGATTATTCGGACGGCCATAACTTCTGGCTCGTTTAGAGTTACGGGAGCCATAACCTATCAAAACGAAGGCCTCGATGAGTTCTACGGCTTTGACAGCTTTCAGCCATAAACGGATAGATTAATGCCCAAAAAGGACAACCCGAATCTCAGTCGGGTCACGTTAGTTTTTTACACTTCGTTTTTTCGACACGTGGAATTTTACGGTAAAACAGGATTACGGTGGCTGGTCATCGATTTACCATCGCTGGAGAGTGGTGCACCATGGTACTGTTCCATTTCAAATCCATGCACGCATTTCTAAAAGTCGTACGGCACTGTTTCACCATTTCGGACGGATGTTGCACCTTGCACCGTGGATGTTGCACCCTGTAGATATCGATTATTCGGACGTCCATAACTTCTGGGTCGTTTAGAGTTACGGGAGTCATAACCTATCAAAACGAAGGCTTCGATGAGTTCTACGGCTTTGACAGCTTTCAGCCGTCAAAAGATAGACTAATGCCCAAAAAGGACAACCCGAATCTCAGTCGGGTCTCGTAAGTTTTTTACCCTTCGTTTTTTCGACACGTGGATTTTTACGGTAAAGCAGGATTACGGTGGCTGGTCATCGATTTACCATTGCTGGAGAGTAGTGCACCATGGTACTGTTCCGTTTCAAATCCATGCATGCATTTCTAAAAGTCGTATGACACTGTTTCGCCATTTCGGACGGATGTTGCACCTTGCACCGTGGATGTTGCACCCTGTAGATATCGATTATTCGGACGACCATAACTTCTGGCTCGTTTAGAGTTATGGGAGCCATAACTTATCAAAACGAAAGCCTCGATGACTTCTACGGCTTTGACCACTTTCAGCCGTCAACGGATAGATTAATGCCCAAAAAGGACAACCCGAATCTCAATCGGGTCTCGTAAGTTTTTTACCCTTCGTTTTTTCGACACGTGGATTTTTACAGTAAAACAGGATTACCGTGGCTGGCCTTCGATTTACCATCGCTGGAGAGTGGTGCACCATGGTACTGTTCCGTTTCAAATCCATGCACGCATTTCTAAAAGTCGTACGACACTGTTTCGCCATTTCGAACGAATGTTGCATCTTGCACCGCGGATGTTGCACCCTGTAGATATCGATTATTCGGACGGCCATAACTTCTGGCTCGTTTAGAGTTACGAGAGCCATAACATGTCAAAACGAAGGCCTCGATGATTTCTACGGCTTTGACCGCTTTCAGCCGTCAACGGATAGATTAATGCCCGAAAAAGGCAACCCGAATCTCAATCGGGTCTCGTAAGTTTTTTGCCCTTCGTTTTTTCGACACGTGGATTTTTACGGTAAAACTGGATTACCGTGGCTGGCCTTCGATTTACCATCGCTGGAGAGTGGTGCACCATGGTACTGTTCCGTTTCAAATCCATGCACGCATTTCTAAAAGTCGTACGGCACTGTTTCGCCATTTCGGACGGATGTTGCACCTTGCACCGTGGATGTTGCACCCTGTAGATATCGATTATTCGAACGGCCATAACTTCTAGCTCGTTTAGAGTTACGGGAGCCATAACCTGTCAAAACGAAGGCCTCGATGATTTCTACAGATTTGACAGCTTTCAGCCGTCAACGGATAGATTAATGCCCAAAAAGGACAACCCGAATCTCAATCGGGTCTCGTAAGTTTTTAAACCTTCGTTTTTTCGACACGTGGATTTCTACGGTAAAACGGGATTACGGTGGCTGGTCTTCGATTTACCATCGCTGAAGAGTGGTGCGCCATGGTACTGTTCCGTTTCAAATCTATGCACGCATTTCTAAAAGTCATACGGCAATGTTTCGCCATTTCGGACGGATGTTGCACCTTGCACCGTGGATGTTGCACACTGTAGATATCGATTATACGGACGAACATAACTTCTGGCTAGTTTAGAGTTACGGGAGCCATAACCTGTTAAAACGAAGGCCTCGATGATTTCTACGGCTTTAACAGCTTTCAGCCATCAACGGATAGATTAATGCCCAAAAAGGACAACCCGAATCTCAATCGGGTCTCGTAAGTTTTTTACCCTTCGTTTTTTCGACACGTGGATTTTTACGGTAAAACAGGATTACCGTGGCTGGCCTTCGATTTACCATCGCTGGAGAGTGGTGCTGCATGGTACTGTTCCGTTTCAAATCCATGCATGCATTTCAAAAAGTCGTACGGCACTGTTTCGCCATTTCGGACGGATGTTGCACCTTGCACCGTGGATGTTGCACCCTGTAGATATCGATTATTCGGACGTCCATAACTTCTGGGTCGTTTAGAGTTACGGGAGCCATAACATGTCAAAACGAAGGCCTCTATGACTTCTACGGCTTTGACAGCTTTCAACCGTCAATGGATAGAATAATGCCCAAAAAGGACAACCCGAATCTCAGTCGGGTCTCGTAAGTTTTTTACCCTTTGTTTTTTCGACACGTGGATTTTTACGGTAAAACAGGATTACGGTGGCTGGTCATCGATTTACCATCGCTGGAGAGTGGTGCAACATGGTACTGTTCCGTTTCAAATCCATGCATGCATTTCTAAAAGTCGTTCGGCACTATTTCGCCATTTCGGACGGATGTTGCACCTTGCACCGTGGATGTTGCACCCTTTAGATATCGATTATTCGGACGACCATAACTTCTGGCTCGTTTAGAGTTACGGGAGCCATAACCTGTCAAAACGAAGGCCTCGATGAGTTCTACGGCTTTGACAGCTTTCAGCCGTCAACGGATAGATTAGTGCCCAAAAAGGACAACCCGAATCTCAATTGGGTCTCGTAAGTTTTTTACCCTTCGTTTTTTCGACACGTGGATTTTTACGGTAAAACAAGATTACCGTTGCTGGTCTTCGATTTACCATCGCTGGAGAGTGGTGCACCATGGTACTGTTCCGTTTCAAATCCATGCATGCATTTCTAAAAGTCGTACGGCACTGCTTCTCCATTTCGGACGGATGTTGCACCTTGCACCGTGGATGTTGCACCCTGTAGATATCGATTATTCGGACGGCCATAACTTCTGGCTCGTTCAGAGTTACGGGAGCCATAATCTGTCAAAACGAAGGCCTCGATGAGTTCTACGGCTTTGATAGCTTTCAACCGTCAACGGATAGACTAATGCCCAAAAAGGACAACCCGAATCTCAAAGTGGGTCTCGTAAGTTTTTTACCCCTCGTTTTTTCGACACGTGCATTTTTACGGTAAAACAGGATTACCGTTGCTGGCCTTCGATTTGCCATCGCTGGAGAGTGGTGCACCATGGTACTGTTCCGTTTCAAATCCATGCATGCATTTCTAAAAGTCGTACGACACTGTTTCGCCATTTCGGACGGATGTTGCACCTTGCACCGTGGATGTTGCATCCTGTAGATATCGATTATTCGGACGGCCATAACTTCTGGCTCGTTTAGAGTTACTTGAGCCATAACCTGTCAAAACGAAGGCCTCGATGAGTTCTACGGCTTTGACAGCTTTCAGCCGTCAACGGATAGATTAATGCCCAAAAAGGACAACGCGAATCTCAATCGGGTCTCGTATGTTTTTTACCCTTCGTTTTTTCGACACGTGGATTTTTACGGTAAAACAGGATTACGGTGGCTGGTCTTCGATTTACCATCGCTGGAGAATGGTGCACCATGGTACTGTTCCGTTTCAAATCCATGCACACATTTCTAAAAGTCGTACGACACTGTTTCGCCATTTCAGACGGATGTTGCACCTTGCACCATGGATGTTGCACCCTGTAGATATCGATTATACGGACGACCATAACTTCTGGCTCAATTAGAGTTACGGGAGCCATAACCTGTCAAAACGAAGGCCTCGATGAGTTCTACAGCTTTGACAGCTTTCAGCCATCAACGGATAGATTAATGGCCAAAAAGGACAACCCGAATCTCAATCGGGTCTCGTATGTTTTTAACCCTTCGATTTTTCGACACGTGGATTTTTATGGTAAAACGGGATTACCGTGGCTGGACTTCGATTTACCATCGCTGGAGAGTGGTGCACCATGGTACTGTTCCGTTTCAACCCCATGCACGCATTTCTAAAAGTCGTACGGCACTGTTTCGCCATTTCGGACGGATGTTGCACCTTGCACCGTGGATGTTGCACCCTGTAGATATCGATTATTCGGACGGCCATAACTTCTGCCTCGTTTAGAGTTACGGGAGCCATAACCTGTCAAGAAGAAGGCCTCGATGAGTTCTACGGCTTTGACAGCTTTCAGCCGTCAACAGATAGATTAATACCCAAAAAGGACAACCCGAATCTCAATCGGGTCTCGTATGTTTTTTACCCTTCGTTTTTTCGAGACGTGGATTTCTAGGGTAAAACAGGATTACCGTGGCTGGCCTTCAATTTACCATCGCTGGAGAGTGGTGCACCATGGTACTGTTCCGTTTCAAATCCATGCACGCATTTCTAAAAGTCGTACGGCACAGTTTCGCCATTTCGGACGGATGTTGCACCTTGCACCGTGGATGTCGCACCCTGTAGATATCGATTATTCGGACGGCCATAACTTCTGGTTCGTATAGAGTTTCGGGAGCCATAACCTGTCAAAACGAAGGCCTCGATGAGTTCTACGGCTTTGACAGCTTTCAGCCATCAACGGATAGATTAATACCCAAAAAGGACAACCCGAATCTCAATCGGGTCTCGTAAGTTTTTAACCCTACATTTTTTCGACACGTGGATTTTTACGGTAAAACGGGATTACGGTGCACGGCCTTCGATTTACCATCGCTGTAGAGTGGAGCACCATGGTATTGTTACGTTTCAAATCCATGCACGCATTTCTAAAAGTCGTACGGCACTGTTTCGCCATTTCGGACGGATGTTGCGCCTTGCACCGTGGATGTTGCACCATGTAGATATCGATTATTCGGACGGCCATAACTTCTGGCTCGTTCAGAGTTACGGGAGCCATAACCTTTCAAAACAAAGGCCTCGATGAGTTCAACGGCTTTGATAGCTTTCAGCCGTCAACGGATATATTAATGCCCAAAAAGGACAACCCGAATCTCAATCGGGTCTCGTAAGTTTTTTACCCTTCGTTTTTTCGACACGTGGATTTTTACGGTAAAACAGGATTACGGTGGCTGGACTTCGATTTACCATCGCTGGAGAGTGGTGCACCACGGTACTGTTCCGTTTCAAATCGATGCATGCATTTCTAAAAGTCGTACGGCACTGTTTCGCCATTTCGGACGGATGTTGCACCTTGCACCGTGGATGTTGCACCCTGTAGATATCGATTATACAGACGACCATAACTACTGGCTCGTTTAGGGTTACGGGAGCCATAACCTGTCAAAACGAAGGCCTCGATGAGTTCTACGGCTTTAACAGCTTTCAGCCGTCAACGGATAGATTAATTCCCAAAAAGGACAACCCGAATCTCAATCGGGTCTCGTAATTTTTTTACCCTTCGTTTTTTCGACACATGGATTTTTATGGTAAAACAGGATTACCGTGGCTGGCCTTCGATTTACCATCGCTGGAGAGTGGTGCAGCATGGTACTGTTCCGTTTCAAATCCATGCACGCATTTCTAAAAGTCGTACGGCATTGTTTCGCCATTTCGGACGGATGTTGCACCTTGCACCGTGGATGTTGCACCCTGTAGATATCGATTATTCGGACGGCCATAACTTCTGGCTCGTTTAGAGTTACGGGAGCCATAACCTATCAAAACGAAGGCCTCGATGAGTTCTATGGCTTTGACAGCTTTCAGCCATAAACGGATAGATTAATGCCCAAAAAGGACAACCCGAATCTCAGTCGGGTCACGTTAGTTTTTTACACTTCGTTTTTTCGACACGTGGATTTTTACGGTAAAACAGGATTACGGTGGCTGGTCATCGATTTACCATCGCTGGAGAGTGGTGCACCATGGTACTGTTCCATTTCAAATCCATGCACGCATTTCTAAAAGTCGTACGGCACTGTTTCGCCATTTCGGACGGATGTTGCACCTTGCACCGTGGATGTTGCACCCTGTAGATACCGATTATTCGGACGTCCATAACTTCTGGGTCGTTTAGAGTTACGGGAGTCATAACCTATCAAAACGAAGGCTTCGATGAGTTCTACGGCTTTGACAGCTTTCAGCCGTCAAAAGATAGACTAATGCCCAAAAAGGACAACCCGAATCTCAGTCGGGTCTCGTAAGTTTTTTACCCTTCGTTTTTTCGACACGTGGATTTTTACGGTAAAGCAGGATTACGGTGGCTGGTCATTGATTTACCATTGCTGGAGAGTAGTGCACCATGGTACTGTTCCGTTTCAAATCCATGCATGCATTTCTAAAAGTCGTATGACACTGTTTCGCCATTTCGGACGGATGTTGCACCTTGCACCGTGGATGTTGCACCCTGTAGATATCGATTATTCGGACGACCATAACTTCTGGCTCGTTTAGAGTTATGGGAGCCATAACTTATCAAAACGAAAGCCTCGATGACTTCTACGGCTTTGACCACTTTCAGCAGTCAACGGATAGATTAATGCCCAAAAAGGACAACCCGAATCTCAATCGGGTCTCGTAAGTTTTTTACCCTTCGTTTTTTCGACACGTGGATTTTTACAGTAAAACAGGATTACCGTGGCTGGCCTTCGATTTACCATCGCTGGAGAGTGGTGCACCATGGTACTGTTCCGTTTCAAATCCATGCACGCATTTCTAAAAGTCGTACGACACTGTTTCGCCATTTCGAACGAATGTTGCATCTTGCACCGCGGATGTTGCACCCTGTAGATATCGATTATTCGGACGGCCATAACTTCTGGCTCGTTTAGAGTTACGGGAGCCATAACATGTCAAAACGAAGGCCTCGATGATTTCTACGGCTTTGACCGCTTTCAGCCGTCAACGGATAGATTAATGCCCGAAAAAGGCAACCCGAATCTCAATCGGGTCTCGTAAGTTTTTTGCCCTTCGTTTTTTCGACACGTGGATTTTTACGGTAAAACTGGATTACCGTGGCTGGCCTTCGATTTACCATCGCTGGAGAGTGGTGCACCATGGTACTGTTCCGTTTCAAATCCATGCACGCATTTCTAAAAGTCGTACGGCACTGTTTCGCCATTTCGGACGGATGTTGCACCTTGCACCGTGGATGTTGCACCCTGTAGATATCGATTATTCGAACGGCCATAACTTCTAGCTCGTTTAGAGTTACGGGAGCCATAACCTGTCAAAACGAAGGCCTCGATGATTTCTACAGATTTGACAGCTTTCAGCCGTCAACGGATAGATTAATGCCCAAAAAGGACAACCCGAATCTCAATCGGGTCTCGTAAGTTTTTAAACCTTCGTTTTTTCGACACGTGGATTTCTACGGTAAAACGGGATTACGGTGGCTGGTCTTCGATTTACCATCGCTGGAGAGTGGTGCGCCATGGTACTGTTCCGTTTCAAATCTATGCACGCATTTCTAAAAGTCATACGGCAATGTTTCGCCATTTCGGACGGATGTTGCACCTTGCACCGTGGATGTTGCACACTGTAGATATCGATTATACGGACGAACATAACTTCTGGCTAGTTTAGAGTTACGGGAGCCATAACATGTTAAAACGAAGGCCTCGATGATTTCTACGGCTTTAACAGCTTTCAGCCATCAACGGATAGATTAATGCCCAAAAAGGACAACCCGAATCTCAATCGGGTCTCGTAAGTTTTTTACCCTTCGTTTTTTCGACACGTGGATTTTTACGGTAAAACAGGATTACCATGGCTGGCCTTCGATTTACCATCGCTGGAGAGTGGTGCTGCATGGTACTGTTCCGTTTCAAATCCATGCATGCATTTCAAAAAGTCGTACGGCACTGTTTCGCCATTTCGGACGGATGTTGCACCTTGCACCGTGGATGTTGCACCCTGTAGATATCGATTATTCGGACGTCCATAACTTCTGGGTCGTTTAGAGTTACGGGAGCCATAACCTGTCAAAACGAAGGCCTCTATGACTTCTACGGCTTTGACAGCTTTCAACCGTCAATGGATAGAATAATGCCCAAAAAGGACAACCCGAATCTCAGTCGGGTCTCGTAAGTTTTTTACCCTTCGTTTTTTCGACACGTGGATTTTTACGGTAAAACAGGATTACGGTGGCTGGTCATCGATTTACCATCGCTGGAGAGTGGTGCAACATGGTACTGTTCCGTTTCAAATCCATGCATGCATTTCTAAAAGTCGTTCGGCACTATTTCGCCATTTCGGACGGATGTTGCACCTTGCACCGTGGATGTTGCACCCTTTAGATATCGATTATTCGGACGACCATAACTTCTGGCTCGTTTAGAGTTACGGGAGCCATAACCTGTCAAAACGAAGGCCTCGATGAGTTCTACGGCTTTGACAGCTTTCAGCCGTCAACGGATAGATTAGTGCCCAAAAAGGACAACCCGAATCTCAATTGGGTCTCGTAAGTTTTTTACCCTTCGTTTTTTCGACACGTGGATTTTTACGGTAAAACAAGATTACCGTTGCTGGTCTTCGATTTACCATCGCTGGAGAGTGGTGCACCATGGTACTGTTCTGTTTCAAATCCATGCATGCATTTCTAAAAGTCGTACGGCACTGCTTCTCCATTTCGGACGGATATTGCACCTTGCACCGTGGATGTTGCACCCTGTAGATATCGATTATTCGGACGGCCATAACTTCTGGCTCGTTTAGAGTTACGGGAGCCATAACCTGTCAAAACGAAGGCCTCGATGAGTTCTACGGCTTTGATAGCTTTTAGCCGTCAACGGATAGATTAATGCCCAAAAAGGACAACCCGAATCTCAATCGGGTCACGTAAGTTTATTACCTTCGTTTTTTCGACACGTGGATTTTTACGGTAAAACGGGATTACCGTGGCTGGCCTTCGATTTACCATCGCTGGAGAGTGGTGCACCATGGTACTGTACCGTTTCAAACCCAAGCACGCATTTCTAAAAGTCGTACGGGACTGTTTCGCCATTTCGGACGGATGTTGCACCTTGCACCGTGGATGTTGCACCCTGTAGATATCGATTATTCGGACGGCCATAACTTCCGGCTCGTTTAGAGTTACGGGAGCCATAACCTGTCAAAACGAAGGCCTCGATGAGTTCTACGGCTTTGACAGCTTTCAACCGTCAACGGATAGATTAATGCCCAAAAAGGACAACCCGAATCTCAATCGGGTCTCGTAAGTTTTTTACCCTTCGTTTTTTCGACACGTGGATTTTTACGGTAAAACAGGATTACCGTGGCTGGCCTTCAATTTACCATCGCTGGAGAGTGGTGCACCATGGTACTGTTCCGTTTCAAATCCATGCACGCATTTCTAAAAGTCGTACGGCACTGTTTCGCCATTTCGGACGGATGTTGCACCTTGCACCGTGGATGTTGCACCCTGTAGATATCGATTATTCGGACGGCCATAACATCTGGCTCGTTTAGAGTTTCGGGAGCCATAACCTGTCAAAACGAAGGCCTTGATGAGTTCTACGGCTTTGACAGCCTTCAGCCTTCGACTGATAGATTAATGCCCAAAAAGGACAACCCGAATCTCAATCGGGTCTCGTAAGTTTTTTACCCTTCGTTTTTTCGACACGTGGATTTTTACGGTAAAACAGGATTACGGTGGCTGGTCTTCGATTTACCATCGCTGGAGAGTGGTGCACCATGGTACCATTCCATTTCAAACCCATGCACGCATTTCTAAAAGACGGGCGGCACTGTTTCGCCATTTCGGACGGATGTTGCACCTTGCACCGTGGATGTTGCACCCTGTAGATATCGATTATTCGGACGGCCATAACTTCTGGCTCGTTTAGAGTTACGGGAGCCATAACCTGTCAAAACGAAGGCCTCGATGAGTTCTACGGCTTTGATAGCTTTTAGCTGTCAACGGATAGATTAATGCCCAAAAAGGACAACCCGAATCTCAATCGGGTCTCGTAAGTTTATTACCCTTCGTTTTTTCGACACGTGGATTTTTACGGTAAAACGGGATTACCGTGGCTGGCCTTCGATTTACCATCGCTGGAGAGTGGTGCACCATGGTACTGTACCGTTTCAAACCCAAGTACGCATTTCTAAAAGTCGTACGGCACTGTTTCGCCATTTCGGACGGATGTTGCACCTTGCACCGTGGATGTTGCACCCTGTAGATATCGATTATTCGGACGGCCATAACTTCTGGCTCGTTTAGAATTACGGAAGCCATAACATGTCAAAACGAAGGCCTCGATGATTTCTACGGCTTTGACAGCTTTCAACCATCAACGGATAGATTAATGCCCAAAAAAGACAACCCGAATCTCAATCGGGTCTCGTAAGTTTTTTACCCTTCGTTTTTTCGACACGTGGATTTTTACGGTAAAACAGGATAACATGGCTGGCCTTCAATTTACCATCGCTGGAGAGTGGTGCACCATGGTACTGTTCCGTTTCAAATCCATGCACGCATTTCTAAAAGACGTACGGCACTGTTTCGCCATTTCGGACGGATGTTGCACCTTGCACCGTGGATGTTGCACCCTGTAGATATCGATTATTCGGACGGCCATAACTTCTGGCTCGTTTAGAGTTTCGGGAGCCATAACCTGTCAAAACTAAGGCCTTGATGAGTTCTACGGCTTTGACAGCCTTCAGCCGTCGACTGATAGATTAATGCCCAAAAAGGACAAGCCGAATCTCAATCGGTTCTCGTAAGTTTTTTACCCTTCGTTTTTTCGACACGTGGATTTTTACGGTAAAACAGGATTACGGTGGCTGGTCTTCGATTTACCATCGTTGGAGAGTGGTGCACCATGGTACTGTTCCGTCTCAAATCCATGCATGCATTTCTAAAAGTCGTACGGCACTGTTTCGCCATTTCGGACGGATGTTGCACCTTGCACCGTGGATGTTGCACCCTGTAGATATCGATTATTCGGACGGCCATAACTTCTGGCTCGTTTAGAGTTACGGGAGCCATAACCTGTCAAAACGAAGGCCTCGATGAGTTCTACGGCTTTATCAGCTTTTAGCCATCAACGGATAGATTAATGCCCAAAAAGGACAACCCGAATCTCAATCGGGTCTCGTAAGTTTATTACCCTTCGTTTTTTCGACACGTGGATTTTGACGGTAAAACGGGATTACCGTGGCTGGCCTTCGATTTACCATCGCTGGAGAGTGGTGCACTATGGTACTGTACCGTTTCAAACCCAAGCACACATTTCTAAAAGTCGTACAGCACTGTTTCGCCATTTCGGATGGATGTTGCACCTTGCACCGTGGATGTTGCACCCTGTAGATATCGATTATTCGGACGGCCATAACTTCTGGCTCGTTTAGAGTTACGGGAGCCATAACCTGTCAAAACGAAGGCCTCGATGAGTTCTACGGCTTTGACAGCTTTTAGCTATCAACGGATAGATTAATGCCCAAAAAGGACAACCCGAATCTCAATCGGGTCTCGTAAGTTTATTACCCTTCGTTTTTTCGACACGTGGATTTTGACGGTAAAACGGGATTACCGTGGCTGGCCTTCGATTTACCATCGCTGGAGAGTGGTGCACCATGGTACTGTACCGTTTCAAACCCAAGCACGCATTTCTAAAAGTCGTACGGCACTGTTTCGCCATTTCGGACGGATGTTGCACCTTGCACCGTGGATGTTGCACCCTGTAGATATCGATTATTCGGACGGCCATAACTCCTGGCTCGTTTAGAGTTACGGGAGCCATAACCTGTCAAAACGAAGGCCTCGATGAGTTCTACCGCTTGGACAGCTTTCAACCGTCAACGGATAAATTAATGCCCAAAAATGACAACCCGAATCTCAATCGGGTCTCGTAAGTTTTTTACACTTCGTTTTTTCGACACGTGGATTTTTATGGTAAAACAGGATTACCGTGGCTGGCCTTCGATTTACCATCGCTGGAGAGTGGTGCAGCATGGTACTGTTCCGTTTCAAATCCATGCACGCATTTCTAAAAGTCGTACGGCATTGTTTCGCCATTTCGGACGGATGTTGCACCTTGCACCGTGGATGTTGCACCCTGTAGATATCGATTATTCGGACGGCCATAACTTCTGGCTCGTTTAGAGTTACGGGAGCCATAACCTATCAAAACGAAGGCCTCGATGAGTTCTACGGCTTTGATAGCTTTTAGCTGTCAACGGATAGATTAATGCCCAAAAAGGACAACCCGAATCTCAATCGGGTCTCGTAAGTTTATTACCCTTCGTTTTTTCGACACGTGGATTTTGACGGTAAAACGGGATTACCGTGGCTGGCCTTCGATTTACAATCGCTGGAGAGTGGTGCACCATGGTACTGTACCGTTTCAAACCCAAGCACGCATTTCTAAAAGTCGTACGGCACTGTTTCGCCATTTCGGACGGATGTTGCACCTTGCACCGTGGATGTTGCACCCTGTAGATATCGATTATTCGGACGTCCATAACTCCTGGCTCGTTTAGAGTTACGGGAGCCATAACCTGTCAAAACGAAGGCCTCGATGAGTTCTACCGCTTGGAGAGCTTTCAACCGTCAACGGATAAATTAATGCCAAAAAATGACAACCCGAATCTCAATCGGGTCTCGTAAGTTTTTTACCCTTCGTTTTTTCGACACGTGGATTTTTATGGTAAAACAGGATTACCGTGGCTGGCCTTCGATTTACCATCGCTGGAGAGTGGTGCAGCATGGTACTGTTCCATTTCAAATCCATGCACGCATTTCTAAAAGTCGTACGGCATTGTTTCGCCATTTCGGACGGATGTTGCACCTTGCACCGTGGATGTTGCACCCTGTAGATATCGATTATTCGGACGGCCATAACTTCTGGCTCGTTTAGAGTTACGGGAGCCATAACCTGTCAAAACGAAGGCCTTGATGAGTTCTACGGCTTTGATAGCCTTCAGCCGTCGACTGATAGATTAATGCCCAAAAAGGACGACCCGAATCTCAATCGGGTCTCGTAAGTTTTTTACCCTTCGTTTTTTCGACACGTGGATTTTTACGGTAAAACAGGATTACGGTGGCTGGTCTTCGATTTACCATCGCTGGAGAGTAGTGCACCATGGTACTGTTCCATTTCAAACCCATGCACGCATTTCTAAAAGACGTGCGGCACTGTTTCGCCATTTCGGACGGATGTTGCACCTTGCACCGTGCATGTTGCACCCTTTAGATATCGATTATTCGGACGGCCATAACTTCTGGCTCGTTTAGAGTTACGGGAGCCATAACCTGTCAAAACGAAGGCCTCGATGAGTTCTACGGCTTTGATAGCTTTTAGCCATCAACGGATGGATTAATGCCCAAAAAGGACAACCCGAATCTTAATCGGGTCTCGTAAGTTTATTACCCTTCGTTTTTTCGACACGTGGATTTTTACGGTAAAACGGGATTACCGTGGCTGGCCTTCGATTTACCATCGCTGGAGAGAGGTGCACCATGGTATTATACCGTTTCAAACCCAAGCACGCATTTCTAAAAGTCGGACGGCACTGTTTCGCCATTTCGGACGGATGTTGCACCTTGCACCGTGGATGTTGCACCCTGTAGATATCGATTATTCGGACGGCCATAACTTCTGGCTCGTTTAGAATTACGGGAGCCATAACATGTCAAAACGAAGGCCTCAATTATTTCTACGGCTTTGACTGCTTTCAGCCGTCAACGGATAGATTAATGCCCAAAAAAGACAACCCGAATCTCAATCGGGTCTCGTAAGTTATTTACCCTTCGTTTTTTCGACACGTGGATTTTTACGGTAAAACTGGATTACCGTGGCTGGCCTTCGATTTACCATCGCTGGAGAGTGGTGCACCATGGTACTGTACCGTTTCAAACCCAAGCACGCATTTCTAAAAGTCGTACGGCACTGTTTCGCCATTTCGGACGGATGTTGCACCTTGCACTGTGGATGTTGCACCGTGGATTTTTACGGTAAAACTGGATTACCGTGGCTGGCCTTCGATTTACCATCGCTGGAGAGTGGTGCACCATGGTACTGTACCGTTTCAAACCCAAACACGCATTTCTAAAAGTCGTACGGCACTATTTCACCATTTCGGACGGATGTTGCACCTTGCACCGTGGATGTTGCACCTTGCACCTTGCACCGTGGATGTTGCACCCTGTAGATATCGATTATTCGGACGGCCATAACTTCTGGTTTGTTTAGAGTTTCGGGAGCCATAACCTGTCAAAACGAAGGCCTTGATGAGTTCTACGGCTTTGACAGCTTTCAGCCGTCAACGGATAGATTAATGCCCAAAAAGGACAACCCGAATCTCAATCGGGTATCGTAAGTTTTTTACCCTTCGTTTTTTCGACACGTGGATTTTTATGGTAAAACTGGATTACCGCGGCTGGCCTTCGATTTACCATCGCTGGAGAGTGGTGCACCATGGTACTGTTCTGTTTCAAATCGATGCACGCATTTCTAAAAGTAGTACGGCACCGTTTCCCATTTCGGACGGATGTTGCACCTTGCACCGTGGATGTTGCACCCTGTAGATATCGATTATTCGGACGGCCATAACTTATGGCTCGTTTAGAGTTACGGGAGCCATAACCGGTCAAAACGAAGGCCTCGATGAGTTCTACGGCTTTGACAGCTTTCAGCCGTCAACGGATAGATTAATACCCAAAAAGGACAACCCGAATCTCAATCGGGTCTCGTAAGTTTTTAACCCTACATTTTTTCGACACGTGGATTTTTACGGTAAAACGGGATTACGGTGGCTGGTCATCGATTTACCATCGCTGAAGAGTGGTGCACCATGGTACTGTTCCGTTTTAAATCCATGCACGCATTTCTAAAAGTCGTACGGCACTGTTTCGCCATTTCGGACGGATGTTGCACCTTGCACCGTGGATGTTGCACCCTGTAGATATCGATTATTCGGACGGACATAACTTCTGGCTCGTTTAGAGTTACGGGAGCCATAACCTGTCAAAACGAAGGCCTCGATGAGTTCTACGGCTTTGACAGCTTTCAGCCCTCAACGGATAGATTAATGCCCAAAAACGACAACCCGAATCTCAGTCGGGTCTCGTAAGTTTTTTTCCCTTCGTTTTTTCGACACGTGGATTTTTACGGTAAAACAGGATTACCGTGGCTGGCCTTCGATTTACCATCGCTGGAGAGTGGTGCAGCATGGTACTGTTCCGTTTCAAATCCATGCACGCATTTCTAAAAGTCGTACGGCACTGTTTCGCCATTTCGGACGGATGTTGCACCTTGCACCGTGGATGTTGCACCCTGTAGATATCGATTATTCGGACGGCCATAACTTCTGGCTCGTTTAGAATTACGGGAGCCATAACATGTCAAAACGAAGGCCTCGATGAGTTCTACGGCTTTGACAGCTTTCAGCCGTCAACGGATAGATTAATGCCCAAAAAAGACAACCCGAATCTCAGTCGGATCTCGTAAGTTTTTTACCCTTCGTTTTTTCGACACGTGGATTTTTACGGTAAAACAGGATTACCGTGGCTGGTCATCGATTTACCATCGCTGGAGAGTGGTGAACCATGGTACTGATCCGTCTCAAACCCATGCACGCATTTCTAAAAGTCGTACGGCACTGTTTCGCCATTTCGGACGGATGTTGCACCTTGCACCGTGGATGTTGCACCCTGTAGATATCGATTATTCGGACGGCCATAACTTCTGGCTCGTTTAGAGTTACGGGAGCCTTAACCTGTCAAAACGAAGGCCTCGATGAGTTCTACGGCTTTGACAGCTTTCAACCGTCAACGGATAGATTAATGCCCAAAAAGGACAACCCGAATCTGAATTAGGTCTCGTAAGTTTTTTACCCTTCGTTTTTTCGACACGTGGATTTTTACGGTAAAACAGTATTACCGTGGCTGGCCTTCAATTTACCATCGCTGGAGAGTGGTGCACCATGGTACTGTTCCGTTTCAAATCCATGCACGCATTTCTAAAAGTCGTATGGCACTGTTTCTCCATTTCGGATGGATGTTGCACCTTGCACCGTGGATGTTGCATCCTGTAGATATCGATTATTCGGACGGCCATAAATTCTGGCTCGTTTAGAGTTTCGGGAGCCATAACCTGTCAAAACGAAGGCCTTGAAGAGTTCTACGGTTTTGACAGCTTTCAGCCGTCAACTGATAGATTAATGCCCAAAAAGGACAACCCGAATCTCAATCGGGTCTCATAAGTTTTTTACCTTCGTTTTTTTGACACGTGGATTTTTACGGTAAAACAGGATTACGGTGGCTGGTCTTCGATTTACCAT
Organism: Allium cepa; assembly: GCA_030765085.1. Taxonomy (NCBI): domain Eukaryota; kingdom Viridiplantae; phylum Streptophyta; class Magnoliopsida; order Asparagales; family Amaryllidaceae; genus Allium; species Allium cepa. Next base: position 31,662,448 of record CM060934.1, on the reverse strand, counting down.
CGCTGGAGAGTAGTGCACCATGGTACTGTTCCATTTCAAACCCACGCACGAATTTCTAAAATTCGTACGGCACTGTTTCGCCATTTCGGACGGATGTTCCACCTTGCACCGTGGATGTTGCACCCTGTAGATATCGATTATTCGGACGGCCATAACTTATGGCTCGTTTAGAGTTACGGGAGCCATAACCGGTCAAAACGAAGGCCTCGATGAGTTCTACGGGATTGACAGCTTTCAGCCGTCAACGGATAGATTAATACACAAAAAGGACAACCCGAATCTCAATCGGGTATCGTAAGTTTTTTACCCTTCGTTTTTTCGACACGTGGATTTTTACGGTAAAACGGGATTACGGTGGCTGGTCATCGATTTACCATCGGTGAAGAGTGGTGCAACATGGTACTATTCCGTTTCAAATCCATGCACGCATTTCTAAAAGTCGTACGGCACTGTTTCGCCATTTCGGACGGATGTTGCACCTTGCACCGTGGATGTTGCACCCTGTAGACATCGATTATTCGGGCGGACATAACTTCTGGCTCGTTTAGAGTTACGGGAGCCATAACCTGTCAAAACGAAGGCCTCGATGACTTCTACGGCTTTAACAGCTTTCAGCCATCAACGGATAGATTAATGCCCAAAAAGGACATCCCGAATCTCAATTGGGTCTCGTAAGTTTTTTACCCTTCGTTTTTTCGACACAAGGATTTTTACGGTAAAATAGGATTACCGTTGCTGGCCTTCGATTTACCATCGCTGGAGAGTGGTGCACCATGGTACTGTTCCGTTTCAAATCCATGCATGCATTTCTAAAAGTCGTACGGCACTGTTTTGCCATTTCAGACGGATGTTGCACCTTGCACCGTGGATGTTGCACCCTATAGATATCGATTATTCGGACGGCCATAACTTCTGGCTCGTTTAGAGTTACGGGAGCCATAACCTGTCAAAACGAAGGCCTCGATGAGTTCTACGGCATTGACAGCTTTCACCCGTCAATGGATAGATTAATGCCCAAAACGGACAACCCGAATCTCAATCGGGTCTCGTAAGTTTATTACCCTTCGTTTTTTCGACACGTGGATTTTTACGGTAAAACGGGATTACCGTGGCTGGCCTTCGATTTACCATCGCTGGAGAGTGGTGCACCATGGTACTTTTCCGTTTCAAACCCATGCACGCATTTCTAAAAGTCGTACGGCACTGTTTCGCCATTTCGAACGGATGTTGCACCTTGCACCGTGGATGTTGCACCCTGTAGATATCGATTATTCGGACGGCCATAACTTCTGGCTCGTTTAGAGTTACGGGAGCCATAACCTGTCAAAACGAAGGCCTCGATGAGTTCTACGGCTTTGATAGCTTTCAACCGTCAACGGATAGATTAATGCCCAAAAAGGACAACCCGAATCTGAGTCGGGTCTCGTAAGTTTTTTACCCTTCGTTTTTTCGACACGTGGATTTTTACGGTAAAACAGGATTACCGTGGCCGGCCTTCAATTTACCATCGCTGGAGAGTGATGCACCATGGTACTGTTCCATTTCAAATTAATGCACGCATTTCTAAAAGTCGTACGACACTGTTTCGCCATTTCGGACGGATGTTGCACCTTGCACCGTGGATGTTGCACCCTGTAGATATCGATTATTCCGACGGCCATAACTTCTGGCTCGTTTAGAGTTTCGGGAGCCATAACCTGTCAAAACGAAGGCCTTGGTGAGTTCTACGGCTTTGATAGCTTTCAGCCGTCAACTGATAGATTAATGCCCAAAAAGGACAACCCGAATCTCAATCGGGTCTCATAAGTTTTTTACCCTTCGTTTTTTTGACACGTGGATTTTTACGGTAAAACAGGATTACGGTGGCTGGTCTTCGATTTACCATCGCTGGAGAGTAGTGCACCATGGTACTGTTCCATTTCAAACCCATGCACACATTTCTAAAATTCGTACGGCACTGTTTCGCCATTTCGGACGGATGTTGCACTTGCACCGTGGATGTTGCACCCTGTAGATATCGATTATTCGGACGACCATAACTTCTGGCTCGTTCAGAGTTACGGGAGCCATAACCTGTCAAAACGAAGGCCTCGATGAGTTCCACGGCTTTGACAGCTTTCAGCCGTCAACAGATAGATCAATGCCCAAAAAGGACAACCCGAATCTCAATCGGGTCTCGTAAGTTTTTTACCCTTCGTTTTTTCGACACGTGGATTTTTACAGTAAAACAGGATTACCGTGGCTGGCCTTCGATTTACCATCGCTGGAGAGTGGTGCACCATGGTACTGTTCCGTTTCAAATCCATGCACGTGTTTGCACAAAAAATGGACAAACACCTCCAAGTCGTATTATTTAGTTGATTATATGTAATTTTCAATGATTTTAGATGAGTATGTAAATATGAGAAAAGTAGGGGCTGAAATGTAAAAGACACACAGATTTATAGTGGTTCGGCCAGAATGTGCCTACGTCCACTTTATATGTTATTATCTTCTTTCTTTCAGGTTACAAGTACAATGCGTTGTGTACAAGTGTATGAAAGTAGTTTGAAAGTTCCTTCCTTGCTTGAGCTCTCAAACTTGTCTGCCATTGTTGTACCCCTGCCCCTCTATTTATAGAGTGAGGTAGGGGGTAGGGGTCTTGGAAGTGTATAGCTGCTGGTGGGCCCGGGCTGGAGCAATCTGGACTGGCAACCTTCTGGTTCGGCGAAGCCTTGGTTCGGCCGTGTTGAGGTTGGACCGGTGGTAGCCTCGTCCGGCTATGGTGGTCCGGTGATGGGTGGATATGTGCCATTCGGTAATGGGTTTACATGGAGTTGGTTCGGTCTTGGAGGTGAGTTGGTTCGGTACCAAACAGGCTCGGTGAAGGCTTGTGGATCGGTGGAGTTCGTGAGAGGAGCATGGTTCGGCATAGGGGCATGAAGGCTGGTGGACCGGTAGTGACTGGACCGGTTGGGTCTGGTTCGGTATGGGGCCTGACCGGATGAAGTTGGTTGATGGCTGCCGAATGGGTCGTGCCGAATGGGACATAGGATATGCCGAATGGACTCATGCCCGAATGGATTTGTACACTGAGAATGCCAGATGGGCTCCTATGCTTACGTTGAGCCTTGTGTTTGCTGAACGAGGTGGAGGTTGCGAGCCCGGGTAAAACTTGTGACTTCTTGGTCTTGAGATCCTCTGGGTGAGAATTCGCCCAACATTTGCCCCCCAAAGTGGGGCACGTGCTTGCATGTGTCGCGCTTTGTTTCCTTGTTGTAGGGAGGCTTGTTTTTGTAATGCCATGGGCTAGATGTTCATATCATGTTGATGTCCTGCAAAGGAATTTACAGTTTTAGTGTGATTTCAAATAACGACCGTTCGGGATCGAAATATTCGCGATGAAGTGAATTGTGCCGTTCGGGGTGAGTTAGTGTACCCCGAGGGGGTTATCGATGCCAGGTTCACGTTAGAGTGGTTCCCTGGATCGTTTGTCAAGGTGGTTTATCGCTAGCTCAGAGCATGCCTAGGGGTTGTTCTCGACCCCGTACATGTGTAAGTAGCTTAGCCATTTCATAATTATCAAATATCCATTTGACTGATGGGCTTAAAAAGGGATGTCAAAGTGTAAATTCTCATGACGATAGGGTTAATAGCCATTCAGAGCGTGCCTATGGACCGTTCGTGGTCGCGTGCACGTGTAAATGATTAATCCATGTTAGTGAGAGATTCACGACTTATCCATTGTTATCATATTTTTTATTTTATTAGTAAGCTCTTAGAGTTCGGCACTTATCTGAGTGAAGCGCCCTGCGTGCCCCCAGTTCCTGGTCTTGGACGGTAGATAGAGGGTTCCGTTCGGTTCTTGGTTGGTCCGGCTATTCTCATCCGGCTTCTGGTGGTCCGGTATCATTGGTCCGGTTGGGCGAGACATCTGGTTCGGTGGTTGTGAGTTTGCCTATATATAGAGGCCGTACCCCCCTTGTTTTTCTTTACCGAACGAGTAGAGCCGAATCACTCTATTGCCGAATCAAGTGTTTGCCGAACCAACCTTATACCGAACCAGGTATATACTTATTACCGAATACACACGTATGTCCTTGCTTCACCGAATGGGACTACTGCCTTGGAGCCGAATGAGATGAAAACCGAATGGGGTTGAAACCGAATGAACTCGGAAACCGAATGAACTTGGAAACCGAATGAACTTGGAAGCCGAATGAACATGGAAACCGAATGAACTTGTGATCTGGAAGACTTCAGCTTGCGAATGAAATTCCACACTTGCACGCACTTGTTTGTTTACTTTTCTATTTTCCTTGTTCTAATATTAGGTTTTTCTTGTGCTGCAGAAAATGTCTCGCAAAGCGGAAACACGATCAGACAGAAAGAAGTCTAGAGGCACAGGAGAGCCTTCTTCTTCCTCGCCCCCAGTCCAATCAGGATCCGGGCAACACCGACCTATTCCGAAGTCTCTAGTGGACGGATGTGGTCCACAGGAACTTTTGAACTCTCCCCCTGACTGCTTCCCAAGCTCCTTAAAGGAGGAGCAACTTGACGTTATATCCCGTTCCTTTGGGATAGACAGGGCTCTTATGTTGTTACCGGGGGAAGGGGTCATGCCATATGATCCCCCTGAGGGGTACTTCGCTTATAGCCGGTACCATTGCATGTGCGGGGCTATTCCTCCAATCAACGCCTGGATACTAAGCTTCGTCACTTATCTGAAGGTGGCTCCATTCCAGCTTCAGCCCAACTCTTATGCCATTCTGGTATGCTTATATGCTATCTTCCAGAAGAGATATGGGCGCGCCCCCTCCCACCGGGAAATACGATATCTGTACAATCTGAGGGGGTACAGGAAGGGGTCCCCATATATTAGCTTGGAGTCAGCCGTTTCCTTCAAGCCTGTTTTGGATTTATACTCGAAGTATAGCATGTTCAAGAAGGAGTGGTTCTTTGTCAGGGATGACTCCGTCTCTATTCGCCGATTTACCTCCGGATGTAAGTAAAAACTCTACTCATAATTCCTGTCTTGGCTGTAATTCACTCTCTTATGCGCTTTTATTTCTTGCTAGCGACAGGTGGTTTTGCGGTTGTGGAAGATGATCGCTTGGTTCGGATGGCAGCAGAAATTGAAGCTATTTCCGGGAGAGACAGATCGGCTGCTTATCTGATTAGGAATGCCAGGCTCTTGTCGTATAATTTGATCCTCCCACATCAGTCCGTAGTCAAACAGAGGGACACGGCAGAAGAGAAGGCTGCCCAGCCTAAAGGTGGGGTGACAGCGAAGGGTGGCAAGAGGAAGCCCTTTGCACAACGTCCAGTCGTAGGAGGCAAGAAGCTCAAGGAGTCCGATGGCCCTTCTCCAAGTACTTGCCCGGATGTCCCGGAGGAGGAAGGTGTAGAAGAGGAGGAAGGAGGTGAAGTTGGAGAAGGGTCGGAGGGTGGAGGAGATGGCGATGGTCAGGGTGGTAGCGGTGTTGCTGCTCTAACCTCTGAGCAGGACCTCGAACTGGATGAGGCTCTCCGTCGGGCCTTCGGGGAGTCAGAGGGGGAGTCGGAAACAGAGAAGGAAACGGAGAAGGCAGAGGAAACCGGCAAAGCTGTGGTTAGCACTGACCCATCCTCTAAGGGTTCCTCAGCTAGGGTGACCCCGGCGATGCAAGGTGAACTTTTGTCTTCTGCCGATTCCATTTTCGATAGGGACTTAGAAATTTTTTACGGTTCACTTCCGTCCTGGAATGAGATCCAGGACTTATTGCAGTATCCCACTCCTCCGCCGGGTTTGTACAACAGATGTGTCTCCTCACTTTTCTTTCTTTTTAACTTAGCACATTTTTTGAATTGCGGATTATTGTATGTTCGTAACACTTGTTCTTTATTCCAGGGGCAGGCCAGGCGGGTAAAACGTCGGATGTTCGACACCGCCTTGAACAATTTAAGTCGAGGAGAGCTTCCGCGAAACCTTCTACTGATCGCACTGGGGACGTAGTCAAGTACCGCCCTCTTCTTGGGGTCATCGAAGAGGGCATTCAGAAAAGGAAGCGGAGCCGTTCCTTATTTGAGTCTTCTTCTGCTTCGCAGCTTCCTACTCTGTCTCCCCCTACTCAGCCTCCTCGTGATACTACGGAGGAGAGCACGGAGCCCTGCCCCCCTCCTCCTCCTTCCAAGAGATCTACTGTCATTCATATAAGGCGTCCCGATGTGCCTCGCCCCGTGCCTCGTGACCCTTTTGCCGGTCATCCTGATTTAGACCCAAGTTTTCGGGACATTTCATTTGATGAGACCACGGGCGAGCACCTACTTCCCCGCAACCCCATGGTACGTGTGCTGGATGAGGCCAAGTCCCTAGATCTTGATCTGCTTACTACTCGGGTAGTTACTATGGGGGACGAGGCCAAGGCTAATATTGACCGGGTGGCCGAAGAGACTAAGAAGTTAATGGAGCATCATGCTCGATTGGTCAAGGCCGGGGAGGAGATTGGGAGTGCTAATATTCGGTTAAGGCTAAAGGTTGCCGATCAGGCCAAGCAGCTTGCCGACCAAGCCATCCAGATCTCCCAGCATGAGGAAGCCTCCCAGCGTCTGAAAGAGACCATGGAGAAGGCCAGTAGGGCGGAGTTACGGAAGATGGAGGTTACCTGCAGGGAGCGGATTAACATGGCCATTACAACGGTGGATGAGGTTCGAAATGCGGATCTCGAGCGGGTAGAGGAGTTGTCGGGGAGACTCGAGGCTGCGGAGATGGCTCAGGCTGAGTTGAAGGAGGAGATGGAGGAGATGAGGAGGTCCCTTAGGTTGAAGGAGGAGGAAATGAGGAGGTCACTCCAGGCTGACTGCTTGAGATACCAATCAGAGAGGGACGTCGCCGTCGCTAAGTTGCAAGCTTCCGAGGCTCGGGTGAGGGAGTTTGAGGAAAATGAGGGGATGATGGATGAGATGCTTCAGGATATGTACTTCCATACTTGGAAAGAGGGCGGCTTGTCTTGGATGGACGATTACCCTCGGGTCATGGCCAAGGTGTATCTCCAGGCTTTAGAGGAGGCCAGGGTGAACGCGGGTAAGGAAGGCGGAGAGGCTTTCAACTTGAGTGCGGTTACTGCTCAGTTCTCAAAGGAGGAGCAAGCGGCGGTGAAGGAGGGGATGCGGCTGCTTGCTGCGGAGGAAGCGGGCGTGCAGTTGGATGATGAGGATCAAGCGGCGGATGCTGGTGAGTTATTCTTTTCCCTTTCTTTTCTTTCCGTGTTTTCATAACTTGATCGTTCGTTTAATGAATTCCTCTTCCGATCTGGACAGGTGGGACTTCAGATCCACATGCTGGGGGCTCCGATCCTGCGGCTAAGTAGGCTGGGGGAGTTGGTGATGGAGTGTGGATGCATCTGCCATCTTTTTGTTTCTTTTTTATCACTGTTCATGTTAGTCTTTGATATGCAACTGTAATAAAATTATTTGCAAAGAATAACTTCGTGTGATCTTATAATATAAGCTGATTTTGTCATGTTTAAATGTTGTTGCTATCTTTATGTGCTGTGTGAGAAGTATAATTATGTATATGCCTGTGATTCCACTTGTGTTTGATGTTAAGTTTTTGCTTGAAATATAATTTCACGTTTTGCAATGTCAGTGTATGAATAAGTTATAGTTACGCATTTATGTACAAGAGAAGAGAGTACCGCCCTTTATGTTTTATTCGCAGGCGGTAGCTTTGAGTGTCTTGTGTAACTGTTCACGGGTATAGCAGAGCGCCCTGCTACCCAGCACGCAGGCTTAGAGCCTCATGAGTGAATGTTTCCTATTTGGTTTCCTGTACTTTAGAGTTTGTTATACAGGATAGGAGAAAAATATTTAAATGAAATGGAAATATAGTAAAAGTAAAACTTCCAGTCACGGAAGGCCGTCGATGTGCTTAAGTTCGTGGCAAACGGGTTTTGTAGTCACTTTCCCTAGCTGTGGGTCTTGGAGACATTTGTCACCCATCTTACGCCTCCGCGGGGAGTTTTCTTTTTTACCACAGCCGCACTTAAGACACATCGGAGCCGAGATCGCGCACGGTAACTACCCGAACCGTTATGGTCCGTAATCGTGGGTATTATTCGATTTACCGTGGCCGGCTAGCGTGGGTGCCGTTGGCCGTGAACTACCCCTGGCTGGCCACACCTTATGTTGGGGCTTAAAGTAGGTTCACGGTTACCGACGAGCCGAACGCCGTAATGAGCTGCCATCGGCTATAGTCGGCCTTTATGATGACTTATAATCGGCTCATTACAGTTGGCTTTGAGGGCAGGCGCGCAATGAGTTAACCCGCAGCAGAGGGATGCTGGAGCAAGAGAGTCTCATTGGCGAGTGCATAGAATCGTGGCGTACCTGTTAGGCCTAGTCTAGATGAGGCCGCGGTGCGTCTTGAGTGGAGATGCCATAGGATTTTGTTCAACAGAAAGGGATAAAACTTAACAAGTAGCCAAGACATAAAGGAACAAGTTAAAAAGAGACAAGATTTTTTAAAGTGGTTCGGCACGAAAATGCCTACGTCCACTGGTTCTCTTTGTTAATTCACTTCATATGGGTAGTACAAGTTAAGAAAAGTATCGACGGAGGTGTCGGATGTTCCATGCCCTCTGGAACACCTCTCCGTCCACTGTTGACAAAATGTAAGCTCCGTTGTGGAGATCTTTGTGAATTACATATGGTCCGTCCCAGATGGGGTCCAGTGCCCCGGGGCGCGGAAAGATTCGCCTGAGGACAAGATCTCCTTCTTGTAAGCTGCGATGCTTGACTTTGGAATTGTATAGTGCTGCCACTTTTTGTTTGTGAGCTGCTGCTTTGAGTGCTGCATCGTTTCTCCTTTCCTCAATCAGTTCCAAAGACATGAGGAGGAGTTCTTCGTTTTCTTCTGGGTTGTAGTGGATCCTACGGTGGGAAGGCACAATAGTCTCAACTGGGAGCATTGCCTCCGATCCATATGCCAAAGAGAAAGGAGTATGTCCCGTTGATGTTCTGAAAGATGTGCGGTATGCCCATAGTGCCGTAGGAAGTTCGTCCACCCAAGCGCCTTTTGACTTTTCAAGTTTCTTCTTGATTAGGGTTTTGAGAATTTTGTTGACAGCTTCAACTTGTCCGTTTGCCTGAGGGTAAGCTACTGATGAGAAGCTTTTATGAATTCCATGCTCTTGGCACCAGTCGGCAAATTCTTCGCTGTCAAATTGGAGTCCGTTGTCTGATACGATCTTGAGGGGGACTCCATACCTGCACAGAATGTTTTTGATCAAGAAGTTAATAATTTTTGCTGAAGATATTTTATTTAAAGGTTCCGCTTCCACCCATTTGGTGAAATAATCGACTGCCACTATAGCATATTTGGCTCCGCCTCGGCCCGTTGGCAGTTCGCCAATTAAGTCAATTCCCCATACAGCAAAGGGCCAAGGGCTGGTCATTTGAGTAATTTCGTTTGTGGGCAGTCGAGGGATCTTGGCGAACTTCTGACATCTGTCGCATTTCTTAACGAAGTCTAGGGTATCTTTGTTTAGTGTGGGCCAGTAATATCCATATCGGAGTATCTTTCTTGCCAAAGTCTGTCCTCCAGTGTGATCTCCGCATCCTCCCTGATGGATGTTTGTTAATATCTCCTTGGCTTCCCTTCCGGCGACGCATCTTAATAAGGGGCTAGAGAAGCCACGCCGGTAGAGGATGCCTTCTTGTATTGTGTAGTGGGGAACTTTTCTCAAGATCTTCTTGGCTTCGTCACGCCTGTCGGGTAGTATGCCATCTTGCAAATATTTCCGGATAGGAGTCATCCAGGTTCCTTCTTCGATTGCAGTTATCAGATTTACTTGTTCGAAACTTGGGGCTAGCTGCCTTGAGATTACTAGTGCTCCGGGAATGGTGCTGTCCTTCATACTAGCTTGCTTTGCAAGTTCATCTGCCTCTTGGTTTTCTTCTCGAGGAATGTGTTTGATTAGATAATGGTCCAATCGATCGAGCAGCAGTCTGGTTTTCTTTAGGTATGCTGTGAGCCGTTCTCCTCGAGTCTGGAATTCTCCTAGTACCTGGTTTACGATAAGCTGAGAATCACTATGAATACATAAGGAATTGATCCCAATTTCTAGGGCCAGTTCCAATCCCGCTATTACTGCTTCATATTCAGCATCGTTGTTAGTGGCCGTGAACTCCAATCTTAATGCATAGTACAACTTTCTTCCCCTGGGGGTGACGATCACAATACCTGCCCCCGAGCCTTGTTCGTTCGATGCTCCGTCTGCAAAGAGGTTCCACTTGATGTTTTTTGCTACTTCGGATTGTTCCTTGCCTTCGTTGGTAGTGAATTCGGCAATGAAATCAGCCATGGCTTGTCCTTTGATAGCGGTGCGGGGATGGTAGGTGATATCATACTGACTTAGTTCGATGCACCATTTGAGGAGTCGCCCAGAAGTGTCAGGACGATGGAGCACTTGTCTTAGTGGTTGATCGGTTAGAACCCTGATGGAGTGAGACTGGAAGTAGTGTCGCAGTTTCCGTGACGCGATCAATAAACAATATGCTAACTTCTCAAGTTTAGGATATCTGGCTTCTGCCCCCGTAAATCTCTTGCTTACAAAGTAAACCGGACGTTGTGTGCGGTCTTCTTCTCTTACCAAGGCGGCGCTTAGAGCATGAGATGATACAGCGAGGTATAGGTATAACACTTCACCTTCATTTGGAGTTGAGAGTACTGGTGGTCTCTGAAGGTGTTCGATTAGGTTGAGGAAGGCTTTTAAGCATTCGTCGGTCCACTCGAACCTCCCTTTGTCTTTCTTGAGTGCTTCGAAGAAAGGGACACACTTGTCAGTTGCCTTGGAAATGAATCTGCTTAGGGCGGCCACCTTTCCGTTTAGGCTCTGCATTTCTTTTCGAGTGGAAGGTATCCTTATTTCTTTTAAAGCTCGGATTTGTCCAGGGTTTGCTTCGATTCCTCTGGCGTGGACGATGAATCCTAAGAATTTTCCCGATGATACTCCGAAGGAGCACTTTAGAGGATTCAGCTTCATTCCATATCGGCGAAGTACCCGAAACATATCGTCCAGATGGCTTACATGGTCGTTGGCTTTCCTGGACTTCACCAACATGTCATCCACATATACTTCCATAGTACGTCCTATCAGTTCTGCGAACATTTTGTTGACGAGGCGTTGATAGGTAGCTCCAGCATTTTTGAGTCCAAAAGGCATGACTTTGTAACAATATAATCCGCGGTCGGTGATGAAGCTAGTGTGGTCCTGATCGGGAGCGTGCATGGGGATCTGGTTATATCCTGAGTATGCATCCATAAAAGATAGGAGTTCGTGCCCAGCTGTGCTGTCCACGAGTTGGTCAATTCGGGGAAGTGGGAAGCAGTCTTTCGGGCAAGCGTCATTCAGATTGGAGAAGTCAATACATGTTCGCCACTTTCCATTGGCCTTTTTTACTAGCACTGGGTTAGCGATCCATTCTGGGTAGATGGCTTCCCGTATGAAGTCATTAGCAAGTAGATTTTTTACTTCCTCATCAAGGGCTGCTGATCGCTCTGCCCCCATGCTCCTCTTTTTCTGCTTTACTGGTACCTTGGTGGGATCGATGTTCAACATGTGGCATGCTACGTCTGGGGAGATTCCTGTCATATCGGCATGGGTCCACGCAAATACATCTAAGTTGTGGCGGAGAAAGTCAATGAGTCGATCCTTCAATTCCGTTTTCAGCTGAGATCCGATTTTTAATAGTCTACTTGAATCATGCTTATCTACAGATACGAATTCCATAGCCTCTGCAGGCTCGGCGGTAGCCTCCTCCTCTTTATCCCGGGGGTCTAGTTCATTGAAGGGATCGCTTGTGTATCGAAGAGGAGGGGCTTTCTTTAGTTGCTATGCCTCCAAGCTTTTCATGCAGAGAGTAGTCTCTGCATCTTTTCCTTTATTCTTTCTGCGGTTGTTGCGAAGCTCAGTTACATAGCAGTCTCGGGCAGCGTCTTGATCTCCTTCTACTTCTCCTATTCCGTTGTCTGTCGGGAATTTCATCTTCAGGCACCAGGGGGCTAGGACAATTTGGAAGTCAGACAAGGCTGGTCTCCCCAAGAAGGCGTTGTAAGCCGAGTGGTTCTCTATTAGCACGAACGTTTGTTTTCGCACCACGGAGCGGGGATGACTTCCTATTTCGACGAAGAGGTCAAGTTGCCCGAGGGGCATTTTTGCATCTCCAGTGAAACCGTGCAGTGGTTTGTCGCAGGGAGACACATCCTTCATTGATAACTTCATTTTGTCGAAAGCATGTTTGAACAAGATGTTTACGGAGCTTCCCGTGTCTATTAGAATCCGAAAAACTTTAGCAGGGCCGAACCAGGCAGAGATGACCATAGGATCCATATGTGGGTACTGTCTTCCTTCCAAATCGCGTCTACTGAATATGATGTCGTCGCTCTCTTTTCGTTTCGGTTGGCGTTCTTCTGTGACGGAGTTAACGTATCCTTCGGTATTTCTAAGCGACTTGCCGTACCTTTCCATCTCTGCCCAACTTCTGTCGGCAATGTGTGGTCCTCCTGAGATGGTAAGGACTACTATCTTCTCTTGACTAGAGCCACTGGTGTTGTGATTGTTGCGACTCCCTCCGCCTACTTCTGGGAGGGGTTGCTTTGAGTTCTCATTGGCAGGAGTTGGAGTCCTGTTCTGACTTTTCACATAACGTTCCAGTCTTCTTCTTCTAATGTGTTCTTCGATCAAGTCCCGAAGATGGTGGCATTCATTGGTGTCATGTCCGTGGGATTCGTGGAAGCGACAGAACTTTCCGGACTTGAGTGCGTTATCTGATTCTTTCTTGTGCGGGGGGCGCTTGTATCCGAGTTCGCCCTGAGTGGCTAGGTAGATGTTTTCGATTGTTTCATTCAAAGGAGTGTAGGAGTCAAATCTTGGCCCTGGTCGATATTGGCGCTTCTCACCCTTTCTGCCCCCAGCATTGTCTCTAGATTCATTTCTTCGAGCGTCCTTAGCTGCAGTGGGAACCTTGTCCTGAATTATCTTGCCTTGTTGCCCTGGCTGCCTCTCCGTAGCAGCGTCTTCAAGTCTCATATACTTTCCAGCTTCATGGAAGAAATCAGGCAAGGTAACTGGTTTTTCCTTAGTTAATCTTCTGGCAAACTTGGTGTCTGGATGCACACCACTACAGAGGGCCATTAGAGTGAGTTTTTCATCGGCATCTTGAACTGCTGCCGCTGCGGCGTTGAACCGTGTTAGATATTGTTGTAGCGTCTCTCCGGTTTTCTGTTTGACATTGGATAGAGAATAAGCATCCCTGGGTTGTTCCACATGGATGCGGAACTGGCTAATAAACCTTTCTTTTAACATCTCCCATGAGTTGATGGATCCTTGGGGTAGATGGCAGAACCAGGAGGTAGCTAGATCTGATAGGAATAGCGGAAAGCATTTACATAATACTCCTTCTGTTGCTCCACTCATGAGCATATGCTGGGTGTATCTCTGTAAATGTACGATAGGGTCGGAAGTTCCTTTGTAAGGTTCCATGGTTGGCATTTTCCATTCCCGGGGGGTAATGGCGGTTTCGATATTTCGGGTAAAGGGGCTGGTGACCCTAGCGCCTATCCCCCGGTCCCTTTGCTCGCGTTGGACACATTCCCTGAATAATCGTGCCATTCGTTCGTCAGAACTTGGAGCGGACAAAAATGAGCTTGGCTCTTCCCTGCGGGATCTATCTCGTCCGGATGACCGGTAGGGATGGTACAATCTATCACTTCTAGCATTATCCAGTGGTTCTCTTTGGCTGCTTGGATGCATGCTAGGACCAGCTACAGTTGCCCCCTGCCTTGATCTTCCCCTGTGGGGTTCTGTTTCGAGCACATCCATGGGGTCAACTTCGGGCTGGGTCCTAGCTCGGCTCCGTTCAGCGGGGTTTCTATGATTAGGTGGCATGACTGGCTCAGCTACATCCGACCCTCGCCTGGTGCCTCCCCCGTTGGGCTCGGCACCAAGGGCTTCCTCGAGTCGGGATTCGGGCTGAGTCCGGGCGCGGCCCCTATCATTGTTGTTTCTGTTGATAGCTTCTTCGAAGAGTGGAGACCTTTGGTGCCTCCGAGATCCTCCAGATTGGGATTCGCCCCATGATTCAGTGTTGCGGTTGGACTCTTCAGCATCCCTTAAACGTGACATGAGTTGGTCCACCAAAGCTTCTTGTTGGGATGTGAAGCGGTTAGTTACTTCAGCCACAACTCTGTCCAGATCTGCCCTAGTGATTGGTTGTTCCGTTGCAGGACCAGTTGTATTCTCTTGATTCTCATCCGGTACTGCTGTTGAAGTGGGCTGATCTGCGATTGCTGGATCTGGAAGGCTGCTAGTTGCGATGTTCTTTCCTTTGTTAGCGTCCCTTCTCTGTTTGGAAGGCATGATTTCTAAGCAACGGGCGATGTTGTTAGGAAGAAGGTTGAATGGGAGAGGATGAAGCCTGAGTTCAGCTCTCAGTGAAAGCACCAAAAATGTTTGCACAAAAAATGGACAAACACCTCCAAGTCGTATTATTTAGTTGATTATATGTAATTTTCAATGATTTTAGATGAGTATGTAAATATGAGAAAAGTAGGGGCTGAAATGTAAAAGACACACAGATTTATAGTGGTTCGGCCAGAATGTGCCTACGTCCACTTTATATGTTATTATCTTCTTTCTTTCAGGTTACAAGTACAATGCGTTGTGTACAAGTGTATGAAAGTAGTTTGAAAGTTCCTTCCTTGCTTGAGCTCTCAAACTTGTCTGCCATTGTTGTACCCCTGCCCCTCTATTTATAGAGTGAGGTAGGGGGCAGGGGTCTTGGAAGTGTATAGCTGCTGGTGGGCCCGGGCTGGAGCAATCTGGACTGGCAACCTTCTGGTTCGGCGAAGCCTTGGTTCGGCCGTGTTGAGGTTGGACCGGTGGTAGCCTCGTCCGGCTATGGTGGTCCGGTGATGGGTGGATATGTGCCATTCGGTAATGGGTTTACATGGAGTTGGTTCGGTCTTGGAGGTGAGTTGGTTCGGTACCAAACAGGCTCGGTGAAGGCTTGTGGATCGGTGGAGTTCGTGAGAGGAGCATGGTTCGGCATAGGGGCATGAAGGCTGGTGGACCGGTAGTGACTGGACCGGTTGGGTCTGGTTCGGTATGGGGCCTGACCGGATGAAGTTGGTTGATGGCTGCCGAATGGGTCGTGCCGAATGGGACATAGGATATGCCGAATGGACTCATGCCCGAATGGATTTGTACACTGAGAATGCTAGATGGGCTCCTATGCTTACGTTGAGCCTTGTGTTTGCTGAACGAGGTGGAGGTTGCGAGCCCGGGTAAAACTTGTGACTTCTTGGTCTTGAGATCCTCTGGGTGAGAATTCGCCCAACAGCACGCATTTCTAAAAGTCGTACGGCATTGTTTCGCCATTTCGGACGGATGTTGCACCTTGCACGGTGGATGTTGCACCCTGTAGATATCGATTATTCGGACGGCCATAACTTCTGGCTCGTTTAGAGTAACGGGACCCATAACATGTCAAAACGAAGGACTCGATGAGTTCTACGGCTTTGACAGCTTTCAACCGTCAACGGATAGATTAGTGCCCAAAAAGGACAACCCGAATCTTAATCGGGTCTCGTAAGTTTTTTACCGTTCGTTTTTTTGACACGTGGATTTTTACGGTAAAATAGGATTATGGTGGCTGGTCTTCGATTTACCATCGCTGGAGAGTGGTGCACCATGGTATTGTTCCGTTTCAAATCCATGCACGCATTTCTAAAAGTCGTACGTCACTGTTTCGCCATTTCGGACGGATGTTGCACCTTGCACCGTGGATGTTGCACCCTGTAGATATCGATTATTCGGACGACCATAACTTCTGGCTCGTTTAGAGTTACGGGAGCCATAACCTGTCAAAACGAAGGCCTTGATGAGTTCAACGGCTTTGACAGCTTTCAGCCGTCAATGGATAGATTAATGCCCAAAAAGGACAACCCGAATCTCAATCGGGTCTCGTAAATTTTTAACCCTTTGGTTTTTCGACGCGTGGATTTTTACGGTAAAACGGGATTACTGTGGCTGGTCTTTGATTAACCATCGCTGGAGAGTGGTGCACCATGGTACTTTCCGTTTTAAATCCATGCACGCATTTCTAAAAGTCGTACGGCACTGTTTCGCAATTTCGGACGGATGTTGCACCTTGCACCGTGGATGTTGCACCCCGTAGATATCGATTATTCGGACGGCCATAACTTCAGCCGTCAACGGATAGATTAATACCCAAAAAGGACAACCCGAATCTCAATCGGGTCTCGTAAGTTTTTTACCCTTCGTTTTTTCGACACGTGGATTTTTAGGGTAAAACAGGATTACCGTGGCTGGCCTTCAATTTACCATCGCTGGAGAGTGGTGCACCATGGTACTATTACGTTTCAAATCCATGCACGCATTTCTAAAAGTCGTACGACACTGTTTCGCCATTTCGGACGGATGTTGCACCTTGCACCGTGGATGTTGCACCCTGTAGATATCGATTATTCGGACGGCCATAACTTCTGGTTCGTTTAGAGTTTCGGGAGCCATAACCCGTCAAAACGAAGGCCTCGATGAGTTCTACGGCTTTGACAGCTTTCAGCCGTCAACGGATAGATTAATTCCCAAAAAGGACAACCTGAATATCAATCGGGTCTCGTAAGTTTTTAACCCTTCGTTTTTTCGACACGTGGATTTTTACGGTAAAACGAGATTACGGTGGCTGGTCTTCGATTTACCATCGCTGGAGAGTGGTGCACCATGGTGCTGTTCCGTTTTGAATCCATGCATGCATTTCTAAAAGTCGTACGACACTGTTTCGCCATTTCGGACGGATGTTGCACCTTGCACCGTGGATGTTGCACCCTGTAGATATCGATTATTCGGACGGCCATAACTTCTGGTTCGTTTAGAGTTTCGGGAGCCATAACCTGTGAAAACGAAGGCCTCGATGAGTTCTACGGCTTTGACAGCTTTCAGCCGTCAACGGATAGATTAATTCCCAAAAAGGACAACCTGAATCTCAATTGGGTCTCGTAAGTTTTTAACCCTTCGTTTTTTCGACACGTGGATTTTTACGGTAAAACGGGATTACGGTGGCTGGTCTTCGATTTACCATCGCTGGAGAGTGGTGCACCATGGTACTGTTCCGTTTCAAATCCATGCACGCATTTCTAAAAGTCGTACGGCACTGTTTCGCCATTTCGGACGGATGTTGCACCTTGCATCGTGGATGTTGCACCTTGTAAATATCGATTATTCGGACGGCCATAACTTCTGGCTCGTTTAGAGTTACGGGAGCCATAACCTGTCAAAACGAAGGCCTCGATGAGTTCTACGGCTTTGACAGCTTTCAACCGTCAACGGATAGATTAATTCCCAGAAAGGACAACCTGAATCTCAATCGGGTCTCGTAAGTTTATTACCCTTCGTTTTTTCGACACGTGGATTTTTACGGTAAAACGGGATTACCGTGGCTGGCCTTCGATTTACCATCGCTGGAGAGTGGTGCACCATGGTACTGTACCATTTCAAACCCAAGTACGCATTTCTAAAAGTCATACGGCACTGTTTCGCCATTTCGAACGGATGTTGCACCTTGCACCGTGGATGTTGCACCCTGTAGATATCGATTATTCGGACGGCCATAACTTCTGGCTCGTTTAGAATTATGGGGGCCATAACATGTCAAAACGTAGGCCTCGATGAGTTCTACGGCTTTGACAGCTTTCAGCCGTCAACGGATAGATTAGTGCCCAAAAAAGACAACCCGAATCTCAGTCGGATCTCGTAAGTTTTTTACCCTTCGTTTTTTCGACACGTGGATTTTTACGGTAAAACAGGATTACCGTGGCTGGTCATCGATTTACCATCGCTGGAGAGTGGTGAACCATGGTACTGATCTGTTTCAAACCCATGCACGCATTTCTAAAAGTCGTACGGCACTATTTCGCCATTTCGGACGGATGTTGCACCTTGCACCGTGGATGTTGCACCCTGTAGATATCGATTATTCGGACGGCCATAACTTCTGGCTCGTTTAGAGTTACGGGAGCCTTAACCTGTCAAAACGAAGGCCTCGATGAGTTCTACGACTTTGACAGCTTTCAACCGTCAACGGATAGATTAATGCCCAAAGAGGACAACCCGAATCTCAATCGGGTCTCGTAAGTTTTTTACCCTTCGTTTTTTCGACACGTGGATTTTTACGGTAAAACAGGATTACCGTGGCTGGCCTTCGATTTACCACCGGTGAAGAGTGGTGCACCATGGTACTGTTCCGTTTCAAATCCATGCACGCATTTCTAAAAGTCGTACGGCACTGTTTCGCCATTTCGGACGGATGTTGCACCTTGCACCGTGGATGTTGCACCCTGTAGACATCGATTATTCGGACGGACATAACTTCTGGCTCGTTTAGAGTTTCGGGAGCCATAACCTGTCAAAACGAAGGCCTTAAAGAGTTCTACGGCTTTGACAGCTTTCAGCCGTCAACGGATAGATTAATGCCCAAAAAGGACATCCCGAATCTCAATTGGGTCTCGTAAGTTTTTTACCCTTCGTTTTTTCGACACAAAGATTTTTACGGTAAAACAGGATTACCGTTGCTGGCCTTCGATTTACCATCGCTGGAGAGTGGTGCACCATGGTACTGTTCCGTTTCAAATCCATGCATGCATTTCTAAAAGTCGTACGGCACTGTTTCGCCATTTCAGACGGATGTTGCACCTTGCACCGTGGATGTTGCACCCTGTAGATATCGATTATTCGGACGGCCATAACTTCTGGCTCGTTTAGAGTTACGGGAGCCATAACCTGTCAAAACGAAGGCCTCGATGAGTTCTACGGCTTTGACCGCTTTCAGCCGTCAACGGATAGATTAATACCCAAAACGGACAACCCGAATCTCAATCGGGTCTCGTAAGTTTATTACCCTTCGTTTTTTCGACACATGGATTTTTACGGTAAAACGGGATTACCGTGGCTGGCCTTCGATTTACCATCGCTGGAGAGTGGTGCACCATGGTACTTTTCCGTTTCAAACCCATGCACGCATTTCTAAAAGTCGTACGGCACTGTTTCGCCATTTCGGACGGATGTTGCACCTTGCACCGTGGATGTTGCACCCTGTAGACATCGATTATTCGGACGGACATAACTTCTGGCTCGTTTAGAGTTTCGGGAGCCATAACCTGTCAAAACGAAGGCCTTGAAGAGTTCTACGGCTTTGACAGCTTTCAGCCGTCAACGGATAGATTAATGCCCAAAAAGGACATCCCGAATCTCAATTGGGTCTCGTAAGTTTTTTACCCTTCGTTTTTTCGACACAAAGATTTTTACGGTAAAACAGGATTACCGTTGCTGGCCTTCGATTTACCATCGCTGGAGAGTGGTGCACCATGGTACTGTTCCGTTTCAAATCCATGCATGCATTTCTAAAAGTCGTACGGCACTGTTTCGCCATTTCAGACGGATGTTGCACCTTGCACCGTGGATGTTGCACCCTGTAGATATCGATTATTCGGACGGCCATAACTTCTGGCTCGTTTAGAGTTACGGGAGCCATAACCTGTCAAAACGAAGGCCTCGATGAGTTCTACGGCTTTGACAGCTTTCAGCCGTCAACGGATAGATTAATACCCAAAACGGACAACCCGAATCTCAATCGGGTCTCGTAAGTTTATTACCCTTCGTTTTTTCGACACGTGGATTTTTACGGTAAAACGGGATTACCGTGGCTGGCCTTCGATTTACCATCGCTGGAGAGTGGTGCACCATGGTACTTTTCCTTTTCAAACCCATGCACGCATTTCTAAAAGTCGTACGGCACTGTTTCGCCATTTCGGACGGATGTTGCACCTTGCACCGTGGATGTTGCACCCTGTAGATATCGATTATTCGGACGGCCATAACTTCTGGCTCGTTTAGAGTTACGGGAGCCATAACCTGTCAAAACGAAGGCCTCGATGAGTTCTACGGCTTTGATAGCTTTCAACCGTCAACGGATAGATTAATGCCCAAAAAGGACAACCCGAATCTGAGTCGGGTCTCGTAAGTTTTTTACCCTTCGTTTTTTCAACACGTGGATTTTTACGGTAAAACAGGATTACCGTGGCTGGCCTTCAATTTACCATCGCTGGAGAGTGGTGCACCATGGTACTGTTCCGTTTCAAATCCATGCACGCATTTCTAAAAGTCGTACGGCACTGTTTCGCCATTTCGGACGGATGTTGCACCTTGCACCGTGGATGTTGCACCCTGTAGATATCAATTATTCCGACGGCCATAACTTCTGGGTCGTTTAGAGTTTCGGGAGCCATAACCTGTCAAAACGAAGGCCTTGATGAGTTCTACGGCTTTGACAGCTTTCAGCCGTCAACTGATAGATTAATGCCCAAAAAGGACAACCCGAATCTCAATCGGGTCTCATAAGTTTTTTACCCTTCGTTTTTTTGACACGTGGATTTTTACGGTAAAACAGGATTACGGTGGCTGGTCTTCGATTTACCATCGCTGGAGAGTAGTGCACCATGGTGCTGTTCCATTTCAAACCTATGCACACATTTCTAAAATTCGTACGGCACTGTTTCGCCATTTCAGACGGATGTTGCACCTTGCACCGTGGATGTTGCACCCTGTAGATATCGATTATTCGGACGACCATAACTTCTGGCTCGTTCAGAGTTACGGGAGCCATAACCTGTCAAAACGAAGGCCTCGATGAGTTCTACGGCTTTGACCGCTTTCAGCCGTCAACAGAAAGATTAATGCCCAAAAAGGACAACCTGAATCTCAATCGGGTCTCGTAAGTTTTTTACCCTTCGTTTTTTCGACACGTGGATTTTTACAGTAAAACAGGATTACCGTGGCTGGCCTTCGATTTACCATCGCTGGAGAGTGGTGCCCCATGGTACTGTTCCGTTTCAAATCCATGCACGCATTTCTAAAAGTCGTACGGCATTGTTTCGCCATTTCGGACGGATGTTGCACCTTGCACCGTGGATGTTGCACCATGTAGATATCGATTATTCGGACGGCCATAACTTCTGGCTCGTTTAGAGTTACGGGACCCATAACATGTCAAAACGAAGGACTCGATGAGTTCTACGGCTTTGACAGCTTTCAACCGTAAACGGATAGATTAGTGCCCAAAAAGGACAACCCGAATCTCAATCGGGTCTCGTAAGTTTTTTACCGTTCGTTTTTTCGACACGTGGATTTTTATGGTAAAACAGGATTACCGTGGCTGGTCTTCGATTTACCATCGCTGGAGAGTGGTGCACCATGGTATTGTTCCGTTTCAAATCCATGCACGTATTCCTAAAAGTCGTACGTCACTGTTTCGCCATTTCGGACGGATGTTGCAATTGCACCGTGGATGTTGCACCCTGTAGATATCGATTATTCGGACGACCATAACTTCTGGCTCGTTTAGAGTTACGGGAGCCATAACCTGTCAAAACAAAGGCCTTGATGAGTTCAACGGCTTTGACAGCTTTCAACCGTCAACGGATAGATTAATGCCCAAAAAGGACAACCCGAATCTCAATCGGGTCTCGTAAATTTTTAACCCTTTGGTTTTTCGACGCGTGGATTTTTACGGTAAAACGGGATTACTGTGGCTGGTCTTTGATTAACCATCGCTGGAGAGTGGTGCACCATGGTACTTTCCGTTTTAAATCCATGCACGCATTTCTAAAAGTCGTACGACACTGTTTCGCAATTTCGGACGGATGTTGCACCTTGCACCGTGGATGTTGCACCCTGTAGATATCGATTATTCGGACGGCCATAACTTCTGGCTCGTTTAGAGTTACGTGAGCCATAACCTGTCAAGAAGAAGACCTCGATGATTTCTACGGCTTTGACAGCTTTCAGCCGTCAACGGATAGATTAATACCCAAAAAGGACAACCCGAATCTCAATCGGGTCTCGTAAGTTTTTTACCCTTCGTTTTTTCGACACGTGGATTTTTAGGGTAAAACAGGATTACCGTGGCTGGCCTTCAATTTACCATCGCTGGAGAGTGGTGCACCATGGTACTGTTACGTTTCAAATCCATGCACGCATTTCTAAAAGTCGTACGGCACTGTTTCGCCATTTCGGACGGATGTTGCACCTTGCACCGTGGATGTTGCACCCTGTAGATATCGATTATTCGGACGGCCATAACTTCTGGTTCGTTTAGAGTTTCGGGAGCCATAACCCGTCAAAACGAAGGCCTCGATGAGTTCTACGGCTTTGACAGCTTTCAGCCGTCAACGGATAGATTAATTCCCAAAAAGGACTACCTGAATCTCAATCGGGTCTCGTAAGTTTTTAACCCTTCGTTTTTTCGACACGTGGATTTTTACGGTAAAACGGGATTACGGTGGCTGGTCTTCGATTTACCATCGCTGGAGAGTGGTGCACCATGGTACTGTTCCGTTTTGAATCCATGCGTGCATTTCTAAAAGTCGTACGACACTGTTTCGCCATTTCGGACGGATGTTGCACCTTGCACCGTGGATGTTGCACCCTGTAGATATCGATTATTCGGACGGCCATAACTTCTGGTTCGTTTAGAGTTTCGGGAGTCATAACCTGTCAAAACGAAGGCCTCGATGAGTTCTACGGCTTTGACAGCTTTCAGCCGTCAACGGATAGATTAATTCCCAAAAAGGACAACCTGAATCTCAATCGGGTCTCGTAAGTTTTTAACCCTTCGTTTTTTCGACACGTGGATTTTTACGGTAAAACGGGATTTCGGTGGCTGGTCTTCGATTTACCATCGCTGGAGAGTGGTGCACCATGGTACTGTTCCGTTTTGAATCCATGCATGCATTTCTAAAAGTCGTACGACACTGTTTCGCCATTTCGGACGGATGTTGCACCTTGCACCGTGGATGTTGCACCCTGTAGATATCGATTATTCGGACGGCCATAACTTCTGGTTCGTTTAGAGTTTCGGGAGCCATAACCTGTCAAAACGAAGGCCTCGATGAGTTCTACGGCTTTGACAGCTTTCAGCCGTCAACGGATAGATTAATTCCCAAAAAGGACAACCTGAATCTCAATCGGGTCTCGTAAGTTTTTAACCCTTCGTTTTTTCGACACGTGGATTTTTACGGTAAAACGGGATTACGGTGGGTGGTCTTCGATTTGCCATCGCTGGAGAGTGGTGCACCATGGTACTGTTCCGTTTCAAATCCATGCACGCATTTCTAAAAGTCGTACGGCACTGTTTCGCCATTTCGGACGGATGTTGCACCTTGCACCGTGGATGTTGCACCTTGTAAATATCGATTATTCGGACGGCCATAACTTCTGGCTCGTTTAGAGTTACGGGAGCCATAACCTGTCAAAACGAAGGCCTCGATGAGTTCTACGGCTTTGACAGCTTTCAACCGTCAACGGATAGATTAATGCCCAAAAAGGACAACCCGAATCTCAATCGGGTCTCGTAAGTTTATTACCCTTCGTTTTTTCGACACATGGATTTTTACGGTAAAACGGGATTACCGTGGCTGGCCTTCGATTTACCATCGCTGGAGAGTGGTGCACCATGGTACTGTACCATTTCAAACCCAAGTACGCATTTCTAAAAGTCGTACGGCACTGTTTCGCCATTTCGGACGGATGTTGCACCTTGCACCGTGGATGTTGCACCCTGTAGATATCGATTATTCGAACGGCCATAACTTCTGGCTCGTTTAGAATTATGGAAGCCATAACATGTCAAAACGAAGGCCTCGATGAGTTCTACGGCTTTGACAGCTTTCAGCTGTCAACGGATAGATTAATGCCCAAAAAAGACAACCCGAATCTCAGTCGGATCTCGTAAGTTTTTTACAGTTCGTTTTTTCGACACGTGGATTTTTACGGTAAAACAGGATTACCATGGCTGGTCATCGATTTACCATCGCTGGAGAGTGGTGAACCATGGTACTGATCCGTTTCAAACCCATGCACGCATTTCTAAAAGTCGTACGGCACTGTTTCGCCATTTCGGACGGATGTTGCACCTTGCACCGTGGATGTTGCACCCTGTAGATATCGATTATTCGGACGGCCATAACTTCTGGCTCGTTTAGAGTTACGGGAGCCTTAACCTGTCAAAACGAAGGCCTCGATGAGTTCTACGGCTTTAACAGCTTTCAACCGTCAACGGATAGATTAATGCCCAAAAAGGACAACCCGAATCTGAATCAGGTCTCGTAAGTTTTTTACCCTTCGTTTTTTCGACACGTGGATTTTTACGGTAAAACAGGATTACCGTGGCTGGCCTTCAATTTACCATCGCTGGAGAGTGGTGCACCATGGTACTGTTCCGTTTCAAATCCATGCACGCATTTCTAAAAGTCGTACGGCACTGTTTCGCCATTTCGGACGGATGTTGCACCTTGCACCGTGGATGTTGCACCCTGTAGATATCGATTATTCGGACGGCCATAAATTCTGGCTCGTTTAGAGTTTCGGAAGCCATAACCTGTGAAAACGAAGGCCTTGAAGAGTTCTACGGCTTTGACAGCTTTCAGCCGTCAACTGATATATTAATGCCCAAAAAGGACAACCCGAATCTCAATCGGGTCTCATAAGTTTTTTACCCTTCGTTTTTTTGACACGTGGATTTTTACGGTAAAACAGGATTACGGTGGCTGGTCTTCGATTTACCATCGCTGGAGAGTAGTGCACCATGGTACTGTTCCATTTCAAACCCATGCACGCATTTCTAAAATTCGTACGGCACTGTTTCGCCGTTTCGGACGGATGTTCCACCTTGCACCGTGGATGTTGCCCCCTGTAGATATCGATTATTCGGACGGCCATAACTTATGGCTCGTTTAGAGTTACGGGAGCCATAACCAGTCAAAACGAAGGCCTCGATGAGTTCTACGGCATTGACAGCTTTCAGCCGTCAACGGATAGATTAATACCCAAAAAGGACAACCCGAATCTCAATCGGGTATCGTAAGTTTTTTACCCTTCGTTTTTTCGACACGTGGATTTTTACGGTAAAACGGGATTACGGTGGCTGGTCAAAGATTTACCATCGGTGAAGAGTGGTGCACCATGGTACTGTTCCGTTTCAAATCCATGCACGCATTTCTAAAAGTCGTATGGCACTGTTTCGCCATTTCGGACGGATATTGCACCTTGCACCGTGGATGTTGCACCCTGTAGACATCGATTATTCGGACGGACATAACTTCTGGCTCGTTTAGAGTTACGGGAGCCATAACCTGTCAAAACGAAGGCCTCGATGAGTTCTACGGCTTTGACAGCTTTCAGCCATCAAAGGATAGATTAATGCCCAAAAAGGACATCCCGAATCTCAATTGGGTCTCGTAAGTTTTTTATCCTTCGTTTTTTCGACACAAGGATTTTTACGGTAAAACAGGATTACCGTTGCTGGCCTTCGATTTACCATCGCTGGAGAGTGGTGCACCATGGTACTGTTCCGTTTCAAATCCATGCAAGCATTTCTAAAAGTCGTACGGCACTGTTTCGCCATTTCAGACGGATGTTGCACCTTGCACCGTGGATGTTGCACCCTGTAGATATCGATTATTCCGACGGCCATAACTTCTGGCTCGTTTAGAGTTTCGGGATCCATAACCTGTCAAAACGAAGGCCTTGATGAGTTCTACGGCTTTGACAGCTTTCAGCCGTCAACTGATAGATTAATGCCCAAAAAGGACAACCCGAATCTCAATCGGGTCTCATAAGTTTTTTACCCTTCGTTTTTTTGACACGTGGATTTTTACGGTAAAACAGGATTACGGTGGCTGGTCTTCGATTTACCATCGCTGGAGAGTAGTGCACCATGGTACTGTTCCATTTCAAACCCATGCACACATTTCTAAAATTCGTACGGCACTGTTTCGCCATTTCGGACGGATGTTGCACCTTGCACCGTGGATGTTGCACCCTGTAGATATCGATTATTCGGACGACCATAACTTCTGGCTCGTTCAGAGTTACGGGAGCCATAACCTGTCAAAACGAAGGCCTCGATGAGTTCTACGGCTTTGACAGCTTTCAGCCGTCAACAGATAGATTAATGCCCAAAAAGGACAACCCGAATCTCAATCGGGTCTCGTAAGTTTTTTACCCTTCGTTTTTTCGACACGTGGATTTTTACGGTAAAACAGGATTACCGTGGCTGGCCTTCGATTTACCATCGCTGGAGAGTGGTGCACCATGGTACTGTTCCGTTTCAAATCCATGCACGCATTTCTAAAAGTCGTACGGCATTGTTTCGCCATTTCGGACGGATGTTGCACCTTGAACCGTGGATGTTGCACCCTGTAGATATCGATTATTCGGACGGCCATAACTTCTGGCTCGTTTAGAGTTCCGGGACCCATAACATGTCAAAACGAAGGACTCGATGAGTTCTACGGCTTTGACAGCTTTCAACCGTCAACGGATAGATTAGTGCCCAAAAAGGACAACCTGAATCTCAATCGGGTCTCGTAAGTTTTTTACCGTTCGTTTTTTCGACACGTGGATTTTTACGGTAAAATAGGATTACGGTGGCTGGTCTTCGATTTACCATCGCTGGAGAGTGGTGCACCATGGTATTGTTCCGTTTCAAATCCATGCACGCATTTCTAAAAGTCGTACGTCACTGTTTCGCCATTTCGGACGGATGTTGCACCTTGCACCGTGGATGTTGCACCCTGTAGATATCGATTATTCGGACGACCATAACTTCTGGCTCGTTTAGAGTTACGGGAGCCATAACCTGTCAAAACGAAGGCCTTGATGAGTTCAACGGCTTTGACAGCTTTCAGCCGTCAACGGATAGATTAATGCCCAAAAAGGACAACCCGAATCTCAATCGGGTCTCGTAAATTTTTAACCCTTCGGTTTTTCGACGCGTGGATTTTTACGGTAAAACGGGATTACTGTGGCTGGTCTTTGATTAACCATCGCTGGAGAGTGGTGCACCATGGTACTTTCCGTTTTAAATCCATGCACGCATTTCTAAAAGTCGTACGGCACTGTTTCGCAATTTCGGACGGATGTTGCACCTTGCACCGTGGATGTTGCACCCTGTAGATATCGATTATTCGGACGGCCATAACTTCTGGCTCGTTTAGAGTTACGTGAGCCATAATCTGTCAAGAAGAAGACCTCGATGATTTCTACGGCTTTGACAGCTTTCAGCCGTCAACGGATAGATTAATGCCCAAAAAGGACAACCCGAATCTCAATCGGGTCTCGTAAGTTTTCTACCCTTCGTTTTTTCGACACGTGGATTTTTAGGGTAAAACAGGATTACCGTGGCTGGCCTTCGATTTACCATCGCTGGAGAGTGGTGCACCATGGTACTGTTACGTTTCAAATCCATGCACGCATTTCTAAAAGTCGTACGGCATTGTTTCGCCATTTCGGACGGATGTTGCACCTTGAACCGTGGATGTTGCACCCTGTAGATATCGATTATTCGGACGGCCATAACTTCTGGCTCGTTTAGAGTTCCGGGAGCCATAACCCGTCAAAACGAAGGCCTCGATGAGTTCTACGGCTTTGACAGCTTTCAGCCGTCAACGGATAGATTAATTCCCAAAAAGGACAACCTGAATCTCAATCGGGTCTCGTAAGTTTTTAACCCTTCGTTTTTTCGACACGTGGATTTTTACGGTAAAACGGGATTACGGTGGCTGGTCTTCGATTTACCATCGCTGGAGAGTGGTGCACCATGGTACTGTTCCGTTTCAAACCCATGCACGCATTTCTAAAAGTCGTACGGCACTGTTTCGCCATTTCGGACGGATGTTGCACCTTGCACCGTGGATGTTGCACCCTGTAGATATCGATTATTCGGACGACCATAACTTCTGGTTCGTTTAGAGTTTCGGGAGCCATAACCCGTCAAAACGAAGGCCTCGATGAGTTCTACGGCTTTGACAGCTTTCAGCCGTCAACGGATAGATTAATTCCCAAAAAGGACAACCCGAATCTCAATCGGGTCTCGTAAGTTTTTTACCCTTCTTTTTTTCGACACGTGGATTTTTACGGTAAAACGGGATTACGGTGGCTGGCCTTCGATTTACCATCGCTGGAGAGTGGTGCACCATGGTACTGTTCCATTTCAAATCCATGCACGCATTTCTAAAAGTCGTACGGCATTGTTTCGCCATTTCGGACGGATGTTGCACCTTGCACCGTGGATGTTGCACCCTGTAGATATCGATTATTCGGACGGCCATAACTTCTGGCTCGTTTAGAGTTACGGGACCCATAACATGTCAAAACGAAGGAATCGATGAGTTCTACGGATTTGACAGCTTTCAACCGTCAACGGATAAATTAGTGCCCAAAAAGGACAACCCGAATCTCAATCGGGTCTCGTAAGTTTTTTACCGTTCGTTTTTTCGACACGTGGATTTTTACGGTAAAATAGGATTACGGTGGCTGGTCTTCGATTTACCATCGCTGGAGAGTGGTGCCATAACCTGTCAAAACGAAGGCCTTGATGAGTTCAACGGCTTTGATCGCTTTCAGCCGTCAACGGATAGATTAATGCCCAAAAAGGACAACCCGAATCTCAATCGGGTCTCGTAAGTTTATTACCCTTCGTTTTTACGACACGTGGATTTTTACGGTAAAACGGGATTACCGTGGCTGGCCTTCGATTTACCATCGCTGGAGAGTGGTGCACCATGGTACAGTTCCGCTTCAAACCCATGCACGCATTTCTAAAAGTCGTACGGCACTGTTTCGCCATTTCGGACGGATGTTGCACCTTGCACCGTGGATGTTGCGCCCTGTAGATATCGATTATTCGGACGGCCATAACTTCTGGCTCGTTTAGAGTTACGGGAGCCATAACCTGTCAAGAAGAAGACCTCGATGAGTTCTACGGCTTTGATAGCTTTCAGCCGTCAACGGATAGATTAATACCCAAAAAGGACAACCCGAATCTCAATCGGGTCTCGTAAGTTTTTTACCCTTCGTTTTTTCGACACGTGGATTTTTAGGATAAAACAGGATTACCGTGGGTGGCCTTCAATTTACCATCGCTGGAGAGTGGTGCACCATGGTACTGTTACGTTTCAAATCCATGCACGCATTTCTAAAAGTCGTACGACACTGTTTCGCCATTTCGGACGGATGTTGCACCATGCACCGTGGATGTTGCACCCTGTAGATATCGATTATTCGGACGGCCATAACTTCTGGTTCGTTTAGAGTTTCGGGAGCCATAACCTGTCAAAACGAAGGCCTTGATGAGTTCTACGGCTTTGACAGCTTTCAGCCGTCAACGGATAGATTAATGCCCAAAAAGGACATCCTGAATCTCAATCGGGTCTTGTAAGTTTTTTACCCTTCGTTTTTTCGACACGTGGATTTTTACGGTAAAACTGGATTACCGCGGCTAGCCTTCGATTTACCATCGCTGGAGAGTGGTGCACCATGGCACTATTCCGTTTCAAATCCATGCACGCATTTCTAAAAGTCGTACGGCACTGTTTCCCATTTCGGACGGATGTTGCACCTTGCACTGTGGATGTTGCACCCTGTAGATATCGATTATTCAGACGGCCATAACTTCTGGCTCGTTTAGAGTTACGGGAGCCATAACCTGTCAAAACGAAGGCCTCGATGAGTTCTATGGCTTTGACAGCTTTAAGCCGTCAATGAATAGATTAATGCCCAAAAATGACAACCCGAATCTCAATCGGGTCTCATAAGATTATTACCCGTCGTTTTTTCGACACGTGGATTTTTACGGTAAAACTGGATTACCGTGGCTGGCCTTCGATTTACTATCGCTGGAGAGTGGTGCACCTGGTACTGTTCCGTTTCAAATCCATGCACGCATTTCTAAAAGTCGTACGGCACTATTTCGCCATTACGGACGGATGTTGCACCTTGCACCGTGGATGTTGCACCCTGTAGATATCGATTATTCGGACGGCCATAACTTCTGGTTCGTTTAGAGTTACGGGAGCCATAACCTGTCAAAACGAAGGCCTCGATGAGTTCTACGGCTTTGACCGCTTTCAGCCATCAACGGATAGATTAATGCCCAAAAAGGACAACCCGAATCTCAATCGGGTCTCGTAAGTTTTTACCCTTCGTTTTTTCGACACGTGGATTTTTACGGTAAAACAGGATTACGGTGGCTGGTCTTCGATTTACCACCGTTGGAGTGTGGTGCACCATGGTACAGTTCCGTTTCAAATCCATGCACGCATTTCTAAAAGTCGTACGGCACTGTTTCGCCATTTCGGTCGGATGTTGCACCTTGCACCGTGGATGTTGCACCCTGTAGAAATCGATTATTCGGACGGCCATAACTTCTGGCTCGTTTAGAATTACGGGAGCCATAACATGTCAAAACGAAGGATTCGATGAGTTCTACGGCTTTGATAGCTTTCAACCGTCAACGGATAGATTAATGCCCAAAAAGGACAACCCGAATCTCAATCGGTTCTCGTAAGTTTTTACCGTTCGTTTTTTCGACACGTGGATTTTTACGATAAAACAGGATTACGGTGGCTGGTCTTCGATTTACCATCGCTGGAGAGTGGTGCACCAGGTACTGTTCCGTTTCAAATCCATGCACGCATTTCTAAAAGTCGTACGACACTGTTTCGCCATTTCGTACGGATGTAGCACCTCGCACCGTGGATGTTGCACCCTGTAGATATCGATTATTCGGACGGCCATAAATTCTGGCTCGTTTAGAGTTACGGGAGCCATAACATGTCAAAACGAAGGACTCGATGAGTTCTACGGCTTTGACAGCTTTCAACCGTCAACGGATAGATTAGTGCCCAAAAAGGACAACCCGAATCATAATCGGGTCTCGTAAGTTTTTTACCGTTCGTTTTTTCGACACGTGGATTTTTACGGTAAAACAAGATTACGTTGGCTGGTCTTCGATTTACCATCACTGG
Organism: Allium cepa; assembly: GCA_030765085.1. NCBI lineage: Eukaryota > Viridiplantae > Streptophyta > Magnoliopsida > Asparagales > Amaryllidaceae > Allium > Allium cepa. Next base: position 31,631,547 of record CM060934.1, on the reverse strand, counting down.
AGAGTGGTGCACCATGGTACTGTTCCGTTTCAAATCCATGCACGCATTTCTAAAAGTCGTACGACACTGTTTCGCCATTTCGGACGGATGTTGCACCTTGCACCGTGGATGTTGCACCCTGTAGATATCGATTATTCGGACGACCATAACTTCTGGCTCGTTTAGAGTTACGGGAGCCATAACTTGTCAAAACGAAGGCCTCGATGAGTTTTACGGCTTTGACAGCTTTCAGCCGTCAACGGATAGATTAATTCCCAAAAAGGACAACCCAAATCTCAATCGGGTCTCGTAAGTTTTTAACCCTTCGTTTTTTCGACACGTGGATTTTTACGGTAAAACGGGATTACGGTGGCTGGTCTTCGATTTACCATCGCTGGAGAGTGGTGCACCATGGTACTGTTCCGTTTTAAATCCATGCATGCATTTCTAAAAGTTGTACGACACTGTTTCGCCATTTCGGACGGATGTTGCACCTTGCACCGTGGATGTTGCACCCTGTAGATATCGATTATTCGGACGGCCATAACTTCTGGCTCGTTTAGAGTTACGGGAGCCATAACCTGTCAAAACAAAGGCCTCGATGAGTTCTACGGCTTTGACCGCTTTCAGCCGTCAACGGATAGATTAATGCCCAAAAAGGACAACCCGAATCTCAATCTGGTCTCGTAAGTTTTTTACCCTTCGTTTTTTCGACACGTGGATTTTTACGGCAAAAAAGGATTACCGTGGCTGGCTTCGATTTACCATCGCTGGAGAGTGGTGCACCATGGTACTGTTCCGTTTCAAATCCATGCACGCATTTCTAAAAGTCGTACGACACTGTTTTGCCATTTCGGATGGATGTTGCACCTTGCACCGTGGATGTTGAACCCTGTAGATATCGATTATTCGGACGACCATAACTTCTGGCTCGTTTAGAGTTACGGGAGCCATAACCTATCAAAACGAAGGCCTCGATGAGTTCTACAGCTTTGACAGCTTTTAGCCGTCAACGGATAGATTAATGCCCAAAAGGACAACCCGAATCTTAATCGGGTCTTGTAAGTTTTTTACCCTTCATTTTTTCAACACGTGGATTTTTACGGTAAAACTGGATTACCGTGGCTGGCCTTCGATTTACCATCGCTGGAGAGTGGTGCACCAGGTACTGTTCCGTTTCAAATCCATGAACGCATTTCTAATAGTCGTACGGCACTGTTTCGCCATTTCGGACGGATGTTGCACATTGCACCGTGGATGTTGCACCCTTTAGATATCAATTATTCGGACGGCCATAACTTCTGGCTCGTTTAGAGTTATGGGAGCCATAACCTGTCAAAACAAAGGCCTCGATGAGTTCTACGGCTTTGAAAGCTTTCAGCCATCAACGGATAGATTAATGCCCAAAAAGGACAACCCGAATCTCAATCGGGTCTCGTAAGTTTTTTACCCTTCGTTTTTTCGACACGTGGAATTCTATGGTAAATCAGGATTACCGTGGCTGGCCTTCGATTTACCATCGCTGGAGAGTGGTGCACCATGGTACTGTTCCGTTTCAAATCCATGCACGCATTTCTAAAAGTCGTACGGCACTGTTTCGCCATTTCGGACGGATGTTGCACCTTGCACCGTGGATATTGCACCCTGTAGATATCAATTATTCGGACGGTCATAACTTCTGGCTCGTTTAGAGTTACGGGGGCCACAACCTGTCAAAACGAAGGCCTCGATGAGTTCTACGGTTTTGATAGCTTTCAGCCGTCAACAAATAGATTAATGCCCAAAAAGGACAACCCGAATCTCAATCGGGTCTCGTAATTTTTTAACCCTTCGTTTTTTCGACACGTGTATTTTTGCGGTAATACAGGATTACTGTGGCTGGTCTTCGATTTACCATCGCTGGAGAGTGGTGCACCATGGTACTGTTCCGTTTCAAATCCATGCACGCATTTCTAAAAGTCGTACGGCACTGTTTCCCATTTCGGACGGATGTTGCACCTTGCACTGTGGATGTTGCACCCTGTAGATATCGATTATTCGGACGGCCATAACTTCTGGCTCGTTTAGAGTTACGGGAGCCATAACCTGTCAAAACGAAGGCCTCGATGAGTTCTACGGCTTTGACAGCTTTCAGCCGTCAACGAATAGATTAATGCCCAAAAAGGACAACCCGAATCTCAATCGGGTCTCGTAAGATTATTACCCGTCGTTTTTTCGACACGTGGATTTTTACGGTAAAACTGGATTACCGTGGCTGGCCTTCGATTTACCATCGCTGGAGAGTGGTGCACCTGGTACTGTTCCATTTCAAATCCATGCACGCATTTCTAAAAGTCGTACGGCACTATTTCGCCATTTCGGACGGATGTTGCACCTTGCACCGTGGATGTTGCACCCTGTAGATATCGATTATTCGGACGGCCATAACTTCTGGTTCGTTTAGAGTTACGGGAGCCATAACCTATCAAAACGAAGGCCTCGATGACTTCTACGGCTTTGACTGCTTTCAGCCATCAACGGATAGATTAATGCCCAAAAAGGACAACCCGAATCTCAATTAGGTCTCGTAAGTTTTTACCCTTCGTTTTTTCGACACGTGGATTTTTACGGTAAAACAGGATTACGGTGGCTGGTCTTCGATTTACCATCGTTGGAGTGTGGTGCACCATGGTACAGTTCCGTTTCAAATCCATGCACGCACTTCTAAAAGTCGTACGGCACTGTTTCACCATTTCGGACGGATGTTGCACCTTGCACCGTGGATGTTGCGCCCTGTAGATATCGATTATTCGGACGGCCATAACTTCTGGCTCGTTTAGAGTTACGGGAGCCATAACATGTCAAAACGATGGACTCGATGAGTTCTACGGCTTTGATAGCTTTCAACCGTCAACGGATAGATTAATGCCCAAAAAGGACAACCCGAATCTCAATCGGGTCTCATAAGTTTTTTACCGTTCGTTTTTTCGACACGTGGATTTTTACGGTAAAACAGGATTACGGTGGCTGGTCTTCGATTTACCATCGCTGGAGAGTGGTGCACCAGGTACTGTTCCGTTTCAAATCCATGCACGCATTTCTAAAAGTCGTACGACACTGTTTCGCCATTTCGTACGGATGTAGCACCTCGCACCGTGGATGTTGCACCCTGTAGATATCGATTATTCGGCCGGCCATAAATTCTGGCTCGTTTAGAGTTACGGGAGCCATAACATGTCAAAACGAAGGACTCGATGAGTTCTATGGCTTTGACGGCTTTCAACCGTCAACGGATAGATTAGTGCCCAAAAAGGACAACCCGAATCATAATCAGGTCTCGTAAGTTTTGTACCGTTCGTTTTTTCGACACGTGGATTTTTACGGTAAAACAAGGTTACGTTGGCTGGTCTTCGATTTACCATCACTGGAGAGTGGTGCACCATGGTACTGTTCCGTTTCAAATCCATGCATGCATTTCTAAAAGTCGTACGACACTGTTTCGCCATTTCGGACGGATGTTGCACCTTGCACCGTGGATGTTGCACCCTGTAGATATCGATTATTCGGACGACCATAACTTTTGGCTCGTTTAGAGTTACGGGAGCCATAACCTGTCAAAACGAAGCCTTCGATGAGTTCTACGGCTTTGACAGCTTTCAGCCGTCAACGGATAGATTAATTCCCAAAAAGGACAACCCAAATCTCAATCGGGTCTCGTAAGTTTTTAACCCTTCGTTTTTTCGACACGTGGATTTTTACGGTAAAACGGGATTACGGTGGCTGGTCTTCGATTTACCATCGCTGGAGAGTGGTGCACCATGGTACTGTTTCGTTTTAAATCCATGCATGCATTTCTAAAAGTTGTACGACACTGTTTCGCCATTTCGGACGGATGTTGCGCCTTGCACCGTGGATGTTGCACCCTGTAGATATCGATTATTCGGACGGCCATAACTTCTGGCTCGTTTAGAGTTACGGGAGCCATAACCTGTCAAAACAAAGGCCTCGATGAGTTCTACGGCTTTGATCGCTTTCAGCCGTCAATGGATAGATTAATGCCCAAAAAGGACAACCCGAATCTCAATCTGGTCTCGTAAGTTTTTTACCCTTCGTTTTTTCGACACGTGGATTTTTACGGTTAAAAAGGATTACCGTGGCTGGCCTTCGATTTACCATCGCTGGAGAGTGGTGCACCATGGTACTGTTCCGTTTCAAATCCATGCACGCATTTCTAAAAGTCGTACGGCACTGTTTCGCCATTTCGGACGGATGTTGCACCTTGCACCGTGGATGTTGAACCCTGTAGATATCGATTATTCGGACGACCATAACTTCTGGCTCGTTTAGAGTTACGGGAGCCATAACCTATCAAAACGAAGGCCTCGATGAGTTCTACAGCTTTGACAGCTTTTAGCCGTCAACGGATAGATTAATGCCCAAAAAGGACAACCCGAATCTTAATCGGGTCTTGTAAGTTTTTTACCCTTCATTTTTTCAACCCGTGGATTTTTACGGTAAAACTGGATTACCGTGGCTGGCCTTCGATTTACCATCGCTGGAGAGTGGTGCACCAAGTACTGTTCCGTTTCAAATCCATGAACGCATTTCTAATAGTCGTACGGCACTGTTTCGCCATTTCGGACGGATGTTGCACATTGCACCGTGGATGTTGCACCCTTTAGATATCAATTATTCGGACGGCCATAACTTCTGGCTCGTTTAGAGTTACGGGAGCCATAACCTGTCAAAACAAAGGCCTCGATGAGTTCTACGGCTTTGAAAGCTTTCAGCCATCAACGGATAGATTAATGCCCAAAAAGGACAACCCGAATCTCAATCGGGTCTCGTAAGTTTTTTACCCTTCGTTTTTTCGACACGTGGAATTCTATGGTAAATCAGGATTACCGTGGCTGGCCTTCGATTTACCATCGCTGGAGAGTGGTGCACCATGGTACTGTTCCGTTTCAAATCCATGCACACATTTCTAAAAGTCGTACGACACTGTTTCTCCATTTCGGACGGATGTTGCACCTTGCACCGTGGATGTTGCACCCTGTAGATATCAATTATTCGGACGGTCATAACTTCTGGCTCGTTTAGAGTTACGGGGGCCACAACCTGTCAAAACGAAGGCCTCGATGAGTTCTACGGCTTTGACAGCTTTCAGCCGTCAACAGATAGATTAGTGCCCAAAAAGGACAACCCGAATCTCAATCGGGTCTCGTAATTTTTTAACCCTTCGTTTTTTCGACACGTGTATTTTTACGGTAATGCAGGATTACTGTGGCTGGTCTTTGATTTACCATCGCTGGAGAGTGGTGCACCATGGTACTGTTCTGTTTGAAATCCATGCACGCATTTCAAAAAGTCGTACGGCACTGTTTCGCCATTTCGGACGGATGTTGCACCTTGCACCGTGTATATTGCACCCTGTAGATATCGATTATACGGACGACCATAACTCTGGCTCGTTTAGAGTTACGGGAGCCATAACCTGTCAAAATGAAGGCCTCGATGAGTTCTACGGCTTTGACAGCTTTCAGCCGTCAACGGATAGATTAATGCCCAAAAAGGACAACCCTAATCTCAATCGGGTCTCGTAAGTTTTTTACCCTTCGTTTTTTCGACACGTGGATTTTTACGGTAAAAAAGGATTACAATGGCTGGCCTTCGATTTACCATCGCTGGAGAGTGGTGCACCATGGTACTGTTCCATTTCAAATCCATGCAAGCATTTCTAAAAGTCGTACGGCACTGTTTCGCCATTTCGGACGGATGTTGCACCTTGCACCGTGGATGTTGCACCCTGTAGATATCGATTATTCGGACGGCCATAACTTCTAGCTCGTTTAGAGTAACGGGAGCCATAACATGTCAAAATGAAGGCCTCGATGAGTTCTACGGCTTTGACAGCTTTTAACCGTCAACGGATAGATTAATGCCCAAAAAGGACAGCCCGAATCTTAATCTGGTCTTGTAAGTTTTTTACCCTTCGTTTTTTCAACACGTGGATTTTTACGGTAAAACTGGATTACCGTGGCTGGCCTTCGATTTGCCATCGCTGGAGAGTGGTGCACCAGGTACTGTTCCGATTCAAATCCATGAACGCATTTCTAATAGTCGTACGGCACTGTTTCGCCATTTCGGACGGATGTTGCACATTGCATCGTAGATGTTGCACCCTTTTGATATCGATTATTCGAACGGCCATAACTTCTGGCTCGTTTAGAGTTACGGGAGTCATAACCTATCAAAACAAAGGCCTCGATGAGTTCTACGGCTTTGACAGCTTTCAGCCGTCAACGGATAGATTAATGCCCAAAAAGGACAACCCGAATCTCAATCGGGTCTCGTAAGTTTTTTACCCTTCGTTTTTTCGACACGTGGAATTTTATGGTAAAACAGGATTACCGTGGCTGGTCTTCGATTTACCATCGTTGGAGAGTGGTGCACCATGGTACTGTTCCATTTCAAATCCATGCACGTATTTCTAAAAGTTGTACGGCACTGTTTCGCCATTTCGGACGGATGTTGCACCTTGCACCGTGGATGTTGCACCCTGTAGATATCGATTATTCGGACGGCCATAACTTCTGGCTCGTTTAGAGTTACGGGGGCCATAACCTGTCAAAACGAAGGCCTCGATGAGTTCTACGGCTTTGACAGCTTTCAGCCGTCAACAGATAGATTAATGCCCAAAAAGGACAACCTGAATCTCAATCGGGTCTCGTAATTTTTTAACCCTTCGTTTTTTCGACACGTGGATTTTTACGGTAGTACAGGATTACTGTGGCTGGTCTTCGATTTACCATCGCTGGAGAGTGGTGCACCATGGTACTGTTCTGTTTGAAATCCATGCACGCATTTCTAAAAGTCGTACGGCACTGTTTCGCCATTTCGGACGGATGTTGCACCTTGCACCGTGGATGTTGCAACTTGTAGATATCGATTATACGGACGACCATAACTTCTGGCTCGTTTAGAGTTACGGGAGCCATAACCTGTCAAAATGAAAGCCTCGATGAGTTCTATGGCTTTGACAGCTTTCAGCCGTCAACGGATAGATTAATGCCGAAAAAGGACAACCCGAATCCCTATCGGGTCTCGTAAGTTTTTTACCCTTCGTTTTTTCGACACGTGGATTTTTACGGTAAAACAGGATTACCGTGGCTGGCCTTCGATTTACCATCGCTGGAGAGTGGTGCACCATGGTACTGTTCTGTTCCAAATCCATGCACGCATTTCTAAAAGTCGTACGACACTGTTTCGCCATTTCAGACGGATGTTGCACCTTGCACCGTGGACGTTGCACCCTGTAGATATCGATTATTCGGACGGCCATAACTTCTGGCTCGTTTAGAGTAACGGGAGCCATAACATGTCAAAATGAAGGCCTCGATGAGTTCTACAGCTTTGACTGCTTTCAACCGTCAACGGATAGATTAATGCCCAAAAAGGACAAACCGAATCTCAATCGGGTCTCGTAAGTTTTTTACCCTTCGTTTTTTCGACACGTGGATTTTTACGGTAAAACAGAATTACCGTGGCTGGCTTTCGATTTACCATCGCTGGAGAGTGGTGCACCATGGTACTGTTCCGTTTCAAACCCATGCACGCATTTCTAAAATTCGTACGGCACTGTTTCGCCATTTCGGACGGATGTTGCACCTTGCACCGTGGATGTTGCACCATGTAGATATCGATTATTCGGAAGGCCATAACTTCTGGCTCGTTTAGAGTTACGGGAGATATAACCTGTCAAAACGAAGTCCTTGATGAGTTCTACGGCTTTGACAGCTTTCAGCCGTCAACGGATAGATTAATGCTCAAAAAGGACAACCCGAATCTCAATCGGGTCTCGTAAGTTTTTTACCCTTCGTTTTTTCGACACGTGGATTTTTACGGTAAAACAGGATTACGGTGGCTGGTCTTCGATTTACCATCGCTGGAGAGTGGTGCACCATGGTACTGTTCCGTTTTAAATCCATGCATGCATTTCTAAAAGTCGTACGACACTGTTTCACCATTTCGGACGGATGTTGCACCTTGCACCGTGGATGTTGCACCCTGTAGATATCGATTATTCGGACGGCCATAACTTCTGGCTCATTTAGAGTTACGGGAGCCATAACCCGTCAAAACAAAGGCCTCGATGAGTTCTACGGCTTTGACCCCTTTCAGCCGTCAACGGATAGATTAATGCCCAAAAAGGACAACCCAAATCTCAATCTGGTCTCGTAAGTTTTTTACCCTTCGTTTTTTCGACACGTGGATTTTTACGGTAAAAAAGGATTAACGTGGCTGGCCTTCGATTTACCATCGCTGGAGAGTGGTGCACCATGGTACTATTCCATTTAAAATCCATGCACGCGTTTCTAAAAGTCGTACGGCGCTGTTTCGCCATTTTGGACGGATGTTGCACCTTGCACCGTGGATGTTGCAACCTGTAGATATCGATTATACGGACGACCATAACTTCTGGCTCATTTAGAGTTACGGGAGCCATAACCTGTCAGAACGAAGGCCTCGATGAGTTCTACGGCTTTGACAGCTTTCAGCCGTCAACGGATAGATTAATGCTCGAAAAGGACAACCCGAATCTCAATCGTGTCTCGTAAGTTTTTTACCCTTCGTTTTTTCGACACGTGGATTTTTACGGTAAAACAGGATTACCGTGGCTGGTCTTCGATTTACCATCGCTGGAGAGTGGTGCACCATGGTACTATTCCATTTCAAATCCATGCACGCATTTCTAAATGTCGTACGGCACTGTTTCTCCATTTCGGACGGATGTTGCACCTTGCACCGTGGATGTTGCACCCTGTAGATATCGATTATTCGGACGGCCATAACTTCTGGCTCGTTTAGAGTTACGGGAACCATAACCTGTCAAAACGAAGGCCTCGATGAGTTCTACGGCTTTGATAGCTTTCAGCCGTCAACGGATAGATTAATGCCCAAAAAGGACAACCCGAATCTCAATTGGGTCTCGTAAGTTTTTTACCCTTCGTTTTTTCGATACGTGGATTTTTACGGTAAAACAGGATTACCGTTGCTGGCCTTCGATTTACCATCGCTGGAGAGTGGTGCACCATGGTACTGTTCCGTTTCAAATCCATGCATGCATTTCTAAAAGTCGAACGGCACTGTTTCGCCATTTCGGACGGATGTTGCACCTTGCACCGTGGATGTTGCACCCTATAGATATCGATTATACGGACGACCATAACTTCTGGCTCGTTTAGAGTTACGGGAGCCATAACCTGTCAAAACGAAGGCCTCGATGAGTTCTACGGCTTTGACAGCTTTCAGCCGTCAACGGATAGATTAATGCCCAAAAAGGACAACTCGAATCTCAATCGGGTCTCGTAAGTTTATTACCCTTCGTTTTTTCGACACGTGGATTTTTACGGTAAAACGGGATTACCGTGGTTGGCCTTCGATTTACCATCTCTGGAGAGTGGTGCACCATGGTACTGTTCCGTTTCAAACCCATGCGCGCATTTCTAAAAGTCATACGGCACTGTTTCGCCATTTCGGACGGATGTTGCACCATGCACCGTGGATGGTGCACCCTGTAGATATCGATTATTCGGACGGCCATAACTTCTGACTCGTTTAGAGTTACGGGAGCCATAACCTGTCAAGAAGAAGGCCTCGATGAGTTCTACGACTTTGACAGCTTTCAGCCGTCAGCGGATAGATTAATACCCAAAAAGGACAACCCGAATCTCAATCGGGTCTCGTAAGTTTTTTACCCTTCGTTTTTTCAACACGTGGATTTTTAGGGTAAAACAGGATTACCGTGGCTGGCCTTCAATTTACCATCGCTGGAGAGTGGTGCACCATGGTACTGTTCCGTTTCAAATCCATGCACATGTTTCTAAAAGTCGTACGGCACTGTTTCGCCATTTCGGACGGATGTTGCACCTTGCACCGTGGATGTTGCACCCTGTAGATATCAATTATTCGGACGGCCATAACTTCTGGTTCGTTTAGAGTTACGGGAGCCACAACCTGTCAAAACGAAGGCCTCGATGAGTTCTGTGGCTTTGATAGCTTTATGCCATCAACGGATAGATAAATGCCCAAAAAGGACAACCCGAATCTCAATCGGGTCTCGTAAGTTTTTTTATCCTTCGTTTTTTCGACACGTGGAATTTTACGGTAAAACAAGATTACAGTGGCTGGCCTTCGATTTACCATTGCTGGAGAGTGGTGCACCATGGTACTATTCCGTTTCAAATCCATGCACGTATTTCTAAAAGTCGTACGGCACTGTTTCGCCATTTCGGACGGATGTTGCACCTTGCACCGTGGATGTTGCACCCTGTAGATATCGTTTATTCGGACGGCCATAACTTCTGGCTCGTTTAGAGTTACGGGGGCCATAACCTGTCAAAACGAAGGCCTCGATGAGTTCTACGGCTTTGACAGCTTTCAGCCGTCAACAGATAGATTAATGCCCAAAAAGGACAACCCGAATCTCAATCGGGTCTCGTAATTTTTTAACCCTTCGTTTTTTCGACACGTGGATTTTTACGGTAGTACAGGATTACTGTGGCTGGTCTTCGATTTACCATCGCTGGAGAGTGGTGCACCATGGTACTGTTCCGTTTGAAATCCATGCACGCATTTCTAAAAGTCGTACGGCACTGTTTCGCCATTTCGGACGGATGTTGCACCTTGCACCGTGGATGTTGCAACCTGTAGATATCGATTATACGGACGACCATAACTTCTGGCTCGTTTAGAGTTACGGGAGCCATAACCTGTCAAAATGAAAGCCTCGATGAGTTCTATGGCTTTGACAGCTTTCAACCGTCAACGGATAGATTAATGCCGAAAAAGGACAACCCGAATCCCTATCGGGTCTCGTAAGTTTTTTGCCCTTCGTTTTTTCGACACGTGGATTTTTACGGTAAAACAGGATTACCGTGGCTGGCCTTCGATTTACCATCGCTGGAGAGTGGTGCACCATGGTACTGTTCTGTTCCAAATCCATGCACGCATTTCTAAAAGTCGTACGACACTGTTTCGCCATTTCGGACGGATGTTGCACCATGCACCGTGGACGTTGCACCCTGTAGATATCGATTATTCGGACGGCCATAACTTCTGCTCGTTTAGAGTAACGGGAGCCATAACATGTCAAAACGAAGGCCTCGATGAGTTCTACAGCTTTGACAGCTTTCAACCGTCAACGGATAGATTAATGCCCAAAAAGGACAAACCGAATCTCAATCGGGTCTCGTAAGTTTTTTACCCTTCGTTTTTTCGACACGTGGATTTTTACGGTAAAACAGAATTACCGTGGCTGGCTTTCGATTTACCATCGCTGGAGAGTGGTGCACCATGGTACTGTTCCGTTTCAAACCCATGCACGCATTTCTAAAATTCGTACGGCACTGTTTCGCCATTTCGGACGGATGTTGCACCTTGCACCGTGGATGTTGCACCATGTAGATATCGATTATTCGGAAGGCCATAACTTCTGGCTCGTTTAGAGTTACGGGAGCCATAACCTGTCAAAACGAAGTCCTTGATGAGTTCTACGGCTTTGACCGCTTTCAGCCGTCAACGGATAGATTAATGCTCAAAAAGGACAACCCGAATCTCAATCGGGTCTCGTAAGTTTTTTACCCTTCGTTTTTTCGACACGTGGATTTTTACGGTAAAACAGGATTACGGTGGCTGGTCTTCGATTTACCATCGCTGGAGAGTGGTACACCATGGTACTGTTCCGTTTTAAATCCATGCATGCATTTCTAAAAGTCGTACGACACTGTTTCGCCATTTCGGACGGATGTTGCACCTTGCACCGTGGATGTTGCACCCTGTAGATATCGATTATTCGGACGGCCATAACTTCTGGCTCGTTTAGAGTTACGGGAGCCATAACCCGTCAAAACAAAGGCCTCGATGAGTTCTACGGCTTTGACCGCTTTCAGCCGTCAACGGATAGATTAATGCCCAAAAAGGACAACCCAAATCTCAATCTGGTCTCGTAAGTTTTTTACCCTTCGTTTTTTCGACACGTGGATTTTTACGGTAAAAAAGGATTAACGTGGCTGGCCTTCGATTTACCATCGCTGGAGAGTGGTGCACCATGGTACTATTCCGTTTAAAATCCATGCACGCGTTTCTAAAAGTCGTACGGCACTTTTTCGCCATTTCGGACGGATGTTGCACCTTGCACCGTGGATGTTGCAACCTGTAGATATCGATTATACGGACGACCATAACTTCTGGCTCATTTAGAGTTACGGGAGCCATAACCTGTCAAAACGAAGGCCTCGATGAGTTCTACGGCTTCGACAGCTTTCAGCCGTCAACGGATAGATTAATGCCCAAAAAGGACAACCCGAATCTCAATCGGGTCTCGTAAGTTTTTTACCCTTCGTTTTTTCGACACGTGGATTTTTACGGTAAAACAGGATTACGGTGGCTGGTCTTCGATTTACCATCGCTGGAGAGTGGTGTACCATGGTACTGTTCCGTTTCAAACCCATGCACGCATTTCTATAAGTCGTACGGCACAGTTTCGCCATTTCGTACGGATGTTGCACCTTACACCGTGGATGTTGCACCCTGTAGATATCGATTATTCGGACAGCCATAACTTCTGGCTCGTTTAGAGTTACGGGAGCCATAACCTGTCAGAACGAAGGCCTCGATGAGTTCTACGGCTTTGACAGCTTTCAGCCGTCAACGGATAGATTAATGCTCAAAAAGGACAACCCGAATCTCAATCGTGTCTCGTAAGTTTTTTACCCTTCGTTTTTTCGACACGTGGATTTTTACGGTAAAACGGGATTACGGTGGCTGGTCTTCGATTTACCATTGCTGGAGAGTGGTGCACCATGGTACTATTCCATTTCAAATCCATGCACGCATTTCTAAAAGTCGTACGACACTGTTTCTCCATTTCGGACGGATGTTGCACCTTGCACCGTGGATGTTGCACCCTGTAGATATCGATTATTCGGACGGCCATAACTTCTGGCTCGTTTAGAGTTATGGGAACCATAACCTGTCAAAACGAAGGCCTCGATGAGTTCTACGGCTTTGATAGCTTTCAGCCGTCAACGGATAGATTAATGCCCAAAAAGGACAACCCGAATCTCAATTGGGTCTCGTAAGTTTTTTACCCTTCGTTTTTTCGATACGTGGATTTTTACGGTAAAACAGGATTACCGTTGCTGGCCTTCGATTTACCATCGCTGGAGAGTGGTGCACCATGGTACTGTTCCGTTTCAAATCCATGCATGCATTTCTAAAAGTCGAACGGCACTGTTTCGCCATTTCGGACGGATGTTGCACCTTGCACCGTGGATGTTGCACCCTATAGATATCGATTATACGGACGACCATAACTTCTGGCTCGTTTAGAGTTACGGGAGCCATAACCTGTCAAAACGAAGGCCTCGATGAGTTCTACGGCTTTGACTGCTTTCAGCCGTCAACGGATAGATTAATGCCCAAAAAGGACAACCCGAATCTCAATCGGGTCTCGTAAGTTTATTACCCTTCGTTTTTTCGACACGTGGATTTTTACGGTAAAACGGGATTACCGTGGTTGGCCTTCGATTTACCATCTCTGGAGAGTGGTGCACCATGGTACTGTTCCGTTTCAAACCCATGCATGCATTTCTAAAAGTCATACGGCACTGTTTCGCCATTTCGGACGGATGTTGCACCTTGCACCGTGGATGGTGCACCCTGTAGATATCGATTATTCGGACGGCCATAACTTCTGACTCGTTTAGAGTTACGGGAGCCATAACCTGTCAAGAAGAAGGCCTCGATGAGTTCTACGACTTTGACAGCTTTCAGCCGTCAGCGGATAGATTAATACCCAAAAAGGACAACCCGAATCTCAATCGGGTCTCGTAAGTTTTTTACCCTTCGTTTTTTCAACACGTGGATTTTTAGGGTAAAACAGGATTACCGTGGCTGGCCTTCAATTTACCATCGCTGGAGAGTGGTGCACCATGGTACTGTTCCGTTTCAAATCCATGCACATGTTTCTAAAAGTCTTACGGCACTGTTTCGCCATTTCGGACGGATGTTGCACCTTGCACCGTGGATGTTGCACCCTGTAGATATCAATTATTCGGACGGCCATAACTTCTGGTTCGTTTAGAGTTACGGGAGCCACAACCTGTCAAAACGAAGGCCTCGATGAGTTCTGTGGCTTTGATAGCTTTAAGCCATCAACGGATAGATAAATGCCCAAAAAGGACAACCCGAATCTCAATCGGGTCTCGTAAGTTTTTTTATCCTTCGTTTTTTCGACACGTGGAATTTTACGGTAAAACAAGATTACAGTGGCTGGCCTTCGATTTACCATTGCTGGAGAGTGGTGCACCATGGTACTGTTCCGTTTCAAATCCATGCATGCATTTCTAAAAGTCGAACGGCACTGTTTCGCCATTTCGGACGGATGTTGCACCTTGCACCGTGGATGTTGCACCCTATAGATATCGATTATACGGACGACCATAACTTCTGGCTCGTTTAGAGTTACGGGAGCCATAACCTGTCAAAACGAAGGCCTCGATGAGTTCTACGGCTTTGACAGCTTTCAGCCGTCAACGGATAGATTAATGCCCAAAAAGGACAACCCGAATCTCAATCGGGTCTCGTAAGTTTATTACCCTTCGTTTTTTCGACACGTGGATTTTTACGGTAAAACGGGATTACCGTGGTTGGCCTTCGATTTACCATCTCTGGAGAGTGGTGCACCATGGTACTGTTCCGTTTCAAACCCATGCACGCATTTCTAAAAGTCGTACGGCACTGTTTCGCCATTTCGGACGGATGTTGCACCTTGCACCGTGGATGGTGCACCCTGTAGATATCGATTATTTGGACGGCCATAACTTCTGACTCGTTTAGAGTTACGGGAGCCATAACCTGTCAAGAAGAAGGCCTCGATGAGTTCTACGAATTTGACAGCTTTCAGCCATCAACGGATAGATTAATACCCAAAAAGGACAACCCGAATCTCAATCGGGTCTCGTAAGTTTTTTACCCTTCGTTTTTTCGACACGTGGATTTTTAAGGTAAAACAGGATTACCGTGGCTGGCCTTCAATTTACCATCGCTGGAGAGTGGTGCACCATGGTACTGTTCCGTTTCAAATCCATGCACACGTTTCTAACAGACGTACGGCACAGTTTCGCCATTTCGGACGGATGTTGCACCTTGCACCGTGGATGTTGCACCCTGTAGATATCAATTATTCGGACGGCCATAACTTCTGGTTCGTTTAGAGTTACGGGAGCCACAACCTGTCAAAACGAAGGCCTCGATGAGTTCTGCGGCTTTGATTGCTTTAAGCCATCAACGGATAGATAAATGCCCAAAAAGGACAACCCGAATCTCAATCGGGTCTCGTAAGTTTTTTTATCCTTCGTTTTTTCGACACGTGGAATTTTACGGTAAAACAAGATTACCGTGGCTGGCCTTCGATTTACCATTGCTGGAGAGTGGTGCACCATGGTACTGTTCCGTTTCAAATCCATGCATGCATTTGTAAAAGTCGTACGGCAATGTTTCGCCATTTCGGACGGATGTTGCACCTTGCACCGTGGATGTTGCACCCTGTAGATATCGATTATTCGGACGGCCATAACTTCTGGCTCGTTATGAGTTACGGGAGCCATAACCTGTCAAAACGAAGGCCTCGATGAGTTCTACGGCTTTGACAGCTTTCAGCCGTCAACGGATAGATTAATGCCCAAAAAGGACAACCCGAATCTCAATCGGGTCTCGTAAATTTTTAACCCTTCGTTTTTTCGACACGTGGATTTTTACGGTAAAATGGGATTACGGTGGCTGGTGTTGGGCGAATTCTCACCCAGGAGACCATCAGTTCCTGACTGAAAGGGAATGCTTTTGGGCTTTCGAAGTGCCGATAATATGTTGATTGATTCGATGATTATTCGCGTGTACCCAAGACCAATAGGCGTCAGTTCCATCTTGGATCGCAGTCTCCATCCTCGTTCGGCGATACCCCACAAGCTCCATTCGGCACCTCCGTGGACACAGCCCCATTCGGCACCTCCATGTACCCAAGTCATTCGGCGTCTCCATGTGCCATGATCCATCCGGCAGTCCCATGCTCCTTCACCCATTCGGTATAGCCGGTCCAAGCCCCGCCGAATACCACCACCGGACCACGCTATTGCCGAACCATCTTCCCATCACATCTCCACCGGACCAACCTCTCCAATATCCACCCATCACCGGACCACCATAGCCGGACCAGGCACCACCGGTCCAAACTCCAACATCTCCCTACCGAACGAGGCTACCACCGGTCCAACCTCACCACCGAATGAACCTCGCCGAACCAGACAACTGCCAGTCCAGATCGCTTCAGCCCGGGCCCACCAGCAGTTATATACTTCCAAGACCCCTGCCCCCTACCTCATTCTATAAATAGAGGGGCAGGGTTACAACAATGGCAGACAAGTTTGAGAGCTCAAGCAAGGAAGGAACTTTCAAACTACTTTCATATACTGATATACGAAGCATTGTACCTGTAATCTGAAAGAAAGAAGATAATAACATATAAAGTGGACGTAGGCACATTCTGGCCGAACCACTATAAATCTGTGTGTCTTTTACATTTCAGCCCCTACTTCTTTCATATTTACATACTCATCTAAAATCACCGAAAATCACATATAATCAACTAAATAATACGACTTGGAGGTGTTTGCCCATTTTTTGTGCAAACATTTTTGGTGCTTTCACTGAGAATTGAACTCAAGCTTCATCTTCTCCCACTCAACCTTCTTCCTAACAACATCACTCGTTGCTTAGAAATCATGCCTTCCAAACAGAGAAGGGATGTTAACAAAGGAAAGAACATCGCAACTAGCAGCCTTCCAGATCCAGCAATCACAGATCAGCCCACTTCAACAGCAGTACCAGATGAAAATCAGGAAAATCCAACTGGTCCCGCAACGGAACAACCAATCACTAGGGCAGATCTGGACAGGGTTGTGGCTGAAGTAACTAACCGCTTCACATCCCAACAAGAAACTTTGGTGGACCAACTCATGACACGCTTAAGGGATGCTGAAGAGTCCAACCGCAACACTGAATCATGGGGTGAATCCCAATCCGGAGGATCCCGGAGGCAACAAAGGTCTTCACTCTTCGAACAAGCTATCAACAGGAAAACCGATGATAGGGGCCGCGCCCGGACTCAGCCCGAATTCCGACTCGAGGAAGCCCTTGGAACCGAACCTAGCGGGGGAGGCACCAGGCGAGGGTCGGATGTAGCTGAGCCAGTCATGCCACCTAATCAAAGAAACCCCGCTGAACGGAGCCGAGCTAGAACCCAGCCCGAAGTTGACCCCATGGATGTGCTCGAAACAGAACCCCACAGGGGAAGATCAAGGCAGGGGGCAACTGTAGCTGGTCCTAGCGTGCATCCAAGCAGCCAAAGACAACCACTGGATAATGCTAGAGGTGATAGACTGTACCATCCCTACAGGTCATCTGGACGAGATAGATCCCGCAGGGAAGAACCGAGCTCATTTTTGTCCGCTCCAAGTTCTGACGAGCGGATGGCACGATTATTCAGAGAATGTGTCCAACGGGAGCAAAGGGACCGGGGAATAGGCGCTAGGGTCACCAGTCCCTTTACCCGAAATATCGAAACTGCCATCACTCCCCGGGAATGGAAAATGCCAACCATGGAACCTTACAAAGGAACTTCCGACCCCATCGTACACCTGCAGAGATACACCCAGCATATGCTCATGAGTGGAGCAACAGAAGGAGTATTATGTAAATGCTTTCCGCTATTCCTATCAGATCTAGCTACCTCCTGGTTCTGCCATCTACCCCAAGGATCCATCAGCTCATGGGAGATGTTAAAAGAAAGGTTTATTAGCCAGTTCCGCATCCATGTGGAACAACCCAGGGATGCTTATTCTCTATCCAATGTCAAACAGAAATCCGGAGAGACGCTGCAACAATATCTAACACGGTTCAACGCCGCAGCGGCAGCAGTTCAAGATGCCGATGAAAAACTCACTCTAATGGCCCTCTGTAGTGGTGTACATCCAGACACCAAGTTTGCCAGAAGATTAACTAAGGAAAAACCAGCTACCTTGCCTGATTTCTTCCATGAAGCTGGAAAGTATATGAGACTTGAAGACGCTGCTACGGAGAGGCAGTCAGGGCAACAAGGCAAGATAGTTCAGGACAAGGTTCCCACTGCAGCTAAGGACGCTCGAAGAAATGAATCTGGAGACAATGCTGGGGGCAGAAAGGTTGAGAAGCGCCAATATCGACCAGGGCCAAGATTCGACTCCTACACTCCTTTGAATGAAACAATCGAAAACATCTACCTAGCCACTCAGGGCGAACTCGGATACAAGCGCCCCCCGCACAAGAAAGAATCAGATAACGCACTCAAGTCCGGAAAGTTCTGTCGCTTCCACGAATCCCACTGACATGACACCAATGAATGCCACCATCTTCGGGACTTGATCGAAGAACACATTAGAAAAAGAAGACTGGAACGTTATGTGAAAGGTCAGAACAGGACTCCAACCCCTGCCAATGAGAACTCAAAGCAACCCCTCCCGGAAGTAGGCGGAGGGAATTGCAACAATCACAACACCAGTGGCTCTAGTCAAGAGAAGATAGTGGTCCTTACCATCTCAGGAGGACCACACATCGCCGACAGAAGTTGGGCAGAGATGGAAAGGTACGGCAAGTCGCTTAGAAATGCCGAAGGATATGTTAACTCCATTACGGAGGAACGCCACCCGAAACGAAAAGAAAACAATGACATTGTATTCAGTAGGCATGATTTGGATGGAAGACAGTACCCACATATGGATCCCATGGTCATCTCTGCCTGGTTTGGTCCAGCTAAAGTTTTTCGGATTCTAATAGACACGGGAAGCTCCGTAAATATCCTGTTCAAACATGCTTTCGACAAAATGAAATTATCAATGAAGGATGTATCCCCCTGTGACAAACCACTGCACGGTTTCACTGGAGATGCAAAAATGCCCCTCGGGCAACTTGACCTCTTCGTCGAAATAGGAAGTCATCCCCGCTCCGTTGTGCGAAAACAAACGTTCGTACTAATAGAAAACCACTCGGCTTACAACGCTTTCTTGGGAAGACCAGCCTTGTCTGACTTTCAGATTGTATTAGCCCCTTGGTGCCTGAAAATGAAATTTCCAACAGACAACGGAGTAGGAGAAGTAGAAGGAGATCAAGATGCCGCCCGAGACTGCTACGTAACTGAACTTCGCAATAACCGCAGAAAGAATAAAGGAAAAGATGCAGAGACTATTCTCTGCATGAAAAGCTTGGAGGCATAGCAACTAAAGAAAGCCCCTCCTCTTCGATACACAAGCGATCCCTTCAATGAACTAGACCCCAGGGATAAAGAGGAGGAGGCTACCGCCGAGCCTGCAGAGGCTATGGAATTAGTATCGGTAGATAAGCATGATTCAAGTAGATTATTAAAAATCGGGTCTCAGCTGAAAACGGAATTGAAGGATCAACTCATTGACTTCCTCCGCCACAACTTAGATGTATTTGCGTGGACCCATGCCGATATGACAGGAATCTCCCCAGACATAGCATGCCACATGTTGAACATCGATCCCACCAAGGTACCAGTAAAGCAGAAAAAGAGGAGCATGGGGGCAGAGCGATCAGCAGCCCTTGATGAGGAAGTAAAAAATCTACTTGCTAATGGCTTCATACGGGAAGCCATCTACCCAGAATGGATCGCTAACCCGGTGCTAGTAAAAAAGGCCAATGGAAAGTGGCGAACATGTATTGACTTCTCCAATCTGAATGACGCTTGCCCGAAAGACTGCTTCCCACTTCCCCGAATTGACCAACTCGTAGACAGCACAGCTGGGCACGAACTCCTATCTTTTATGGATGCATACTCCGGATATAACCAGATCCCCATGCACGCTCCCGATCAGGACCACACTAGCTTCATCACCGACCGCGGATTATATTGTTACAAAGTCATGCCTTTTGGACTCAAAAATGCTGGAGCTACCTATCAACGCCTCGTCAACAAAATGTTCGCAGAATTGATAGGACGAACTATGGAGGTATATGTGGATGACATGTTGGTAAAGTCCAAGAAAGCCAACGACCATGTAAGCCATCTGGACGGTACGTTTCAGGTACTTCGCCGATATGGAATGAAGCTGAATCCTCTAAAGTGCTCCTTCGGAGTATCATCGGGAAAATTCTTAGGATTCATCGTCCACGCTAGAGGAATCGAAGCAAACCCTGAACAAATCCGGGCTTTAAAATAAATAAGGATACCTTCCACTCGAAAGGAAATGCAGAGCCTAAACGGAAAGGTGGCCGCCCTAAGCAGATTCATTTCCAAGGCAACTGACAAGTGTGTCCCTTTCTTCGAAGCACTCAAGAAAGACAAAGGGAGGTTCGAGTGGACTGACGAGTGCTTAAAAGCCTTCCTCAACCTAATCGAACACCTTCAGAGACCACCAGTACTCTCAACTCCAAATGAAGGTGAAGTGTTATACTTATACCTCGCTGTATCATCTCATGCTCTAAGCGCCGCCTTGGTAAGAGAAGAAGACCGCACACAACGCCCGGTTTACTTTGTAAGCAAAAGATTTACAGGGGCAGAAGCCAGATATCCTAAACTTGAGAAATTAGCGTATTGTTTATTGATCGCGTCACGAAAACTGCGACACTACTTCCAGTCTCACTCCATCAGAGTTCTAACCGATCAACCACTGAGACAAGTGCTCCATCGTCCTGACACTTCTGGGCGACTCCTCAAATGGTGCATCGAATTAAGTCAGTATGATATCACCTACCATCCTCGTACCGCTATCAAAGGACAAGCCATGGCTGATTTCATTGCCGAATTCACTATCAACGAAGGCAAGGAACAATCCGAAGTAGCAAAAAACATCAAGTGGAACCTCTTTGTAGACGGAGCATCGAACGAACAAGGCTCGGGGGCAGGTATTGTGATCATCACCCCCAGGGGAAGAAAGTTGTACTATGCATTGAGATTGGAGTTCACGGCCACTAACAACGATGCTGAATATGAAGCAGTAATAGCAGGATTGGAACTGGCCCTAGAAATTGGAATCAATTCCTTATGTATTCATAGTGATTCTCAGCTTATCGTAAACCAGGTACTAGGAGAATTCCAGACTCGAGGAGAACGACTCACAGCATACCTAAAGAAAACCAAACTGCTGCTCGATCAATTGGACCATTATCTAATCAAACACATTCCTCGAGAAGAAAACCAAGAGGCAGATGAACTTGCAAAGCAAGCTAGTATGAAGAACAGCACCATTTCCGGAGCACTAGCAATCTCAAGGCAGCTGGCCCCAAGTTTCGAACAAGTGAATCTGATAACTGCAATCGAAGAAGGAACCTGGATGACTCCTATCCGGAAATATTTACGAGATGGCATACTACCCGACAGGCGTGACGAAGCCAAGAAGATCTTGAGGAAAGTTCCCCACTACACAACACAAGAAGGCATCCTCTACCGGCGTGGCTTCTCTAGCCCCTTATTAAGATGCGTCGCCGGAAGGGAAGCCAAGGAGATATTAACAAACATCCATCAGGGAGGATGCGGAGATCACACTGGAGGACAGACTTTGGCAAGAAAGATACTCCGATATGGATATTACTGGCCCACACTAAACAAAGATGCCCTAGACTTCGTTAAGAAATGCGACAGATGTCAGAAGTTCGCCAAGATCCCTCGACTGCCCACAAACGAAATTACTCAAATGACCAGCCCTTGGCCCTTTGCTGTATGGGGAATTGACTTAATTGGCGAACTGCCAACGGGCCGAGGCGGAGCCAAATATGCTATAGTAGCAGTCGATTATTTCACCAAATGGGTGGAAGCGGAACCTTTAAATAAAATATCTTCAGCAAAAGTTATCAACTTCTTGATCAAAAACATTTTGTGCAGGTATGGAGTCCCCCTCAAGATCGTATCAGACAACGGACTCCAATTTGACAGCGAAGAATTTGCCGACTGGTGCCAAGAGCATGGAATTCATAAAAGCTTCTCATCAGTAGCTTACCCTCAGGCAAACGGACAAGTTGAAGCTGTCAACAAAATTCTCAAAACCCTAATCAAGAAGAAACTTGAAAAGTCAAAAGGCGCTTGGGTGGACGAACTTCCTACGGCACTATGGGCATACCGCACATCTTTCAGAACATCAACGGGACATACTCCTTTCTCTTTGGCATATGGATCGGAGGCAATGCTCCCAGTTGAGACTATTGTGCCTTCCCACCGTAGGATCCACTACAACCCAGAAGAAAACGAAGAACTCCTCCTCATGTCTTTGGATCTGATTGAGGAAAGGAGAAACGATGCAGCACTCAAAGCAGCAGCTCACAAACAAAAAGTGGCAGCACTATACAATTCCAAAGTCAAGCATCGCAGCTTACAAGAAGGAGATCTTGTCCTCAGGCGAATCTTTCCGCGCCCCGGGGCACTGGACCCCATCTGGGACGGACCAAATGTAATCCACAAAGATCTCCACAACGGAGCTTACATTTTGTCAACAGTGGACGGAGAGGTGTTCCAGAGGGCATGGAACATCCGACACCTCCGTCGATACTTTTCTTAACTTGTACTGCCCATATGAAGTGAATTAACAAAGAGAATCAGTGGACGTAGGCATTTTCGTGCCGAACCACTTTAAAAAATCTTGTCTCTTTTTAACTTGTTCCTTTATGTCTTGGCTACTTGTTAAGTTTTATCCCTTTCTGTTGAACAAAATCCTATGGCATCTCCACTCAAGACGCACCGCGGCCTCATCTGGACTAGGCCTAACAGGTACGCTACGATTCTATGCACTCGCCAATGAGACTCTTTTGCTCCAGCATCCCTCTGCTGCGGGTTAACTCATTGCGCGCCTGCCCTCAAAGCCAACTGTAATGAGCCGATTATAAGTCATCATAAAGGCCGACTATAGCCGATGGCAGCTCATTACGGCGTTCGGCTCGCCGGTAACTGTGAACCTACTTTAAGCCCCAACATAAGGTGTGGCCAGCCAGGGGTAGTTCACGGCCAACGGCACCCACGCTAGCCGGCCACGGTAAATCGAATAATACCCACGATTACGGACCATAATGGTTCGGGTAGTTACCGTGCGCGATCTCGGCTCCGATGTGTCTTAAGTGCGGCTGTGGTAAAAAAGAAAACTCCCCGCGGAGGCGTAAGATGGGTGACAAATGTCTCCAAGACCCACAGCTAGGGAAAGTGACTACAAAACCCGATTGCCATGAACTTAAGCACATCGACGGCCTTCCGTGACTGGAAGTTTTACTTTTACTATATTTCCATTTCACTTAAATATTTTTCTCCTATCCTGTATAACAAACTCTAAAGTACAGGAAACCAAATAGGAAGCATTCACTCGTGAGGCTCCAAGCCTGCGCGCTGGGTGGCAGGGCGCTCAGCTATACCCGTGAACAATTACACAAGACACTCAAAGCTACCGCCTGCGAATAAAGCATAAAGGGCGGTACTCTCTTCTCTTGTACATAAATGCGTAACTATAGCTTATTCATACACTGACATTGCAAAACATGAAATTATATTTCAAGCAAAAACTTAACATCAAACACAACTGGAATCACAGGCATATACATAATCATACTTCTCACACAGCACATAAAGATAGCAACAACATTTAAACATGACAAAATCAGCTTATATTATAAGATCACACGAAGTTATTCTTTGCAAATAATTTTATTACAGTTGCATATCAAAGACTAACATAAACAGTGATAAAAAAGAAACAAAAAGATGGCAGATGCATCCACACTCCATCACCAACTCCCCCAGCCTACTTAGCCGCAGGATCAGAGCCCCCAGCATGTGGATCTGAAGTCCCACCTGTCCAGATCAGAAGAGGAATTCATTAAACGAACGATCAAGTTATGAAAAAACGAAAAGAAAAGAAAGGGAAAAGAATAACTCACCAGCATCCGCCGCTTGATCCTCATCATCCAACTGCACGCCCGCTTCCTCTGCAGCGAGCAGCCGCATCCCCTCTTTCACCGCCGCTTGCTCCTCCTTTGAGAACTGAGCAGTAACCGCACTCAAGTTGAAAGCCTCTCCGCCTTCCTTACCCGCGTTCACCCTGGCCTCCTCTAAAGCCTGGAGATATACCTTGGCCATGACCCGAGGGTAATCGTCCATCCAAGACAAGCCGCCCTCCTTCCAAGTGTGGAAGTACATATCCTGCAGCATCTCATCCATCATCCCCTCGTTTTCCTCAAACTCCCTCACCCGGGCCTCGGAAGCTTGCGACTTGGCGACGGCGACATCCCTCTCCGACTGGTATCTCAAGCAGTCAGCCTGGAGTGACCTCCTCATTTCCTCTTCCTTCAACCTGAGGGACCTCCTCATCTCCTCCATCTCCTCCTTCAACTCGGCCTGAGCCATCTTCGCAGCCTCGAGCCTCCCTGACAACTCCTCTACCCGCTCGAGATCCGCATTTCGAACCTCATCCACCGTTGCGATAGCTATGTTAATCCGCTCCCTGCAAGCGACCTCCATCTTCCGTAATTCCGCCCTACTGGCCTTCTCCATGGTCTCTTTCAAACGCTTGGAGGCTTCCTCATGCTGGGAAATCTGGATGGCTTGGTCGGCGAGCTGCTTGGCCTGATCGGCAACCTTTAACCTCAACCGAATGTTAGCACTCCCGATCTCTTCCCCGGCCTTGACCAACTTAGCATGATGCTCCATTAACTTCTTGGTCTCTGCGGCCACCCGGTCGATATTAGCCTTGGCCTCATCCCCCATGGTGACTACCCGTGTAGTATGTAAATCAAGATCTAAAGATTTGGCCTCGTCCAGCACCCTTACCATGGGGTTGCGGGGAAGGAGGTGTTCGCCCGTGGTCTCATCGAATGAAATGTCCCGAAAGCTTGGGTCTAAATCAGGATGGCCAGCAAAAGGGTCACGAGGCACGGGGCGAGGCGCATCGGGACGCCTTATATGAATGACAGTAGGACTCTTGGAAGGAGGAGGAGGGGGGCCGGGCTCCGTGCTCTCCTCCGTAGTATCACGAGAAGGCTGGGTAGGAGGCTGCGAACCAGGGGACGACTCAAATAAGGAACGGCTCCGCTTCCTTTTCTGAATGCCCTCTTCGATGACCCCAGGAAGAGGGCGGTACTTGACTACGTCCCCAGTGCGATCAGTAGAAGGTTTCGCAGAAGCTCTCCTCGACTTAAATTGTTCAAGGCGATGTTGAACATCCGACGTTTTAACTGCCTGGCCTGCCCCTGGAATAAAAGAACAAGTGTTACGAACATACAATAATCCGCAATTCAAAAAAAAAGTGCTAAGTTAAAAAGAAAGAAAAGTGAGGAGACACATCTATTATACAAACCCGGCGGAGGAGTGGGAAACTGCAATAAGTCCTGGATCTCATTCCAGGACGGAAGTGAACCGTAAAAAATTTCTAAGTCCCTATCGAAAATGGAATCGGCAGAAGACAAAAGTTCACCTTGCGTCGCCGGAGTTACCCTAGCTGAAGCCACAGCTTTGCCGGTTTCCTTTGCCTTCTCCGTTTCTTTCTCCTTTTCCTTCTCCGTTTCCGACTCTCCCTCCGACTCCCCGAAGGCCCGACGGAGAGCCTCATCCAGTTCGAGGTCTTGCTCAGAGGTTAGAGCGGCAACACCACTACCACCTTGATCGTCGCCATCTCCTCCACCCTCCGACCCTTCTCCAACTTCGCCTCCTTCCTCCTCTTCCACACCTTCCTCCTCCGGGACAGTCGGGCAAGTACTTGGAGAAGGGCCATCGAACTTCTTCAGTTTCTTCCCCCCGACCACGGGACGCTCTGCGAAAGGCTCCCTCTTAGCGCTCTTTACCTTATCCCCCTCCTTAGCCTTAGCAGCCTTCTCCTCAGCCGTGTCTCTTTGCTTAACCACGGACTGGTGCGGTAAGATCAAATTATACTCCAAGAGGGTTGCGTTCCTGATCAAGAAGGAGGCCGACCGGTCCCGTGCCGGAATAGCCTTTAGTTCAGCAGCCATTCGCACCAAGGAATCATCCTCCACAACTGCAATACCACCTGTCGCTAGCCAGAAATAGAAGCATGTCAGAAAAAACACTACAGTCAAGACATGGAAAATATAAATGAAATCCATCTTACATCCGGAAGTGAAAAGGCGGAAAGAAACAGCATCGTCCTTGATGAAGAACCACTCTTTCTTGAACATGGTAAACTTGGAATATAGGTCCAGGACTGGTTTGAAGGGCACGGCCGCTTCCAGACTAATATACGGAGACCCCTTCTTATAGCCTCTCAGGTTGTACAAGTATCGAATTTCCCGGTTAGAAGGAGGACGCCCGTACCTCCTCTGGAAGATAACAAAGAGGCTCACCAGGATGGCATATGAGTTAGGCTGGAGCTGGAAAGGAGCCACCTTCAAATAGGTGGTGAAGCTTACTATCCAAGCGTTGATAGGGGGGATAGCGCCGCACATGCAATGGTATCTGCTAAAAGCGAAGTAGCCCTCGGGAGGATTATATGGCATCACCCCATCTCCTGGCAGCAGCATAAGAGCCCTATCTATCCCAAAGGAACGGGATATGACGTCAAGTTGCTCCTCCTTTAAGGAGCTAGGAAAGCAATCAGGGGGGGAGATCAAAAGTTCCTGTGGACCATATCCATCCACTAGAGACCTTGGAATGGGTCGATGTTGCTCGGATCCTGATTGGACTGGGGGCAAGGAAGAAGAGGGCTCTCTTGTGCCTCTAGACTTCTTTCTGTCTGATCGTGTTTCCGCTTTGCGAGACATTTTCTGCAGCACAAGAAAAACACGGTGTTAGAGCAAGAAGTATAGAAAGATAAACAAGCAAGTATCTAAAGAAAGCATATAAAAGCATAAGATTCCGCTCAAGGTTCAAGTATGAAGTCTCATTCGGCGGTGCAAGACGAGTTCATTCGGCACCAAACTCCAATGCTCATTCGGCATACATGTCATTCGGCATGCATGTCATTCGGCATACCTCATTCGGCTATTCAATACACTCCGTACACATTCGGCAAACAGGGTCATCCGGTGGCAAAGGTTCATTCGGCAGAAAGTATACATACCTGGTTCGGTATAAGCTGGTTCGGCGAAGACTTTGGTTCGGCAGCACAATATGGTTCGGCTCTACTCGTTCGGTAATGAAAAACGAGGGGGGTACGGCCTCTATATATAGGCGAGCTCAGGACCGGACCAAGGCATTCGACATACCGGACCGAATGAAAACCGAATGGAACTATCCATACCGGACCAGCCTCCAACCGAATGAAACCTGTGCCAACTCGAACCCGAACGAAGCTACCTCTACCAGCAGAAACCAGAAACAGGGGGCACGCAGGCGCTTCACTCAGATAAGTACCGAACTCTAGAACTAACTAATAAAATAAGATTATGCTAACGGTGAATAAGTCATAAAATCCTCACCGACGTGGATTAAATCGTTTACACATGTACGCGACCTCGAATGGTCCATAGGCATGCTCTGAGCTGGCAATAAACCATCTTCACAAACATAAACCGGGCATCGACGATGCCAAGCCCCTTCGGGGCTCACTCTCTCGTCCTGAACGGCACAGTTCACTTCATCTCGAATATTTCGATCATGAACGGTCGTTATTTGAAATCATACTGAAACTGTAAGTCCCTTTGCAGGACATCAACAAGATACGAACATCTAGCCCATGGCGTTACAAAACGAGCCTTCCCACCACAGAAAAACAAAGCGCGGCACATGCAAGCACGTACCCCACTTGGGGGGCAAATGTTGGGCGAATTCTCACCCAGGAGACCATCAGTTCCTGACTGAAAGGGAATGCTTTTGGGCTTTCGAAGTGCCGATAATATGTTGATTGATTCGATGATTATTCGCGTGTACCCAAGACCAATAGGCGTCAGTTCCATCTTGGATCGCAGTCTCCATCCTCGTTCGGCGATACCCCACAAGCTCCATTCGGCACCTCCGTGGACACAGCCCCATTCGGCACCTCCATGTACCCAAGTCATTCGGCGTCTCCATGTGCCATGATCCATCCGGCAGTCCCATGCTCCTTCACCCATTCGGTATAGCCGGTCCAAGCCCCGCCGAATACCACCACCGGACCACGCTATTGCCGAACCATCTTCCCATCACATCTCCACCGGACCAACCTCTCCAATATCCACCCATCACCGGACCACCATAGCCGGACCAGGCACCACCGGTCCAAACTCCAACATCTCCCTACCGAACGAGGCTACCACCGGTCCAACCTCACCACCGAATGAACCTCGCCGAACCAGACAACTGCCAGTCCAGATCGCTTCAGCCCGGGCACACCAGCAGTTATATACTTCCAAGACCCCTGCCCCCTACCTCATTCTATAAATAGAGGGGCAGGGGTACAACAATGGCAGACAAGTTTGAGAGCTCAAGCAAGGAAGGAACTTTCAAACTACTTTCATATACTGATATACGAAGCATTGTACCTGTAATCTGAAAGAAAGAAGATAATAACATATAAAGTGGACGTAGGCACATTCTGGCCAAACCACTATAAATCTGTGTGTCTTTTACATTTCAGCCCCTACTTCTTTCATATTTACATACTCATCTAAAATCACCGAAAATCACATATAATCAACTAAATAATACGACTTGGAGGTGTTTGCCCATTTTTTGTGCAAACAGCTGGTCTTCGATTTACCATCGCTGGAGAGTGGTGCACCATGGTTCTGTTCCGTTTCAAATCCATGCACGCATTTCTAAAAGTCATATGGCACTGTTTCGCCATTTCGGACAGATGTTGCACCTTGCACCGTGGATGTTGCACCCTGTAGATATCGATTATTCGGACGGCCATAACTTCTGGCTCGTTTAGACTTATGGGAGCCATAACCTGTCAAAACGAAGGCCTCAATGAGTTCTACGGCTTTGACAGCTTTCATCCATCAACGGATAGATTAATGCCCAAAAAGGACAACCCGAATCTCAATCGGGTCTCCTAAGTTTATTACCCTTCGTTTTTTCGACACGTGGATTTTTACGGTAAAACGGGATTACCGTGGCTGGCCTTCGATTTACCATCGCTGGAGAGTGGTGCACCATGGTACTGTTCCGTTTCAAACCCATGCACGCATTTCTAAAAGTCGTACGGCACTGTTTCGCCATTTCGGACGGATGTTGCACCTTGCACCGTGGATGTTGCACCCTGTAGATATCGATTATTCGGACGGCCATAACTTCTGCCTCGTTTAGAGTTACGGGAGCCATAACCTGTCAAGAAGAAGGCCTCGATGAGTTCTACGGCTTTGACAGCTTTCAGCCGTCAACGGATAGATTAATACCCAAAAAGGACAACCCGAATCTCAATCGGGTCTCGTAAGTTTTTACCCTTCGTTTTTTCGACACGTGGATTTTTAGGGTAAAACAGGATTACCGTGGCTGGCCTTCAATTTACCATCGCTGGAGAGTGGTGCACCATGGTACTGTTCCGTTTCAAATCCATGCACGCGTTTCTAAAAGTCATACGGCACTGTTTCGCCATTTCGGACGGATGTTGCATCTTGCACCGTGGATGTTGCACCCTGTAGATATCGATTATTCGGACGGCTATAACTTCTGGCTCGTTTAGAGTTACGGGAGCCATAACCTGTCAAAACGAAGGCGTCGATGAGTTCTACGGCTTTGACCGCTTTCAGCCGTCAACTGATAGATTAATGCCCAAAAAGGACAACCCGAATCTCAATCGGGTCTCGTAAGTTTTTTACCCTTCGTTTTTTCGACACGTGGAATTCTATGGAAAATCAGGATTACCGTGGCTGGCCTTCGATTTACCATCGCTGGAGAGTGGTGCACCATGGTACTGTTCCGTTTCAAATCCATGCACGTATTTCTAAAAGTCGTACGGCACTGTTTCGCCATTTCGGACGGATGTTGCACTTGCACCGTGGATGTTGCACCCTGTAGATATCGATTATTCGGACGGCCATAACTTCTGGCTCGTTTAGAGTTACGGGGGCCATAACCTGTCAAAACGAAGGCGTCGATGAGTTCTACGGCTTTGACCGCTTTCAGCCGTCAACAGATAGATTAATGCCCAAAAAGGACAACCCGAATCTCAATCGGGTCTCGTAATTTTTTAACCCTTCGTTTTTTCGACACGTGGATTTTTACGGTAGTACAGGATTACTGTGGCTGGTCTTCGATTTACCATCGCTGGAGAGTGGTGCACCATGGTACTGTTCCGTTTGAAATCCATGCACGCATTTCTAAAAGTCGTACGGCACTGTTTCGCCATTTCGGACGGATGTTGCACCTTGCACTGTGGATGTTGCAACCTGTAGATATCGATTATTCGGACGGCCATAACTTCTAGCTCGTTTAGAGTTACGGGAGCCATAACCTGACAAAACGAAGGCCTCGATGAGTTCTACGGCTTTGACTGCTTTCAGCCGTCAACGGATAGATTAATGCCCAAAAAGGACAACCCGAATCTCAATCGGGTCTCGTAAGTTTTTTACCCTTCGTTTTTTCGGCACGTGGATTTTTACGGTAAAACAGGATTACCGTGGCTGGCCTTCGATTTACCATCGCTGGAGAGTGGTGCACCATGGTACTGTTCCGTTTCAAATCCATGCATGCATTTTTAGATGTCGTACGGCACTGTTTCGCCATTTCGGACGGATGTTGCACCTTGCACCGTGGATGTTGCACCCTGTAGATATCGATTATTCGGACGGCCATAACTTCTGGCTCGTTTAGAGTTACGGGAGCCATAACATGTCAAAACGAAGGACTCGATGAGTTCTACGGGTTTGACAGCTTTCAACCGTCAACGGATATATTAATGCCCAAAAAGGATAACCCGAATCTCAATCGGGTCGCGTAAGTTTTTTACCGTTCGTTTTTTCGACACGTGGATTTTTACGGTAAAACAGGATTACGGTGGCTGGTCTTCGATTTACCATCGCTGGAGAGTGATGCACCATGGTATTGTTCCGTTTCAAATCCATGCACGCATTTCTAAAAGTCGTACGTCACTGTTTCGCCATTTCGGACGGATGTTGCACCTTGCACAGTGGATGTTGCACCCTGTAGATATCGATTATTCGGACGACCATAACTACCGGCTCGTTTAGAGTTACGGGAGCCATAACCTGTCAAAACGAAGGCCTTGATGAGTTCTACGGCTTTGACAGCTTTCAGCCGTCAGCGGATAGACTAATGCCCAAAAAGGACAACCCGAATCTCAATCGGGTCTCGTAAGTTTTTAACCCTTCGTTTTTTCGACGCGTGGATTTTTACGGTAAAACGGGATTACGGTGGCTGGTCTTTGATTTACCATCGCTGGAGAGTGGTGCACCATGGTTCTATTCCGTTTCAAATCCATGCACGCATTTCTAAAAGTCGTACGGCACTGTTTCGCCATTTCGGACAGATGTTGCACCTTGCACCGTGGATGTTGCACCCTGTAGATATCGATTATTCGGACGGCCATAACTTCTGGCTCGTTTAGAGTTACGGGAGCCATAACCTGTCAAAACGAAGGCCTCAATGAGTTCTACGGCTTTGACAGCTCTCATCCATCAACGGATAGATTAATGCCCAAAAAGGACAACCCGAATCTCAATCGGGTCGCGTAAGTTTTTTACCGTTCGTTTTTTCGACACGTGGATTTTTACGGTAAAACAGGATTACGGTGGCTGGTCTTCGATTTACCATCGCCGGAGAGTGGTGCACCATGGTATTGTTCCGTTTCAAATCCATGCACGCATTTCTAAAAGTCGTACGTCACTGTTTCGCCATTTCGGACGGATGTTGCACCTTGCACCTTGGATGTTGCACCCTGTAGATATCGATTATTCGGACAACCATAACTACCGGCTCGTTTAGAGTTACGGGAGCCATAACCTGTCAAAACGAAGGCCTTGATGAGTTCTACGGCTTTGACAGCTTTCAGCCGTCAACGGATAGACTAATGCCCAAAAAGGACAACCCGAATCTCAATCGGGTCTCGTAAGTTTTTAACCCTTCGTTTTTTCGACACGTGGATTTTTACGGTAAAACGGGATTACGGTGGCTGGTCTTTGATTTACCATCGCTGGAGAGTGGTGCACCATGGTTATGTTCCGTTTCAAATCCATGCACGCATTTCTAAAAGTCGTACGGCACTGTTTCGCCATTTCGGACAGATGTTGCACCTTGCAACGTGGATGTTGCACCCTGTAGATATCGATTATTCGGACGGCCATAACTTCTGGCTCGTTTAGAGTTAAGGGAGCCATAACCTGTCAAAACGAAGGCCTCAATGAGTTCTACGGCTTTGACAGCTTTCATCCATCAACGGATAGATTAATGCCCAAAAAGGACAACCCGAATCTCAATCGGGTCTCCTAGGTTTATAACCCTTCGTTTTTTCGACACGTGGATTTTTACGGTAAAACGGGATTACCGTGGCTGGCCTTCGATTTACCATCACTGGAGAGTGGTGCACCATGGTACTGTTCCGTTTCAAACCCATGCACGCATTTCTAAAAGTCGTACGGCACTGTTTCGCCATTTCGGACGGATGTTGCACCTTGCACCGTGGATGTTGCACCCTGTAGATATCGATTATTCGGACGGTCATAACTTCTGCCTTGTTTAGAGTTACGGGAGCCATAACCTGTCAAGAAGGAGGCCTCGATGAGTTCTACGGCTTTGACAGCTTTCAGCCATCAACTGATAGATTAATACCCAAAAAGGACAACCCGAATCTCAATCGGGTCTCGTAAGTTTTTACCCTTCGTTTTTTCGACACGTGGATTTTTAGGGTAAAGCAGGATTACCGTGGCTGGCCTTCAATTTACCATCGCTGGAGAGTGGTGCACCATGGTACTATTCCGTTTCAAATCCATGCACGCATATCTAAAAGTCGTACGGCACTGTTTCGCCATTTCGGACGGATATTGCATCTTGCACCGTGGATGTTGCACCCTGTAGATATCGATTATTCGGACGGCCATAACTTCTGGCTCGTTTAGAGTTACGGGAGCCATAACCTGTCAAAACGAAGGCGTCGATGAGTTCTACGGCTTTGACCGCTTTCAGCCGTCAACTGATAGATTAATGCCCAAAAAGGACACCCCGAATCTCAATCAGGTCTCGTAAGTTTTTTACCCTTCGTTTTTTCGACACGTGGATTTTTACGGTAAAACAGGATTACCGTGGCTGGCCTTCGATTTACCATCGCTGGAGAGTGGTGCACCATGGTACTGTTCCGTTTCAAATCCATGCACGTATTTCTAAAAGTCGTACGGCACTGTTTCGCCATTTCGGACGGATGTTGCACCTTGCACCGTGGACGTTGCACCCTGTAGATATCGATTATTCGGACGGCCATAACTTCTGGCTCGTTTAGAGTTACGGGGGCCATAACCTGTCAAAACGAAGGCGTCGATGAGTTCTACGGCTTTGACTGCTTTCAACCGTCAACAGATAGATTAATACCCAAAAAGGACAACCCGAATCTCAATCGGGTCTCATAATTTTTTAACCCTTCGTTTTTTCGACACGTGGATTTTTACGGTAGTACAGGATTACTGTGGCTGGTCTTCGATTTACCATCGCTGGAGAGTGGTGCACCATGGTACTGTTCCGTTTGAAATCCATGCACGCATTTCTAAAAGTCGTACGGCACTGTTTCGCCATTTCGGACGGATGTTGCACCTTGCACCGTGGATGTTGCAACCTGTAGATATCGATTATTCGGACGGCCATAACTTCTGGCTCGTTTAGAGTTACGGGAGCCATAACCTGACAAAACGAAGGCCTCGATGAGTTCTACGGCTTTGACTGCTTTCAGCCGTCAACGGATAGAGTAATGCCCAAAAAGGACAACCCGAATCTCAATCGGGTCTCGTAAGTTTTTTACCCTTCGTTTTTTCGACACGTGGATTTTTACGGTAAAACAGGATTACCGTGGCTGGCCTTCGATTTACCATCGCTGGAGAGTGGTGCACCATGGTACTGTTCCGTTTCAAATCCATGCACGCATTTTTAGATGTCGTACGGCACTGTTTCGCCATTTCGGACGGATGTTGCACCTTGCACCGTGGATGTTGCACCCTGTAGATATCGATTATTCGGACGGCCATAACTTCTGGCTCGTTTAGAGTTACGGGAGCCATAACATGTCAAAACGAAGGACTCGATGAGTTCTACGGCTTTGACAGCTTTCAACCGTCAACGGATATATTAATGCCCAAAAAGGATAACCCGAATCTCAATCGGGTCGCGTAAGTTTTTTACCGTTCGTTTTTTCGACACGTGGATTTTTACGGTAAAACAGGATTACGGTGGCTGGTCTTCGATTTACCATCGCTGGAGAGTGGTGCACCATGGTATTGTTCCGTTTCAAATCCATGCACGCATTTCTAAAAGTCGTACGTCACTGTTTCGCCATTTCGGACGGATGTTGCACCTTGCACCGTGGATGTTGCACCCTGTAGATATCGATTATTCGGACGACCATAACTACCGGCTCGTTTAGAGTTACGGGAGCCATAACCTGTCAAAACGAAGGCCTTGATGAGTTCTACGGCTTTGACAGCTTTCAGCCGTCAACGGATAGACTAATGCCCAAAAAGGACAACCCGAATCTCAATCGGGTCTCGTAAGTTTTTAACCCTTCGTTTTTTCGACGCATGGATTTTTACGGTAAAACGGGATTACGATGGCTGGTCTTTGATTTACCATCGCTGGATAGTGGTGCACCATGGTACTGTTCCATTTTTGAAATCCATGCATGCATTTCTAAAAGTCGTACGGCACTGTTTCGCCATTTCGGACGGATGTTGCACCTTGCACCGAGGATGTTGCACCCTGTAGATATCGATTATTCGGACGGCCATAACTTCTGGCTCGTTTAGAGTTACAGGAGCCATAACCTGTCAAAACGAAGGCCTCGATGAGTTCTATGGCTTTGACCGCTTTCAGCCGTCAACGGATAGATTAATGCCCAAAAAGGACAACCCGAATCTCAATCTGGTCTTGTAAGTTTTTTACCCTTCGTTTTTTCGACACGTGGATTTTTACGGTAAAAAAGGATTACCGTGGCTGGCCTTCGATATACCATCGCTGGAGAGTGGTGCACCATGGTACTGTTCCATTTGAAATCCATGCACGCATTTCTAAATATCGTACGGCACTGTTTCGCCATTTCGGACGGATGTTGCACCTTGCACCGTGGATGTTGAACCCTGTAGATATCGATTATTCGGACGGCCCTAACTTCTGGCTCGTTTAGAGTTACGGGAGCCATAACCTGTCAAAACGAAGGCCTCGATGAGTTCTACGGCTATGACAGATTTCAGCCGTCAACGGATAGATTAATGCCCTAAAAGGACAACCCGAATCTCAATCGGGTCTCGTAAGATTTTACCCTTCGTTTTTTCGACACGTGGATTTTTACGGTAAAACTGGATTACCGTGGCTGGCCTTCGATTTACCATCGCTGGAGAGTGGTGCACCTGGTACTGTTCCGTTTCAAATCCATGCACGCATTTCTAAAAGTCGTACGGTACTGTTTCGCCATTTCGGACGGATGTTGCACCTTGCACCGTGGATGTTGCACCCTGTAGATATCGATTATTCGGACGGCCATAACTTCTGGCTCGTTTAGAGTTACGGGAGCCATAACCTATCAAAACGAAGGCCTCGATGACTTCTACGGCTTTGACTGCTTTTAGCCGTCAACGGATAGATTAATGCCCAAAAAGGACAACCCGAATCTCAATCGGGTCTAGTAAGTTTTTTACCCTTCGTTTTTTCGACACGTGGATTTTTACGGTAAAACAGGATTACCATGGCTGGCCTTCGATTTACCATCGCTGGAGAGTGGTGCACCATGGTACTGTTCTTTTTCAAATCCATGCACGCATTTCTAAAAGTCGTACGGCACTGTTTCGCCATTACAGACGGATGTTGCACCTTGAACCGTGGATGTTGCACCCTGTAGATATCGATTATTCGGACGGCAATAACTTCTGGCTCGTTTAGAGTAACGGGAGCCATAACATGTCAAAACGAAGGCCTCGATGAGTTCTACAGCTTTGACAGCTTTCAACCGTCAACAGATAGATTAATGCCCAAAAAGGACAAACCGAATCTCAATCGGGTCTCGTAAGTTTTTTACCCTTCGTTTTTTCGACACGTGGATTTTTACGGTAAAACAGAATTACCGCGGCTGGCCTTCGATTTACCATTGCTGGAGAGTGGTGCACCATGGTACTGTTCCGTTTCAAACCCATGCACGCATTTCTAAAATTCGTACGGCACTGTTTCGCCATTTCGGACGGATGTTGCACCTTGCACCGTGGATGTTGCACCTTGTAGATATCGATTATTCGGACGACCATAACTTCTGGCTCGTTTAGGGTTACGGGAGCCATAACCTGTCAAAACGAAGTCCTTGATGAGTTCTACGGCTTTGAAAGCTTTCAGCCGTCAACGGATAGATTAATGCCCAAAAAGGACAACCCGAATCTCAATCGGGTCTCGTAAGTTTTTTACCCTTCGTTTTTTCGACACGAGGATTTTTACGGTAAAACAAGATTACGGTGGCTGGTCTTCGATTTACCGTCGCTGGAGAGTGGTGTACCATGGTACTGTTCCGTTTCAAATCCATGCACGCGTTTTTAAAAGTCGTACGGCACTGTTTCTCCATTTCGGATTGATGTTGCACCTTGCACCGTGGATGTTGCTCCCTGTAGATATCGATTATACGGACGACGATAACTTCTGGCTCGTTTAGAGTTACGGGAGCCATAACCTGTCAAAACGAAGGCCTCGATGAGTTCTACAGTTTTGACAGCTTTCAGCCGTCAACAGATAGATTAATGCTCAAAAAGGACAACCCGAATCTCAATCGTGTCTCGTAAGTTTTTTACCCTTCGTTTTTTCGACACGTGGATTTTTACGGTAACACAGGATTACGGTGGCTGGTCTTCGATTTACCATCGCTGGAGAGTGGTGCACCATGGTACTGTTCCGTTTCAAATCCATGCACGCATTTCTAAAAGTCGTACGGCACTGTTTCGCCATTTCGGACGGATATTGCACCTTGCACCGTGGATGTTGCTCCCTGTAGATATCGATTATTCGGATGGCCATAACTTCTGGCTCGTTTAGAGTTACGGGAGCCATAACCTGTCAAAACGAAGGCCTCGATGAGTTCTACGGCTTTGACAGCTTTCAGCCGTCAACGGATAGATTAATGCCCAAAGAGGACAACCCGAATCTCAATTGGGTCTCGTAAGTTTTTTACACTTCGTTTTTTCGACACGTGGATTTTTACGGTAAAACAGGATTACCGTTGCTGGCCTTCGATTTACCATCGCTGGAGAGTGGTGCACCATGGTACTGTTCTGTTTCAAATCCATGCATGCATTTCTAAAAGTCGTACGGCACTGTTTCGCCATTTCGGACGGATGTTGCACCTTGCACCGTGGATGTTGCACCCTGTAGATATCGATTATACGGACGACCATAACTTCTGGCTCGTTTAGAGTTACGGGAGGCATAACCTGTCAAAACGAAGGCCTCGATGAGTTCTACGGCTTTGATAGCTTTCAGCCGTCAATGGGTAGATTAATGCCCAAAAAGGACAACCCGAATCTCAATCGGGTCTCGTAAGTTTTTTACCCTTCGTTTTTTCGACACGTGGATTTTTACGGTAAAACGGGATTACCGTGGCTGGCCTTCGATTTACCATCGCTGGAGAGTGGTGCACCATGGTACTGTTCCGTTTCAAATCCATGCACGTATTTCTAAAAGTCGTACGGCACTGTTTCGCCATTTCGGACGGATGTTGCACCTTGCACCGTGGATGTTGCACCCTGTAGATATCGATTATTCGGACGGCCATAACTTCTGGCTCGTTTAGAGTTACGGGGGCCATAACCTGTCAAAACGAAGGCGTCGATGAGTTCTACGGCTTTGACCGCTTTCAGCCGTCAACAGATAGGTTAATACCCAAAAAGGACAACCCGAATCTCAATCGGGTCTCATAATTTTTTAACCCTTCATTTTTTCGACACGTGGATTTTTACAGTAGTACAGGATTACTGTGGCTGGTCTTCGATTTACCATCGCTGGAGAGTGGTGCACCATGGTACTGTTCCGTTTGAAATCCATGCACGCATTTCTAAAAGTCGTACGGCACTGTTTCGCCATTTCGGACGGATGTTGCTCCTTGCACCGTGGATGTTGCAACCTGTAGATATCGATTATTCGGACGGCCATAACTTCTGGCTCGTTTAGAGTTACGGGAGCCATAACCTGACAAAACGAAGGCCTCAATGAGTTCTACGGCTTTGACTGCTTTCAGCCGTCAACGGATAGATTAATGCCCAAAAAGGACAACCCGAATCTCAATCGGGTCTCGTAAGTTTTTTACCCTTCGTTTTTTCGACACGTGGATTTTTACGGTAAAACAGGATTACCGTGGCTGGCCTTCGATTTACCATCGCTGGAGAGTGGTGCACCATGGTACTGTTCCGTTTCAAATCCATGCACGCATTTTTAGATGTCGTACGGCACTGTTTCGCCATTTCGGACAGATGTTGCACCTTGCACCGTGGATGTTGCACCCTGTAGATATCGATTATTCGGACGGCCATAACTTCTGGCTCGTTTAGAGTTACGGGAGCCATAACATGTCAAAACGAAGGACTCGATGAGTTCTACGGCTTTGACAGCTTTCAACCGTCAACGGATATATTAATGCCCAAAAAGGATAACCCGAATCTCAATCGGGTCGCGTAAGTTTTTTACCGTTCGTTTTTTCGACACGTGGATTTTTACGGTAAAACAGGATTACGGTGGCTGGTCTTCGATTTACCATCGCTGGAGAGTGGTGCACCATGGTATTGTTCCGTTTCAAATCCATGCACGCATTTCTAAAAGTCGTACGTCACTGTTTCGCCATTTCGGACGGATGTTGCACCTTGCACCGTGGATGTTGCACCCTGTAGATATCGATTATTCGGACGACCATAACTACCGGCTCGTTTAGAGTTAGGGGAGCCATAACCTGTCAAAACGAAGGCCTTGATGAGTTCTACGGCTTTGACAGCTTTCAGCCGTCAACGGATAGACTAATGCCCAAAAAGGACAACTCGAATCTCAATCGGGACTCGTAAGTTTTTAACCCTTCGTTTTTTCGACGCATGGATTTTTACGGTAAAACGGGATTACGATGGCTGGTCTTTGATTTACCATCGCTGGATAGTGGTGCACCATGGTACTGTTCCATTTTTGAAATCCATGCATGCATTTCTAAAAGTCGTACGGCACTGTTTCGCCATTTCGGACGGATGTTGCACCTTGCACCGAGGATGTTGCACCCTGTAGATATCGATTATTCGGACGGCCATAACTTCTGGCTCGTTTAGAGTTACAGGAGCCATAACCTGTCAAAACGAAGGCCTCGATGAGTTCTATGGCTTTGACCGCTTTCAGCCGTCAACGGATAGATTAATGCCCAAAAAGGACAACCCGAATCTCAATCTGGTCTTGTAAGTTTTTTACCCTTCGTTTTTTCGACACGTGGATTTTTACGGTAAAAAAGGATTACAGTGGCTGGCCTTCGATAAACCATCGCTGGAGAGTGGTGCACCATGGTACTGTTCCATTTGAAATCCATGCACGCATTTCTAAATATCGTACGGCACTGTTTCGCCATTTCGGACGGATGTTGCACCTTGCACCGTGGATGTTGAACCCTGTAGATATCGAATATTCGGACGGCCCTAACTTCTGGCTCGTTTAGAGTTACGGGAGCCATAACCTGTCAAAACGAAGGCCTCGATGAGTTCTACGGCTATGACAGATTTCAGCCGTCAACGGATAGATTAATGCCCTAAAAGGACAACCCGAATCTCAATCGGGTCTCGTAAGATTTTACCCTTCGTTTTTTCGACACGTGGATTTTTGCGGTAAAACTGGATTACCGTGGCTGGCCTTCGATTTACCATCGCTGGAGAGTGGTGCACCTGGTACTGTTCCGTTTCAAATCCATGCACGCATTTCTAAAAGTCGTACGGCACTGTTTCGCCATTTCGGACGGATGTTGCACCTTGCACCGTGGATGTTGCACCCTGTAGATATCGATTATTCGGACGGCCATAACTTCTGGCTCGTTTAGAGTTACGGGAGCCATAACCTATCAAAACGAAGGCCTCGATGACTTCTACGGCTTTGACTGCTTTTAGCCGTCAACGGATAGATTAATGCCCAAAAAGGACAACCCGAATCTCAATCGGGTCTAGTAAGTTTTTTACCCTTCGTTTTTTCGACACGTGGATTTTTACGGTAAAACAGGATTACCATGGCTGGCCTTCGATTTACCATCGCTGGAGAGTGGTGCACCATGGTACTGTTCTGTTTCAAATCCATGCACGCATTTCTAAAAGTCGTACGGCACTGTTTCGCCATTTCAGACGGATGTTGCACCTTGAACCGTGGATGTTGCACCCTGTAGATATCGATTATTCGGACGGCCATAACTTCTGGCTCGTTTAGAGTAACGGGAGCCATAACATGTCAAAACGAAGGCCTCGATGAGTTCTACAGCTTTGACAGCTTTCAACCGTCAACAGATAGATTAATGCCCAAAAAGGACAAACCGAATCTCAATCGGGTCTCGTAAGTTTTTTACCCTTCATTTTTTCGACACGTGGATTTTTACGGTAAAACAGAATTACCGCGGCTGGCCTTCGATTTACCATCGCTGGAGAGTGGTTCACCATGGTACTGTTCCGTTTCAAACCCATGCACGCATTTCTAAAATTCGTACGGCACTGTTTCGCCATTTCGGACGGATGTTGCACCTTGCACCGTGGATGTTGCACCTTGTAGATATCGATTATTCGGACGACCATAACTTCTGGCTCGTTTAGGGTTACGGGAGCCATAACCTGTCAAAACGAAGTCCTTGATGAGTTCTACGGCTTTGAAAGCTTTCAGCCGTCAACGGATAGATTAATGCCCAAAAAGGACAACCCGAATCTCAATCGGGTCTCGTAAGTTTTTTACCCTTCGTTTTTTCGACACGAGGATTTTTACGGTAAAACAAGATTACGGTGGCTGGTCTTCGATTTACCGTCGCTGGAGAGTGGTGTACCATGGTACTGTTCCGTTTCAAATCCATGCACGCGTTTTTAAAAGTCGTACGGCACTGTTTCTCCATTTCGGATTGATGTTGCACCTTGCACCGTGGATGTTGCTCCCTGTAGATATCGATTATACGGACGACGATAACTTCTGGCTCGTTTAGAGTTACGGGAGCCATAACCTGTCAAAACGAAGGCCTCGATGAGTTCTACGGTTTTGACAGCTTTCAGCCGTCAACGAATAGATTAATGCTCAAAAAGGACAACCCGAATCTCAATCGTGTCTCGTAAGTTTTTTACCCTTCGTTTTTTCGACACGTGGATTTTTACGGTAACACAGGATTACGGTGGCTGGTCTTCGATTTACCATCGCTGGAGAGTGGTGCACCATGGTACTGTTCCGTTTCAAATCCATGCACGCATTTCTAAAAGTCGTACGGCACTGTTTCGCCATTTCGGACGGATATTGCACCTTGCACCGTGGATGTTGCTCCCTGTAGATATCGATTATTCGGATGGCCATAACTTCTGGCTCGTTTAGAGTTACGGGAGCCATAACCTGTCAAAACGAAGGCCTCGATGAGTTCTACGGCTTTGACAGCTTTCAGCCGTCAACGGATAGATTAATGCCCAAAGAGGACAACCCGAATCTTAATTGGGTCTCGTAAGTTTTTTACACTTCGTTTTTTCGACACGTGGATTTTTACGGTAAAACAGGATTACCGTTGCTGGCCTTCGATTTACCATCGCTGGAGAGTGGTGCACCATGGTACTGTTCCGTTTCAAATCCATGCATGCATTTCTAAAAGTCGTACGGCACTGTTTCGCCATTTCGGACGGATGTTGCACCTTGCACCGTGGATGTTGCACCCTGTAGATATCGATTATACGGACGACCATAACTTCTGGCTCGTTTAGAGTTACGGGAGCCATAACCTGTCAAAACGAAGGCCTCGATGAGTTCTACGGCTTTGATAGCTTTCAGCCGTCAATGGGTAGATTAGTGCCCAAAAAGGACAACCCGAATCTCAATCGGGTCTCGTAAGTTTTTTACCCTTCGTTTTTTCGACACGTGGATTTTTACGGTAAAACGGGATTACCGTGGCTGGCCTTCGATTTACCATCGCTGGAGAGTGGTGCACCATGGTACTGTTCCGTTTCTAACCCATGCACGCATTTCTAAAAGTCGTACGGCACTGTTTCGCCATTTCGGACGGATGTTGCGCCTTGCACCGTGGATGGTGCACCGTGTAGATATCGATTATTCGGACGGCCATAACTTCTGCCTCGTTTAGAGTTACGGGAGCCATAACCTGTCAAGAAGAAGGCCTCGATGAGTTCTACGACTTTGACAGCTTTCAGCCATCAACGGATAGATTAATACCCAAAAAGGACAACCCGAATCTCAATCGGGTCTCGTAAGTTTTTTACCCTTCGTTTTTTCGACACGTGGATTTTTAGGGTAAAACAGGATTACCGTGGCTGGCCTTCAATTTACCATCGCTGGAGAGTGGTGCACCATGGTACTGTTCCGTTTCAAATCCATGCACGCATTTCTAAAAGTCGTACGACACTGTTTCGCCATTTCGAACGGATGTTGCACCTTGCACCGTGGATGGTGCACCCTGTAGATATCGATTATTCGGACGGCCATAACTTCTGCCTCGTTTAGAGTTACGGGAGCCATAACCTGTCAAGAAGAAGGCCTCGATGAGTTCTACGACTTTGACAGCTTTCAGCCGTCAACGGATAGATTAATACCCAAAAAGGACAACCCGAATCTCAATCGGGTCTCGTAAGTTTTTTACCCTTCGTTTTTTCGACACGTGGATTTTTAGGGTAAAACAGGATTACCATGGCTGGCCTTCAATTTACCATCGCTGGAGAGTGGTGCACCATGGTACTGTTCCGTTTCAAATCCATGCACGCATTTCTAAAAGTCGTACGACACTGTTTCGCAATTTCGGACAGATGTTGCACCTTGCACCGTGGATGTTGCACCCTGTAGATATCGATTATTCGGACAGTCATGACTTCTGGTTCGTTTAGAGTTTCGGGAGCCATAACCTGTCAAAACGAAGGCCTTGATGAGTTCTACGGCTATGGCAGCTTTCAGCCGTCAACGGATAGATTAATGCCCTAAAAGGACAAACCGAATCTCAATCGGGTCTCGTAAGATTTTTACCCTTCGTTTTTTCGGCACGTGGATTTTTACGGTAAAACTGGATTACCGTGGCTGGCCTTCGATTTACCATCGCTGGAGAGTGGTGCACCTAGTACTGTTCCGTTTCAAATCCATGCACGCATTTCTAAAAGTCGTACGGCACTGTTTCGCCATTTCGGACGGATGTTGCACCTTGCACCGTGGATGTTGCACCCTGTAGATATCGATTATTCGGACGGCCATAACTTCTGGCTCGTTTAGAGTTACGGGAGCCGTAACCTATCAAAACGAAGGCCTCGATGACTTCTACAGCTTTGATCGCTTTTAGCCGTCAACGGATAGATTAATGCTCAAAAAGGACAACCCGTATCTCAATCGGGTCTAGTAAGTTTTTTACCCTTCGTTTTTTCGACACGTGGATTTTTACGGTAAAACAAGATTACCGTGGCTGGCCTTCGATTACCATCGATGGAGAGTGGTGCACCATGGTACTGTTATGTTTCAAATCCATGCACGCATTTCTAAAAGTCGTACGGCACTGTTTCGCCATTACAGACGGATGTTGCACCTTGCACCGTGGATGTCGCACCCTGCAGATATCGATTATTCGGACGGCCATAACTTCTGGCTCGTTTAGAGTAACGGGAGCCATAACATGTCAAAACGAAGGCCTCGATGAGTTCTACAGCTTTGACAGCTTTCAACCGTCAACAGATAGATTAATGCCCAAAAAGGACAAGCCGAATCTCAATCGGGTCTCGTAAGTTTTTTACCCTTCGTTTTTTTGACACGTGGATTTTTACGGTAAAACAGAATTACCGCGGCTGGCCTTCGATTTACCATCGCTGGAGAGTGGTGCACCATGGTACTATTCCGTTTCAAACCCATGCACGCATTTCTAAAATTCGTACGGCACTGTTTCGCCATTTCGGACGGATGTTGCACCTTGCACCGTGGATGTTGCACCCTGTAGATATCGATTATTCGAACGGCCATAACTTCTGGCTCGTTTAGGGTTACGGGAGCCATAACCTGTCAAAACGAAGTCCTTGATGAGTTCTACGGCTTTGACAGCTTTCAGCCGTCAACGGATAGATTAATGCCCAAAAAGGACAACCCGAATCTCAATCGGGTCTCGTAAGTTTTTTAACCTTCGTTTTTTCGACACGTGGATTTTTGCGGTAAAACAGGATTACGGTGGCTGGTCTTCGATTTACCATCGTTGGAGAGAGGTGCACCATGGTACTGTTCCGTTTCAAATCCATGCACGCGTTTTAAAAGGTCGTACGGCACTGTTTCTCCATTTCGGACTGATGTTGCACCTTGCACCGTGGATGTT
This sequence comes from Allium cepa, assembly GCA_030765085.1. Classification (NCBI taxonomy): domain Eukaryota; kingdom Viridiplantae; phylum Streptophyta; class Magnoliopsida; order Asparagales; family Amaryllidaceae; genus Allium; species Allium cepa. The sequence goes on along the minus strand of CM060934.1, from coordinate 31,586,863 downwards.
GCTCCCTGTAGATATCGATTATACGGACGGCCATAACTTCTGGCTCGTTTAGAGTTACGGGAGCCATAACCTGTCAAAACGAAGGCCTCGATGAGTTCTACGGCTTTGACAGCTTTCAGCCGTCAACGGATAGATTAATACCCAAAAAGGACAACCCGAATCTCAATCGGGTCTCGTAAGTTTATTACCCTTCGTTTTTTCGACACGTGGATTTTTACGGTAAAACGGGATTACCGTGGCTGGCCTTCGATTTACCATCGCTGTAGAGTGGTGCACCTTGGTACTGTTCCGTTTCAAATCCATGCACGCATTTCTAAAAGTCGTACAGCACTGTTTTGCCATTTCGGACAGATGTTACACGTTGCACCGTGGATGTTGCACCCTGTAGATATCGATTATTCGGACGGCTATAACTTCTGGCTCGTTTAGAGTTACGGGAGCCATAACCTGTCAAAACGAAGGCCTCGATGAGTTCTACGGCTTTGACCGCTTTCAGCCGTCAACTGATAGATTAATGCCCAAAAAGGACAACCCTAATCTCAATCGGGTCTCGTAAGTTTTTTACCCTTCGTTTTTTCGACACGTGGATTTTTATGGTAAAACAGGATTACGGTGGCTGGTCTTCGATTTACTATCGCTGGAGAGTGGTGCACCATGGTACTGTTCCATTTCAAACCCATGCACGCATTTCTAAAAGTCGTACGGCACTGTTTCGCCATTTCGGACGGATGTTGCACCTTGCACCGTGGATGTTGCACCCTGTAGATATCGATTATTCGGACGACCATAACTTCTGGCTCGTTTAGAGTTACGGGAGCCATAACCTGTCAAAACGAAGGCCTCGATGAGTTCTACGGCTTTGACCGCTTTCAGTCGTCAACGGATAGATTAATGCCCAAAAAGGACAACCTGAATCTCAATCGGGTCTCGTAAGTTTTTTACCCTTCGTTTTTTCGACACGTGGATTTTTACTCTAAAACAGGATTACCGTGGCTATCCTTCGATTTACCATCGCTGGAGAGTGGTGCACCATGGTACTGTTCCGTTTCAAATCCATGAACACATTTCTAAAAGTCGTACGGCACTGTTTCGCCATTTTGGACGGATGTTGCACCTTGCACCATTGATGTTGCACCCTGTAGATATCGATTATTCGGACGGCCATAACTTCTGGCTCGTTTAGAGTTACGGGAGCCATAACATGTCAAAACGAAGGACTCGATGAGTTCTACGGCTTTGACAGCTTTCAACCGTCAACGGATATATTAATGCCCAAAAAGGACAACCCGAATCTCAATCGGATCGCGTAAGTTTTTTACCCTTCGTTTTTTCGACACGTGGGTTTTTACGGTAAAACAGGATTACGGTGGCTGGTCTTCGATTTACCATCGCTGGAGAGTGGTGCACCATGGTATTGTTCCGTTTCAAATCCATGCACGCATTTCTAAAAGTCGTACGTCACTGTTTCGCCATTTCGGACGGATGTTGCACCTTGCACCGTGGATGTTGCACCCTGTAGATATCGATTATTCGGACGACCATAACTTCTGGCTCGTTTAGAGTTACGGGTGCCATAACCTGTCAAAACGAAGGCCTTCATGAGTTCTACGGCTTTGACAGCTTTTAGCCGTCAACGGATAGATTAATGCCCAAAATGGACAACCCGAATCTCAATCGGGTCTCGTAAGTTTTTAACCCTTCGTTTTTTCGACGCGTGGATTTTTACGGTAAAACGGGATTACGGTGGCTGGTATTTGATTTACCATCGCTGGATAGTGGTGCACCATGGTACTGTTCCGTTTTTGAAATCCATGCACGCATTTCTAAAAGTCGTACGGCACTGTTTCGCCATTTCGGACGGATGTTGCACCTTGCACCGTGGATGTTGCACCCTGTAGATATCGATTATTCGGACGGCCATAACTTCTGGCTCGTTTAGAGTTACGGGAGCCATAACCTGTCAAAACGAACGCCTCGATGAGTTCTATGGCTTTGACCGCTTTCAGCCGTCAACGGATAGATTAATGCCCAAAAAGGACAACCCGAATCTCAATCTGGTCTCGTAAGTTTTTTACCCTTCGTTTTTTCGACACGTGGATATTTACGGTAAAAAAGGATTACCGTGGCTGGCCTTCGATTTACCATCGCTGGAGAGTGGTGCACCATGGAACTGTTCCATTTCAAATCCATGCACGCATTTCTAAATGTCGTTCGGCACTGTTTCGCCATTTTGGACGGATGTTGCACCTTGCACCGTGGATGTTGAACCCTGTAGATATGGATTATTCAGACGGCCATAACTTCTGGCTCGTTTAGAGTTACGGGAGCCATAACCTGTCAAAACGAAGGCCTCGATGAGTTCTACGGCTATGACGGCTTTCAGCCGTCAACGGATAGATTAATGCCCAAAAAGGACAACCCGAATCTCAATCGGGTCTCGTAAGATTTTTACCCTTCGTTTTTTCGACACGTGGATTTTTACGGTAAAACTGGATTACCGTGGCTGGCCTTCGATTTACCATCGCTGGAGAGTGGTGCACCTGGTACTGTTCCGTTTCAAATCCATGCACGCATTTCTAAAAGTCGTACGGCACTGTTTCGCCATTTTGGACGGATGTTGCACCTTGCACCGTGGATGTTGCACCCTGTAGATATCGATTATTCGGACGGCCATAACTTCTGGCTCGTTTAGAGTTACGAGAGCCATAACCTATCAAAACGAAGGCCTCGATGACTTCTACGGCTTTGACCGCTTTCAGCCGTCAACGGATAGATTAATGCCCAAAAAGGACAACCCGAATCTCAATCGGGTCTCGTAAGTTTTTTACCCATCGTTTTTTCGACACGTGGATTTTTATGGTAAAACAGGATTACGGTGGCTGGTCTTCGATTTACCATCGCTGGAGTGTGGTGCACCATGGTACTGTTCCGTTTCAAATCCATGCACGCATTTCTAAAAGTCGTACGGCGCTGTTTCGCCATTTCGGACGGATATTGCACCTTGCACCGTGGATGTTCCACCCTGTAGATATCGATTATTCGGACGGCCATAACTTCTGGCTCGTTTAGAGTTACGGGAGCCATAACATGTCAAAACGAAGGACTCGATGAGTTCTACGGCTTTGACAGCTTTCAACCGTCAACGGATAGATTAATGCCCAAAAAGGACAACCCGAATCTCAATCGGGTCTCGTAAGTTTTTTACCCTTCGTTTTTTCGACACGTGGATTTTTACGGTAAAACAGGATTACGGTGGCTGGTCTTCGATTTACCATCGCTGGAGAGTGGTGCACCAGGTACAGTTCCGTTTCAAATCCATGCACGCATTTTTAAAAGTCGTACGGCACTGTTTCGCCATTTCGGACGGAGGTAGCACCTTGCACCGTGGATGTTGCACCCTGTAGATATCGATTATTCGGACGGCCATAACTTCTGGCTCGTTTACAGTTACGGGAGCCATAACATGTCAAAACGAAGAACTCGATGAGTTCTACGGCTTTGACAGCTTTCAACCGTCAACGGATAGATTAGTGCCCAAAAAGAACAACCCGAATCATAATCGGGTCTCGTAAGTTTTTTACCGTTCGTTTTTTCGACACGGGGATTTTTACGGTAAAAAATGATTACGTTGGCTGGTCTTCGATTTACCATCGCTGGAGAGTGGTATACCATGGTACTGTTCCGTTTCAAATCCATGCACGCATTTCTAAAAGTCGTACGGCACTGTTTCGCCATTTCGGACGGATGTTGCACCTTGCACCGTGGATATTCCACCCTGTAGATATCGATTATTCGGACGACCATAACTTCTGGCTCGTTTAGAGTTACGGGAGCCATAACCTGTCAAAACGAAGGCCTCGATGAGTTCTACGGCTTTGACAGCTTTCAGCCGTCTACGGATAGATTAATTCCCAAAAAGGACAACCCGAATCTCAATCGGGTCTCGTAAGTTTTTAACCCTTCGTTTTTTCGACACGTGGATTTTTACGGTAAAACGGGATTACGGTGGCTGGTCTTCGATTTACCATCGCTGGAGAGTGGTGCACCATGGTACTGTTCCGTTTTAAATCCATGCATGCATTTCTAAAAGTCGTACGACACTGTTTCGCCATTTCAGACGGATGTTGCACCTTAACCGTTGATGTTGCACCCTGTAGATATCGATTATTCGGACGGCAATAACTTCTGGCTCGTTTAGAGTTACGGGAGCCATAACCTGTCAAAACAAAGGCCTCGATGAGTTCTATGGCTTTGACCACTTTCAGCCGTCAACGGATAGATTAATGCCCAAAAAGGACAACCCGAATCTCAATCTGGTCTCGTAAGTTTTTTACCCTTCGTTTTTTCGACACGTGGATTTTTACGGTAAAAAAGGATTACCGTGGCTGGCCTTCGATTTACCATCGCTGGAGAGTGGTGCACAATGGTACTATTCTGTTTCAAATCCATGCACGCATTTCTAAAAGTCGTAAGGCACTGTTTCGCCATTTCGGACGGATGTTGCACCTTTCACCGTGGATGTTGAACCCTGTAGATATCGATTATTCGGACGGCCATAACTTCTGGCTCGTTTAGAGTTACGGGAGCCATAACCTATCAAAAGGAAGGCATCGATGAGTTCTACGGCTTTGACAGCTTTTAGCTGTCAACGGTCAGATTAATGCCCAAAAAGGACAACCCGAATCTCAATCGGGTCTCGTAAGATTTTCACCCTTCGTTTTTTCGACACGTGGATTTTTACGGTAAAACTGGATTACCGTGGCTGGCCTTCGATTTACCATCGCTGGAGAGTGGCGCACCAGGTACTATTCCGTTTCAAATCCATAAACGCATTTCTAAAAGTCGTACGGCACTGTTTCGCCATTTCGGACGGATGTTGCACATTGCACCATGGATGTTGCACCATTTAGATATCGATTATTCGGACGGCCATAACTTCTGGCTCGTTTAGAGTTACGGGAGCCGTAACCTTTCAAAACAAAGGGCTCGATGAGTTCTATGGCTTTGACAGCTTTCAGCCGTCAATGGATAGATTAATGCCCAAAAAGGACAACCTGAATCTCAATCGGGTCTCGTAAGTTTTTTACCCTTCGTTTTTTCGACACGTGGATTTTTACGGTAAAACGGGATTACCGTGGCCCGTCTTCGACTTCCCATCGCTGGAGAGTGGTGCACCATGGTAGTGTTCCGGATCAAATCCATGCACGCATTTCAAAAAGTCGTACGGCACTGTTTCACAATTTCGGACGGATGTTGCACCTTGCACCGTGGATGTTGCACCCTGTGGATATCGATTATTCGGACGGCCATAACTTCTGGCTCGTTTAGAGTTACGGGAGCCATAACCTGTCAAAACAAAGGCCTCGATGTGTTCTACGGCTTTGACAGCTTTCAACCGTCAACGGATAGATTAATGCCCAAAAAGGACAACCCGAATCTCGATCGGGTCTCGTAAGTTTTTTATCCTTCGTTTTTTCGACACGTGGATTTTTACGGTAAAACAGGATTACCGTGGCTAGCCTTCGATTTACCATCGCTGAAGAGTGGTGCGCCATGGTACTGTTCCGTTTCAAATCCATGCACGCATTTCTAAAAGTCGTACGGCACTGTTTCGCCATTTCGGACGGATGTTGCACCTTGCACCGTGGATGTTGCACCCTGTAGATATCGATTATACGGACGACCATAACTTCTAGCTCGTTTAGAGTTACGGGAGCCATAACCTGTCAAAACGAAGGCCTCGATGAGTTCTACGGCTTTGACAGCTTTCAGCCGTTAACGGATAGATTAATGCCCCAAATGTACAAACCGAATCTCAATCGGGTCTCGTAAGTTTTTTACCCTTCGTTTTTTCGACACGTGGATTTTTACGGTAAAACAGAATTACCGTGGCTGGCCTTCGATTTACCATCGCTGGAGATTGGTGCACCATTGTACTGTTCCGTTTCAAACCCATGCACGCATTTCTAAAATTCGTACGGCACTGTTTCGCCATTTCGGACGGATGTTGCACCTTGCACCGTGGATGTTGCACCCTGTAGATATCGATATTCGAACGGCCATAACTTCTGGCTCGTTTAGAGTTACGGGAGCCATAACCTGTCAAAACGAAGGCCTCGATGAGTTCTACGGCTTTGACAGCTTTCAGCCGTCAACGGATAGATTAATACCCAAAAAGGACAACCCGAATCTCAATCGGGTCTCGTAAGGTTTTTACCCTTCGTTTTTTCGACACGTGGATTTTTACGGTAAAACAGGATTACGGTGGCTGGTCTTCGATTTACCATCGCTGGAGAGTGGTGCACTATGGTACTGTTCCGTTTCAAATCCATGCACGCGTTTCTAAAAGTCGTACGGCACTGTTTCTCCATTTCGGACTGATGTTGCACCTTGCACCGTGGATGTTGCTCCCTGTAGATATCGATTATACGGACGACGATAACTTCTGGCTCGTTTAGAGTTACGGGAGCCATAACCTGGCAAACCGAAGGCCACGATGAGTTCTACGGCTTTGACAGCTTTCAGCCGTCAAAGGATAGATTAATACCCAAAAAGGACAACCCGAATCTCAATCGGGTCTCGTAAGTTTTTTACCCTTCGTTTTTTCGACACGTGGATTTTTACGGTAAAACAGGATTACGGTGGCTGGTCTTCGATTTACCATCGTTGGAGAGTGGTGTACCATGGTACTGTTCCGTTTCAAACCCATGCACGCATTTCTATAAGTTGTACGGCACTGTTTCGCCATTTCGTACGGATGTTGCACCTTACACCGTGGATGTTGCACCCTGTAGATATCGATTATTCGGACGGCCATAACTTCTGGCTCGTTTAGAGTTACGGGAGCATTAACCTGTTAGAACGAAGGCCTCGATGAGTTCTACGGCTTTGACAGCTTTCAGCCGTCAACGGATAGATTAATGCTCAAAAAGGACAACCCAAATCTCAATCGTGTCTCGTAAGTTTTTTACCCTTCGTTTTTTCGATACGTGGATTTTTACGGTAAAACGGGATTACGGTGGCTGGTCTTCGATTTACCATCGCTGGAGAGTGGTGCACCATGGTACTGTTCCGTTTCAAATCCATGCACACATTTCTAAAAGTCGTACGACACTGTTTCGCCATTTCGGACGGATGTTGCACCTTGCACCGTGGATGTTGCGCCCTGTAGATATCGATTATTCGGACGGCCATAACTTCTGGCTCGTTTAGAGTTACGGGAGCCATAACCTGTCAAAACGAAGGCCTCGATGAGTTCTACGATTTTGACAGCTTTCAGTCGTCAAGGGATATATTAATGCCCAAAAAGGACAACCTGAATCTCAATAGGGTCTCGTAAGTTTTTTACCCTTCGTTTTGTCGACACATGGATTTTTACGGTAAAACAGGTTTACCGTTGTTGGCCTTCGATTTACCATCGCTGGAGAGTGGTGCACCATGGTACTGTTCCGTTTCAAATCCACGCACGCATTTCTAAAAGTCGTACGACACTGTTTCGCCATTTCGGACGGATGTCGCACCTTGGATATTGCACCCTGTGGATATCGATTATACGGACGACCATAATTTCTGGCTCGTTTAGAGTTACAGGAGCCATAACCTGTCAAAACGAAGGCCTCGATGAGTTCTACGGCTTTGACAGCTTTCAGCCGTCAACGGATAGTTAATGCCCAAAAAGGACAACCCGAATCTCAATCGGGTCTCGTAAGTTTATTACCCTTCGTTTTTTCGACACGTGGATTTTTACGGTAAAACGGGATTACCGTGGCTGGCCTTCGATTTACCATCGCCGGAGAGTGGTGCACCATGGTACTGTTCCGTTTCAAATCCATGCACACATTTCTAAAAGTCGTACGGCACAGTTTCGCCATTTCGGACGGATGTTGCACCTTGCACCGTGGATGTTGCACCCTGTAGATATCGATTATTCGGACGGACATAACTTCTGCTTCGTTTAGAGTTTCGGGAGCCATAACCTGTCAAAACGAAGGACCTGATGAGTTCTACGGCTTTGAAAGCTTTCAGCCGTCAACGGATAGATTAATGCCCAAAAAGGACAACCCGAATCTCAATCGGGTCTCGTAAGTTTTTTACCCTTCGTTTTTTCGACACGTGGATTTTTACGGAAAAACTGGATTACCGTGGCTGGCCTTCGATTTACCATCGCTGGAGAGTGGTGCACAATGGTACTGTTCCGTTTCAAATCCATGCACGCATTTCTAAAAGTCGTACGGCACTGTTTCGCCATTTCGGACGGATGTTGCACCTTGCACCGTGGATGTTGCACCCTGTAGATATCAATTATTCGGACGGCCATAACATCTGGCTCGTTTAGAATTACGGGAGCCATAACCTGTCAGAACGAATGCCTCGCTGAGTTCTACGGCTTTGACAGCTTTCAGCCGTCAACGGATAGATTAATGCTCAAAAAGGACAACCCGAATCTCAATCGTGTCTCGCAAGTTTTTTACCCTTCGTTTTTTCGACACGTGGATTTTTACGGTAAAACGGGATTACGATGGCTGGTCTTCGATTTACCATCGCTGGAGAGTGGTGCACCATGGTACTGTTCCGTTTCAAATCCATGCACGCATTTCTAAAAGTCGTACGACACTGTTTCGCCATTTCGGACGGATATTGCACCTTGCACCGTGGATGTTGCGCCCTGTAGATATCGATTATTCGAACGGCCATAACTTCTGGCTCGTTTAGAGTTACGGGAGCCATAACCTGTCAAAACGAAGGCCTCGATCAGTTCTACGACTTTGACAGCTTTCAGCCGTCAACGGATAGATTAATGCCCAAAATGGACAACCCGAATCTCAATCTGGTCTCGTATGTTTTTTACCCTTCGTTTTTTCGACACGTGGATTTTTACGGTAAAAAAGGATTACCGTGGCTGGCCTTCGATTTACCATCGCTGGAGAGTGGTGCACCATGGTACTGTTCTGTTTCAAATCCATGCACGCATTTCTAAAAGTCGTAAGGCACTGTTTCGCCATTTCGGACGGATGTTGCACCTTTCACCGTGGATGTTGAACCCTGTAGATATCGATTATTCGGACGGCCATAACATCTGGCTCGTTTAGAGTTATGGGAGCCATAACCTATCAAAAGGAAGGCATCGATGAGTTCTACGGCTTTGACAGCTTTTAGCTGTCAACGGTTAAATTAATGCCCAAAAAGGACAACCCGAATCTCAATCGGGTCTCGTAAGATTTTCACCCTTCGTTTTTTCGACACTTGGATTTTTACGGTAAAACTGGATTACCGTGGCCGGCCTTCGATTTACCATCGCTGGAGAGTGGCGCACCAGGTACTATTCCATTTCAAATCCATAAACGCATTTCTAAAAGTCGTACGGCACTGTTTCGCCATTTCGGACGGATGTTGCACATTGCACCGTGGATGTTGCACCCTTTAGATATCGATTATTCGGACGGCCATAACTTCTGGCTCGTTTAGAGTTACGGGAGCCGTAACCTTTCAAAACAAAGGGCTCGATGAGTTCTACGGCTTTGACAGCTTTCAGCCGTCAATGGATAGATTAATGCCCAAAAAGGACAACCTGAATCTCAATCGGGTCTCGTAAGTTTTTTACCCTTCGTTTTTTCGACACGTGGATTTTTACGGTAAAACGGGATTACCGTGGCCCGTCTTCGACTTCCCATCGCTGGAGAGTGGTGCACCATGGTAGTGTTCCAGATCAAATCCATGCACGCATTTCAAAAAGTCGTACGGCACTGTTTCACAATTTCGGACGGATGTTGCACCTTGCACCGTGGATGTTGCACCCTGTGGATATCGATTATTCGGACGGCCATAACTTCTGGCTCGTTTAGAGTTACGGGAGCCATAACCTATCAAAACAAAGGCCTCGATGTGTTCTACGGCTTTGATAGCTTTCAACCGTCAACGGATAGGTTAATGCCCAAAAAGGACAACCCGAATCTCGATCGGGTCTCGTAAGTTTTTTATCCTTTGTTTTTTCGACACGTGGATTTTTACGGTAAAACAGGATTACCGTGGCTGGCCTTTGATTTACCATCGCTGAAGAGTGGTGCGCCATGTTACTGTTCCGTTTCAAATCCATGCACGCATTTCTAAAAGTCGTACGGCACTGTTTCGCCATTTCGGACGGATGTTGCACCTTGCACCGTGGATGTTGCACCCTGTAGATATCGATTATACGGACGACCATAACTTCTAGCTCGTTTAGAGTTACGGGAGCCATAACCTGTCAAAATGAAGGCCTCGATGAGTTCTACGGCTTTGACAGCTTTCAGCCGTTAACGGATAGATTAATGCCCAAAAAGGACAAACCGAATCTCAATCGGGTCTCGTAAGTTTTTTACCCTTCGTTTTTTCGACACGTGGATTTTTACGGTAAAACAGAATTACCGTGGCTGGCCTTCGATTTACCATCGCTGGAGATTGGTGCACCATTGTACTGTTCCGTTTCAAACCCATGCACGCATTTCTAAAATTCGTACGGCACTGTTTCGCCATTTCAGACGGATGTTGCACCTTGCACCGTGGATGTTGCACCCTGTAGATATCGATATTCGAACGGCCATAACTTCTGGCTCGTTTAGAGTTACGGGAGCCATAACCTGTCAAAACGAAGGCCTCGATGAGTTCTACGGCTTTGACAGCTTTCAGCCGTCAACGGATAGATTAATACCCAAAAAGGACAACCCGAATCTCAATCGGGTCTCGTAAGGTTTTTACCCTTCGTTTTTTCGACACGTGGATTTTTACGGTAAAACAGGATTACGGTGGCTGGTCTTCGATTTACCATCGCTGGAGAGTGGTGCACCATGGTACTGTTCCGTTTCAAATCCATGCACGCGTTTCTAAAAGTCGTACGGCACTGTTTCTCCATTTCGGACTGATGTTGCACCTTGCACCGTGGATGTTGCTCCCTGTAGATATCGATTATACGGACGACGATAACTTCTGGCTCGTTTAGAGTTACGGGAGCCATAACCTGTCAAACCGAAGGCCTCGATGAGTTCTACGGCTTTGACAGCTTTCAGCCGTCAAAGGATAGATTAATACCCAAAAAGGACAACCCGAATCTCAATCGGGTCTCGTAAGTTTTTTACCCTTCGTTTTTTCGACACGTGGATTTTTACGGTAAAACAGGATTACGGTGGCTGGTCTTCGATTTACCATCGCTGGAGAGTGGTGGACCATGGTACTGTTCCGTTTCAAACCCATGCACGCATTTCTATAAGTCGTACGGCACTGTTTCGCCATTTCGTACGGATGTTGCACCTTACACCGTGGATGTTGCACCCTGTAGATATCGATTATTCGGACGGCCATAACTTTTGGCTCGTTTAGAGTTACGGGAGCATTAACCTGTCAGAACGAAGGCCTCGATGAGTTCTACGGCTTTGACAGCTTTCAGCCGTCAACGGATAGATTAATGCTCAAAAAGGACAACCCAAATCTCAATCGTGTCTCGTAAGTTTTTTACCCTTCGTTTTTTTACCATGGTACTGTTCCGTTTCAAACCCATGCACGCATTTCTATAAGTCGTACGGCACTGTTTCGCCATTTCGGACGGATGTTGCACCTTGCACCGTGGATGTTGCGCCCTGTAGATATCGATTATTCGGACGGCCATAACTTCTGGCTCGTTTAGAGTTACGGGAGCCATAACCTGTTAAAACGAAGGCCTCGATGAGTTCTACAATTTTGACAGCTTTCAGTCGTCAAGGGATATATTAATGCCCAAAAAGGACAACCTGAATCTCAATTGGGTCTCGTAAGTTTTTTACCCTTCGTTTTTTCGACACATGGATTTTTACGGTAAAACAGGTTTACCGTTGTTGGCCTTCGATTTACCATCGCTGGAGAGTGGTGCACCATGGTACTGTTCCGTTTCAAATCCATGCACGCATTTCTAAAAGTCGTACGACACTGTTTCGCCATTTCGGACGGATGTTGCACCTTGGGCCGTGGATATTGCACCCTGTGGATATCGATTATACGGACGACCATAACTTCTGGCTCGTTTAGAGTTACAGGAGCCATAACCTGTCAAAACGAAGGCCTCGATGAGTTCTACGGCTTTGACAGCTTTCAGCCGTCAACGGATAGATTAATGCCCAAAAAGGACAACCCGAATCTCAATCGGGTCTCGTAAGTTTATTACCCTTCGTTTTTTCGACACGTGGATTTTTACGGTAAAACGGGATTACCGTGGCTGGCCTTCGATTTACCATCGCTGGAGAGTTGTGCACCATGGTACTGTTCCGTTTCAAATCCATGCACGCATTTCTAAAAGTCGTACGACACTGTTTCGCCTTTTCGGACGGATGTTGCACCTTGGACCGTGGATATTGCACCCTGTAGATATCGATTATACGGACAACCATAACTTCTGGCTCGTTTAGAGTTACGGGAGCCATAACCTGTCAAAACGAAGGCCTCGATGAGTTCTACGGCTTTGATAGCTTTCAGCCATCAACGGATAGATTAATGCCCAAAAAGGACAACCCGAATCTCAATCGGGTCTCGTAAGTTTATTACCCTTCGTTTTTTCGACACGTGTATTTTTACGGTAAAACGGGCTTACCGTGGCTGGCCTTCGATTTACCATTGCTGGAGAGTGGTGCACCATGGTACTCTTCCGTTTCAAACCCATGCATGCATTTCTAAAAGTCGTACGGCACTGTTTCGCCATTTCGGACGGATGTTGCACCTTGCACCGTGGATGGTGCACTCTGTAGATATCGATTATTCGGACGGCCATAACTTCTGCCTCATTTAGAGTTACGGGAGCCATAACCTGTCAAGAAGAAGGCCTCGATGAGTTCTACGACTTTGACAGCTTTCAGCCGTCAACGGATAGATTAATACCCAAAAAGGACAACCCGAATCTCAATCGGGTCTCATAAGTTTTTTACCCTTCGTTTTTTGGACACGTTGATTTTTAGGGTAAAACAGGATTACCGTGGCTGGCCTTCAATTTACCATCGCTGGAGAGTGGTGCACCATGGTACTGTTTCGTTTCAAATCCATGCACGCATTTCTAAAAGTCGTACGGCACTGTTTCGCCATTTCGGACGGATGTTGCACCTTGCACCGTGGATGTTGCACCCTGTAGATATCGATTATTCGGACGGCCATAACTTCTGGTTTGTTTAGAGTTTCGGGAGCCATAACCTGTCAAAACGAAGGACCTGATGAGTTCTACGGCTTTGAAAGCTTTCAGCCATCAACGGATAGATTAATGCCCAAAAAGGACAACCTGAATCTCAATCGGGTCTCGTAAGTTTTTTACCCTTCGTTTTTTTGACACATGGATTTTTACGGAAAAACTGGATTACCGTGGCTGGCCTTCGATTTACCATCGCTGGAGAGTGGTGTACCATGGTACTGTTCCGTTTCAAATCCATGCACGCATTTCTAAAAGTCGTACGGCACTGTTTCGCCATTTCGGACGGATGTTGCACCTTGCACCGTTGATGTTGCACCCTGTAGATATCGATTATTGGGACGGCCATAACTTCTGCTTCGTTTAGAGTTTCGGGAGCCATAACCTGTCAAAACGAAGGACCTGATGAGTTCTACGGCTTTGAAAGCTTTCAACCGTCAACGGATAGATTAATGCCCAAAAAGGACAACCCGAATCTCAATCGGGTCGTAAGTTTTTTACCCTTCGTTTTTTTGACACGTGGATTTTTACGGAAAAACTGGATTACCGTGGCTGGCCTTCGATTTACCATCGCTGGAGAGTGGTGCACCATGGTACTGTTCCGTTTCAAATCCATGCACGCATTTCTAGAAGTCGTACGGCACTGTTTCGCCATTTCGGACGAATGTCGCACCTTGCACCGTGGATGTTGCACCTTGTAGATATCGATTATTCGGACGGCCATAACTTCTGGCTCGTTTAGAGTTACGGGAGCTATAACCTGTCAAAACGAAGGCCTCGATGAGTTCTACGGCTTTGACAGCTTTCAGCTGTCAACGGATAGATAAATGCCTAAAAAGGACAACCCGAATCTCAATCGGGTCTCGTAAGTTTTTAACCCTTCGTTTTTTCGACACGTGGATTTTTACGGTAAAACGGGATTACGCTGGCTGGTCTTCGATTTACCATCGCTGGAGAGTGGTGCACCATGGTACTGTTCCGTTTCAAATCCATGCACGCATTTCTAAAAGTCGTACGGCACTGTTTCGCCATTTCGGACGGATGTTGCACCTTGCACCGTGGATGTTGCACCTTGTAGATATCGATTATTCGGACGGACATAACATCTGGCTCGTTTAGAATTACGGGAGCCATAACCTGTCAGAACGAAGGCCTCGATGAGTTCTACGGCTTTGACAGCTTTCAGCCGTCAACGGATAGATTAATGCTCAAAAAGGACAATCCGAATCTCAATCGTGTCTCGTAAGTTTTTTACCCTTCGTTTTTTCGACACGTGGATTTTTACGGTAAAACGGGATTACGATGGCTGATCTTCGATTTACCATCGCTGGAGAGTGGTGCACCATGGCACTGTTCCGTTTCAAATCCATGCACACATTTCTAAAAGTCGTACGACACTGTTTCGCCATTTCGGACGGATATTGCACCTTGCACCGTGGATGTTGCGCCCTGTAGATATCGATTATTCGAACGGCCATAACTTCTGGCTCGTTTAGAGTTACGGGAGCCATAACCTGTCAAAACGAAGGCCTCGATCAGTTCTATGACTTTGACAGCTTTCAGCCGTCAACGGATAGATTAATGCCCAAAAGGACAACCCGAATCTCAATTGGGTCTCGTAAGCTTTTTACCCTTCGTTTTTTCGACACATGGATTTTTACGGTAAAACAGGATTACCGTTGTTAGCCTTCGATTTACCATCGCTGGAGAGTGGTGCACCATGGTACTGTTCCATTTCAAATCCATGCACGCATTTCTAAAAGTCGTACGACACAGTTTCGCCTTTTCGGACGGATGTTGCACCTTGGACCGTGGATATTGCACCCTGTAGATATCGATTATACGGACGACCATAACTTCTGGCTCGTTTAGAGTTACGGGAGCCATAACCTGTCAAAACGAAGGCCTCGATGAGTTCTACGGCTTTGATAGCTTTCAGCCGTCAACGGATAGATTAATGCCCAAAAAGGACAACCCGAATCTCAATCGGGTCTCGTAAGTTTATTACACTTCGTTTTTTCGACACGTGTATTTTTACGGTAAAACGGGATTACCGTGGCTGGCCTTCGATTTACCATCGCTGGAGAGTGGTGCACCATGGTACTCTTCCGTTTCAAACCCATGCATGCATTTCTAAAAGTCGTACGGAACTGTTTCGCCATTTCGGACGGATGTTGCACCTTGCACCGTGGATGGTGCACTCTGTAGATATCGATTATTCGGACGGCCATAACTTCTACCTCGTTTAGAGTTACGGGAGCCATAACCTGTCAAGAAGAAGGCCTCGATGAGTTCTACGACTTTGACAACTTTCAGCTGTCAATGGATAGATTAATACCCAAAAAGGACAACCCGAATCTCAATCGGGTCTCATAAGTTTTTTACCCTTCGTTTTTTGGACACGTTGATTTTTAGGGTAAAACAGGATTACAGTGGCTAGCCTTCAATTTACCATCGCTGGAGAGTGGTGCACCATGGTACTGTACCGTTTCAAATCCATGCACGCATTTCTAAAAGTCGTACGACACTGTTTCGCCATTTCGGACGGATGTTGCACCTTGCACCGTGGATGTTGCACCCTGTAGATATCGATTATTCGGACGGCCATAACTTCTGGTTCGTTTAGAGTTTCGGGAGCCATAACTTGTCAAAACGAAGGACCTGATGAGTTCTACGGCTTTGAAAGCTTTCAGCCATCAATGGATAGATTAATGCCCAAAAAGGACAACCCGAATCTCAATCGGATCTCGTAAGTTTTTTACCCTTCGTTTTTTCGACACGTGGATTTTTACGGAAAAACTGGATTACCGTGGCTGGCCTTCGATTTACCTTCGCTGGAGAGTGGTGCACCATGGTACTGTTCCGTTTCAAATCCATGCACGCATTTCCAAAAGTCGTACGGCACTGTTTCGCCATTTCGGACGGATGTTGCACCTTGCACCGTGGATGTTGCACCCTGTAGATATCGATTATTCGGACGGCCATAACTTCTGGCTCGTTTAGAGTTACGGGAGCCATAACCTGTCAAAACGAAGGCCTCGATGAGTTCTACGGCTTTGACAGATTTCAGCCGTCAACAGATAGATTAATGCCCAAAAAGGATAACCCGAATCTCAATCGGGTCTCGTAAGTTTTTAACCCTTCGTTTTTTCGACACGTGGATTTTTACGGTAAAACGGGATTACGGTGGCTGGTCTTTGATTTACCATCGCTGGAGAGTGGTGCACCATGGTACTGTTCCGTTTCAAATCCATGCACGCATTTCTAAAAGTCGTACGGCACTGTTTCGCCATTTCGGACGGATGTTGCACCTTGCACCGTGGATGTTGCACCCTGTAGATATCGATTATTCGGACGGCAATAACTTCTGGCTCGTTTAGAGTTACGGGAGCCATAACCTGTCAAAACGAAGGCCTCGATGAGTTCTACGGATTTGACAGCTTTCAGCCATCAACGGATAGATTAATGCCCAAAAAGGACAACCCGAATCTCAATCGAGTCTCGTAAGTTTATTACCCTTCGTTTTTTCGACACGTGGATTTTTACGGTAAAACGGGATTACCGTGGCTGGCCTTCGATTTACCATCGCTGGAGAGTGGTGCACCGTGGTACTGTTCCGTTTCAAACCCATGCACTCATTTCTAAAAGTCGTACGGCACTGTTTCCCATTTCGGACGGATGTTCCACCTTGCACCGTGGATGTTGCACCCTGTAGATATCGATTATTCGGACGGCCATAACTTCTGCCTCGTTTAGAATTACGGGAGCCATAACCTGTCAAGAAGAAGGCCTCGATGAGTTCTACGGCTTTGACAGCTTTCAGCCGTCAACGGATAGATTAATACCCAAAAAGGACAACCCGAATCTCAATCGGGTCTCGTAAGTTTTTTACCCTTCGTTTTTTCGACATGTGGATTTTTAGGGTAAAACAGGATTACCGTGGCTGGCCTTCAATTTACCATCGCTGGAGAGTGGTGCACCATGATACTGTTCCGTTTCAAATCCATGCACGCTTTTCTAGATGTCGTACAGCACTGTTTCGCCATTTCGGAAAGATGTTTCACGTTGCACCGTGGATGTTGCACCCTGTAGATATCGATTATTCGGACGGCCATAACTTCTGGCTCGTTTAGAGTTACGGGAGCCATAACCTGTCAAAACGAAGACCTTGATGAGTTCTACGGCTTTGACCGCTTTCAGCCGTCAACTGATAGATTAATGCCCAAAAAGGACAACCCGAATCTCAATTGGGTCTCGTAAGTTTTTTACCCTTCGTTTTTTCGACACGTGGATTTTTACGGTAAAACTGGATTACGGTGGCTGGTCTTCGATTTACCATCGCTGGAGAGTGGTGCACCACGGTACTGTTCCATTTCAAACCCATGCACGCATTTCTAAAAGTCGTACGGCACTGTTTCGCCATTTCGGACGGATGTTGCACCTTGCACCGTGGATGTTGC